>CM040239.1:54829675-55481073 GCA_022545495.1 Chrysanthemum lavandulifolium
TTCATCCGGTTTTCTTTGGTTTCGGGTTGTTTACTATTGTAAACGTATTGTAGATCATCTTGATCTTTGGTTTGGTTTTAGTGTGTGAGTATTTGTATTTCATTGTTGCACCTATTAGAGGGACAACAATCTTTCTTTGTATCTGTATTGATTAGCATCCGTGTTGGAGACTAATCTACTGTGTTTATCGTTATAATAAGAGATTATCACCAAAGGGTGGTTGGTTGGGTGATTATTGATATTGTTCTGTACCATTTGAACAAATAGAAGTGGCCACAATTTCTTCCTAGCACAAAAGACAAACCACAAGTCAAGATATGCGAACAAACTTGATCATTCGATAAACGACTTTTCTCTCAAATAAAAAGAAAGTTTGATAAAATAGATTACGAGTATGGAAGCACATGTTTATTACGCAAGGATGCACGCTTTAATAAAGTTTGAAATTAATATGCACTTACTATTGAACTATAAGATATGGAAATAAAATTTTGTTTCTATACTAGTGATGACGCTCTAAAGTATGTATGTGCATACTCTGTGTCTCAAGTACGTCTGTTTGTCACCAAATTACATCGTTATTTTCTTTTCAACAATTACTTGGCAACATGGTTGGACTTTTTTCTTTTATAACAAAATCAATAAGCCATAAAGGCGTTGTCGATGGAGAACGTGTAAATCTTATCGTTCTATGTACCCCTTCTTTGTTCCGAGAGACCCTATTCTAATAATTCTTGTAAAGGTGAATAATTCTCTCCTAATGTGATTATATATGTGGAAATTCCTTATAAAAGTTATTACTGAGTTTTTATTAGCTTCTCATGAGTTTTGTGATATATAAATTTATGCTGAAAATAGTTCTTCAATACTTTAATTTGTTTGATATCTCAAAAGGAAATGATTGTGGGACCTAAATGTATGACTAAATTTATGACTAAAATGATGTGGAAGTGTTTTATTAGTTTGTGAAGTAGTTGGTCCGTGTACTATAACCAATAGAGTGATGCCACATAAAATTAGGCATGTATTTAAGCCTACGAGTTAGACATGCCAATCAATGCTCATCTCAAAAAACAAATGAGAATAAGTTAAATTTGTTGAATTGTGTGAACCTCAAAGAGAGAACTATGCTATTTTTTTGTTGTCCATACGATGAAAATGTCATATTGAATGCCACATGTTCATAGTTTTATTTCCACTTGTTGATCACACTATCTTTGTTATGCAGGCCGGATCTGAAGTGCAGTCTTTCGGCCGATCGCTGACGCGCCGTTTTTCAAAGGCCCCAAAAATTTGAGCACGATGACTGATTTAATAACCTTAAAGCTTAAAATTGATGATCGAGTGTTCTGAAACGTAAAAAAGAATTGATTCCTGTCATATTATTGAGTTTTAAACGATTTTTCAAAAAGTGTGAAAATAGGTAACTGGGTAAGTGACGGGAGGAAGAAGATGATGTGTTTTGACCAATGTCACTTTTCACCCCAAAGTCACATCTTTGTCTTGATACTAGTTGTATTAACCTCAATAAAAGGAATAGAACTTATAAAGAATTGACAATTTCAGCCCTTATTTATACAGATAATTAAATATTACACTTTTGAATTTGAATATAATGAAGTCCTTGCACATTGTTTAATAAAGATTCAAAGATGGTCCGTGACAAGTCTAGACATGTTTAACAAATTTGTTTTGATATTTTTAGATACTTATAATTTTAATAGTTATAGGAATTTATTTTCTATACATTTTAGAATATTTCATGTTCAAGTGCCGATCTTTCTTTGGTATTATAGAACAAGGGCATCAATATCTACATAACGACTTTGTCAACCGTACGTTTTTTTATTATTATAGCACAGGGCCCCTCAATCACTCTTGACTGACCTCATGTTATGTCTTCAAACTATATGCAAGTAGCTTCAATTTCATCTCTTTTTCATATGAATATATTAGACACACAAAAGACCAACAAAACAAAACTAGTTCTTGATCGATAGATCTATGTATCGTCATCGACATAGAACAATGGTCTACAAATCATGGCAAATGATCGAGGCTGCTCTAGTTACCTTTCTTTTCTTACTTGATTGTTGTGTCGCCAAATCACGTATGCACATTCTGTCTTTTCCATAAAACTATATATAAGACGGAAAGTATTCGGTTATTTCTTAAAAAAAAATTCTTTCGCGTTTGCGTGCTTTTGTGCCACATGTAGTCGTTGAAGAAATAAACCCAAAAGTGTGGAGCACCGGAACCTTAGACGGATGCAATCAAAATAATGTAAATAATAACCTTTTGCATCAAATTTGTGAGTGGCAGGATTAAGTAAAACGATATTACAACTACTCGAAAACATTTCCCTGCCGTTGCAAAATATAATTAAAACGAATTCTAAAGCAGTGTACACGATCTGGGTAGACCGCGCGTTGCAAATGGTTCGGTTCCGTTTTTCTGTTTTTTATAATATCGGTTTCTGGTAATAATTTTGCGTTTTAGAACGATTACCGGGTTTTCAAGCTTTTAAAATCCACATTAGAATGAATCATGCTTTTAATTTGTGTATTAGTCGTCACTTTCTTCGTACTATTAGCCAATGTATTATTTAGTCATATTTAATGTTACCTACACAAATAACCACTACTACTTTGTCACACTGCAATCAACTCACGTAACAAATTAAAGTTAATGTGTCGTTTTTATTGATACATGAAAGCGTTAACTACTTAACGATGCACGACGATTATCACAATGTTTGTGTGACCATTTTCGCGGTCTATGTTAAAGGCAACACACAACGGGTAAAATAAATGTACAATATTTCTACCGAATTATCTTTAATGTAAAAACGTTTTGAATAATGTCATAGCATGTCCCCTCCCCTTGTATCGTTATGGCCAAAAAGAGAATCTGTAGTATTCAAAGGGGGCGGGGGGGAGTCAGATGCTGTAAGCAAGTATAGAATAAGAATAACTTTTAGTAAAAAACAAAAATAAGGAAAATTTTGGAGTTGTAATGTACACAAAAAAAAAAAAAAAAAAAAAAATTCCTTTTTCCTTGACGGGTTTCATATATCTGAACTGTTTTATTGCTAAGAATTATATGGAATTGCATGATGAAAAAAAAAAAAAAAAGGCAAAATGTTTGAAAGGTTACTCATTTAATGTTAGCTCTTGGGAAGATAAACACATCATTAGTGTTAAATGGACTTGGTTGCTATAGGATGGGTGTCAAATCAAGGTACTAAGCAAGTGTGTTGAATAAGCTAAAGTAATAATTTAACTTACTTATAGTAAACATCTCTTTTAAAATACACACATAGTAACTCAGTTTTACTTCAAAACCAAAGCTGAAAAAAATCAAGGGTATAGATAAGAAAATAGAAAAAAAGATGAAAACACACATGCCATTTTGTGAAGAACTCGCTAGTGTTGCAGGGTCCAGTCTAGTCAGGGACATGATGATTGTCCGGTTTCGAAGGGAGGTCAGTGTTGTGATGGTAGACGAAAGAGAACTTGTTAAGGCGGCACAAGAGATCAGAGCTCGTGTAGTCGAGAGGGATTACGTTATTGCAGAACTGGAGCTTCTATACCCATTTGACTCTTGTATGCAAAGCATCTCACAACTAACCAAGCTGCAAACTTAAGACCTGACGGAAGCCGCAGCGTTATTGGTTAAGGTTATGAACAAACAGAAGCGAGCACAGGAGCTTCTGCTGTTCATAGAGAAGCTAAAGGGCATGGTGTATTGATCCGGTTCTGGGTAGTCTTGTTATGTGAATGGGTAGTCTTGTTTTGGGTTCAAGCAGACTTGGTAATGTCTATGGTTCTGTATCTTTGAACATCCTTGTTTTAATATTTTTTTTTTTTTAGAATTATTCAGTATTTAATGAAATGCATGTTTATGGTAACATATTATTTGCCTTAGAACATGCCTTTGTCTGATATATGGCGTAGATTGCCGTCTTCGAATAGGCATGCTGTAGCGACGTTGTGCCGAACCAATCTTGGTAGCCTTTGGTTTGCTGCATAGCTAGTTGACTGCATAGTTAGCGGTGTGCATAACCTAAGCATCACAACAGGATGTGTTGAATACTTTGAAAAAGAGTAATGCATATCAAAGGCATAATACTATTTTTCAAAGGCAATTACCAAAGTTGGTTCATAGAAATAAGCAAATCAGTTTATAGCAAACGTTTTCTAGCAAAATTTACGTGTGGATCATTGTAAACCGTTAATAAACTTTAGGTGCATCTAAGTTTACAAACTAACTTCAATTTGCTTCATAAATTCCAGTGATAAGATTTAGCTTGGTCTCGTATTTGGTTTTAGAACACAGCAACAGGCCTATGACATAAAACGTATATTTGAATATAACATTTAACACCATGTTTATCAGGTAGATAAAAGCATGTTTGTATCAGTTTATGCAACCATCTGAAGTTTGCAAACTATTTTTAGAGTGACTATGGATGATACTAACGATGTTTTTTTCTCATGACTTATCATATGATAAACCTTACATTAAGAAGCTAGTCACTCTTTTTTTTCCCTACCGAAAACTAACTTATAATTTGATAAATCATAGAATATCATGATATGTTAACCATTAATACAGCTACACTTTAAGTATCAAAATTAGATTATACCTTCTGAAAGAGGGTCTACTCAATATCCTCGTTTGTTGTCTTCATGCAACAAAGTAGAAAGAGCGTCTAACGACACATGCATGTCCCTCTGTGTTGCTGCAATATTAGGAAGAAGCAAACAAATGAGCCTGTGAAAAAAATTTATGGCAACACAGCCCAATCTTTGCAATGAACTAAAACAACATATGCAAAGAGTCGTGAACAAACATAGAAAAGTAAAAGAAGTCTAATAAGACAGGAATCCGCGAGTACATGCATGTTTAAACAGGTTATCACTATCGACTTTGTGAAAGAATCTTTCACCATTTGCGATGGTTGTACTCGCGCAAGTTATACTATGCACAGGATCCTTTTGCCCCATACCTGAATATCATCGTGTCATCGAGCTGAATCTCTCGGCTCAAAAGTATATTACAATCGTGAGCCGATTATGTTGGTACGCGACGCTTAGGATAGTGAGACCCGTCTAATCGTCCTCTCAAATTCCTTTTGCTGTGTCAGGAGTGTTTGTGCAAAGGTCTGCACCAGATGTATTGCCAGACTATTGTCACAACAAAAGGAATTCGAGGGGAAGATGAGAATCGGCCAATATCCTGAACACCCCGTATCAATATCAACAAATGAAGGCTGCACTATGTTACCGAGTCGGAAGCTTCGAATCGATGACACGACTATTTGCTTGCGTAAACACTTCTTGAAAGCTCATCCTGCACAAACTGTATTGGCAAAAAGCTTGTTTGCTTTCGTACCTGAATATTAGTGCGTCATCGAATGAACTCCTTCCACTTGGGAGTACATTTCAAACGTCAGTCAGTAATGTTGAGACGCGATGTTCAGGATAGCAAGACCCGTCTGATCGACCTCTCGAATCCCTTTTGCTATTTCAACAGTCTTTGTGCAACCGTCTGCACCAAACGTGTTGCTAGACTGTCAGAAGAACGAAGGAATTGAGCGGAAGATCGAACGAGGCCGGTATCCTAAACATCTCGTTTCGACATAAGCAAATGACGTCTGTAATATTCTAACGGGTGGAAAGATTCCAATCGATGACACAGCCATTCAGCTGCATAACATACTACTCCTACCGCCGGACAGGTTGTAAACCTCAAAGGTTTCTTTGCTTCCATACCCGAATATTATTGCGTCATCGACTGGGTTCTTTCCACTTGGGAGTGCATTTCAAGCGCCCGTCGCTAATGTTGAGACGCGATGTTCAGGATAGTGATACCCTTCTAGTCACCCCATTGAATTCCTTTTGCCATTTCAATGGCCCCTATGCAAAGGTCTGCACCAGACGTTTTGCTAGACCGTTATAAGGACGAAAGGGTCTCAAGGAGTGAATTAGGACAGGGGAATATCATAAACATCCCATACCAATATTAGCAAATGACGCTTGAAATATTCTACCAGGTGAAAAGATCCCAATCAGTGACACGACAACTCGGTTACATAAGATTCCACTCAAACTAATTGCAATCGTACTGGCAATTGCAATCAATCCCCGCTTAAAGCAATGCGGTAACCTATGATCCTGAAAGGTCACATAAGCGTATACACAATATGAGAATATTGGTATTCCAAGTAGTCTTATTGCAATATTAGAATTAAAACCCTCGATATAGCGATACATAAGCAGATGGTTCTCGAAACATTAGTTGCCGTTAAACTGTTTATATTCATTAGTTATGCTCCACGATGCAGCATAAAGTGCAGCAAACATGTCCGGCACGAAACTACTGAAAATATTAAGAAGAACAACGAAACTGAAATAGAAAATAACTATCTGTATCCGTAAACCTCAAAACGTTGTATTAAATATCAAACATTGTGGTGCATGCATTATGGAAATCATAAACGGTGATCAGTATTCAACAAAGAAAAAGCAATGCTAATACATCGGTAGTGGGATTAGTTTTTCGTGGCTGAATACTGGTCACAACATCCATGGGCCAAATTCCACCCACCAAGTTTCTTCGCGTGTGAAGAAACGTAGCACAAATGATTCTAGAACGGAAATGAATCGTTCCACTCAAAAGTTATAGGTAGAAACATCGGGCCGGTCATATACTGTGGAGTACGGACCAAAGGCCCAAAACATGCAAAATACGGCCCAAAAATCGAGCACGACGTACCGAAGATTGTCTCACTCGAAAACCGATAGTGATCATCAAAGGTCACAGCGCTATATATACATGTTCACCTACACATACTAAAAATGTATAAATCGGTGACTTTAAACACAATTTGATTAAAATAAGTAATCAGGCTCAGATTCTTGAATGAAAATGTGTAAAAGAAATCTGAATTCCGCCATGGCTGCAAAAAACACGGTTGCATAATGAGAACTACATGCCACCCACTTATTGCCATGGCAAGTTACGTATAAAACCTCTTATTACCCACCTCATTTTATTCAGAAAACATGTAATCATCACGCCTTAGTATACCACATATTTGCCAATTCCTCACATAACGGTGGTGCGACGCTTAGTTAGTTGCCTTGCCAACATATTCTCGAGTTCATTTTTATCGGAACCTATGACACGCAATACCATCATACAAACCACTTGAGCAAACGCCAAGCCAAGCATGAAGGGATAATATTTGTAATGTAAAGAGCAAAGGCGGTGGCATTTTAAGGAAAAAGAAGCGCCACCCCATTACACATTCAAAACCAAACGTTCGGATAGGTTCAAAGCAAACGGCCCAAGTAAGGGATGCACGCTTTCCTAACAGCGTGTGAGTCACGTAAACGCGTAGATGTTGGCACCAAATGAGGCTCAGATATGCGTATACAACAACGTTACCAGGCTACCAACATAGTTGCAGCCATACACTTGATATGACTGTCGTGCCACGATGCGCACAAAGGAAAGGTATGCGCTATGGTCAGCATATTATCATCATCACCTATAAAAAGATGGAACCCAATAACTCATACGTTAAAAACCAAACGGCCCAGGTCGGCTCAAAACCAAACGTATGAAACACCAGGCCTTACGTTGGATGCATTATGGAAATCATAAGCGGTGATCAGTATTCGACCAAGAAAAAGCAATCCCAGTACATCAGTAGTAGGATTGGTTTTTCGTGGCCGAACACGGGTCACAACATCCATTTGCTGAACACTTATCAAGAATAGTGGATACCAAAGACATGCAACACTGAGATAAGCTTGCAATGCAAGACATTTGCGGTTGTTTGTTCTAACGTACCTAAACCATGGCCAATATTTATAGATGTTCCATTAGAAGTTCTAGCAAACTATATAAAAAGGGTACGCTTAAACCGCAGGACAAAAGCGATAACGATCAGTATGCTATATATACACGTTTATCCACACATGTTAAGAATGCATAAATCAATAAGTTTGAACCAAATTTCAATAAAATAAGTAATTAGGCTCAGATTCTTCAATGCGAAAGGGTCAAAGAATTTCGAATTCCGCTGTGGCTGCAAAAAACACGGTTGCATAACGATAAGTAAATGCCACCCGGTTATTGCCATGCCAAGTTGCGTGCCGAACCTCTAATGACCCATTTCATTTTATTCATAAAACATGTAATCATCACCGCCACTTAGTACATCACATATTTCTAAATTCCTCGCGTGTAACAGTGGCTGCAAGCCTAGTTAGCTGCCTCGCCAACATGTTACTGAGGGCATTTTTTATCGAAACCTATGACAACGAATACTATTATACAACAAATAAGGCGGCCCAGAAATAAAACAACAACACAAACCAACTGACCAACCAAAGTGTTACTTCTTTTTTTAAAATGCCACCGTCGTTGCTCTCTAGATTTCGACATGCAACCTAAACAAAGGCAACATAAACATTTGAGTCATACACAACAACATCCACATCAGTTCTACGCGACTGAAAGCTATGTATTGCAACAAAATCCTAGAGAAAACCTAATCAAAAGCAACAAAAGCAGAAACATATAGCAAGAACCTAAAAAAATCTGAGATATGCACTACCTACCAACTTTGCCCCGTGTAAATAAACGTAGCACAAATTATTCTATAACGAAACTAAAACGTCTCACTTAAAACGCATAGATAGAGACAACATGCCGCTCATATACTGTGGCCATGCGCCAAAGGCCCAGAACATGCAAAAACCGTCCCAAAAACCGACGACCATCTAATCCAAAGTTGTTTTAGCAACCAATCATTAAGAAAGCAAATACTGCCACCATCGTCGGTTGTGACGTTGTGGAGGCTCAGATTGATTAGTAATCTCAAAAACCGAACACATCCGCCATGGCTGCAAATGTGATTGTTTGCCCTGCTAAGGTGCAGAGATTCGCGTCTTTGATAAAACCAATGCAAATCCATCATCGCCTCTTGTGTCCAACGACAGCAAGACTGTACCCGAAACCCATAATGGCTGCAACCAAATGGCTACCCCGCCAAGATACGGGCCCGGGCAAGCCACATCCGGTTACGCAAAGAAAGCAAATCAAAATCAATAGCACCCAAAAAAATATCTACCCGAAAAAAAATTGTAACAATCGAAGATTTACTCCGAGATTCGGTGCAAAGAGATGATAACATCAAGTTATCACAACACGTGTTAACATGAGGTGGTAGAAAAAAGAAGCATCATCACTACATGTGTTGGTGAGGCGATAGAAATAAGAAACGGACCTCCCCCATTATACAGTAAAAAGCAAACGGCCCAAATAGGTTCAAAACCAAACTGTCCAAGTATGCGCCGACATCACCGACTTTTTAAAAAAATGCCACCGTCGTTGCTCTTTACATTAGAGATATAATATTACAAACTATATATTAGTGTATTTGTATGTTAATTAATTACTTGTATATGAGGTTATATTCATGTCTTCTTACATGTTATGCAAGAGTTATGTGACTAATTGATAACTACTATTTGTGTTTCCTGTTTCTTTTGTATCTTTCAATTTATATTTTAAGTAATTTAAAGGTATTTTATCATGCACTAGACGGGTACCCGTGCGTAGCCACGGGATTTTATAGCGACAGATAGTTTTCGTGATAAGAAAAAGTTTATGAGTTATAAACGAAAAATAATAAAAGTTTGAGGATTTGAGATTAAATATAATATTTTGAAACCCGCTTCGACCTGGGCGGTTCAACCGGTTGAACCGTTCTGGTCGAAAAACGGGTCAAATTAAACCGGGTCAACTTCACCGAGTTTGTAGCGTTCCCGGTCAACCCGGTTTTTAATGTATTATTAGTTTTTTTTAAACATATCTCATATAAGTAATAGTTTTCAATACTTTCAATATTTTCTTTTCCAAATATCATAAGTCATAGTTTCCTTTCTAAATGCATGGCTTGACTATTTTTCAACATTTCAATAATTTTAACATTTCAATATTGACCATTTTTACTTTATATGTAGTATAGATATAGATATGGTATTTAAAATGTGACAAAAATGAAATAAATTGATTACTTTGTATGCAAAAAAGCAGTTATTTGAAAACCTCATTTAATCTCACAATTTTAATGTTTTATGTCATAAACAAAAAGCGAAAAAGTTATTGTACAAAGGTGCTTAACTATGCAAGTTCGTCTATCGTATAAGTGGATACTATACTTTCTTGCATGAAGCAACACAAGCTCCTAAAGTTTCATTCTATGACTACATCATAATCGGAGGAGGCACTGCCGGGATCCCATTAGCCGCCACGCTATCTAAGAACTACCCGGTTCTATTACTCGAACGTGGTGGCTCGCCTTATGGAAATCCAAACGTTACCTATGTACACAATTTTGGCTTCTACATTGATGATAAGTCACCAAATTCCCCCTCTCAAATGTTTATAGTATAAGGTGTTGAAAATGCGCGACCTCGTATCTTGGGTGGTGGTACATCAATCAACGCAAGTTACTACACTCGTGGTGAAGCGAAATTCAACAAGGAGGCTAAATTAATGGATGATAAATTAATCGAAGATTAATGGCTCGAAGAAGTTATGGGTTTTGAGCCTAATGTGTGGGAGTGGCAGTCAGCGTTTCGAGCTGGATTGTTAGAAGTGTGGGAAACGGTGTACACTTTAATTAATATAATTAGATTATAAGTATCAATAATAAAATTAACAGTAACTATATGACAGAAAATTAAATAACAAACAGCAAGGAGTAAAAGTAGAAGACAAACACTATGTAACGATAAGAATATAAAAGCAGTAAAGGTTGGTCGAGGCTCGCGTTTAACACGATTCCCTTAAAACAGATTCGCCGTCTATTTCCCAGGGTACAACGTCCAGAGCTGTTGTACAACCGGACTTGACAAAACTTGCCTTGAAGATCACAGAAGCAAAGCGTGTTTCTGATCGATGAACTACTGGAACTCGTCTGGTATGAGTTGCGTTTTTCTGGATCAAAACTGAATGAGACTATAACTATATTTATAGCGTAAATTTGTCTTGTTCTCCAAGACTAAATATTAGTCATAATAAACTGAATCTGTCATTAATAATAATAGATTTGCGTATAATATATTACACAAACATTGTTCTGTAAAAACTTGTCCACTAAGTTCAATCTATTCCTAAAATAGATTTACAGAATATATGGAAAAGAATAACCCGAACTTGAAGCAAAAAGATACGCACGTAGGCGAGGTTTCAGAGATGCATTCGTGTCCGCAGGTCGCGTGGGCTCGTATGAGTTCAGAAGCTTCGAACCCATTTTGGCCTAGGAATCCTGAAATCTACACCCCTCCTACGCGCGCGCACGTAGGTGTTGGAGTAAAAACAACAAATCAATTTGAAGGTTCATATCAAGATTCCTATATAAACAAGCTTTTATTTCTTGTTTTGGAGGATGTGGGATACTCCCACTTTTCTATTTTTTTGTGTTTCAAGTGTCTCACTTTGAGACACGATATCTCATTCATATCAACTCCATTTTTGACACATTTTAGCTCGTTCGAAGCTCTCGTCAAGGAGCATAAAGCTACCAAGAAAATATATATATATATATATATATATATATATATATATATATATATATCGGGAGGTTAATGTGAGATCAAGCTTAAAGTTGTAAAAATAAGATCAAATCCAAAACCACTAAAACATGTATACATAACAATTTTAGCAATCATACACAAAAAATTATATTTTAATACAAATTAACATTTTAGCAACTAATAACCAAATGATACATGAGTTTGGATTAGTGATACACGATACACATTACACTAATAAATATTTCAAAACACGATACACATACAAAAACACGATACATTAAACTTCTAATCAAAGTGTATCACCTAGGTTTCGTAAATATTAAAAAGAAATCTATCGAAACTTTAACAATTTTAGTTGTAGTAAATAAAAAATTATTTTTATTGTAAGGAGAGTATCTCTTGTCAAATTTTAGTTCGATCTCATTTTAACAACTTTAAGTATGATATTATTTGATCTAGATTCTATATCATATATATATATATATAACATATACTTATATTAAATAGTGTCAAAAATTGCAAAAACTATTTTGCAAAATATATTTCCAACAATCCCCCACATAAATGGAGAACAGTAAAAAACACACGAAAGTTTCACCGAAATTTCTGCAGTTAAGTCTTGCATAGGATAGGTAGGTGTAACCCTTTGAACCTTCCCTTGTGAGATGCACTTAGTCTCCTAGATCTAAGTTGATGCGATGTCCTTGAACTCAGCCTCTGTTTACGTAGACGACATTACACTTCACACAAGACTCTCCCTGACACTATCAATTCCTTATAGTCGTGTTTGTTATAGTCATGAACACTTAGCCTGGTTCTGCAAGAGCTCTTAGGAATTGTGCCCCTACAATTCCTTTCGAAGCGACCCCACTTCTCTCTCACACAGGTGATTTCATCTTGAATCATTAAAAACATATGTTTTGTTATTTCATCTTGAACCATTATGCTTTATGATTTCATCCTGAATCATTAAAGCCATACGTTTAACATCTCAACATGTCACAATTGTTATAGGAATGGACTAGGAAGTTACAATATAAAGTAACTCCCCCACATTAACATGACTTCCTCCACATTTATATAATTAGGTTGTTCTATTGAACCCAGATCTTGGGATCTCCAGTCAACTGGGTTAGGTTTTCCTTCATAGAAACTCATTCCTTCAAGGGCTTTAGTCGCATTCCTTTAGACGACTTACTAACTAACTCTCTGCTTAAACCTTTCGTAAGCGGATCCGCGATATTATCCTTTGACTTTACATATTCAATTGAGATAACTCCTGTTGAGAGTAGTTGTCGTATCAAATTATGTCAATGACAGATATGTCTAGACTTTCCATTATACTTAATGTTATGAGCTCTGCCAATTTTCGATTGACTATCATAATGTATACTAATGGCCATTACCGTTTTAGGCCACCTTGGTATGTCCTCTACGAACTGACATAACCATTCCGCCTCTTGTCCGCATTTATCTAACGCGATAAATTCTAATTCCATCGTGGACTTAGCTATAACAGTTTGCTTGGAAGACTTCCAAGATATAGCCGCCCCTCCTAGTGTAAACACATATCCACTAGTTGATTTAGAATCCTTTATGTCAAATATCCAATTTGCATCGCTGTATCCTTTTATAACAGTTGGATATCTATCATAATGCAGCCTATAATCGTGACTGTATCTCAAATAATAAAGTACCCTAGTCATAGTTGCCCAATGTGCATAGCTTGATTACTAGTATACCTACTTAGCCTGCTAACAACATATGCTAAGTCAGGTTGGGTACCTGTCATTAAGTACATTAACATGCCAATGATTCTTTAATACTCTAATTGGGCAACACCTATGCATTTATTTTTAGATAGATGCTAACTGGTGTCAATTAGAGTTCTAGCTAGGCCAGAATCCCCCGCATTGTGAATATTAAGAATTTTGTCCATATAATGTGCTTGACTTAACACAAGTCCATTTTGAGTTCGTATGATCTTTATTCCAATGATCACATCAGCCAAACCCATATCCTTCATGTGAAACTTAGATTCAACATGTCTTTAGTAGATTTGATCATTTTGTCGTTACTGCCAACGATAAGCATATCATCAACATATAAACACAAGATTACATATCCACTATTTGTGTCTTTGACATAAACACACTTGTCGCATTCATTAATTTTGAATCCACTCTCTAGCATGGCGTGGTCAAATTTTTGATGCCATTGTTTGGGAGCTTGCTTTAAGCTATATAATGACTTAACAAGCCTACAAACTTCTCTTGTCTAGGAGCCATGAAACCCTCAGGTTGGTTCATGTAGATTTCTTCTTCTAAATCTCGGTTTAGAAATGTCGTTTTCACATCCATTTTGTAAACTTCCAAATTTCTTAAAGCGGAAATAGCAAGTATCATCTTAATCGAGGTTATTCACGTAACAGGCGAATATGTATCAAAGTAATCAAGACCTTCTCGTTGTATAAATCCTTTGATTACCAATCTTGCTTTGTACTTGTCAATTGTGCCATCGGCTTTCATCTTCTTCTTGAAGATCCATTTATAGCCTAGTGGTTTACAACCAGGAGGTAAATCCACGAGCTCTCAAGTATGATTTTGTAAAATAGAATCTATTTCACTTTTAATGGATTCTTTCCATCGAGGCCCTTTTGAGGAAGTAACTGCCTCTCGGTATGAAGTAGGTTCATTTTCAACCATAAAAGAAATAAAATCGGGTCCAAACAATTTCTCGGTTCTTGCCCTTTTGCTTCTTCTAGGTTCAACCTCTTCTTTATCAGTTTTATCTTGTCTCTCATCTTGGGGATCATTATCAGCTCGTTGTCTCTTATCTTGGACAACTTCGTCATCTATTCAAGATGAATCTCCAATTTCCTTAGTTAAACAAGGAAATATATTTTCAAAGAATGAAGCATTCCTTGATTCCATTACTGTACCCTTTTTTATATCTGGATTTTTCGAATCATGTACAATGAAACGATAAGCATTGCTATGCTTAGCATATCCGATGAATATACAATCCACAAATTTAGGTCCAATCTTTTGGGCCTTGAGAGTCGGTATAGCTACCTTTGCTAGACACTCCCACACTCGTAAGTACTGATATGATGGTTTTATTCCCATGCAAAGTTCATAAGGGGTCTCATATTTTTCCATACGAGGTATCTTATTTAAAAGATAAGTAGCCGTTAGAATGGCTTCTGTGGAAAACTAGAAGGGGGGGTTGAATAGTTTTACCAATTAAAACTTCTTTTTAAACTATTTAGATCGACTTATGTCAATCTATTTGGATGTTGATAAACAAGCATATAAAGATATGTAATGAAAAGATAAGAGTAAGAAGCACCTAAACCACAACGCGAGTATTTATAGTGGTTCGGCTACAAGGACACCTTCCTTGCCCTACTCCACTCCCAGAGTCACCTACTCGAGAGTTTGTAAATACTACACCAATCTCCTTATGGCGGAGAAGCCTTCACAACGTCGCTTAACCTTTTTCCGGTACAAAGCTAAATACCGAGTTCTTTCACACCAAGGCGAACCACACCTAACACAACATCGCCTACCCTTTATACGGTGCTAGGCTAACCACCGAGTTCTTTCACACCAAGGAGAACTAATCCTATCACAACGTCGCCTACCCTTTATTAGGTACTAGACTAAGCACCTAGTTCCATTGCAATGGAGGAACTACTACCACACTACACCAACGATTAATCCCAAAGGAGATCTACTCCTTTACAACATCATCAAGGACATCAATATCCTTGGGTCTAATGCTAGTCTATCTAGTACATCGAAACACACCATATCGAATGTACATCTAAGGCACCTTTCACTAATGCCTTTGACTAGATTTACAAGACACCTTTCACTAATGTTTTGTGTCTTGACTTCTAAGCACCTTTCACTAATGCTTCTTTGTCTTGACTTCTAAGCACCTTTCACTAATGCTTCTTTGTCTTGACTTCTAAGCACCTACCACAAGTGCTTATCCTATAGACGATAGATACCCTTCACTAATATCTTCGTCTTGACACTTGAGACATCTTTCACTAATGTCTTCAACACTACACTTCTTTGAAGAAAGAAAGGAATCATTAACAAGAAGACTTGATGAGCCTTGATGATGAGGAAGCTTGGCAACTCATGGACTTGAGCTTGCTCGACTTCAAAGGTGATGATCTTGCCATTAAGAGGAACCTAAAAGATCACACAAAAACAAAACTACAAACATAGATCTCTTGGATCTAAGGTTAGTGAGATTTAACTCAGGGGAGAAAGTATGTTAGAGAGGGTTTTGATCTAATGAAGAAATGGCTCACTATTTATAGAGGAAAAATCCTACTGTTCCCCGGATCCCACGGATCCCTTCCACTTGGGATCCGGCTAGCACAAAGCCAGGGATCCGTGGAACACTCCTCTTTGCCCATGGTTATTTTAGTTATGGGTCATGGGTCATGGGTTGAACCATGGATCTTTGGCTAGATACAATGTATCTTTGAGTGCAATGCACTTAGTCACTTGGGTATGGGTTGATCCATGGGTCTATGGATATTATCCATGTATGATATAAGCATGATGTCATGCAATGGGTTATGGGTCAAGATCCATAGGTTATGGGCTTTGGGTTGTACCCAACTACATTCAATGTATTTGCCCAATGGGTTTGTGATACTTAAGTTTCTACCCATTTATAATACCCAATATACTACATACTAGTTATGTGTATATTTTACCCAAATATGTAAACACTAGTTGTTGTACATATGTATTACTAAATCATAAAATCACTTATACTTGTTTTAGTGTTTTTGTGAAAATGTGAATATGTTAGAAACTATTAGTTCAAACAATTTACGTATTTTATTTGTTTCGTTAACATGATTTTATGTTTGTTATCGATAAAACATTAGAAGATCGTAAAATATAAATAAACGTTTTCGGCTTATTTGTATTAACAATCTCCCCTTTTGTTGATGACAAAACATAAAATTATTTTAAGGAAAAGCTAAAATTGTAAAAGTTTGAATTTGTAGTTTTTACTTTCTTCTCCCCCTTTTTGTCGAAACAAAAAGTGTTTGAAGAAAAGCAACACGTCGTTTTTAAGAAAAACATGTGAAAGAAATAAAAGTAAAAAGAAATAGAGAGCAAGTAACGGGAACGGATCTCGTCTTTACTCCTCCTTGAAGAGTCCATCCCTATGTAAGGGCGTCAAGAAAGTGATACTAATCTAGTTTCTTTGCAAGTAAGTTTGCAAAAGATTTCGTCTAAGTGGCGAATGTGCTCCCCCTTGATGATTGCAATTATGCATAGGGATGTCACGAAATATAAACCTAGTATTGCAAGTAATTAGCAATGTATTGCTTTGACATAAAGCTCCCCCTAGCTTTAGGATGTCAAAGTCTTCATGTGTAAATTGAATAACTACAAAACAAAGATTAGAAAGCAAGTATAATTCACAATTTCCTGCAAATGTGATTCAAGTTAGTAGAAAGAAAACTTTCTGTCTCACGGATCCCACGGTTCCCTCCTAGTAGGTATCCGTCTAGGCAATTCTGAGGGATCCGTAGTAGCTGATTAATTTCAGCAACGGTGATAAAATAAGTAATGTTATCACATAAATGAGATATGAATACAAGTAATCATATGCTCAACAAAATAACAAGTAGCATGTAATTCCACTTAATAAAACAAGATTTATGATATACATGACTCTTAAAATAAGAAAATAGACGATTACATGACTAGAATTTCTAGACCAACTAACGCTTGATGCTAGGACACCACTAAAATTCTTCTAGCTCAAGTTTTGTTTAGGTTTGATCTCGTCGAAACATTCGAGGAGATGATAGAACATGAAACGTTGGTCTTCTCGTACTTCATGTATCAAAATTTCAACATGTTGACAATGATAGCAATCTTTGTCATGGCTAGGTAGTGGTGGTGGATGAAATGAAATGGCTTGATGCGAAGGATCAAGTGAAGCGGCTTAATAGAGCTCAAACGATGAAGGGATTGGTGGAGGTGCATTTGAGAATGCCTCGACCAAGAATGATGGTGGTGGTAAAGAAGTGTCAACTTCCATATGGTCGGGTGGTTGACTTTGATGATTTCTCATAATCCAAATAGGGTTATATGATGGAGACGGCAAAAAGGAAGCCGAGGCAATTGTTGACTCAACACCTTGATTTTGAACCATTATTCCTCCTAATGAGGAGAATGTTGTCGACGGAAGTGGATGAGACGGCCTAGGAGGCAAGTCCTCTAAATTGTAGAGGTGTGGTGATGATAGTGGTGAAGTAAATGAAATAGCTCTAGGAACCAATGGTGATGGTTTAGTGGAGACGATATTGTTTGGCCTAGGAGGTATGGTGGTGTTTGGCATAGGTAGTTTTGTGGGTACTATCCTTTTAGGAATTGATTTGATTGGATGATGAAGGATTCTATCATTTGTTGGTTTGACAGGAGATGATTCGGTTGAAGAGATTTCGTGCACAACACGAGCCTTTTTCATGGGTGGTTCTTTGGTGGATAAGTTACTACTTGGGGTTTTCCTCATGATGAGATAATTTCAGGAGGTTGCAAAAGCTGAATGTTAGGATGAGAGTGATGACTATGGAGGTCCTAACAAGGTGGTTTATAAAGCAAGAAAATTGGCAAGTGCATTCAAGCTTTAAGCCACTAGGATTCATTGGAATGTGATGATTAACATGCACAAGAGTCAACTTGAGTTTACATCGATCTAGGAACTCATTTAAGATGAGATGGAGTGTTTGAGTTAGGAAGATGAGTTGAAGTGATTGTTTTAGCAAGATTTGACCTAAAGCATCATCCGGATCCCACGGTTCCCTCCTCGAGAGGGATCCGTCTAGGCTAATCCTAGGGATCCGGCTTTCGTGATTATGAAAAAGTGGAAATGATGTTTCTAAGATCTAAGACCTATAACATCTTGAGTGTTTGATCCTCTAAGTGTTTTAAATGAAGGGGTGCTTAAGTACTTGAGGGTAATGAATGATGTAGCTAATGATTGTCTTTTATGGAAGGATTTGGAACTTTCTAAGAGCACCAATGAATGAGTAAGGATGACACTAGAGATGAGTGTCAATTGAAGCTAAATGATCCTAGAGATCGATTGTGACTTAGGATAGTGTTTTGAAAAATATCCTAGAAGCTTTGAGATGAGAAAATTAAATTTGATCAACTTTGATCAATTTTGAGGTGAGGATGATTTATGATCAATTTTGCCATAAATGAAAGATTTCAAAGACTAAATAGAAAATGAAGTGTGAGTTTGAGAGCGTAAGAGTAATGGATTAAAATGAAGCGGTAGATCTACAAGCGTTTTAGAGTGTGATCTAGGTGTGTGAGTAGGAAGGATCAACCTATCTTGATAAGGACTTAATTTGCCTTAAGACACTATGTTTGACTTAGTGTGAGGTGTTCTAAGGATATGTTTGAAATATAATGCTTGCAATTGCATTTTTGCTTGCGGATCCCACGGTTCCCTAAAGATAGGGATCCGTCTAGTACAACATTTGGGATCCGTCCATCGCTAGGCGAACCTTTACTAAAAGTATGCAATGATCTTGACAATGCATTATATTCCAAGATTAGTTAAAGGAGTTCTAAAACTAAGATATCAAATGTAAGATGTTTTATTTCATGAAGGAAATAGGATTACATTGATAAAGCACGAGTAGAGTAGAATTGATCCTATTTGAATACTACTAGGTTCCTTGAGTGTTTTCGCTAGGAGGATCATTATGTGATTGATGGGTGTTGGTGGAATCAAGAATGAAGAAAGTCTTCATGAGAGATATGTTTAGCGGTTCTATCATCTTGTTCTGAAATCATTACAACGGACTTTGAAATTGAGGATGGAAGTGTATAACATTATGATAGGCGTGTCAAGAACATTCCATAAGGGATGAGTTTATTCTTGGAGCCTTGAAGATTTGCAATTCGCCTTGCGAAGAAGTAGGCGAGATTGTATGGTTGTTGTGTTAGCAAACAAGACAACATGTGAGCACAACAAGCGGGAAGAATTTCTCGATTTCCCTAAGACTCCAAACATTTTCACGTAGGATGAGTGCAAGAGGCTTGTACTCTTCTCGGATGTCCGTGTGAAGATAATGTTTGGATCGGAGTAATATGGTCGAGGTTTGCATATTATGCGATTTAAATCTTCCCGAGAGGGTATGTGTGAACAATATAGACTATTTTCTTCACGAAAGTTGAAGAGAGAATCAAGAGACCAATCTTGGTGAAGGCACAATGTCCATGATTTGGAATCCAGGAGGATGTGAGCAAAATGCCCAAGGGTTAGAGTGAACTTTTGGTTTTGATATAAAACTAAAGAGATGAGAAGCGATCCTCGTTACTTAACGAGCTCGACTTGACGGAAGAATTCCATTATGAACCTTGGACATATCTTCTCGTTGATTTCAAGAATACATTCTAGTCCTATGGCTCGGAAGGAGGTATTGATACCTTCTTGAATTGTAGAGGTGTCTGTCGTCCTTCATGGGTAATGGGTTTCGAGATTGTTGAACCGGACATGATTGCCGGTGTGTTGGGCTCAAGAGAGATGTTAGGAGTGTAGACGCTAGTGGTGAAAAATCAAACTCGTATTCATGCGTCATAGTTGAACCTATAAGTGATGGGTAAATAAGAGGTGATGTTTATGGTCAACCTATAATTATCTAACGTTTTATTTAGATTTTTATTAACAATGGTTTTAGACAAGAAAGACACTTGACTCACTTATGGTTTTGACATAATAGTGGAGTATACTTTTAGAAGAAAATGGTTTTAATTTGCATGAAAACTGTTCTCCAATGGGACGGATCACGGTTTCTTTTCAAAGGGATCCGGCTAGTATAACTTTCGGGATCCGTGGATCCGTAATGTAAAGCAGTTTTGATAAAACATAGGTTTCTGCTTTTATACCACGAGAAGTGTTTTATCCTACATTTTCTTTTAGCATGTATTTATGACTTCTAATGTATCACGAAACACATAAATCACAAGAAAATAAATAATAACAAAGATAACAAGATTATTAGTAATATTGCATTTCAATGCTAAGGATGATACAAAGGTTGGGTATATGATCCCAATGTAGATTAACAACACAAAGTAAATGTCTCCATATGTGAACTTCATCATATGGAACACAAGTCGCGATAGTGTTAGGCGATGAGCACGAGTGCGATGTAAACCATGTTGATGACGGATCTTGTTGGTTTCGGTTGAGATGGGATGAGGAGGAAGATGAAGTTTTTGAGTGAGAGAAATTTTTAAATTGGAATATTTGAAAAAAATGAGGATTTGATAGATAGGTCGACGGTGGGAGTTTTATAGGAAGGAGGAATTTTTGAAATTGTGTTTTGTTTTATTGTTGGATTAAAAGAAAACATAAGTTTTATATACCACGACTTTAGGCGAGAGATGAGACACGTATGTAAGAAAAGGATTCCTAATGAAGCTTCATGTAAAACATGTAATTTGCACAAAAGATAATCATATAAATACTTAAATAGGTATACTTAATTATCAAGCAAAGTAAAAGAGAATCATACCTCTAGCGCACTTAGGAATGTCTTTACAAATGACACAAACAAATGTCACTTAGACTATTACGCTCCTTTTCGTTTAAGATACCTTCATTGGGAATTATGTGAAGTAGGATTTAGCATCAATCTTAGAAGGATTCTGCTGAAGTAGAAGCGAATCTAATGAAGAAGAGATTCTATTTGAAGTATAAAAGCTGTGCTGTATCTCTTTGAAGAGTGGAAGGCGACTAGGATCGCGCACGCTTTATTAATTATATGCTAACACATCATTATTCTTGAAGCGCCGAGGTTAGCATGGGTTTATTGTACTGCTCAATATTGTTTAAGTGTTTAGTCATTAAATGCATGCTTGCATGCTTAGTCGATTGAGTAGTAATAGTTTAGGGTTCCTTATCTATAAAAGGAACTTGATAGTTTGTAATAGACAACAATTCGAAACATAGAGTTTCAGTTAATAAAAGATCCATAGAGGATCCAAGTGTTCTTAGTTATAACAACTTGTATTTACATTCCGCTATAGAATACGAGTTGTAGAGATTTTCTATTAGTTTGCTTATGATTACATAGGCAACACTAACGATCTACGAGTGCTCAAGATCTGTCAAGGTCTGTCTGTGTTCAACACCTTCTTAAGGAAGGTATTTGTTTATACAAAAGTTGGGCGTTCCTTGTTCGGGGCTCCGGCTCTCGTACCAATTGAGTCTTGATTCTTGAGACCTGCGCACTAACTAACAGAAAACACCGTTAGACTTATCGTGGGATTGTTTCCCACGATTATCCTCCGGCGTGAGAGTAAGTAATCGGTTTAGGGTTAAAGGAGAGTTAGGGATTTAGATCATACCTTTAACGAGGGATAGGATTCCCTTTATATACACACGGAATCCTTGTTGGTTCCGTGTTCCCCAACCTTCGGCGTATCCCGCCTAAGTCGGTTGGGGAACAATTATCTCTAAAGATTAGAAGATATCGATATCGTATTCTATAAATAACTTTTGGATTGGGCCTTGTGGGCCCAAACATATCGGCTTAGCCCGGTTAGTCTTTGGGCTCGTTAGTATCGGACTTTAGTCGGTGCGCGACCGAATATAGACTATCGTCATCATGTCCCCCAGTCTAGTATGCGCGATGGATGCGGATGCTAGACTAATAACTACGATCAATGAAAAACTACTGAGCGTAGCAAAGAAGCCAAAAAGGTTCCTCTTTGAAAGATATACATTGTATCTAGACATAGTATTTTAAAATGGGCGCCTCGTAAATCGGGAAAGTAAGCGCCGCGGCACACATCAAGTGATCCTAGCCACATATTGAAGATAATGGAATCGCGTGTCGTTCATCGGCGTGGATGAGAGAACTTATATAAACACCTTCACCTTTTTACGGTGATTACCACGTAAAACATTTCCGCCATTAACAAAGCTTCAAACTTTTCGAAAGAAAACCATAATATTCCACGGTAAAGCGGCGTGCGTGTATAAAAACAATATAATGGTGAAGGTGTTATCGACTTCACATCGAAATAACCGGTGAACTTAGAATTCACCTCAGTTACTTTATTCCGCAGCGCACCCGATTGTCCCTAATGCGCGAGCATCATTGCGAACTTCCGTAGGGAAAGTAGGGGTATACGCGTTTTTCGATTCGCAAATCAGCGTGTGCCCCTATCCCTATTTATGCGACGTCTTAAATTATTCTGATGCGCACCTATCCCACGGTGACCGTATCGGTGCGACTAAAATCACCAATTTTGAGGTTAAATGCCGTTTACTGGTGATTAACCCCACTATCCATCTATTCCGCGCGTTTTATCACACGACGTGGTCACACGGGTGGGTATCCTTTGCTAAGCGTGATGGTAGGCTTCAGTGTTATACTGAAAAACTAGACGCGCTTAGAAATTGGAGGGAGTCCTTGTTCTGGGTAGATGACTCGTGCTTCCCATGGCGTTATAACTTCTACACTCAGGGTTCATTGCCGAAGGATGAGCGCCCCTTCCTGGACTATATAGTGCGGAGGATGCGGAACTGATAAACGCCAACCGCATCCCCATTAGTTCCTATCCTGAGGAATTTTTGGTTCATATGGGCATTAGTCGTAACTACTTTGGTATGCCAGATGAGATATCAATCTTCTTAGGCGCTAATGGCCAGGGTGGGTGCTCGTCCTTGCGCATCCCTTTTTGTAGTTAATGTAAGAGATGTCTTTTCCTTTTGCACATTATGTAACATCTTTATTTGTTGGCTTCTGTTGCGCAGAGATGGATCTTTTCATAGTTGTGCAGCTGGCAAGGCCACGCCAGGTCGACGTGGGAGTGCGCGCCCTGAGGGAAGGAGAAGAACCGATTCTAGAGGCCACTAAAGGGCGCACTCTGGAAATGAATGTGGGAGATGAGGGGACCAGTTCATCGATTCTTGTTGTGGCGATCCCTCCAAAGTGTTCGATCCGGGGCTCTTCTCCACCTCCGCAAATGAATGTGGCCGGGCGCAGAAGAAGAGGAGGAGGAGGAAGCGCTAGCTTGAAGCGCAAAAAAAGCGCTGGTGGTGATGGCGCGGGGCCTCCGGAAGAAGCGTCTGTTGTTCTTACAGTGAGTCGTCAGCGATGTCGCATCACTACTCCATCCATTGATACTACTACTCGACAGTAAGTTTTAATTGCAAAAGTCTTTGTCGCATTTCTTCTGATATTATGAAACAATTGTTAATCCATTTGTGTATGTGCATGTCTGAGTACGTTGTTGAGTCGCCCCCCAAAGATAGTCCTGTGCGTTGAGTCCTCCCGACTGTCGGTCAAAGCGCCGAGCATGTGGCGGCTGGAGATGTACCCATGGACCAACTTGTTGAGGAATTGATGGTGGCTGCTGCGCATCAGGCCTCATTAGTGGAGAGGCTAAAGGCTAAGATTCTTTGGGAAGGCGGCCAAGTAGCCGCGAAGATCAAAAATTGCGTCATTGGAGGCGCAACTAGCTAGTGCCATGGTTGGCGAAGGCTTGAGTGTGTATGCTCGGAAAATCGGCGAGGAGAAAATGCGCTAATGGGCCAAATAAACCAAGAGCGGCAGAGTCATCAGGTACAAGGCTTCGTGTCTGGGCAATAAAATATCTGGAGAAGGGCGAGGATCGTTGACCCGCGGTTGGAAGATTTTGGTGCCACTTGAGTAGTGCTCTAGAAACCAAGAGATGAAGCTGCGTAAGCTCGGTTTGGAGTATGATGAGGAATTATATCCTCGTCTCATGTCATTCTTTGGCCGGGTGGCTTATCGGCCATAACTGCGCCTTGCAGCTCTTACCAGCTGAGTCGAGGAGGTAGTGGGCGCATTTGGTGGGGTGGTCCAATGTGCCTTGGCGAGAGGAAGTTGGAGGCTATAGAGTGACTGTAAGATCTTGACTTCTTTGAAGGTACGCTTAAAAGGTACACGGTTATGATCACAATCCTATGATAACTTGGTTGCTGCTATGAATAGGATGAAGATCTTAGAGCTTCCCATGATTGCTAAAATGGGCGCGACCAAGATTATCCATAAGCTGTTATTATGGAAGGTTAACCTTAGCGCCATTGTATTGATAATGCGAGCGGTAGGACTATTTTGAAGCCCGATGTTTCTCGACTTCAAGTGCTGTTTTGATCGCCCTGGGAGATTCTAAATCCTTTTGCTTTAGAAAGAAATGTCATTGAAGGAAGTGTTGGGCGCATGCTACGGACTTGCTAAAGGAGGTATTAAAGGTAAAGCGATTTTGTGCGGGGTTGGTGCAGCTCATCTTCCAAGGTCTGACGGGGTGCCAGTGAGTGTTGCCACTGTGTCTCGCCAAGACTCGGACTTGTTGAAGAGGCTAAGCGAGATTGGAGATGCTGCAAGCCGCGTGGGAACTTTATCACTAGAGCGGTCTAAGAGTATTTAGATAGGATCTTATGTTTATGAACATCCTTTGTAATAACTTAGTTATTAATAGAAATCTCCTTTTGTGAAGTGTGTGTTAATATTGCAGCTTGTAATGTGCGTACTTGTCTATTTGTCTTTGCGTAAAAGACGTGTTCATTGTCTCAAAATCCAATGTATACGCATGCACGAATAATACGAGAAATTCATAGTCATGTATGAAGATCATAGTATACTTAAAAAGTAATTTCTAAGTAAGTTTGTCATAATCGTGTATGATGTGATATGCAGCGTACTGTAAATATCATTTTAAAGAACAAGTATGTTGATTCCTCATTTTGTTAAACGTGCACCATATGCTTTGTTGCGCACCCGTCATGGCATGCGTACAGAACTTATTCCAACATCTTGAGAACAAGGTGTTTAACAAGGATACTTGATCCAATGTTGACGGGTTTGCAACCCTCTTACTCAACGAGTTGTTTTGTAGGTTAACTCATCCTTTTACCATTGTGGTTTATTAGGTGCATGCACGCCATGTAGGCAAAAGATCAAAAATGTTAAGACATAAAGTATATGGAAATAAAAATTGAAATGTGTGTGAGTTAGCTAATAACCATGACGTTTTTTAATACTTGCAAGTTTTATGAAAGAAAATAAATAAGACATATGCCTAAGTAAAACAAAAAATAAATACACGAATATTTATTGGGCACTTCACTAAAGTCTTTGGAGTGTCATCTTGCCGGGCCATAGCCATTCCTATAGGTAACACCTTTTAAGGTTCGGATGTTCCATGTGCGTGGTAACTCGCGACCATCCATGTCTCGTAGCTTGTCTGCTTTGTTCCTAATGCTTGGTGACCTCATAGGGTCCTTCCACTTTGGTCCAAGTTTGCCCGTGTCTTCTACGTGGCTTGCATCATTGGTGATGGCGAAATCACACAGTGCAGAATGAAACACTTCGTAATTTAGCATCATAGTATCCACTTCATCTTTGACTTTGATCTTGCCTCGCGTATAGCTGCGGCGCTTTCTTCCAGCAGATCTAAATCGATGCGCTTCGCCGTCATTGGTAGCCGCATTGATTTCAAGTGCGAATAGTTGGCATACCAATTTCGGTGGTATAACGACCTCGATCCATAGACTGTAGAAAGGGGTGTCCCAATGCTCGTTTGATTGAAGTGCGATCGCCCACGGAACATCGATAGTTCTTCCACCCACCTTCCTTTGTGCGTGTCTAGGCGTGCTTGCGCGCCTTCACTGACTCCGATTTGCGCTCTACCAAGCCGTTGGTTTATGGGTGTTTAAGCGGCCGAAGTCTTTGTGTGATTTTAACTTCTACTTTGAGTCCTTGAAGGGTTGTCGCGAAATTGTTTCCGTTATGCGAGATGATTTCCCAGAGCGGCCAGTGGCATAAAATATTTTCCCATACAAAGCGTTTTACACGGTTGCCGATGATTGTTACCATTGCCTTTGCTTGATCCACTTGGTGAAGTAGTCTATAGCAACTATGAGGAACTTTAATCCCCTGCGCAATAGGAAAGGACTGCAATGTCGATGCCCACTTGTAGAATGGCCATGGTGCAGTAATTGGTGTTAGCTCCTGTTGTGGTTGGCGTGGAGCAGGTGCATGAACTTAGCGATCGTTGCACTTTCTTATTAAGTCCCGCGCATCGCGGTGCATGGTGGGCTAATAGTATCCACGACCTTAAAGCGCGCCACCACGGACCGTGGTCACAGATATATCTTTGCATGAACCTTCGTGGATTTCCCGCGTTACATAATTTGCTTGTAGGGGCCAACACGGTGGAGCCATGGTTGTAGGAAGGGCGTCGATATAGTATGTTGTCCGAAGTTCAAACCTACGTGATGTCGCCGTATCCTTCCGGCTTCCTACGCTCTTGGGGTAATACTCCTTGCTTATGAATTCACTATCGATTGTCATCCACATAAGGCCGTCTTCCTCTATTCATGGATATTTCCATCTCGAGATGGTTGTTTTCACGTTCCACGGCACTTGTTTTGATAGGTGTGCAAAGCTTGTCGATCAATCTTGCTTAGTGCATCGACCTTTCGATTTTCCCTCTAGGAACTTGCTTGATAGTAAACTGTGAAGCCTTGGATTAGTGCCTTGGTCTTGTCGAGATCTTGAATCATGTTTTCCTCTTTGGCCACATATTAGCCCAACACGTGGTTGACTACTAGCAGGGAGTCTACATTCGCTTCAAGTTCGTACACCCATTCGAGCCGCTATATCGTAGTCCGGCGATTAGGGCTTTACTACGCCTCATTGTTTGTTCTTTGTGAATTCAAAGCGCGGTGCGTAAGTGAATTCAGTCCTTCCGCATTGTGAGAATGAGGCTGCTCGACCCATCAACGCATGAAGATCCATCCGTGAACAAGATCCATGGATCTTGTAGTTCCTCTTGCTTAGTGCGGTGCGTCATCGGTGTCTCGGTTTTCAATGATAAAATCGGCTAGTATCGCCCTTTTACTACGATGACGTGGTGCATAGGAGATGTTGTGCTCACCGAGCAACACACTCCACTTTGAAGTCGATCACGATCGTCAAGTTTGGAAATGATTTTCTTGATTGGTTGGTGCAGTGATTCCGCTATCGGGTGCGCTTGGAAGTATCTGCCTTGTTTAGCGGCGAATACTAATGCAGGACCAACTTTTCCATTCTTATAATTCATCTCCGTCTTCTTGGCGCTTTGCTTACAAAATAGACAAGTGTTTGCCTTGAGTCCTGTCCGTCGATGTGCTTTGGCTTGTTGCTACTGTGTCATGATAAGTACATAATCGGTTCTTCCCACGGTGAGGTGCAACTAGTGTGGGAAGCTCGCGAGTGTTGTTTGAGTGTGTAAAGGCGTCTTACGCCTCCATATTCGGTGAAATCTCCTTCTTTATACAACTTCTTGAGTGTTTTGAAAAGGGGTAATGACTTGTCTGCGACTTAGACAAAAATCTGTTTAAGCCAGTTAACTTCCCATTGAGAGATTGGACTTCCTTCAATGTGCGTGGCGAAGGAAGTTCGATGACGGCCCTAGTTTTTCTGGGCATGGCTTTATACCATCAGGTTCTATTAGGTATCCAAGGAACATGCCTTCTGTAGCGGCAAAGGTACATTTTTTAGGATTTAACTTCATGTTGATCTCTTTGAGTGTCCTGAATGTTTCCTCAATGTCGCTCATCAATTCCTCTTCAGTATGGCTTTTTATGACCAGGTCATTGACGTAAACCTCTAGGTTGCGGCCAACCTGTTTTTCGGACGCATTATCTACTAACCGTTGATAAGTGGCGCCTGCATTCTTCAAGCCAAAGGGCATTTTGGTGTTGCGATGACGCCTTGGCTTGTGTGAAGGCCGTTTTTCCTCGTCCTCCTTAGCCATCTGGATTTGATGGTATCCTTTGTATGCATCAAGAAAGAACTTTAGTGGTATCCACACAAAGATTCTACCTTCAATCTATCTACGGTAGTGGGTAGCGATCTTGTGGACATGCCTTATTGAGTGCTGTGAAGTCGCGCATTCGCCGACTCCGTCGCTCTTCTTGACCATTATTGGGTTAGAAAGCCGGTCTTGGTAGTAGACTTCTCGCATGATTCTGCATCTACTAGCTTGTGTACCTCTGCCGGGATTGCTTGCGCGCTACGGAGCTTGGCGCACTTTTACGGCGGATCGGTGCGTATCCTTGTCGGATTTTCAGCTTGTGTTCTGTGATTGAGCGTGGTACCCTAGTCATGTGCTTTGGTTCCCATGCAAAGATATCCAGGTTCTTTTGCAAGAGTGCACACAATTTTGCTTTACATTGTCGGCGGTGATCCTCTATCGATACTTCTGTTGGGGTATTCGGGATGAAGTGCGACCTTTAGGTTTGGAACTTTGGTCGCGCACCGTTTTGTAATGGGTGCGGTTTCGCATATGATCGCGTTACATTCTTTAGGTGGTGCAGCGGCGTTGTAGAGGGTAACAATACCTCCTTCCTTTGGGAATTTGAGCATCCGTGTCTTTGTAGATGATGCTGCGCGCATGGTGATATCCACAGTGGTCCGATAATGCCATTATATGGAGGATTTGATCACCATAAAATTCATCCGGTTTGTTGTGTAGTGGTAGTTATTACCCCTCGACTAGTAGTCGTAATTTCCCATGGGCCATATCTTTTACTTTGTGAAGCCCGATCGGTATTTGTTATGCAAGGCTTAATTATTTGCGTATCTCAAGGTATGATCGCTTAAACGATGTTCGTACATTATATTTGCGAGACGCTCCACCATCAACATACATGCGGTGGATGTCGTGACCCCGCATTAATTTCGATGATGGCGGCTCTACCTCTGCGTTATCGTAGTTAGGGTAGGGAAAGTGATTGCACCAGTGGGAAAACTTCTGGTGACCTTACGCACGGTTGTTCCTTGCCATGGTTGTATCATGTAAATGGTGTCAGCTTTATCTTTGTGTCCTTCCTTCTTATTCCCATTCTTTTGTCTATCTTTCCTTCTTTGATGTGCTTGACCAAATGGTCCGTCTACCTTCCTTGACTAGTTTGTCGATGGTGGCGCTTGTTGGACACATTCATTAGTAGTGTGGCCCTTACATCCGTGATAGTCGCAATACCACCTCCTACGCCGATCCTGCAGGGTGCGCATGGGTGGAGGTCTTGGGAAAGTCGCGCCTTCGTTGCAGTATCTCCTTTGGAGTCTTTGTCGAGGGTATACTTGTTGTTGTCCCTTTGCTCCCACAGTGCGATAACTCTGTTCGGTTACTACTCCGTCGGTGGATTGTCTCCCGAGTTGTTCACGTGACCGGTAGTTTGAGTAGCTTTTCTTGCTATCCATGCGGCCTCTCTCAGACGAAGGACCGTGTGCGTTTCATGAGTTCATCAAAGGATTGGGGAATCTTGTCGTTCAACCTTTTGATGAGTTACGGGTTATTGACCCCATTCATGAACCACGAGATTTTTAGCGCCGGGACATACTTTAACTTGTATGCATTCGTCTTTAAGCGCTCAATATAAGCGCTTGTAGATTCCACAGCTTGTTTGACCTGGCGAGTTCAGCGGGGTTCTTAGCACACTTCTTCCGTTGAGTAAAGTTTAGGCGGGCGCCTTTCTCAACTCTTCAAAACCATTGATGCTTACGCGTGGAAGCTTCTTGAACCGATTCGCGCATTTCCTACTAGTGTAGAATTGAACATGTGGCACCATACGGTGGCGATTTTCAATTATGTGGATGATTCGAAAATTTTAGGTGATCATCGGGATCACTGTTCGTCGTAGGTTTTACGTTGGCGGGCATCGCCTCCTTTTGTTCTTTGAGAAATCAGCGATCGCCGGTGAGCGCATCCACTTTTTGCGGCGCCATGGGAGATATGTCTTCATCCTCACGGTTAAGGTATTTGTTTGGATTTCCGGTGTCGGTTCGCTATCCTCGTTGTCAGGAGTTACGGAGGACAAGCTTTCCCTTTTTCGGCGTTTCTTGTTGTCCTCGAATCGCACTTGAAGGACTTTCACTTGGGAGTGTCGTCGCCTGAAATACATCACAATTCTTCGGATACCAAGCTGGCGTGGACATTGAGTGCGCCGTTCATCTTCCTCGCTTCTTCTAGATCTGCGAGTTAGATATCTCATCATCCTCAACTCTCCTCCAATTATGTTAAACAGGGGTCGTGGCTATCACTTCCGCTTCTCCCGGCGGTAGCGGCGAGGGCGTTCATATTGAGTCGAAATTGAGTCGAGCATGGGGCTTCGACTCGACCTCTTTGCTTCCTCTTGCATGAGGGCGCCAAGGTTTCGTAATTTTGAGATCTGAAATCTCCGTCTGAGTTCGGTGCGACTCCTTCGGGTGAGGTTTAGCTTCTACTCTTGGGCCCTTGTTTTCATCGGTGCATCTGGTGCCTTGAGGGTTAGTTTCTATCTTGATTGAAGGGAGTAGCAAAAAGCGGTGCTTGCGGATCTCACCTTGGTGGTGGTAGTCGCACAGGTTGTCCCGGCGTTGTTCCTTTGTAGGGAAAACTAGGTGCAGGCTTAACCCTTTATTTTAGCGACCTTTGGTTGTCGGTAGTGCTTGGAAGGCGATCCGGTGTGCAACTTCTTTCTGTAAGGTCATTTACGATCATTTGGTTTCGTGTGCCGTCATTCTAGTTCTTAGTTATTGGTCCCACGGATGGCGCCACTTGTTGATACAAAAGTTGGGCGTTCCTTGTTCGGGCTCCGCTCTCGTACCAATTGAGTCTTGATTCTTGAGACACTGCGCGCTAAGTATGAAAAACCGTTAGGCTTATCGTGGGATTGTTTCCCGATTATCCTCCGGCGTGAGAGTAAGTAATCGGTTTAGGGTTAAAGGAGAGTTAGGGCTTTAGATCGTACCTTTAACGAGGATAGGATTCCCTTTATATACACGGAATCCTTGTTGGTTCCGTGTTCCCCAACCTTGGTATCCGCCTAAGTCGGTTGAGGAACAATTATCTCTAAAGATTAGAAGATATCGATATCGTATTCCATAAATAACTTCAGTTGGGCCTTCGTGGGCCCCAAACACTTATCGGCTTAGCCCGGTTCGTCTTGGGCTCGTTAGTATCGGACTTTAGTCGGGGCGTGACCGAATATAGACTATCGTCATCGGTATTCTTGTTACCAAGCGACTCCTAAAGCTTGGTGGGTATGAGCTTTGACTAATCAACACGACAAAGAAGATTAGTGCAATTAAATGAAAAGTAAATAAAAATGTTGTTATCAAATCACCATCGAACATATAGTTTTGAAAAACATGGTGTTTGTTTTATGAAAAACCTTCTTTGTAGTTTTCAATTAACTATGGATCGTATCAAGTTTTTAAAGTACAATATACTTCAATAAACTTGGTAGCAAGCTCGATACCAATTGTGGAAAACTAGATGGGGGTTGAATAGTTTTACCAATTAAAACTTCCTTTTAAACTATTTAGATCGACTTATGTCAATCTATTTGGATGTGTGTGTTGGATGTTGATAAACAAGCATATAAAGATATGTAATGAAAAGATAAGAGTAAAGCACAAAACCTTGCAGCAGTATTTATAGTGGTTCATTCTACAAGGACACCTTCTTGCCCCTACTCCCTCCCAGAGTCATTGATGTGCCGGTTGGTGCAAGTTTTAAATTTATAAAGGTGAATTACCAATATTACCAATAACACATACGAGCAAGTATACTCGTCCGTTATAGCAAGATTATGAAGGTAAGTCGGGATGGTTCGCGAGTTTGAGTGAATCTAAGCACAAGTTTGAATTAACGAGTCTATCAAAACATATAATAAAGCAAATAGATATAATGAAATTGGATGATTAAAAACTACACTTTCTTAAACTAGTTTCATAACATAGATTAATGTGATTGTGTTAACCTCTTAACATGTTGGTTATGATAATTAGTTGGTGCACTAATCTATTGTTCTTACAAGTCGAACTTTGATCAAGAGTTTAGTTTATAAAACAAGCATTAAGTTTAACCAATCAATTCAAGATCAATTCAAGTTTCATAAGTCTACTTTCATAAACTTAAACACAAAACATCCACTTGCTCATCAAATTGCTTGAAATGGTCAATACAAAGGTAACAGATCATAGACAAAAGGCTACAATTGATTCTCAACAACTAATCTTCGACCATTTAGATGTTTCCAACCAATCCAATTTGATAATCAAAAGCATTTCTATTACAAACACACATAGTTACTTTGTATAATCAAGAATAATGGGTAAAACAATCATCCATAGACAAAATGATTATGACTAATTGAATAACACGAAGTTCTTTGACCCCAACGATTATTGTAAATTAGCCAAACTTGATTAACAAATGTCACTATGAAACTTTAACACAATTGGATCTTAGAATCAACTTGAAATTGAATTAAAACATGTTAACACAACCACTAACTAATCATATGATAATCAACATCATTTAAGCAAGTGCATAAAAAACTAGCCACTCATGCAAACATAAACATAAACTCGGAACTTTGAACATTAGAAAACATGATTGAAAGTCTTACAATGTTTGGAATAAGATTACAAATGGTGTACTAATGATTCCCAAAGTATTGAGGTGGACTTCTTAGTGATTTGGCCTCGAATGGTGAACACGGATCTCCAAACTACGGACTTCTAAGGGCCAATTTTGAGAGCTAAAGGCTTTGTTTGATGAGTAGAGATTTGTATTATAGGTTGTTGTCCTAATGCTCACAATTAGCCTCTATTTATACTAATTCCAAGGCCTAGGGTATTAAATCTGAACTTGGCCATCAAGGAGTGAGGAAGGGACTAGAATACACCAAGAAGGACCTAGAATCGTTTGGATGCAAAGGGAAGCTTAGTGATGAAGATTTGGCAGCTGCGGCTTCTCGACCGGATCGGTCATCGACCAACCCGATCAGGCTGGTCTTCAATAACAACTAGCCGACCGATCGATTGCGGGTTGCGACCGATTGGTTGGCGATGGTAAAACGCTTAATACGACGAATTCAACCGATCCGGTTGCGGGTGTAACGGATCCGTTTGGATCTTCGAGATACAAAACTTGATCTTTCTTGTTTTGAGGTCTTGAGATCTTGATTTAGTCTTGATGAAATGGGAATCTTGACAGCTAAATATTTCTTCTTTTCTTCCATTTCCACGCACTTGGTTATAAACACTAGACAAACATCTCTAGATACAATTAAGTACTATAATCATAAATATAACCAAATAACAGATATAAAAGTACACATAACGCTACTAAAAACATGCACAATCTGAGCGTTATCAAATTCCCCCACACTTAAACTTTGCTTGCCCTCAAGCAAATCTAGGAAAAAACATCCACTGGAACAAGATCGTGATTATGAAAAATGTGATGCAAATCAACCAAGTATAAATACGAGAGATGATTCATCAATTATGCTTTATAAAGGTGAAACATCAAGATGTTTGACAATATCCAATGATTTTCTTGCATAATTAACATTTCAGAACACCTCACGAAAAATAACGGAATATAATTCACTTAATCACTCATTTTTAGTGGAGTAACAAGATAAATCACACTCATTGCTCAGTCATGATTAGATTATTACCATAAGCTTGTACAAGAAACCAAACTCCACCGATGTGGCATGAGCACCAAGTAAAAACATCTAAAGAGGGCTTTTATTCGGGTTATAATGATATGGCTAAGGGTTAAGGGTATGGATAAGGCATGGTAATATAATATGAAATTGGTGTTAAAATAAAAATGAAATCAAGTCTAATACCCATGTTGCTAGCTACCAAACATTCCACGAACCAAATAAATGATTATAGCTTTGCTTTCTTCTTTTCACTTTCCATAGCTTTTCACTTTGCCATGACAATTGTTCTTCGATCATAGCTCATTGGCTATTTTTTCAACATAACGTATGGCTCAATCAATCTCATAGGATGTGGTACTCATAATCATTTGAACAATCTTCACTTTCCGAGGCGACTAGCAACCAACCGTTTAGACATTGATATGGGATAGGCTAAGGTTTAAAGTGTAAAATCTTTTGTATTTTACGGGTGAAGCAAAAATAAAGGGAAGGCTCGAGATGGTGTAACTAGGGTATCTAGTGCTAAAATAAGCACTACAAATGGGTCCATGTGGGTGGTTAACTAACCAATGTGGCTACCTAATATATCATTAGATGTAAAATGGGAGGCCATTTGGGTTAAATCTAAGGTGCCTCTTTATCACACGAATTCACTTATATCATACGAATGCAATCTCACTGCAGTGATGCAGTAATGATTCTGGCACAAGTTCTAGAATAAATAAAATCACAGGCACGCTCATGCAAAGATCCAAGCATAAAAGATGTATGCTAATAAGAAATAGGCTCAATCCTCACAATTTAGTGGAAATGGTATAATATGTGCTAGCAAATGTTTATCGATCCAGAATGGATTGCAATAGTAATCGAACACATCTCGAAGTTTCAAATATTACGGTTTTACGGTTGGAATGATCGATTATTCTAATAGATAATCCTAAAAGTGTGAAAACAACTAGATCACAGAGGCAAACAAAATTTTAAATTTAAGCAAGAAAACTCTAATTTTCCTATTCACCCCCCACACTTAAGTTAGACATTGTCCTCGATGAAAAGCGAACTTCAAAGTATAGAAATAGGAAAATAGAGATGAAACAGATATGTCAGCGAGTTTATCGACAAAATTCTTTCTTCATTCCGGCGTCCTTGGAGAAATCATCACCGCACACAATCTTATAAACAAACAAAGGTTTTATTAAAGGATGGCACCCCCACTTAAGTTCAACCAAGGTTAAAACTTTGGGGAGTGACCCGAAGATCAAATCTGGAACAAGCGGGTTGCCTCGAGAGCGCTTAATTTATTACGAGTCCTTAGCGACTCGAATCTTCCAATTTATTTAGGCTGCAAAGCGACTTTGAACATTGTAAAGTTCGGGGATGTACATGAATTCTTCACCGGTAGCTTCAATATCGTCCCAGACGAACTGGTGAGATGGTTTCCATGGAGCAGTTGTGGGATTCTTCACGGAAATGGTGCTATAAAGGTGATAGTTTGAATTCATTTTCATGGTGTCTCGGGACTTTATCATAGCTGAAACTTCTTGCATTTGCTCCTTGTCGTAATATAATTTGATTCGGTGTCCATTAACAATGAAACTTCCACCTTGTTTGTCATAGAGTTCGACATACCCGGATGGATATCCATGTTTAACGACATATGGTCCAAACCATTTTGGTTGAAACTTAGGAGCTTTAATTTGAATTTCATGTTAAAAGCGAACTTTATCTCGGCTTTGAATTCTTTTGAATTAAGTAGCTTTTATCATGATAAGCTTTGTTCTAGCTTTATCGGTTTGGAGTTTTCATAAGCTTGTGGTCTTAATTCATCGAGTTAGTGCAATTGCATAAATCTTTTCTCACCGGCTATTTTGAGATCGGTGTTACAATGTGCGGCGTGATAAGCACGATGTTCAACCCGAGCGGCAAATGACAAGTCTTCCGTACAAGAGTGCGTAAGGAGTTGTGCCAATTGGTGTTTTATAAGTCGTGCGAAATGCCCCGAGCATCGTCAAGTTTTCTTGCCCATAATGAAGGATTGTCCTTTCTTGTCTTTTCGATTATTCTTTTGAGAGCTCTGTTGGTATTTCGACTTGACCAGCGGTTTGTGGATGATAAGGCGATCGCAAATCGATGATGAACTCCATATCTTTCATGGTTTCTCCATTTGTTGATTGCGAAATGAGTTCTCGATCGCTTATGAGTGCTTTGGAATTCCATAACGAAAAGCTTTTGAGAAAATTATGACGACACGAGCATCGTTTGTTGGTAAAGCTTGACACGCCCATTTGGACACATAATCTATAGCGAGAATGTATTCAAATTTGTGGGATTTAGGGAAGGGTCCCATGAAATCTATTCCCCAAATATCGAATATTTCACACACTTGAATGCTTGTTAATGGCATTTCATCTCTCAGAGAGATTGGTTGTTCTTTGACAAGCGTCACAATTTTGAACAAGTGTGTGCTTCTTTGAATATTGTTGGCCAATAGAATCTAGCATCAAAAACTTTCTTAGGCTGTGGTGGAAGGACCATAATGTCCCCAGTTGGGCCATGATGACATTCGTCAAGAATTTTTGGGTTTGAACCAAAAATACATCTTGGATCATCCCATGGGACACATTTGAAAGATATGGCTCTTCCCAAAAGTAGTATTTGAGTTCGAAAAGAATTTGCTTCTTTGAGCATGAGTTAGACCTTTTACGAGAATTCCTCCGGCGAGGTAATTCGCAAAAGTCGACAAACCAAGGATCGTCGGTTTCATCGATGGTCATGAGAGTTTCATCGGAAAATAATCATCGATTTCTTCTTCTTTTAATTCCTCAAGATTGGGGTTTTGAGGTGAGATAAGTGATCGTGACAAGATTCTGCTCCTTTCTTATCTTTGATTTCCATGTCAAATTCTTGAAGTAGTAAAATCCATCGAATAAGGCGAGGCTTAGCGTCTTGTTTGAGTATGCAGATATTTATTTGAATGATCGGTAAAAGCATTTGTTTTTGAGAGCACAAGATATGATCTGAATTTGTCGAATGCAAAATTGCCGATAATTCTTTTGGTGTGGTATAATTTTGTTGGGCACTATTGATGTCTTGCTAACAAAATATATAGGCGAAAATGTTTTCCTTCAGCGTTGGCCTAGGGCGGCTCCAACTGACAAAATCGCTTGCGTCGCGCATAAGTTCGAAGGGTAGTGACCAATTAGGTGAGACCATGATCGGACACTAGTGAGTTGAGATTTGGTGTTTCAAAAGCTTTTATGCTGTCGATGTTGAAGTCAAAGATAGATTCTTTCTCGAAGTTTCGTCATTGAATGAGATATTTTGGAAAAATCTTTGATGAATCGTGGTAAAAACGGCATGTCTAAAAACTTCTAACGGCTTTGGCGTTAGTTGGTGGTGGAAGTTTGAGATCACATCGACCTTTGCTTTGTCTACTTCCATTCCTTTGGAGATTTTGTGCCAAGCACAATTCCTTGGTTACCATAAAGTGGCATTTCTCCCATTTGAGAACAAGATGTGCGACCCGCATCTTCGAGCATTTTATCGAGATTAGAAAGACAAGCTTCAAAGAATCTCCAAGGCGAAAATCATCCATGAAAACTTCCATGGGTTTCTAGCATGTCTTGGAATATGGCGATCATACACCTCTGAAAAGTCGGCGGGTGCATTGCAAAGACCAAAAGGCATCGCCGATATCGTAGGTTCAAAAGGACAAGTAAAGGTGGTCTTTTCTTGATCGTTGGGATCGATGGAATTTGGAAATATCACGAAAATGCATCGAGAAACAAAAGAATTTATTTCTGCTAGTCTTTCAAGCATTTGATCCATGAATGGGGCGGAAAATGATCCTTTACGGTGGCTTTGTTTAACTACGATAGTCAATACAAGCAGCGCCAACCGGTGGCGATTCTAGTTGGAACTAGTTCATTTAAGCTCATTAGTTACAACCGTCATTCCTCCTTTCTTGGGAACACGATTATACGAGGACTTATCCAAGGCTATCCTCGATTGGGTAAATGATTCCGGCATCAAGTTTTATGATTTCCTTTTAACAACTTCTTTCATGTTGGGATTGAGTGAAGCGTTGACGTTCTACCACGGTTTAATCCCTTCTTCAAAATTGATTTTGTGTTTGCAAAAATTAGGACTAATTCACGGAATATCGGATGTTTTCAAGCAAAAGCTTGTTTGTGATTTTGAGGACATAAACTAAACTTTCTTTCTCATTATCCTCGAGCAGCGAAGATATGACTCTTTGGAAGAAGAGTTTTCCTCCAAATAAGCATATTCAAGATGATATGGGAGAGGTTTGAGTTCGAGATCGTGGGTGGTTCTTGATAGAGGATTTAATTCGCATCTCGTCATTGAAAGTTATTTCTTGAAATTTTCTTCCTCTTCTCTGTTTCTTCTTCTTACGAGTTCTCTCCTTGAATTCTACTTTCATGAAATCATCAAATTCTTTATCAAAATCTGTTTCATTGATTTTTGAGTAGTCATGAATGGATCGGATTAGTTCGATGTGCATCTAACTCCTCATCGGTGACTTCATCAATAACATCGACGTTAAAACAAGTGTCATCAACTTTGGAATGTGGGTGGCGCATTGCTTTATCGATTAGAAAAGTGATTCGATCTTCCCGACTCAAGGTTGAGTTCTTTTCCTTTCACTTTGATGATTGCATCGGTATTTGGAAGGTCTTCCTAGAATGAGTGGGACTTTACTATCTTCTTCCATTTCAAGATTACAAAGTCCACGGGAAAAATGAATTTACCGACTTGAACAAGCATATTCTCGTGATTCCAGGGATATTGATAGGAATGATTTGCCAATCGGATGCTCATTTTGTTGGTTTAATTTGTTGTTGCACAACTTGGAATAGAGTGAATAAGGCATCAAATTGATACTTGCGCCAAGATCGGCCAAAGCATTGCATTTAACATTATTCGAAAGTACATGGAATAAGAAAGCTCCGGGATCTCCGAGCTTTGGTGGGATTTTGTTTTGAACTATGGTGAGCATTCTTCGTTAAGAAAAGGCTGCGATATTTGCTCAAGCTTGCTTTTGTTATTAAAGTTCTTTCAAAATTTCCGTAATTGGGCATTAAGGCTATAACATCAGCGAGAGGAACATTGAGTCTAACCTCTTTGATTATTCGATAAACTTCTTATAACGCTCTTCCATCTTCTCCTTCTTTAGGCGTTGAGGATAAGGAATTTTTGGTGTATCGCCTTGGCGTTTGGAATGTTTTCTTTTTGGTGGTTTGAGTTGTGTTTGGTTCTTCGTTTTCATCCTCACTCTCAATGGTGGCGGGAGCATTAGGATTAGGTGGTGGATAGTACGAGACCACTTCTTGTGAAAATAGCATTGATATGTTCATTTCTTGTTTGAGGTGGACGATCGTCTTATCATTTGATGGTTTTGGGTTGGATTGAGTGTTGCTTGGCAATGAACGGATGGTCTAGAGGAATGTTGGTCGAGAAAGTACATGAGCTTGTTTTCAAGATCTTGGATAGATGCTTGATGATTTTACATCCTTGCTCAACTTTGGCTTTGAGATTGAAAAATTGATTTTGATAAAATCATTTGCGGTTTTGACCGACCATGAATTCTCTCATGGTTTCTCGATTCGATTTCTTCCATCTTTTGTCGGGATTTTGTGGTGGTGGATCGTCGGTTCGTGGTTGAGAATCACGGTTGTCATCCCTGGTCGGCGATCTTGCCAATTTCGAATTTCGGCCGTAATAATTACTACGATATCCTCATCCACGATATCCTCCTTGATCATAACTTCGCTTCTCCTTCCCGGTCCACCCATAGGTTTATCGTCGCTTTTCGGACGATGGATGATTTCCTCCGCGTTGTTGCATCCGTCTCGCATTTCCTTCGTTTCATCTTTGATATCTTTGTCTGCGAGTCGATTTTTGAGAGTTAACGCTTCCACCTTCTCCATGAGTTTTGAGGTATCGGTGTTTTCGACAAAAGCAACGGTTTTGGAGGTTTAGTTTTGGAATCTTTGGACCAATCAAGTTTGAGAAGTACTCGATCTTGAGCAATTGATGTGCATCGTTAGGGTCTTATAGAAAAATTCCTCGACATCAAGGATGCCTTGAGAGATTTCATCTAGTCCATGGTAAAGATTTGGATAATGGTTCCTTTTGATAATCCATGTCCATGACAACTCTGAAGCAAATCTTTCATTCGAAGCCAAGCTTCGACAAGTGGTCGTTTGGGTTTTGGTTGAAAGCGAATTTCTCCCGTGTCGATCAAACATGGCGGTGGAAAGAATGCGCTTACAAAAGCTTGCCTCATCTCCTCCCAAGTATTGATGATTCACGGGTTAATTCATTGTACCATACTTTAGCATCTCGGCGGTGATGATGGGAAAAGTTTGAGTTTAATGGCATTGACATCGGTGTCGCTATATTGAAACATGCCGCAAATTTCGATGAATTGACAATGTGCTTATCGGATCGACCCATGACGACCATCGAATTGTCGGTCTTTGATCATAGAAAGGTGATGTCCCTTCACGGTGAAGTTGTCACCAAGATTAATAGCAACAATAGCACTTCGGGTGTTGGTGCTACGGTTGATTGGTTCCCGCATGGGTTGATCGTCCGCCATGGGAAAAGGTAAATTGGTGAAAGGGTTGTAAACAACTTTGGCTTCAATGAAGTTATCAAATGGTGGGTTTGGTACTCTTGGTACACGATTTTCCAATGGTATGAAACGTGTTCTCCTTCTTCTTGAATCAAGCGTTCGGGGTTGGTAAGAGGTGTAATTGGTTCTATTCCATTGCTCGAGTGTTCATACAATGTCCTAGAGAATCCGGGCAATATCTAAACACGGACAAACAACAGCAGTTTTTATGGGTCGAGTAGGTAACGGATCGGTTGCGGGATGCGACCGATCGGTTAGACTAGATGATTGATGGACAAACACGTAACCGATTCGGTTGAGGAGCAGCCGGATCGGTTAAGTTTCGAGAAAAATTTTTTTTGGTTGAATCGGCGAGGAAATTCAAAAACTTGTTGAAACACAATCAAATCCCGGTGGCGCCTAAAACTTGATGTGCCGGTTGGTGCAAGTTTTAAATTTATAAAGGTGAATTACCAATATTACCAATAACACATACGAGCAAGTATAATCGTCCGTTATAGCAAGATTATGAAGGTAAGTCGGGATGGATTCGCGAGGATTTGAGTGAATCTAAGCACAAGTTTGAATTGAGTCTATCAAAACATATAATAAAGCAAATAGATATAATGAAATTCGAGATGATTAAAACTACACTTGCTTAAACTAGTTTCATAACATAGATTAATGTGATTGTGTTAACCTCTTAACATGTTGGTTATGATAATTAGTTGGTGCACTAATCTATTGTTCTTACAAGTCGAACTTTGATCAAGAGTTTAGTTTATAAAAACAAGCATTAAGTTTAACCAATCAATTCAAGATCAATTCAAGTTTCATAAGTCTACTTTCATAAACTTAAACACAAAAGCATCCACTTGCTCATCAAATTGCTTAGAAATGGTCAATACAAAGGTAACGATCATAGACAAAAGGCTACAATTGATTCTCAACAACTAATCTTACGACCATTTAGATGTTTCCAACCAATCAATTTGATAATCAAAAGCGTTTCTATTACAACCACACCTTAGTTACTTTGTATAATCAAGAATAATGGGTAAAACAATCATCCATAGACAAAATGATTATGACTAATTGAATAACACGAAGTTCTTTCGACCCCAGCGATTATTGTCAATTAGCCAAACTTGATTAACAAATGTCACTATGAAACTTTAGCACAATTGGATCTTAGAATCAACTTGAAATTGAATTAAAACATGTTAACACAACCACTAACTAATCATATGATAATCAACATCATTTAAGCAAGTGCATAAAGAAACTAGCCACTCATAGCAAACATAAACATAAAGTCAGAACTTTGAACATTAGAAAACATGATTGAAAGTCTTACAATGTTTGGAATAAGATTACAAATGGTGTAGTAATGATTCCCAAAGTATTGAGGTGGACTTCTTGGTGATTTGGCCTCCAAATGGTGAACACGGATCTCAAACTTCTACGGACTTCTAAGGACGAATTTTGAGAGCTAAAGGCTTTGTTTGATGAGTAGAGATTTGTATTATAGGTTGTTGTCCTAATGCTCACAATTAGCCTCTATTTATACTAATTCAAGGCCTAGGGTATTAAATCTTGAGCGTGGCCATCAAGGAGTGAGGAAGGGACTAGAATACACCAAGAGAAGGACCTAGAATCGTTTGGATGTAAGGGAAGCTTAGTGATGAAGATTTGTGGCTGCAGCTTCTCGACGGATCGGTCATCGACCAACCGATCCGGTGGTCTTCAATAACAACTAGCCGACCGATCCGGTTGCGGGTTGCGACCGATCGGTTGGCGATGGTAAAACACTTACCGACCGAATTCCAACCGATCCGGTTGCGGGTGTAACGGATCCGTTTGGATCTTCGAGATACAAAACTTGATCTTTCTTCACTTTGAGGTCTTGAGATCTTGATTTAGTCTTGATGAAATGGGAATCTTAAGCTTAAGTGAATATTTCTTCTTTTCTTCATTTCCACGCTTGGTTATAAACACTAGACAAACATCTCTAGATACAATTAAGTACTATAATCAACAAATATAACCAAATAACGAGATATAAAAGTACACATAACGCTACTAAAACATGCACAATCGGCGTTATCGGTCACCTACTAGAGTTTGTAAACACTACTCCAATCTCCTTATCTTGGAGAAGCCTTCACGGCGATCGCAACCTTTTTCGTTTACAAAGCTAAATCCGAGTTCTTTCACACCAAGGCGAACCACACTAACACAGCGTCGCCTACCCTTTATACGATGCTAGGCTAACCATGAGGTTCTTTCACACAAGGAGAACTAATCCTATCACTGCGTCGCCTACCCTTTATTAGGTACTAGGCTAAGCACCTAGTTCCATTGCAATGGAGGAACTACTACCACACTACACCAGCGACTAATCCCAAGGAGATCTACTCCTTTACAACATCATCAAGGACATCAATATCCTTGGATCTAATGCTAGTCTATCTAGTATATCGAAACACACCATATCGAATGTACATCTAAGGCACCTTTCACTAATGCCTTTGACTAGATCTACAAGACACCTTTCACTAATGTCTTGTGTCTTCACTTCTAAGCACCTTTCACTAATGCTTCTTTGTCTTGACTTCAAGCACCTTTCACTAATGCTTCTTTGTCTTGACTTCTAAGCACCTACCACAGTGCTTATCCTATAGATGATAAATACCCTTCACTAATATCTTCGTCTTGACACTTGAGACATCTTTCACTAATGTCTTCAACACTACACTTCTTTGAAGAAAGAAAGGAATCATCAACAAGAAGACTTGATGGCCTTGATGATGAGGAAGCAGCAACTCATGGACTTGAGCTTGCTCGACTTCAAAGGTGGTGATCTTGCCTTTAAGAGGAACCTAAAAGATCACACAAAAACAAAACTACAAACATAGATCTCTTGCATCTAAGGTTGGTGAGATTTAACTCGGGGAGAAAGTATGTTAGAGAGGTTTTGATCTAATGAAGAAATGGCTCACTATTTATAGAGGAAAAATCCTCTGTTCCCGGATCACGGATCCCTTCCACTAGGGATCGTAGCACAAAGCCGGGGATCCATGGAGCGCTCCTCTTTGCCATGGGTATTTTAGTTATGGGTCATGGGTCGTGGGTTGAACCATAGATCTTTGGCTAGATACAATGTATCTTTGAGTGCAATGCACTTAGTCACTTGGGTATGGGTTGATCCATGGGTCTATGGATATTATCCATGTATGATATAAGCATGATGTCATGCAATGGGTTATGGGTCAAGATCCATGGATTATGGGCTTTGGGTTGTACCCAACTACATTCAATGTATTTTCCCAATGGGTTGTGATACTTAAGTTTCTACCCATTTATAATACACAATATACTACATACTAGTTATGTGTATATTTTACCCAAATATGTAAACACTAGTTGTTGTACATATGTATTACTAAATCATAAAATCACTTATACTTGTTTTAGTGTTTTATGTGAAAATGTGAATATGTTAGAAACTATTAGTTCAAACCATTTACGTATTTTATTTGTTTCATTAACATGATTTTATGTTTGTTATCGACAAAACATTAGAAGATCGTAAAATATAAATAAACGTTTTTACGGCTTATTTGTATTAATAGCTTCCCCCACACATGTCATGGCTTAGACCAGAACTTATCAACATGGTATTAACCATTTCTTTCAAGGTACGGTTCTTTCTTTCGGCAATACCATTCTGCTGAGGTGAATAGGGAGCAGTGAACTCGTGTTTAATTCCATGTTTAGCACAAAGATCAGCGAATGGAGACCCATATTCACATCCTCTATCACTTCGTACCACCTTGTTTTCTTACTAAGTCGATTCTCAACTTTATTTTGTATAGAACAAACTTGTCTATAGCTTCATCTTTACTATTCAGTAAGTAAACATAGCAATACTTTGTACAATCATCAATAAACGTGATAAAGTACTTATTTCCACCTTTTGTGGGTAGTGATTTCAAATCACATATGTCATTATGTATCATATCAAGTGGTTTGGTTTTTCGTTCAACCGATTTGAAAGATGATCTTGTAAGTTTGGCTTGACTGAGTTACACATTTATATTTTGAGTCAATATGGAAATTAGCTATGCAATTAAATTTAATTAAGCAGCGCATTGAATTAAAATTTACATGTCCAAAGCGGCCATGCCACATATTAGAGACTCGATCAAGTAACGGAAGAATTTATTTTATTGATATCTATCTTAACAATCATTACATTGAGCTTAAACATACCATTCGGGCATATCCCTACCAACATACATTTGATTCTTAGATAAAACAAACTTATCGGACTAAAAAAGCGAAAACCAAACTTGTTCAAGCGACCACACACAAGATTCTTGCGAATCTCTAGAACATACAAGACATTAGTCAACTTGAGCTCTTTCTCGGATGTCATCTTCAAGATTACATCTCTTTAGCCCTAGATATCATCGATTCTGAGTTGACCATGTACAACCTCTCCACTATCAACCGCTCACGAAAGAGTGAAACATACTCTTATCGGACACACATGAGCGGGTAGCCCGATATCGACCCACCATTCCTGTTGTTGGAACCTACGGGTTAACCCGGAGATCATGGAAATGACATCAAACACCATAGCAATCATGTCCATATTATCATTCACCATATTAGCTGGCGTGGAGTCACCCGCTTGGCATCTTCTGATTAGCGACACGATGACCGGTGGTCATAGTTGAAACACACCCTTTGGAACCACGTTTCATAATTGCGACTTTAGGAGCAAGATACTCGGACTTCCCTTTGATCTTATTGTCATTCTTTTATTTTCCTCTGCCTTTCTTGACATTAGACTTTGAATATGAAGAAACATGCTCAACCATACTTGCCTTGGCGAATTAGGCGATATAAGTGTTTTTCGAGCCGACTTGTTGTCCTATTCAATACGAAGGCGAAAAACCAAGTCTTGACACTCATCTCCTTTCGCTTATGCTTGGGTGGTTCTTAACTTCACCCGCTTGAGGTAACTTTTCAATAATAGCGTGACTTGAAAATTTTCACTCAAAGTTATTCCCCGAGCATGAATGTCGTGTAGCAAAACTGCGGATCTTGAACACGACTCATCATGTTCTTTGAATCATCCATCTTGTAATCCAAAAGCGAGCTACCACGAACTTCTTTGTACCGGCATCCTCGATTTTGTACTGCGTTCCAATGACTCCCATAATTCTTTAGCGGTCTTGGTCTTGCGATGAACGTTGTACAAAGAGTCCACCAAACCATTCATAACATATTTGTAACACAAAAAATCTGAATGTTTCCATGCTTCCAAGGCTTGAACAGCTTGTTGATTAGAGGATTGACCTTCTGTAGGAGGTTCCACATGAGGTGGATTCTCTTTTAAGAACCACGCAAGGTTCAAAGTAGTAAGATAGAAGAACATCTTCTGTTGCCACCTCTTAAAATTCTGCCCACTGAATTTCTCTGGTTTCTCACATGATTAGCAACCGTGTTGGTACAGGTACATTCACAGTAGTATTCACAGGAGTAGCGTCAATTGTCATCTTGAAAGATCAACAAACGCAAACACTTAAACAAACTCTTATTAAATCGGTATCTAAGAAATTATGTCGTGATTTCTATTAACTTGTACCGAATCTGCTTCAAATAAACTCAATCTTGGTTTCAATGAATCTAAATTTATTTAAACTAAATAAATGACCAAATAAGATAGATCAGTTTAATGGAAACTCAATCTTAGTTTCAAAATTAACTGCTTATAAAATCGTTTTAAATCTGTGCATCAAATCTGTAAATTAAAATCCTGTTTAAAAACTGGTTTTCCAAAGGAACTCAATCCTGGTATTGATAGAAAAACAGTTTGTATATGAAATCTGTTAATTAATAATTAAGCCGATTATACGAAAAGTGTTTTAATTCTGTTAAACAGAATATGTTTTAAGACTGTGGGAAACGGTGTACACTATAATTAATATAATCATATTCCAAGTATCAATAATAAAATTAATGATAATTAAATGACGAGAAAATTAAATAACGAGGCGACAAGGAGTAGAAGCGGAAGGCAGACACTATGTAGCGATAAGAAAATAAAAGCGATAAAGGTTGGTCGAGGCTCGTGTTTAACACGATTCCTTAAAAGCAGATTAGTTATGCATTTCCAGCGGTACAACGTCCAAAGCTCTTTGTCTGACCGGACTTGACAAAACTTGCCTGAAAGATCACGGAAGCAAAGCGTGTTTCTGATCGATGAACTACTGGAACTCGTCTGGTATGAGTTATGTTTTTTTTTTATCAAAACTTAATGAGACTATAACTATATTTATAGCGTAAATATGTCTTGTTCTCCAAGACTAAATATTAGTCATAATAAACTGAATCTGTCATTAATAATAACATAATTGCGTATAATATATTACACAAACATTATTCTGTAAAAACTTGTCCACTAAGTTCAATCTATTCCTAAAATAGATTTACATAATATATGGAAAAGAATAACCCGAACTTGTTAGCAAAAGATCATGCGTGGCGAGATTTGGGCTGCATTAGTGTCGCAGGTCACGCAAGCTCGCATGAGTTCGAAGCTTGAACCCATTTTGGCGAAATCACAAATCTACACCCCATACCGAACTTGTAGCAAAAGATCGCACGTGGCGAGATTTGAGTGCATTAGTGTCCATGGTCGCGCAAGCTCGCATGAGTTCAGAAGCTTCGAACCCATTTTGACCCAGAAATCCTGAAATTTACACCCCCATACGCGCGCGCACGTAGGTGTTGGAGTAAAACCAACAAATCAATTTGAAGGTTTATATCAAGATTCATATATAAACAAGCTTTCATTTCTTGTTTTGGGCGATGTGGGATACTCCCACTTTTCTATTTTTTTGTGTTTCAAATGACTCACTTTGAGACACGATATCTCATTTATATCAACTCCATTTTTAACACATTTTAGCTCGTTGTGAAGCTTTCGTCAAGGAGAACGTAAAGCTACCAAGAAATATAAAATATATATAACATCTACATATACTGAATAGTGTCAAATTTTTCAAAACCATTTTTCCAACAAGAAGTTGGGGTAACACCGGACAATGGCTTTATTTATGATCATGTTCTTGGTACTAAAGTTGGTGGTCTATTTGTGATCAATTTGGGGTACGACATACATCTGCGGATTTGCTAAAATATGCAAACCCGGACTCACTGTCTGTTTTTGCACATGCTATTGCTCACAAAATCTTATTCAAGACCAAAGGTATGTTACTAAATAAAATACCATATAGTTCAAAGAATATGTATCTTACTGTGTGATAGATATGTGTAGTATATATACAACATTACTTTCATTTGAAGAGCAAGGGAAATTTATATCATATATTAAAAAAAAATGTTTTCACAAACCTACTTTCACACATTACTCTCCTGGTGAATACATTTTTTCTTGCAGTAATTATGCCAGTTTTAACCCCATTTTACTCATGAATAGGAACATCCAAGTAAACTGCTTATGGTGTAGAGTTTGAAAATTCATTAGGAGAAATGCATAGGGCATTGAAAGGTGGAGATCATGAGGAAATCATATACTCTCCGCAGGTGCTCTTGGAAGCCCGCGACTTTTGATGTTGAGTGACATAGGTCCTAAAGAACACTTGATGCTCTTAAGATCGATGGCATGCTAAAGCAACCTTTTGTTGGTAAAGACATGGCCGATAACCCACTAAACGCACTCTTTATTCCTTCTCTAGTCATTATTGAGCCATCCTTAATCCATGTTGTTGGTATTACTTCATTTGGTAGCTACATCCAATCAACTGGTGGGTCTAACTTCATCATGGCAAATAAGTCATCATATCTAGGGTTTCTCCCAGAGGTATCTACATTTACTTGTATCAAATCACTAATTTTATATACTTATTAACAATTGTCACCGACTGACTCATTTTTCTTGATGATCTATATATGTTTTTTTTTCTCTCTTCTGCAGGTGGGAGGATTTATGTTGAAAAAAAAAAGTAAAGTAACTCCCAATACCGTCTTTCACGGGTTATGGGTCCCAATACCGTCTTCCACGGTGTATGGGGGAGGTTAAGACGTAGACAGCCATACCCCTATACCTAAGGTAGAGAGGCTGCTTCCGGTTATACTAAAGGTAGAAAAGGACCTCTAGCCTTGCAAGGGGTGAGGATCGAACCCTTGACTTCTGTCTCCAGAGGCAAGAGTGTTAACCACTTGATCCAACCTTGCTCCAGAACGAAAATAAGGTGAGCTAATGATTGAGCTAAAGATCGAAAATCTAAGGGTGAGCTAAAGATTGAAAATCTTAATCCTGACAACCCATCAGTGAGTTTTAACTACTTCACCGAACCTGAGGACTTAGAGAAATGCGTTAAGGGGCTTGAAACCATTTTAGAAGTTGTTAATTCAGAAGCATTTTCGAATTACAAATTAGCTAATATGACAAACCAAGATATTCTTGATCTTAACATAAAACTACCTCATAACTTCAGATTAAGTGCTAAGACAAGTACATCCTTGGAGCAACATTGCAAGGACACCGTAAGGACTCAATGGCATTATCATGGCGGATGCTGTATTGGTCAAGTAGTTGATGGTGAATATAAGGTTCTTGGTGTGAATTCACTTTGAGTCATTGATGGATCAACTTTCCTCAACTCTCCGGGAACTCATCCTCAGGCTAGTGTCTTGATGCTTGAAAAGTGTGTCTCGTTTCAAGGAAGAAATAAAGTAAGTGTAGTTCTTCAACACATATTGGACCTAAAGCTTCAATGGAAGATCTAAAAGGTCAAGGTTTTAATAAGGTTAAAGTTGGGCCAAGTATGAATAGATTGGGCTCTTATAATCTATTTAAGGTGGCTAAGCTTATATTAGGGTTTACGATTTAGCTTATATGACTCATATAAGCCCAAGTGTTTGACTAAGCTTATATGAATGGGCTTATAAGCTTGTATGTGGGTGTTTTGATACGCCAAAAAATAAGGCTTTTTTGTGAAGGGTTTGGCTTATATAACACATTTATATACAATTTACAATTTTAACCTCATTTTAACTTAACGTTCATATATTCTTTTCTAGCCTCTGTCACTGTTACCTCCTCTATATTTTGCTACACTCTCCATCTCATCAAGTATGAACATGTTCTTTCTTATCATTATCTCATTTATCATTATCTTACTATTTGTTCGAATTTAATTTTATCATTATCTAATTCTTTTACTCATTTGATTTGAAGGGATAAAACCCATTATTATGTAAATCTGTTGTTCTAGTTCTTGGTGATCTTTAATGTTTAGAAAGGGTAAAACTCATTGCTTAATGTAGACGATTTACATAAATGGGTGTTTGGCTCATATTAAACTGTTATATGTGCTTATTTCAAGTTGTTTTGCTGCTCATTATATAAGATGTTTTTAGTCATATTTCAAGTTGTTTTGCTACAACAATAAGTTGTCTATGTTGCTGCCATATGTTGTTTATTCGAACTGTTTTATTGCCACCATAAGCTGATTTTTTAGTCTTATTTCAAGTCGTTCTATTGCCACCATAAGCTTTTTTTTTTAGTCCTATTTCGAGTTGTTTGTGTTGCTGCCAAATGTTGTTTTTTGAGTTGTTTTATTGCACCATAAACTGTTTATTTTTTGTTGTTAGTAAGCTAAAATATAAATATTTTTCTATGTTGGCGTTATAGATTTTGATCTTGCTAGTCCACTTATGGACGACATCGATGGTAATGAAACCAACAATGGTAATGAAATTGCCATTACAAGCGGAAGGAAAAAGAAACCAAAATCACCACCCCTCTGGGATAACAAAACGCATTTGGTATTTGTTGAGTTATGCTTGAATGAGCCAAGACTTTTAAATAAACCGGGTACTCACTTTAATAGGGATGTGTATGAGAATTTAATAAAAAAAAAAGTCTAAAAGAGAAGACAGAAAAAGATTTGACATACAAGCAAATAAAAAACTATTGGGAAAACATGAAGAAGGATTGGAAGCTATATGATTGTTTAATGAGACTTGAGTCCGGGATTGGGTGGGATCCCATCATAAAGACAATTTATGCATCTCCAGAATGGTGAGATGAGAAAATAAAGATAATGATTTATATTCTCTTTTCATGATATAATAGTGATTAATATCTAAATATGTGTCATTCTTATCCTTATTTTTTCATGTATTATAGGCGGATGAGGACCTTGAAAAGTTTAAGGGGAAATTTTGGAGATGTATAAACTGTATTACGATCCTTTATTTCGGGATACAGTTGTGGTAGGAGATAAGAGTAAGATTCCTTTGCATTGTAGATTGGTTGACGGAGATAAACAACAATTTGAAGGGAAAGTTGATAGTGACGAGATAAATGCTTATGATGATTGATACGCTTACACAGCGCGTTCGGGGTCAAAGGAACTTCCTTTTCGTCGAGCAAGTTTTTCAACACCCTAGGCAGTGAACCTAATCGTTGTAGTGTAGTATTAGGGTAAGCCACGAATTGATATCGTTCTCTGGGGAATAGGAATGCTAGTGAGAAGTTACTACGCTAAGGTTGGGGTTGAGGAAGATTATTTTTTTATCTTTTATGTTTTTAGAAAAGGAAAATCTGAATCTCGGGGTTTGGATTTGGGGGTTGGTATTTCTACCGATTACTCTACTATTATCTAATTATCTAAACTAAGGTAGTGGTAGTCTATGTCTAATTATTGTGTGCTCGTATGATAGTTTAAAGATGTGTTTACTTAGGTTTTACTATTCCTTAATTATCTTCTATTGGTGGTTGAATTGTCACGTCCTTATTCCTAGTTGCGTTGTGTGTCTAAAGTTGTAGGGTATCGTTTCTCCCTACTCTTTGAAGTTACCAAAGGGTCTCGTCTACAAAACCCACTGGGGATGATAAACTCTAACTCTAAGGCCTCTTTGGATAGTTTAGCTTACAACAACTCAAAGTGCTATAACCTAAGGTTCACAAAGATTAATCAAGCATTAAGTACACAACGAATGACCTATCGCATTACTAGATCATTAATCAACTAAGATAAAAACAACCAATCAATATTCAATAATTAAGTTTCATATTCCTAAGCAAACACACAAGTAAATTAGCGGACATGGAGAACATGCAAGCATACACACAAATAATTGAAGACATAATTAAATTAATGAAGTAAACAACTTATCTTGGTGTAAGATAGGGTTAAAAACCTAAAATACGACCTTGGTTCGGTTTAGGTTTTACTCAAAAGTTTACCCAAAGACTACTCTCTAAAGCGAAAAATTCGGATTCTATATATAAGATTACATGTGCGACGGCATCACCTTATGATTTGTGGCGCGTCGTGTCGTCATCATTAGGGTTTCGTCTTGGCCAAGTTAATCTTGCGACGACGCCACCTTATGCTTGTGACGCCGTCTCTTTAACCGGCGACGCCGTCTGGATTGAATCTAGGCCGTGCGAGTTGCGACGGCCTACTCTTTTAAAGCCCGCGCCGTCCTCCAAAAACTAGCAATTTCTCTTACATATCGTCTCAAATTCCTCCGACGGCGTCGCAGATTAGCGATGGCGCCATCCCCTGTAATTTAGCGACTTGAGTGTCTCGATTCTTGACTTTGGCCATTTTCTTCATATATCCGCCTTTTCGTCCAAATAAGTGCCATTCACAGTTTGCCTTCAAGAGACCTAAAAGTGAAAAGGGCGATATAAAGCAATAACGGATACAAAGTGATCAAATAAGGGCTTAAACGACCCTCAAAAGGTACATTTTAAAACCTTATCAAATATCCCTACACTTGGTATTTGCTTGTCCTCAAGCAAATGTGCTTTTAGCCAATTAATTTATAAGTTAGGGTCATGAAGCATTGGTTTAAAACGGTCCACAACACATATAAGCCCCAAAAGTCATAACAAACACGGAAATTACATACTAGCACCTCACATGGGGTGTTTGGATACTCACATCTCTCGGTGTATATGAAATATAGCAAATTGGAAATGGAAGGTAAACACTCATTAACGGTCCTAGTACATAGATTACCATAGGCTTGAGAATAGATCAAACCTCCATCGCTTTGGCGTAAGCACCTAGGAAAGACTATCAAAGAGGTCTTTAAAGGGTTGTAACGTTAGGCTTACGGTAGGGAAACAAAGGGTTTGGTGGGATAGGTTATTTAGTGGTGGCAAGTCAAAAATCTCTGTGTTAAATGCATACGAAGAATGGCGTTGCTAAGCCAAGACTCGACACTCTAAACTCTAGATAACTGAAATAAACAAACATAAATTTAAAGATAGATGTAGGATGGTAGCCCGTATATATATATTTTTTTCATACACTTTTACTCTACCATCCTCTACGATAACATCAAAATAATAGGGATTTATAGCACATCCCTACACTTGAGTTTTATTACTCTAACACTAATATGACCAATTGAAAAGATCAAAACACTTGGAGTACGTTAATAGCAAATAAGGGAATTGGCATTCCACTTTTAGTCATTAAAACTTTAACTTTTCCCATGAGTTCGATCGTCCCAAAGCGTGTACAAAAGATATGACTCAACTTAGCAACTCATGCAAGTAATTAGATAATTGAACTAAGGGTTTAGGGTGATAACAATGATGCACTAAAAGTGAGTGCATACGAGGGTAGGCTAAAGCGATTTGGGTGTACATTTTGGGGTGGGGTGTAAACAATGCTCTTCATTGATATTCGAAAACCGAAACATCACGAGAACCGCGAAAAGGATAGGCTCGAGGGGTTAACAAGGGGTATCATGTACTAAAGATGAGTACAACGCAAAGGTGTGGGGAATTACGCAACCGATGTGGAAGAAGTAATTATATTACGGTATCAAACAAGGGTTATCCTAATGCCTCTTATCATTTAGTTATTCCTAACTACACAAGTATAGTCTTACTAGCGATCTCGGGATGCATCACAAAGCAGGTTCTAGAATCTAATATACTACCGGTTCACACTCTAAGCATTGAAGATGAATGCTTCAATTCCTACTAATCTAAGGCGATCCTCGCATTTTTGGTGGAATTTAAGTGGTAAAGGGTTTTGTGCTAGTCATATAACTTCCTATCCGTGAGGCGCTTTTGTTAAGACTAATGGCCCACTCCTATATGTCATGAAAATTTTAAATTTGGTACCAAAATTACCTAACCGACATTTTCTCATGGTTTATTACGCAAATGCAATTAGACAAAGCAAATAATCAAGGATAAGCATAGTTTCAAAGTTCCGTTTATTTTCCTCTCTACACTTAAAGCGAACATTGTTCCCAATGTTCCCAAAGTATCAAAGTTATGATAAAAGAAGGTAATTAAAAAGCGAAGAAACTAGTACTCCACGATTAGCTCGGTAGGATCCATGTGTGAAGTAGTGGTTAAATCCTTTCCAAGAAGAATCTATCGTGAAGAGCTCCTCAATCTTATGTAACTTCTTGATAAACAAAACACGCACATTTTTTAAACAAAGCGAAACCTTAGCGTAAAATCGGCGGTAATAATATATAAGACTCGATTTAAACTAGGATATAATGCTTGTGGAATGGATGTTTACGAATTTATAAGAAAATTAAGACACAGAAAATTCCAAAAATTTTAAGTAGTTGAAAACGAAAAAGTAATATGATGTTTTACTCCTCACGACGGCGTCGGGTTGCAATCTGACGCCGTCAGTTATCCTGAAAAAAAGTCTGCGATTTTACGGAAAAATTACGGAAAATTACATCTTTAGAATCGGAAAAATTTACGCAAAACATCCATTATGACTCGATACAAGCATTTGACTCGAACAAACACACAAATATATCTTTTAATTAATTGTTATTTCATGTTCACGTTTCTTATGAAAAGCGTGTTTAATCCTCCTACACTTATCCTTTATGTAAAATACCTTTATATGTAATTAAGGCGAGGTTAAAAACAAAATAAAGCATTTTACAAATTTAAACATGAGAATAAACAATCAATAAAAGATATATGACACTAACAAGCAAACAATTAAGCATGGGTTGCCTCCCGAAGCACTTTTCTTTATTTAAGAGTCTTGTAGCTAGACTCATAGTCGTGTTACTACGTTGCCTCGTTTGCATTTTCAATAAGAATTCTATCATGTTGACAAAATTTTCATCGACTCTATACCTAGGCCTAGGGTCAAGCAATCCCTATAATAAAATCTCCTTCTTTCCCCATGAATTTGTAACCTTTTCAACATCGTCTTTGCTTTTGTCCTCAAAAGCTCTAATGTTGTCTCGTTCAAAAGGGGATAGATGGCCATATTCATTCGTTTTCCAAGGCATCCTGTAAGTAATCTCATCGTTTCCTTCTTTAAATCTAACTGTTCCATCATATTTGTTATGGCTCATTTTAGATATTTCAACAAACGGTTTTCCTAGCACTACTTGAGATAAGCTATAGTCAATAACGCATCCTACATCTTCTAGGACCATGAAATCAACTAGGTAGGTGAAATTTCCTATGAAGACATGTACATCCTTGACTCTTCCCGAAGTTACAAACTCCTTTGGATACTTAGGGTCTCTCCTAATATTAAGTCGCTCATTCATAATGTCATTGTAGACAATAGATGACATCACATTGATGGGAGATTCGTATCTATGTAAACATGTTCGACATTCCTATATCCGATCATACAAGGGATTTTTTAGGTTCCAAGATTTCTCTCCTAATCTTTGGGCAAATCCTAAGGATTGGTGATTGTGGATTATCAATTATGTATTGATGGTATGCAATCTCTTCCTTAGTGGGGAAAAGATTGAAATAAGCACTATCTTCTTCGTCAATCCTATTCAACTTACTAAGGTCTTTGATTTCATCAATGATTTGGTTGCGAAGAGAGTTGAAGGACTGATGGTCGAGTGATTGACTTGGATTTGGTGAGCAGAACTTAGCAAGAAAACGGGTAGTGAGATCTTCCCAATTTGAAATAGATCCCTTGGGAAGATGAAAACCTATTTACTAGCTTGTTTTCTTAAAGAGAATTGGAAGAAAGCGCAGACGTGGTCTCCGAGTAGTAGCATCAAGGTCGATAGAATCGACAATTTTAAGGAAGTCCTTAAGATCTTTGATTAGGATCTTGAACGAAGTCCATGGAATGCACATCCATTTTGCAACAACCGGATGGTGTCGGATCGCGGCCGTAATTTGGGCTTAGTCAGGAAGCTCAATGGTGTTCCTATAGCCTAGGTGGCTAGGTCTCAAGTATTCACCAAGAGTACGGTCTCTTGGCGGGACAATGATTTGAGGGGGGTTTACACCTTCCATGATGAAAAGTGATGGGGTTACGAACAAAGGTCACGAAGAATGGGGATAGACTAAAAGGAAGTTAAAAAATGAGAAAAAATTTTACTTGATAAGAATCAAGCAAAGAAACCTAAACGAGGTGGACTACTAACTAGCTATTCTATTCCCGTGGCGCTAAAACTTGACACGCTTACAGTAGCGTTCGGGGTCAAAGGAACTTCCTTTTCGTCGAGCAAGTTTTTCAACACCCTGGCGATTAACCTAATCGTTGTAGTGTAGTATTAGGGTAAGCCACGGAATTGATATCATTCTCTAGGGAATAGGAATGCTAGTGAGAAGTTACTACGCTAAGGTTGGGGTTGAGGAAGATTATTTTTTATCTTTTTATGTTTTTAGAAAAGGGAAAATCTGAATCTCGGGGTTTGGATTTGGGGGTTGGTATTTCTACCGATTACTCTACTATTATCTAATTATCTAAACTAAGGTAGTGGTAGTCTATGTCTAATTATTGTGTGCTCGTATGATGGTTTAAAGATGTGTTTACTTAGGTTTTACTACTCCTTAATTATCTTCTATTGGTGGTTGAATTGTCACGTCCTTATTCCTAGTTGCGTTGTGTGTCTAAAGTTGTAGGGTGTCGTTTCCCTACTCTTTGAAGTTACCAAAGGGTATCGTCTACAAAACCCGCTAGGGATGATAAACTCTAACTCTAAGGCCTCTTTGGATAGTTTAGCTTACAACAACTCAAAGTGCTATAACCTAAGGTTCACAAAGATTAATCAAGCATTAAGTACACAACGAATGACCTATCGCATTACTAGATCATTAATCAACTAAGATAAGAAACAACCAATCAATATTCAATAATTAAGTTTCATATTCCTAAGCAAACACACAAGTAAATTAGCCGGACATGGAGAACATGCAAGCATACACACAAATAATTGAAGACATAATTAAATTAATGAAGTAAACAACTTATCTTGGTGTAAGATAGGGTTTAAAACCCTAAAATACGACCTTGGTTCGGTTTAGGTTTTACTCAAAGTTTACCCAAAGACTACTCTCTAAAAGCGAAAAATTCGGATTCTATATATAAGATTACATGTGCGACAGCGTCACCTTATGATTTGTGACGCCGTGTCGCCGTCATTAGGGTTTCGTCTTGGCCGAGTTAATCTTGCGACGGGTCACCTTATGCTTGTGACGCCGTCCTCTTTAACCGGCGCCGTCTGGATTGAATCTAGGCCGTGCGAGTTGCGACGGCCTACTCTTTTAAAGCCCGACGCCGTCCTCCAAAAACTAGCAATTTCTCTTACATATCGTCTCAAATTCCTCGACGGCGTCGCAGATTAAGCGATCACGCCGTCCCTTGTAATTTAGCGACTTGAGTGTCTCGATTCTTGACTTTGGCCATTTTCTTCATATATCGCGCCTTTCGTCCAAATAAGTGCCATTACGAGTTTGCCTTCAAGAGACCTAAAAGTGAAAAGGAGCGATATTAAGCAATAACGGATACAAAAGTGATCAAATAAGGGCTTAAACGACCCCTTAAAAAGGTACATTTTAAAACCTTATCAATGATCAAGTACCTCTTTTCCCAGAAAGTAGTTCGAGTAAGCGAAAAAAAGTCTAGCAACAATAGGTCTGATCGTTCCACAAAGAGAAAAAAAATTTCACTTCTGAAATTGACGAACGGCTGGATAGTGTTATACACGCACTATCCTAAAGAAGCACACAATCATTTCCACCTCATAATTCAACACCTTCAACACATGATTACATGAATATTGTGACGCAATATTTTGGGTTTGAAGAAGGTACTAAAGAGTAGAGAAAAGTTCAATGTAGATCCAATATTCTTTAAAGATTTAATGAACCAATCCTAGTCATCCATTTTTCTTATCAAAACAAAAACATAAAATAAACTTTCACCCCTTTTTAAAAAAATTAAACTCGCAAACCGTTAATCGTTATGCGAAATTAATCATACCATCACGATAAGAATTAAATCATCTATTTATAGACGGGCACTTCTATATACTTTCGAGGACCTTTATTTCGACAATTTTTTGTAAGTGTTGAAATTTACGTCTGAAGAAATCACACGTGATTTTATGAAATCACACGTGATTTTATGAAATCACCGTGATTTTATGAAATCACCATGATTTTATGCAATAACCGTGATTTTATGAAATCACACGTGATTTTTGAAATCACACGTGATTTATAACATACAAATCACATGTGATTTGTTAAATTACATGTGATTAGGACATATAAATCAAATGTGATTTTTCAAGACGCAAATTTTAACACCAAAACAATACTCCAAAAAAAAGTTCGTTGAAATTATATCGAAGTGCCGGTCTACTGAAAGATAAAAAAATTCTCATCGCGATGGTGTATTTTTTGTCACTTAACGATTTATTGTTTGCAAGATATTTTTTTTTAAAAGGTGAAAATAGTTTTTTATTAATTTTAATGAAAAATAGATGGCTATGATTGGTTCATTAGATCTATGAAGAATATGGGATCTTTATCTCAACTCCCAAAGAGTATATTGAACAATCCTCGATATTATCCATTCTTTAAGGTACTCGATCTATCTTACTCCATATCTGAATTTTGATATTTTTACATAATGAATCTACTATTTTTTTTTATTTATCAGTGTAATATAGGATTGTATTGGAGCTATTGACGAGACACACGTAAGGGCATCAGTTCGAGTACATGACTAGCCAAAATATATTGGTAAGAATGGGTAACGCAACTCAGAATCATCTTGTGATTTTAACATGTGTTTTACATTCGTATGGGCCAGATGAGAGGGAACTACACATGATACTAGAATCTTTAATGAAGCATTGCATAGACCCGAAGTTAAATTTCTTGTTTCAATGGGATGTTAGTATAAACAATTGTTATACTTTATACATGAAATGCCCAATCAATTGTTACATTTGTTTTATTGTTCACTACATATAAATAGTACGTTGTTGATTTCGGATACCCAAATATTAAAGGTTATTTTGCTCCATATAAAGGAACAAACGTTCGCTATCACTTACCTTATTTTCGCCGTGGACGAACCGCTGCAATACTAGCTCCAAGAGGTTACAAAGAGACATTTAACTACACTCACTCATCTTTGAAAAATGTTATTGAACGAACTTTTGGAGTATGGAAGGCTAAGTGGGCGGTATTAAAAGATATGCATGTTAATTACCCTTAAGAAACACAAGTGGACATTGTAATAGCGTCTATGGCACTTCATAATTATATTAGAATGAAAGACAATAGTGACGATGCTTTTCACACGGCACAACAAGAAACTTACAACTTAAATCAAGGAAGGCCCTATTAATGAAATGACCAAAGACACAAGTTCTAGTCGTAGAGATAGAGAAAACGATCATTATATGAGCGCAATAAGAGACATGATTGGTAATGACTTACTTGTGTTAATACAAATATCGTCATTAAACGTTATTTATATTTTATGATCTTTACCTATGTTTTGTTAACGACAAAAGTAAATTTAATTTTTATAATGCGTAAAGCTTGTCAAGTTTAATAGATATTAAAACAAGCTTTTCAAATAATATCTTCATCACTCAAGCATTTACATTTTGATTAATCATATTTTTGATATGACTCTAAACCATAATGTATGTTAATATTTTTAGATCAAGAATGTTTTAGTTTCTTAAAACAAAATATTACATATGTATTTACATTTTAACATATTTCTAAAAATAGAAAACAAACAAATGACATCATGTAGTGCATCATTGAAATCCTTAGAATATTTCACTAGATACTTTGTATAGATTTAGACTACATATCTTACACAATCTTGGATAGATATGGTTGACTTTGGTATTATTTTGGTGATCTTGCTATCAGACACCGGCGGCACCAAAACTTAACAGACGGAACCCTTTTGAGGGATCCGTGGTCCGTCAATTTTCTTGAGCATTTGGCTATAGATAGCAAAGCCAAACCACGTTTTTTTCATCCCTTTCTATCATATCCACATACATTCCTTCTCTCTAACATTTATAACTCAGTTTCATATCATAATAATGATCTCTTTTGTAGCAAAGAAAATCAAGGCATATTCAAGCTTAAACAAGTTGTTGGAAGTCTTGTTTGTTTGTTGTTGTATGATCTAGTGTTGATTCATACATCATTGTTGTATCAAACAATCATAATCTTGTGAGTGTGAGTGGTTAGTATTTTAGTCCTTAAAATACATTGTGTGTGGGAGTTGTTGTACCCTTGAAAAGAACTCGACATCTAGCTTAGTGTCGGAAATAGTGTGTAAGCAAAGTGTAAAGGTTTCTCCGCCGGTGAAAGGAGCTTGTTGACTAGTGAAGTTAAACTCTCGAGTGTGAGACTGGGAGTGGAGTAGGCAAGGAAAAAGAGTCCTTGTAGACCGAACCAATATAAACAACTTGTCGTGGTTTGATTGTTTCTTTCCTTATCTACTCTTTATATATTGCTTGCATATTTATTATCATTCACTTACATATCTAAGATCAATATCAATTGATCTTTCAATAAGTTTCAAAACAAAGTTTTAATCGGTAAACTATTCAACCCCTTCTAGTTTTCACAATTGGTATCGAGCCTCGTTGCTCAAGAATTTCTAAAATATATTGTATTTTATAAACTTGAAACGATCCATGGATTCCGAAAACTTTAAAGAAGGGCAATCTATGCAAAGATCACCACTCTTTGAAACCAATGGATTTATCTATTGGAAAAACCATTTTGAAACATATGTAAAATCAAAAGATATAGATCTTTGGTTTGTTATAATTAAAGGAGACTTTAGTTCTACAACAAAATATATTTATGTTGATGATCAAAAGAAATTAATAGCTAAAAATAATGAAGCTAAAATGATGCTTTATAATGCTTTGCCTAGAAAAGAATGTGAAATATTTTTTATAGGTGAAACCGCTAAAGACATTTGGGAATCTTTGATTATTACACATCAAGGAAATTCACAAGTCAAGGATAACAAAATTGATCTTCTTGTTCAACAATATAAACAATTTGTTATCCCTGAAGATGAAACCATTGATTGTGGCTTTGCTCGCTTTAATACTATTATTACATCTCTTAAAGCACTTGATGAATCTTTTCGTAGTAAGAACTTTTTGGGAAATTTCTTAGAGCACTCCATCCAAGTGGAGAGCTAAAGTGGCGACTATTGAGGAATCAAAGATCTCTCAAAAATGTCACTAGACGAGCTAATCGGAAACCTTAAAGTAAATGAAATGGTGATGGAGAAAGATTCGGAAATCATCAAAGGAAAAGAGAGAAAGTCAAATCCGTTGCTCTAAAGGCAGGAACGAAATCAAGTGATGATGACGAATCTTGCTCCGGTAGTGAAGATGAAGAGTATGCCATGGCCGTTAGAGATTTCAAAAATTTCTTTAGAAGAAGAGGAAAGTTTGTAAGGAAACCTCGAGAAGAAAAGAAGCCATTCCAAAAATACTAGGATGACAAAAAGGGTAAAGTTAAAATAAAGTGTTTTAGATGCGGTGATGCAAGTCATCTAATAGGAGATTGTCCCAAGCCACCTAAAAGCAAAACTCAATGAGCTTTTGTAAGTGGTGCTTGGAGTAATAGTGAGGATGATGAAGAATCAAGCAAAGATGAGATCGCTCTAATGGCACATGAATCAAACGAGGTACATTCGACTCATCTTATTCTTCTATTGATGATGACACTTTGCAAAACAATATAATCAATTATGTGAGCTTAGTTTAAAAATCATAACTAAAAATAAGTTTTTAAAGACTAAAAGGAATTTTAGAAAATGAAGTCTATGAGTTAAAAGAAAAGGCAAAACGATTAGAAAAGGAAAAGCAAATGACGATGGTTGCAAATCATGTCAAGAGCTTAGTCTTGAAATAGAAAAACTAAAGCTCACACAAGAAGTTCTAATCGAACATAATTCTAAATTTAAAAGGTTTAACAAAAATATTGCTTGTCCGATGAAATAGTTAGAATTCAAAAACACCAGAAACATGAATGGACTAGGATTTAATGAAGTATTAATTCCAAAGAGTCAAACCAAAACGGTGGAAAAGACAAACAAAATGTCAAAAGCTAAGAAGATAAAGACGGACGAACGGACCCAAAAATAAGGTTCCGTTGTTGTAAAATTGGTGTCGTGGGGACTGCAAGAGGACATAATGTTTATGTCTGGACCGTAGTGAATTTGTTAAAGTAATGAGAAAACCAAGGATAATGTTAAACTAAAACTGCATTGTTACATCGGGAGTAGGACTTGCTAGAAATGAATTTTGATAAGGTTTTAAAGGTACCATTTTGAGGGTCGTTTAAGTCCTTATTTGATCACTTTTGTATCCGTTATTGCTTAATATCGTTCCTTTTCACTTTTAGGTCTCGTGAAGGCAAAATCTTTGGAATGGCACTTATTTGGACGAAAAGGCGCGAATATATGAAGAAAATGGCCAAAGTCGAAATCGAGACACTCACGATTCTTTGAAAGTATAAAGCGGCGTCGGTGCTATTGCGGCGCCGTCCCAAAAATATTGTGTGGTCGAACTCAAAACTCGTGTTTTCAAGAGGCGGCGTCTAGTTGTGAAAGAGTAGGCCGTCGCTACTCGGGCGGCCTAGATGCGATCCGACGGCGTCGAAGGCGAAGGGCGGCGTCACGGACATAAGGTGGCGCCGTCGCAAGGTTAACGTGGCCAAGGCGAAACCACAATGGCGGCGACACGGCGGCGTCACTAAACATAAGGTGGCGCCGTCGCAATTGTAATCTTATATATAGAATCCGAATTTTTCGGTCTTTGGGTGGAGAGTCTTTGGGTAAAACCTAAAACCGAACCTAAGGTGTCTTGTACAGTATTTTAGGGTTTTAACCCTATCTTACACCAAGATAAGTCTTTGCTTCATTAATTCAATTATGTCTTTGATTATTTGTGTGTATGCTTGCATGTTCTCCATGTCCGGCTAATTTATTTGTGTGTTTGCTTAGGAAGTATGAAACTTAATTATTAAATATTGATTGGTTGTTTCTTATCTTAGTTGATTAATGATCTAGTAATGCGATAGGTCATTCGTTGTGTATAATGCTTGATTCATCTTTGTGAACCTTAGAGTATGATTACACGAGTGATTGTAGGCTAAACCATCCGAAAGCGCCTTAGAGTAGGAGTCTATAATCTCTAAGTGGATTTGTAGACAAGACCCTTTGGTAAGTTCAAAGAGTTAGGGAGAAAGCATACCCTACAACTTTAGAAACACAACGCAACTAGGAATAAGGCGTGACACTCAACCATCAATAGGAGATAATTAAGGAGTAATACAAACTAAGTAAACACATCTTTAAACTATCATACGAGCACACATTAATTAGACATAGACTCCCACAACCTTAGTTTAGATAATTAGATAATAGTAGAGTAATCGGTGAAATACCAACCCCCAAATCCAATACCGAGATTCGTACCTTTCCATTTTCATAAAATATAAAAGATAAAAATAATCTTCCTCAACCTTAACCTTAGCGTAGTAACTCCTACTAGCATTCCTATTCCCAGAGAGCGATATCAATACCCGTGGCTTACCTAATTACTACACTACAGCGATTAGGTTCTTTGCCTAGGGTGTTATAAAACTTGCTCGAAGAAAGGAAGTTTCCTTGACCCCGAGCAGCGTGTGGCGTTATCAAGTTTTGGCGCGCTGCGGGAATAGAATAGCTAGTTAGTAGTCCACCTCGTTTAGGTTTCTTTGCTTGATTCCTATCAAGTAAACTTTTTCTCATTTTAGATTTCTCTTAGTCTATCCCCTTCTTCGTAACCTTTGTTAGTAATTCCATCACTTTTCATCATGGAAGGTGATAACCCACTACCATTCATCAACCCACCACCAAATGACCGCCAAGAGCCCGTACTCTTGGTGAATACTCGAGACCAAGCCACCTAGGCTATAGGAACACCATTGAGCTTCCGACCAAGCCCAAACTACGGCCTGCGATCCGACACCATCCGGTTGGTGCAAAGCGGATGTGCATTCCATGGACTTCGTTAGAAGATCCAAATCGACATCGAGGATTTCCTCAAAATCGTCGATTCCATCGATCTTGATGCTACTACTCGGGAGACCACGCGCTGCGTCTCTTCCAATTCTCTACGGGACCAAGCTAGTAATTGGCTTGGCGACTTCCGTGGCTCCATCTCAAGTTGGGATGATCTTACTTCTCGCTTCCTTGCTCAATTTTTCCCACGGGAGAACCACTAAGCTTAGGAATGACATCTTGATGTTTCAACAACGTCAAGGTGAATCTCTCTGAAGCATGGACCCGATTCAAGGACTTACTTCATAAAGTCCTCATCACGGCATTGATCTTTGGCTCCAAGTCCAAATTTTTATGATCATGTCAACTTTCCCACTAAGCGATCCATTGACCAAGCGGCGGTGGAAAACTTAGTGATCTCACCGAGAAGAATCATGGGAAATAATAGAGGACCTCGCCCTCTATGACAACGAAAGTTGGGATGACCCCGTGAGCTGCCCAAAACCGTCAAGGCAATCTCCTTGCCTCCTCCCGACCGTGGGATGATCGAACTTGAAGATCAAGTTAAATTCCTCATGAGTTCCTACAAAATCCTAAATCCTCACGACAAGTGAATCAAATCACTCTACCTTGTGAGTTATGCGGTGGTCCCCATGACACTCGTGATTGCTCAAGGCTCTCGAACAAGCTTTGCGGACTCGCCTCCATACGTGCCGGCGGAGGCGGGAGAAGTGGTACACTTTCAAACCCGAACAAAACAACTTAGGAAACTCATACAACCCCTCATGGAGAAATCACCCTAATCTTAAGTGGAACCAAAACTCAAGCACACCCCAAAGTTCATCTAGTTCGCCTAATAGGTTCAATTCTTCTAATCTGGGAACCCCACTAATCTTGAAGCAATTGCATCTAGATTTTGTCATCCCAAGAAACTCGATTGAATAAGCTTGAAGCCGATTTTAAGCAAAAGCAGGCGAGATGACAACCAAGCTTGATGCCCTCTTAAAAGCCTTCAATGAGCGGAAATTGGAGCACTCCCAGTGATACCATTAAGAACCCAAAAGTGAATTCGATTGCATCGACTTCATGTTCGATTCACCATGGGAGAGTGCACATCCATGCCCTCTCACCCAACGGTTCATTCGGTAAATGCTATCAAAAGGGTTCCAAGTCATCCAAGAGATACCAAGGCCCGGCACCTTTGGTAAAGCCTACTCTTGAGAAACCCGTCAACCAAGAATCCAAACCTAGTTTAGAGGAGGTACAAGGAACTCCATCAAGAAAAACCGATCCTTGAAGTCTTAGCTCATGCACCTTATTATAATGCTTTAAAAGAAAAATATGAGTTAGAACTTAGGCTTGGAAAACATGGGTCCGCCTTTGTGCGAAACAACTTACCTAAAAGTTAGATGATCCGGGCTATTCACTCTTCCGTGTAGACTTGGAACTTCCAAGCCACTCGATGCTTTAGCCGATTTAGGATCATGCATCAATCTCGTTCGTTGTCCCTTCATAGAAGCCTCAACCTAGGTAAAATTGAACCAACGAAACTATCTTAGGATTAGCGGACGGTAGTATAGCACGTCCGGTTGGAATAATAAAGGACATGGTAGTACATGTAGGAGAGTTGACTCTTTTGGCCGACTTTCATGTACTCGACATGAATAAGGACCCGACATGCCCATTACTAGTTGGAAGAGGATTTTTAGCTACCGCTAGTGCCATCATCGATTGTAAGATGTCCAAAATAGTGGTAGGAGAGGGAGTGCTAGATCCGTTTACGATGTTAAAAACATACATACTATAAGGATGAGGAAATCCCACAAGAGATAGGGTTGGATAGAGAGCCTTCTCGATATGGACCTTGGATTGAGAAGAACATCATAGGCCCCAAAGACCTTTTACCTAGATAAGGCCTTTGCTAGTGCGACAACTTTCCAAGAACAAGAATTGGCTAGGGATATAGAAGTGAACCCGTTCGAGGGGCCTTAGTATTTAGGAAGATGACCGAGTTCCTAGGAAGCTTGCCGTTAACCTTGTCATGAATAAGTGGATAGTTGAGAAATCCGAACACATGTGGAATTGGAATAGACCGCCTAGTGATGGTAATGGAAGGTGGCACATTAGGATACAAATCTATGATCCCGATGGTGAGATGTTTGAAAAGGCATATTTAACCGAGCGTACTACTAGGAACTTGAATGATAAGTTTGATCCTTACGACATTGTTGAGGATAGACTTACGTATATCGATGCGTAGGAGCACGACTATGAGTCTAGCTACAAGACTCTTAAATAAAGAAAAGCGCTTCGTGGGAGGCAACCCATGCTTAATTGTTTGCTTGTTAGTGTCATATATCTTTTATTAATTGTTTATCCTCATGTTTAAATTTGTAAAAATGCTTTATTTTGTTTTAACCGTCTTAATTACATATAAAGGTATTTTACATAAGGGATAAGTGTAGGGAGGATTACACGTTTTCAAAAAAGCGTAAACATGAGAATAACAATTAATTAAAAGATATTTATGTTTGTTTGTTCGAGTCAAATGCTTGTATCGAGTCATAATGAATGTTTTGCGAAATTTTCCGATTCTAAAGATGTAAATTTTCGAAATTTTTCCGAAAATCGCAGACCGGTTTTGTCGGGATAACTTGGCGTCGAGATTGCAACTGGTGGCGTCGGGAAGGAGTAAAACATCAGATTACTTTTCTCGTTTTCGAGCTACTTATAAATTTTGGAATTTTCGGTCTTAATTTTCTTAGAAATTCGTAAACATCCATTCCACAAGCATTATATCCTAGTTTAAATCGAGTCTTATATATATTATTACCGCCGATTTTTGCGAAGGTTTCGTTTGTTTTCTTCAAGTGTGCGAGGTTTAGTTTGTCGAGAAGAAGTTACATAAGATTGGAAGGAGCTTTTCACATAAATTCTTCTTGAAAAGAATTTAACCACCACTTTACGGATCCTACCGAGCTAATCGGGGAGTATTAGTTTCTTTCGTTTTAATTACCTTCCATTATCATAACTTTGATACTTTCGGGAACATTGGGGACAATGTTCGGTTTAAGTGTAGGGAGGAAAATAAAGCGGGAACTTTGAAACTATGCTTATCCTTGACTATTTGCTTTGTCTAATTGTGATTGTGTAATAAACCATGAGAAAATGTCGGTTAGGGTAATTTTGGCACCAAATTTAAAATTTTCATGACATATAGGAGTGGGCCATTAGTCTTAACAAAAGCGTCTCACGGATAGGAAGTTATATGACTAGCACAAAACCCTTTACCACCCAAATTCCACCCAAAATGTGAGGATCGCCCTTAGATTAGTAGGAATTAAAGCATTCATCTTTAATGCTTAGAGTGTGAACCGGTAGTATATTAGATTCTAGAACTTGTTTTGTGATGCATTCGAGATCGCAAGTGAGGCTACACTTGTGTAGTTAGGAATAACTAAATGATAAGAGGCATTAGGATAACCCTTGTTTGATACCGTAATATAATTACTTCTTCCACATCGGTTGAGTAATTCCCCACACCCTGCGTTGTACTCATCTTTAGTACACGATACCCTAGTTAACCCCTCGAGCCTATCCTTTTCGCGGTTCTCGTGATGTTTGGTTTTCGGAATATCAATGAAAACATTGTTTACACCCCACCCCAAATATACACCCAAATCGCCTTAGCCTACCCTTATGCACTCACTTTTAGTGCAATTATTTGTTATCACCTTAAACCCTTAGTTCAATTATCTAGTTGCTTGCATAAGTTGCTAAGTCGAGTCATATCCTTTGTATCTGATTTTGGGATGATTGGGATTCATGGGAAAAGTTAAAGTTTATGAAATGACGGAAGGAGCGTTAAATTCAAATTCCCTTTGTTTGCGTAATAATGTACCCCAAGTGTTTTGATCTTTTCAATTCGGGTCAAATTAGTGTTAGAGTAATAAAAACTCAAGTGTAGGGATATGCCTATAAATCCCTAGTATTTTGATGTTATCGTAGAGGATGGTAGAGTAAAAGTGTATGAAAAAAAAAAAAAAAAAAAAAAAAAAAAAAAAAAAATAGAAAAAAAAAAAAAAAAAAAAAAAAAAAAAAAAAAAAAAAAAAAAAAAAAAAAACATACGGGCTACCATCCTACATCTATCCTTTAAATTTATGTTTGTTTATTTCCGTTACCTAGAGTTTTAGAGTGTCGAGTCTTGGCTTAGCAGCGCCATTCTTCATATGCATTTAACATAGAGATTTTGACTTACCACCACTATATAGCCTATCCCACCAAACCCTTATTTCCCTACTAGTAAGCCTAACGTTACAACCCTTTAAAGACCTCTTTGATAGTCTTTCCTAGGTGCTTACGCCAAAGCGATGGAGGTTTGATCTATTCTCAAGCCTATGGTAATCTATGTACTAGGACCGGTTAATGAGTGTTTATCTTCCATTTCCAATTTGTTATATTCCATATACACCGAGAGAGATGTGAGTATCCAAACACCCCATGTGAGGTGCTAGTATGTAATTTCCGTGCTTGTTATGACTTTCTGGGGCTTATATGTGTTGTGGACCGTTTTGAATTAATGCTTCATGACCCCAACTTATAAATTAATTGGCTAAAAGCACATTTGCTTGAGGACAAGCAAATAACAAGTGTAGGGATATTTGATAAGGTTTTAAAGGTACCATTTTGAGGGTCGTTTAAGTCCTTATTTGATCACTTTTGTATCCGTTATTGCTTAATATCGTTCCTTTTCACTTTTAGGTCTCGTGAAGGCAAAATCTTTGGAATGGCACTTATTTGGACGAAAAGGCGAATATATGAAGAAAATGGCCAAAGTCGAAATCGAGACACTCACGATTCTTTGAAAGTATAAAGCGGCGGCGTCGGTGCTATTTTGCGGCCGTCCCAAAATTATTGTGTGGTCGAACTCAAAACTCGTGTTTTCAAGGCGGCGTCTAGTTGTGAAAGAGTAGGCCGTCGCTACTCGGGCGGCCTAGATGCGATCGAGACGGCGTCGGAAGGCGAAAGGGCGGCGTCACGGACATAAGGTGGCGCCGTCGCAAGGTTAACGTGGCCAAGGCGAAACCCTAATGGCGGCGACACGGCGGCGTCACTAAACATAAGGTGGCGCCGTCGCAATTGTAATCTTATATATAGAATCCGAATTTTTCGGTCTTTGGGTGGAGAGTCTTTGGGTAAAACCTAAAACCGAACCTAAGGTGTCTTGTACGATATTTTAGGGTTTTAACCCTATCTTACACCAAGATAAGTCTTTGCTTCATTAATTCAATTATGTCTTTGATTATTTGTGTGTATGCTTGCATGTTCTCCATGTGTCGGCTAATTTATTTGTGTGTTTGCTTAGGAAGTATGAAACTTAATTATTAAATATTGATTGGTTGTTTCTTATCTTAGTTGATTAATGATCTAGTAATGCGATAGGTCATTCGTTGTGTATAATGCTTGATTCATCTTTGTGAACCTTAGAGTATGATTACGAGTGATTGTAGGCTAAACCATCCGAAGCGCCTTAGAGTAGGAGTCTATAATCTCTAAGTGGATTTGTAGACAAGACCCTTTGGTAAGTTCAAAGAGTTAGGGAGAAAGCATACCCTACAACTTTAGAAACACAACGCAACTAGGAATAAGGCGTGACACTCAACCATCAATAGGAGATAATTAAGGAGTAATACAAACTAAGTAAACACATCTTTAAACTATCATACGAGCACACATTAATTAGACATAGACTCCCACAACCTTAGTTTAGATAATTAGATAATAGTAGAGTAATCGGTGAAATACCAACCCCCAAATCCAATACCGAGATTCGTACCTTTCCATTTTCATAAAATATAAAAGATAAAAAATAATCTTCCTCAACCTTAACCTTAGCGTAGTAACTCCTACTAGCATTCCTATTCCCTAGAGAGCGATATCAATACCGTGGCTTACCCTAATTACTACACTACAACGATTAGGTTCCTTGCCTAGGGTGTTATAAAACTTGCTCGAAGAAAAGGAAGTTTCCTTGACCCCGAGCAGCGTGTTAAATCAAAGAACATTAAGATCACAAGCCCAAAATCAAAGTAATCATTTTTGCTTTGTATCTACCATTGAACCGAAAAACATAAATGAAGCAATAAAAGATGAATCTTGGGTAATTGCTATGCAAGAAGAGTTAAAACAATTTGTTAGAAATGATGTTTGGAAGTTAGTTCCAAAACCTAAAGATCAAACTATAATTGGAACGAAATGGGTTTTTCGAAATAAAATGGATGAAAATGGTGTAGTGTCTAGAAACAAAGCTAGGCTTGTCGCACAAGGTTATAATCAACAAGAGGAGATTGATTATGATGAAACTTATGAACCGGTAGCTAGGCTCGAGTCTATTAGAATCTTACTTGCATATGCATGTGCTTATGACTTTAAATTATTTCAAATGGATGTTAAAAGTGCATTTCTTAATGGGTTTATTAACGAAGAAGTATATGTCGCTCAACCTCCCGGTTTTACCGATTTTGAGAAACCCCATCATGTCTTTAAACTCAAGAAGGCATTATACGGTCTTAAGCAAGCACATAAAGCTTGGTACGATCGACTTAAGACTTTTCTTGTTGAAAACAAATATACCATGGGATTAGTAGATAATACTTTCTTTACCAAGAAAAATGAGTCACACATTATCATAGTTCAAATATATGTTGATGACATCATATTCAGATCAACTTGTCAAGAGCTATGTGATGATTTCTCTAAAATCATGCACGGTGAGTTTGAGATGAGTATGATGGGTGAGTTAAACTTATTTCTAGGACTTCAAATTAAACAACTAGAAGATGGCATATTCTTTAACCAATCTAAATACATAAAAGATATGCTTAATAAATTTGGTCTTGAAGACTCAAAACCAACTAAGACACCCATGTCTTCGGACACTAAACTTACCAAGGATGAGGAAGGTGAATCGGTAGATAACACCAAATATAGAGGAATGATCGGTAGCCTACTCTATCTCACGGCTAGTAGACCCGACATTATGTTTAGTGTTTGTCTATCCGCTCGCTTTCAAGAAAATCCCAAGGTATCACACTTAGAAGCATTGAAAAGGATATTTAGATACATTAAGGGAACGGCATGTTTAGGATTATGGTATCCCAAAGGAACGAGTGTAGAAACTATAGTGTATGCCGACTCGGACCATGCCGGTGACTACGTCGATAGAAAAAGTACAAGTGGTATTTGCACTTTTGTCGGACATTGTCTCACCTCATGGTTTGCAAAGAAACAAACGGCTCTAGTTATCTCAATTACTGAAGCCGAATATGTCTCAGCCGGAAAAGCATGTCAACAAGCTCTTTGGATGAAGCAAGCTCTCGAGATTACGGAATTCATCTCAACGATATCGTTATACTTTATGACAAAAAGGAGCTATTGATCTCAAGAAAATCCCGTCCAACATGCTCGCACGAAGCATATTGAAACCGCCATCACTTTCTTCTCGACAATGTTCAAAAGGAAACATCTCAATTGAGAAAGTATCCTCCAAGACAACATTGCCGACATTCTAACTAAGCCTCTCAAACGAGAACCATTTAATCTTCTTAGACTTGGTTTAGGGCTAATGGAACCAAACATGTAGTTAAAACATAGTCTAAACCTTATAACAAATAAAACAAAACAAATTAGTTTAATTCTGCTACTGTTCCCACGGCACCAAATGACAACAAAGACGGAACCAATTTTTTGGTGACGTCTGGTCCGTGGTGACAACAGTAGCAAAAATACCAATTACAAAACATCTTCTTCCTCACAACCCACTTTACCAAAACATTTCAACAACACACCTAACTCATTGTTGACACTTTCTCACCCACTAATCACTGAAGATAACATCATTGTAAGTATCCTAACTACATTACTTCTCTTAATTCTGAGTCTAGGATTCTAATTTGTGTACAAAATCATTACATGGGGATTATGTATATTCTTGTACAAAACATGTGTGCCTATATGAAAACGATTTGGAGTTGCGGTTATCTCGACTCATTTTATGCAAAAAATGATTTTTAGTAGGGGTGTTTGGCAAAAGGCATGAGATAACCCAAACGCTCCTAATTCAATGTGGCTTCATTTGAATATACCCGGGAATGCATATTAGTTATGCATTACCTTTAGTATTCAAGAGCATTATGCAAGTGATGAAAATTTCCGTTTCTATTTGTATTAACAATGAAAAAATGTTTTCCTACAAGTGAGAAGCTTTTCAAAACTTTTGACATGGGGTGTTTGCTTATTTAGAATAAGGCCTTATAGTCATTATCTTTTGATTAGTGGGAAACATGATTTGATTATGCAATGTGACAATGTAGTACCTAATTTCAAAGACTAGTTATGCAATTTGCCAATTCAATCACTAGAACCAAAACGCTAAGTTTGTTTTTATTTTTTAACATGTAAACTCTTGCTCATAGGAACAACCATGGTAGCCGCAAAATTCTATGATCACAAGGATACTCTTAGCTACATCCCTAAACACCACAAAACCATGGGCCTCTCCAAAGAACAATTCGAAATCTTTAAGAGTCTAGAGCAAAGGTACTTCCATGAGGGTAGGACCATTCACTCCTCCTTTGTCGACAGAACTAATCTCCGTCAAGAGCTTGCCACCATTAACTTCGATTGTCTCCTTGACATCGAGGAACCCATTTGTCCTAGGTTTGTTTTAGAATTCTATGCTAGTGTTACCGCTTTCACTTATGAGAACGATGAAATGGCTCTTAGGTTTAGGATCAATCAAACCGACTACTCCATCTCCCTAAGCCAATTTGCTCAAGTGCTAGGAATTCCTAACCATGGTACATGTGTTTACTCGGACAAGTGGTCGCTTACCATCCTTGATGCAATCAATGACCGCTCTCTTCCATACCAAACTTCTTTGGCGGATAAGGATGTTATCCGTGAGCACCTATTTAACGAAAGGGTCGTGTTAATAAAAATAAGCCGTAAAAACGTTTATTTATATTTTACGATCTTCTAATTTTTTGTCGATAACAAACATAAAATCATTTTAACGAAACAAATAAAATACGTAAATGGTTTGAGCCAATAGTTCTCTAACACACATTTACGTTTTCACATATACACTAAAACAAGTATAAGTGATTTTATGATTTACTAATACATATGTACAACAACTAGTGTTTACATATTGGGTAAATATATACATAACTAGTATATATTATATTGGGTAATGTAAATGGGTAGAAACTTAAGTATTTCTCATTGACCAAATACATTGAATTTGTTGGGTAAAACCCAAAATCCATGACCAATACCATGGAGCATGACATCATGCTTAAGTCATATATGGATATTATCCATGACCCATGGTTTTAACCCATGACCTATGGACTAGATGCATTGCATCTTATAGTTACATTGTATCTACTTGGATACCCATGATCCATAACCCATGACCCAAAACCCATGGGCAAAGGGAACATCCCACGGATCCCCGATAGATCGGACGGATCCTCAAGTGAGGATCCGTAGGATCCGTGGAACAAGAGCTATTTTTCTTCTATAAATAGTGAGCCATTTCTTCATTTTGGGTTGCCACTCCACACATACTTTCCCAAGTATTGTAACTTTTCTAACCACAGATCCTAAGGATCTTTCTATGTAGTTTGTCTTTTATTTTTGTGTGATTCTCTAGGTTCCTCTTAAAGGCGAGATCACCATCTTTTGAAGACGAGCAAGCTCAAGTCCATGAGTTGCCATGTTTCGTTATCATCAAGACTACTGAGGTTCTCTTGTTGATAGTTCTCTTCTTTCTCATAAGAAGTGTAGTGTTGAAGGCATTAGTGAAGGATGCCGAAAGAGTCAAGACGAAAGCATTAGTGAAAGGTGTTTAACGTTCGTGTCAAAAGCATTAGTGAAGAATGCTAAAGGAGTCAAGACGAAGGCATTAGTGAAAGGTGTCAAGCGCCCGTGTCAAGGGCATTAGTGAAAGATTCCTAGAAGTCAAGTCAAGTGGCATTAGTGAAGGATGCCATGTTTGTATACTCGATGAGGTGCATCGATATACAAATAGAGATAGGTTGTTTCCAAGGATATTGATATCCTTGATGGTGTTGTAATAAGGAGTTGGTCTCCATTGGGGTTAGGTGTTGTGTAGTGTTGGGTAGTAGTTCCTCCATCGTAATGGAACTCAGTACTTAGTCTAGTACCGGATAAAGGGTAGACGACGTTGTGGTAGGTGTGGTTCTCCCTTGTGAAAGAACCCGGTGGTTAGCCTAGTACCAGAAAAAGAGTAAGCAACGTTGTGAAGGCTTCTCCGCCTTAAGGAGATGGTGTCGTGTAGTGATTACAAACTCTCGAGTAGGTGACTCGGGGAGTGGAGTATGGCAAGGAAGGTGTCCTTGTAGCCAAACCACTATAAATACTCGTGCCGTGGTTATGTGCTTCTTACTCTTTATCTTTCATTACACATTTATATATCTATCTATCAATGTCCAACATACACATCCAAATAGATTGACATAAGTCGATCTAAATATTTTAAAACTTAATTTTAATTGGTAAAACTATTCAACCCCCCCCCCTCTAGTTTTCCACAATTGGCATCAAAGCTTCGTTACCAAGTTTCTTAGAGTATGTTGTACTTTAAAAACTTGATACGATCCGTGTATGTTTGAAAACTACAAAGAAGGAAATCTTTTAATAGAAATTTTTTCTCATGTTGGATATTAATAGATTATTCTAACATTTTCTTTTTAAGAAATCTTCATGCTAGGATCTCTCCAAAATCTTCATTTATATTCAAAGAATAATGAAGTCAACTTTCAAGAAAGAACCTAAAAGTAATCACAACCTACTTATTCTAAGTACAACGGATTACTTTAAGAGCTCATGCAGTATTTTTGGTCTTATGTCTTCATAAACCAAAATCAAGAGCATAGAGGTATGTTTACTTTTCATTAGCTAGCTTACATCTACATGAATATGTTGATACCTTATTTTTTTTTTGTTAATAATTGCTAGTCTTTTAAAAAGTCTCTTTTCGCCACTTTCTCGACTTACTCATCATCGGGAATAGTATTCCCCTTGATCTCGTCAAACTAACACCGTCGTAATAAATGGATCCTCGATAATTAATTTATCAAATCCTGTTGACCAAAACATCTTTTCATTAGAAACCTCAAAAACAATTTTTGTTCCATAAGCTAGTTTATAGCCTATTACAAAAGTAATGCCTAACGCTCCTTTTCTGTCCACAGTAGCCGGATCCCTCTAGTTGTACTAGCCGGATCCCTAATACAAGGGATCCGGGGGAACCGTGTGACAGAAGCCAACTATACGCCTTTCAAAATCAATTCTGCTCATTTTCCCTCTCCTCACAAAACACAAAAGCGACCCAAGAGCAGTTTTCATCTTCATAGGACTCCATATCCTCAAGCATCCATCTCTAGAAAATCATTGTAGGTAATTACACTAACATGTTCTAATCTTCATCATCTTGATCCTAGGGTTTATGGTTTTTCAATTTTTCTTAATCAATTGAAAAAATTAGGTCTTCCAAAATTGATCACTAGAAAAGCTTTTCACATAACTAAGATTACATTGTGCTTACAACATTGTTAATACATATCAAAAACCATAAACCCATCTAAACAAATTTTGCCTAATTGGAACATTTGTTTTTCTAGGACCAACCATGCCTAAAGCTACCCAACAAGACCACCATGATACCGTCCACTACCTCACCCAATACTATCAAAAAGAGGGTTTGTCAAAAATCAATCGCAAAGTCTTCAAAAGACTTGAAAAACGACTTATCCACGAAGGTCGTGTGCTCAATGAATGTTTCCTTGAAGATACCGACATTCGTCAAGTCTTCTCGACAATCAACTTCGATTGTATTCTTGATATTGATGAACAAATTTGCCCGGTTTTTATCTTTGAATTCTACAAAAGTGTTAGGATCATTCGAAACACCGATGATTCCATTTCAATCGCCTTTACCATCAATAATCAAAAATTCACTCTACCTCTGAAAACAGTTGCTCAAATCCTTCGCATTCCTTGTGAAGGAATTTTTATGTACTCCCAAGATTGGGCAGTATCCACTCAATCTTTTGCACTTGATCCCAAACCTATCTACAATACTCCTCTTGATGATCCCACAACCGTTCAAGACGCTATCTTCAAGGTTAGAGCCGACCAATCTCGTTTCAACCACAACAAAGTGCTCATTCACCATGATCCATTTCAAATGGATCTCTTCGAAATGCACCCCATTTTTAGAAAGTGGGAAGAAATTCTTAGAGAAAATGTCATTAGCTTGGTCGGAAACAAAGACCATCCAAATGCATGTCTCGTGCAAATGATCTATTGTCTTATTCACCAAAGGCCATTTAATCTCGCCTATTACATGGTGAAAATAATTGAGTGGTACTTCCGTACGGTATGTTACTAACACGACTCTGTGAGTATGTTAGTACAATGCAACCATCTCCGATCAATGATGATCATTTCCTCTCCGATCACGTCATGGTACCTCTTACCAAACAACCATCTAAACGGTTCATGGTCAATGGAAGGAAACCTAAGGCTCTCTCGGACTCCTCGGATGAAGAAGAAGAAGTAAATGTCAACCCCGAAGCTAACATCGACTTGGACCCCATTGACTACTATCAACAACTACCAACTCTTCCAAACGAGATCGAGAAATTCAAACAATTAAAGGGTATGATCCAAAACCTAGCTAACTATGTCATGAAGTCGGGAAAGAGGAAAAGAAAGGATTGACGAAAGAGACATTAGGATTATGCTTGTTTTTAGACATTTGGCATATGTATGAATACTTATGTTTTGTTTTAGCACATTAGTTTGTGTTAGTTTGGATATTGTCATTACTACTCTTATCTATGATATGATTTATGTAATATCATGCTTATGTTGCTGTTCTTTGGAGTAGAGTTTAATAGAAATTAATGTATATAGTATGGTGCAAAATCTGCATTTCCTTCTGTGATGTTTCTGATCTGCAGTTTCTGGATCCCTAAGATTATACTAGACAGATCCCTCCTTTGAGGGAACCGTGGGATCCGTGATAACAGATGAGCAGTACAGATTCCCACACATCAAAACAACTCACTAGATCACTTCACACTAGCTAAACATAAGACCTTAGAACCACCTAAGTCTTCTTCAAGCATTAGAAAGCTTCACACTCACCCATAGCTAACCTAGGATCAAATTCAAAGTGCTTTTGATTTATCAACTCATCAAAACTCACCATATTTCCGCTTCAATACTCACACATTGTTTCTCACATCTCAAAACACTTAGGTGGATATCTTTATATATTTTAGGAAATTGTTTCTAGTCATCCTTATCTCAAAATGGGTCAAAAACTAGTTTTTCAATTCTTTTATTTTTTTTAGGATTTTTCAAATTTTATCTCAAGTTTACATCTAATCTCTAGGATCATTTATTATGACTTGACACCATCTAAATTCCTAGTGTCATTCTTGAACACCCATTGGTGATCATAAAGTCTCATTTTCCTTTCATAAAAGGCAATCATTAGCTACATCACTCATTGCCCTTGATCATTTAAGTACTCTTTCATTTAAGATACTTAGGAAGACTGAAACACTCAAGGAGGTATAGGTGTTAGACTTTACAAACATCATCTTTTCTTTTTCTTTGTTGCTGATAGCCGGATCCCTAGGATTAGCCTAGACGGATCCCTCAAAGGAGGGAACCGTGGAATCCGGGTGACCGATTCATGTCAAGTCTAGCTTAAACAATCATTTCAAGCTCATCTTACTAACTTGATCACTCCACCTCATCTTAATTAAGTCCCTAGATCAGTACAACTCTGAAGTTGACTCTTGTGCATGCTAATCATCACATTCCAAAGGATCTTAGTGGCTTAAGTCTTGAATGCACTTGCCAAATCCTTCCCTTTATAAGTCATCTTGTTAGAATCCCTTAGTCATCAAACACAACATAATTCTCAGCATTTAGAAACCTTTTTCTTAGTCATTTCATCATGAGGAAAGCTCCTAGTGCTAACTCATCCACCCAAGAAACTTGCTCGTGTTGTACACGAAATTTCCTCAACCGAATCATCTCCGGTTAAACCCACAAATGCTAGGATTTCCCCTCCACCAACTCAAACAATCAAACCAATCCCCAAGAGGATCGTTTCCACAAAAATATCATCACCAAACTCTACAATTCCTACTAAACCAAACACATCCTTTTCAACCCAACCAACATCATTGGTGCCTAGAGCCATATCATTTACCACCTCACAATCATCTCCAAGAGGATCGTTTCCACAAAAATATCATCACCAAACTCTACAATTCCTACTAAACCAAACACATCCTTTTCAACCCAACCAACATCATTGGTGCCTAGAGCCATATCATTTACCACCTCACAATCATCTCCACATTCCTACAACTTAGAGGACTTACCCCCTAGGCCATCTCATCTTCCACCATTACCGACACACTCTTCACTAGAGAAGATTGTACAACAAAACTAAGGTGTTGAATCAACACTTGCACCGATGTCCATTTCTCTATTTCCCTCTAATGGTCCATTTTGGATTATGAGGAGACATCAAAGTCAACCACCCGACCACATGGAAGTTGACACTTCACTACCTCCATCATCAACCCTTGTTGAGCCACCACTTAATGTGCCTCCACCAATCCCTCCTTCATTTGAGGATCCCCAACCTTCTTCACTTGAACCTCCACATCAAGTCGCTCCATCTTTACCACCACCTTTTCAAAACCATGACAAGGATTTCTATCATTGTCAACATATTGAAGGGTTGATACATGAACTACGTGAGGAGCAACGTTTCATGTTTTATCACCTCCTCAAACGTTTTGATGAGGTCAACAAACCCAAACAACCATGAACCTAAGGATTAAAATGGTGTCCTAGTCTCAAACTTAACTTAGATCGTTTAGGAATCCCATTTCATGTTCAATCATCCTCTTGAAAGATTATACCAAATCAACAAGTCTACTCATCCTTAGGCTCAAGCACATGGTTGCTTCTTAAGTTTTGGTCACTTATTAGTATTAGTAGAATATGTATTACATGGCTAAATCATTCTCTTAGTTTTTAGAGATTTGTTGATCATCTCTTATGTTTTATTGAATGACAGTTTATATGCCATATTGCTTTGAGTATATGTTTGTTGCTTGAATATATATCTCACTTTGATGTTAACATTATTTGTTACATCACCATTGTTGAATCTGTTATCGACAGACGGATCCACGAACTTTTCTAGACGGATCCCTCCAGGAGGGAACTGTGGGATCCGTGCAATGAAGAGACCGTTTTCTACTAACTTAAGTCTTATTTGCAGGAAATTATGCACTATATACTTGTTTTCTAACCTTTGTTTTGTAGATTTTCAAAATACACATGAAGACTTTGACACCCTAAGCTAGGGGTAGCTTTGTGTCAAAAATACATTGTAAAACCATTTGCAATATAATCCTCAAATGGATTACATTTCATCACGCCCCTGCGCAGTTGCAATCATCATGGGGAGCATTATCGTCACTAAGGCGAAACCATTTGCAAACATAGTTGCAATGCATTAGTTAGTAGTTTTATTTACTTGACGCCCTCACAAAGGGATGGACTCATCGGGGAGTTAAGACGAGAATTCTTCCGTCACTTGCTCTCTATATTTTTTTTCTTTTACATGTTTTTCTTAAAACATTGTGTTAGTTTCTTTCGACGCTCTTTTGTTTCGACAAAAGGGGATAAGAGAGTAAAACTCAATTCGAACTTTTATTTAATTTTAGTTTTTCCTTAAAATAATTTTATGTTTTGTCATCAACAAATAGGGGAGATTGTTAATACAAATAAGCCGTAAAAACGTTTATTTATATTTTACGATCTTCTAATGTTTTGTCGATAACAAACGTAAAATCCTTTTAACGAAACAATTAAAATACGTAAATGGTTTGAGCCAATAGTTCTCTAACACACTTACGTTTTCACATAAAACACTAAAACAAGTATAAGTGATTTTATGATTTACTAAAACATATGTACAACAACTAGTGTTTACAAATTGGGTAAATATATACATAACTAGTATATATTATATTGGGTAATGTAAATGGGTAGAAACTTAAGTATTTGACCCATTGACCAAATACATTGAATGTAGTTGGGTAAAACCCAAAGTTTATGACCCATACCCATGGAGCATGACATCATGCTTAAGTCATGTATGGATATTATCTATGACCTATGGTTTTAACCCATGACCCATGGACTAGATGCATTGCATCTTGTAGATACATTGTATCTACTTGGATACCCATGATCCATAACCCATGACCCATGACCCAAAACCCATGGGCAAAGGGAGCGTCCACGGATTCCCGTAATATCGACGGATCCTCAAGTGAGGGATCCGTGAGATTCGTGGAACAATAGTTGTTTTTCTTCTATAAATAGTGAGCCATTTATTCTTTTTGGGTTGCCACTCCCACACATACTTTCCCCAAGTATTGTAACATTCTAACCACAGATCCTAAGGATCTTTCTATGTAGTTTGTCTTTTGTTTTTGTGTGATTCTCTAGGTTCCTCTTAAAGGCGAGATCACCAGCTTTTGAAGACGAGCAAGATCAAGTCCATGAGTTGCCATGCTTCGTTATCATCAAGACTACTGAGGTTCTCTTGTTGATAGTTCTCTTCTTTCTCATAAGAAGTGTAGTGTTGAAGGCATTAGTGAAGGATGCAGAAAGAGTCAAGACGAAAGCATTAGTGAAAGGTGCTTAACGTCTGTGTCAAAAGCTTTAGTGAAGAATGCTAAAGGAGTCAAGATGAAGACATTAGTGAAAGGTGCCAAGCGTCCGTGTCAAGGGCATTAGTGAAAGATGCCTAGAAGTCAAGTCAAGTGGCATTAGTGAAGGATGCCATGTTTGTATACTCGATGAGGTGCATCGATATACAAATAGAGATAGGTTGTTTCCAAGAATATTGATATCCTTGATGGTGTTGTAATAAGGAGTTGGTCTCCATTGGGGTTAGGTGTTGTGTAGTGTTGGGTAGTAGTTCCTCCATCGTAATGGAACTCGGTACTTAGTCTAGTACCGGATAAAGGGTAGGCGACGTTGTGGTAGGTGTGGTTCTCCCTTGTGAAAGAACCCGGTGGTTAGCCTAGTACCAGAAAAAGAGTATGTAAGCTATAGGATTTCACAAACACATTAAACCATAATCACATGAGGCGTACACTATGTTTTAGAGAGAGAAAGTTTTAGAGAGAGAAAAGGAAGAGAGTTGGAAACTATGTGGAACAAAGAAAAATAGTATTGAAGCTCCAACCCTCTACCTTGGGAGGTAGAGGGTATTTATAGTGTTTTACAATAAACGCCACCTACGGGCTGTGGATCAGGCATACAGTGGGTAAAGACCCATCCGTCCTTCACGGTGTTGCTTAACTAACTACTTATTAACATAACGTGACTACGACTACGAGCTTTCTAACGAATACATATACTTGAGGTGACCGACACTTTAATGACTGAATTTTATAATTCCTAACAATCTCCCCCTAAGGGAGGTCACCTCAATTTACAATGAATACAAACAGATATTACATTAGATTGTTCTTGGATTATTGATTAAGTTCTTTGCTTAGTAGCTCGTAGTCTTTGATTCTTCATGTTATCCATGCTTGAATAATTCAAGTGGAGGTCTTTAACTGATCCATGTGATGATGAGTTTTGAGCCAGCTTTGAGATCATCAGCTTGCATAAATCTATGACTCTTCCATTGTGGTGTTGACATTATGTGATGTTGTGATAGTGGACCGACATGCTCACATTCTGGATCATGATTTCTTCTTATCAGAGTAGCGGAAGCTTTAGATGATTCATGATACTTGCAGCAGCGTTGCAGAAGCATTGAGTGAAAAATATCAGAGTTGTTGATGCTTTAATCATGATTTCTCTAGATGTGAATGCATTGTGTGAGCATGCGGCTATGGATTTACCTCTCCATTCTGATTAGCTGCAAACGTCGGGTGTACCTGCATACAACAGTTAGCAATAAAGTGCACGAAAAGTGTCTTTGATCACTTCGTCGAATCGAGGTACACGCCCACGGTTCCCATTGATCAAGACAAGTCATCGCTGTGATCGTATAATTCAAGAATCTCCTTGATGTGGTTTCGCACCGCTCTAGTGTTCTCAAACCGAACGCCTCAAAGAAGACAACATGGAGTGAGTGAACCGGTAATTTGAGATTCACCGATTGATGAAAAGAGATTTGAAAAACAATCGCGATCGCTCAAAATAAAGTGTTTTTGCAATACAACGAAGGTTTTAAAGAAAATAAATTATCAATCATAAACGCCTTTTATTTTGAAATATTAATACTCGATCGATGTGCTAGATAAAGAGTTTTAAGCACGGTGACCGGTTTTCAAAGGTATCCGTCAATCCATAACTCGAACCGAGATTGATTCATAATTATGAATCACCCCATTGTTTATGTTCGGTTGTCACATGGTTGATCTATTGGATAGATCTCACATGCCACCTACCAAGAGCTTGTTTGATGTTGGCTCTGAAGGCATTCCATCTTCATTGTGAATATGTATGCATATCACTCGGATGTTCCGCAATACCACAAGGATAATGCGTAGGACTCTTAAAATATATTCTCTTTCCACATTCTCGTGAAAGCAGAGTCTTCATTAAAAGTGTCCTTAATGAGATTTATTGGTGATCTCGTGGCTCTAGACTCAATTGTGCACATTTGGTTCCTATGCCGGAGACTAGGGAGAGGGTCTCCTTCTTCAATATCAACCATCTCTAAGAGAAATTCGATAGATGATAACGCTCAGATTGTTCATGTTTTTAGTAGCATTATGTGTGCTTTTATATTTGTTATTTGGTTATATTTGCGTGATTATAGTGCTTAAACGCATCAAAAGATGTTTGTCTAGTGTTTATAACCAAGTGCAGGAAAACGGAAGGAAAATAAAGAAATGTTCAACAAAATGAAGATTCCGTTTGATGAAGTCTAAATCAAGATCTCAAGGACCTTTGAAGACCATAGTGATTGAAGAACCAAGTTCTACAAGAAAAATAGAAGAAAAGATCAAGTTTCCTTACTCAGGAAATCCAACCGGATCGGTTGGAATATGACAAGAAACGACATTATGACCATCACCAACCGTTCGGTCGCAACCCGCAACCGGAATGGTTGGCCACTTTTGTAGAAGACCAACCGGATCGGTTGGTCATATGACCGATTCGGTTGGAGAAGCTGCATCTGCCAAATCTTTATCACTAAGTTTCCCTTTTGCATCCAAACGATTCTAGGTCCTTCTCTTGGTGTATTCTAGTCCCTTCCTTACTCCTTGGAGCCCAAGTTCAACAATTAATACCCTAGGCTTTGGAATTAGTATAAATAGAGGCCATTTGTGAGCATATGAGACACACCTCAAATACAAATCTCTCTACTCATCAAACAAAGCTTTAAGCTCTCATAATTCGTCCTTAGAAGTCCAGGGAAGTTTGGAGTTCCAGAAGTTCCACATTTGGAGGCCAAATTGCCAAGAATTCTACCCCAATACTTTGGGAATCATTACTTCACCATTTGTAATCTTATTCCAAGCATTGTAAGACTTTTAATCATGTTTTCTAATGTTCAAAGTTTTGAGTTTATGTTCATGTTTGCTATGAGTGGCTAGTTTCTTTATACACTTGCTAAAATGATGTTGATTATCGTATGATTAGTTAGTGATTGTGTTAACATGTTTTAATTCAATTTCAAGTTGATTCTAATATCCAATTGTGCTAAAGTTTCATAGTGATATTTGTTAATCAAGTTTGGCTAATTGATAGTAATCGTTGGGGTCGAAAGAACTTATTGTTATTCAACTAGTCATAATCATTTTGTCTATGGATGATTGTTTTTACCCATTATTCTTGATTATACAAAGGAACTAAGGTGTGGTTGTAATAGAAACGCTTTTTGATTATCGAATTGGATTGGTTGGAAACATCTAAAAGGTCGTAAGATTAGTTGTTGAGAATCAATTGTAGCATTTTGTCTATGATCGGTTACCTTTTGTATTGACCATTTCTTAAGCAATTTGATGAACAAATGGATGTTTTTGTGTTTAAGTTTATGTATGTAGACTTATGAAACTTGAATTGATCTTGAATTGATTGGTTAAACGTAATGCTTGTTTTTATGAACTAAAATCTTGTGAAGGTTTAACTTGTAAGAACAATAGATTAGTCTTCCAACTAATTATGATAACCAAAGATGTTAAGAGGTTAACACAATCACATTAATCTATGATATGAAACTAGTTTAAGCAAGTGTAGTTTTAATCATCCGAATTTCATTATATCTATTTGCTTTGTTATATGTTTTGGATAGACTCGTTAATTCAAACTTGTGTTTAGATTCACTCAAATCCCTCGAATCCATCCCGACTTACCTTCATAATCTTGCTATAACGGACGAGTATACTTGCTCGTATGTGTTATTGGTAATATTGGTAATTCACCTTTATAAATTTAAAACTTGTACACGTAGCACATCAAGTTTTGCGTCTACGGGGATTTGATTGTGTTTCAACAAGTTTTGAATTTCCCTCATCGATTCAACCAAAAATTTTCTCTCGAAACCTTAACCGGATCCGGTTGTCCTTCAACCTAATCGGTTACGATTTTACCCATAACTCAACTGGTCTAACCGATCGGTCGCAACCCGCAACCGATTCGGTTACCCATTCTTACCCATAAAAATTGTTTTCGTTGTTTGTCCGTGTGTTTAGATATTGCCTGGATTCTCTTGGACATTGTATGAACACTCGAGCAACGGGAATAGAACCAATTACACCTCTTACCAACCCCGAACGTTTGATTCGAAGAAGAAGAAGAACACTTTTCATACCATTGGAAAATCGTGTACTAAGAGTACCAAACCCACCATTTTATAACCTCATAGAAGCCAAAGTTGTTTACAACCCTTTCACCAATTTACCTTTTCCCATGGCGGACGATCAACCCATGTGGGGAACCAACCGAGTCATAGCACCAACCCCCGAAAGTGCTATTGTTGCTGTCAATCTTGGTGACAACTTCACCGTGAAGGGACATCACCTTTCTATGATCAAAGACCATCAATTCGATGGCCGTGCGCGGGCCGATCCGTACAAGCACATTGCCGAATTCATCGAAATTTGCGGCATGTTCCGTTATGGCGATTGATGTCAATGCCATCAAACTCAAACTTTTCCCATCATCACCGCGGAGATGCTAAAGTATGGTATAATGAATTACCCCGTGAATCATCAATACTGGGAGGAGATGAGACAAGCTTTTGTCACCGATTCTTTCCACCGCCATGTTTGATCGATTAATGGGAGAAATTCGCGCTTTCAACCAAAACCCAAACGATCACTTGTCGAAGCTTGGCTTCGAATGAAAGATTTGCTTTCAGTAGTTGTCATGGACATGGACTATCAAAAGGAACCATTATCCAAATCTTTTACCATGGACTAGATGAAATCTCTCAAGGCATCCTTGATGCTGGAGGAATTTTTCTCTATACGACTCCCAACGATGCACATCAATTGCTCAAAGATCGAGTACTTCTCAAACTTGATTGGTCCAAAGATTCCAAAGCTAAACCTCTCCGAAAAACTGTTGCTTTTGTCAAAAACACCGATACTTCAAAACTCATGGAGGAAGAGGAAGAAAATTTTGAAGAAATAACTTTCAATGACGAGATGCGAATTAAATCCTCTATCGAAGAACCACCCACGTATCTCGAACTCAAACCTCTCCCGATCATCTTGAATATGCTTACTTGGAGGAAAACTCTTCTTCCAAAGAGTCATATCTTCATTGCTCGAGGATAGTGAGAAAGAAAGTTTAGTTTCGTCCCTCAAAATCACAAACAAGCTTTCGCTTGGAAAACATCCGACATACCAGAATTAGTCCTAATTTTGCAAACACAAAATCAATTTTGAAGAAGGGATTAAACCTGTGGTAAAACGTCAACGTCTACTCAATCCCAACATGAAAGAAGTTGTTAAAAAGGAAATCATAAAACTTCTCGATGCTGGAATCATTTACCCAATTGAGGATAGCCCTTGGTAAGCCCCTGCTCACCGTGTTCCCAAGAAAGGAGGAATGACGGTTGTGACTAATGAGCGAAATGAACTAGTTCTAACTAGAACATCCTTTGGTTGGCGCGTTTGTATTGACTATCATAAGTTAAACAAAGCCACCGTAAAGATCACTTTCCACTCCCGCTCATGGATCAAATGCTTGAAATCTTGGCAGAAATAAATTCTTTTGTTTCCTCGACGGATTTTCGTGATATTTCAAATTCCTATCGATCCTAACGATCAAGAAAAGACCACTTTCACTTGTCCTTTTGGAACCCACGCATATCTGCGTATGCCTTTTGGTCTTTGCAATGCACCGCGACTTTTCAAAGGTGTATGATCGCCATATTCCAAGACATGCTAGAAACCTCCATGGAAGTTTTCATGGATGACTTTTCGATCTTTGAGACTCGCTTGAAGCTTGTCTTTCTAATCTCGATAAAATGCTCGAAAGATGCTAAGTCGCACATCTTGTCCTTAATCGAAAAATGTCACTTTATGGTAACCGAAGGAATTGTGCTTGGCCACAAAATCTCCGTCACGGTGAATGGAAGTAGACAAAGCAAAGGTCGATGTCATCTCGAAACTTCCACCACCAACTAACGCCAAAGCCGTTAGAATTTTTTAGGACATGCCGGTTTTTACCGCCGATTCATCAAAGATTTTTCAAAATATCTCGTCAATGACAAAACTTCGATAAAGAATCTATCTTTGACTTCAATGCGATTGCATAAAAGCTTTTGAAACACCGAAATCTCAACTTACTAGTGCTCGATCATGGTTTCACTTAATTGGTCACTACCTTCAAACTTATGTGCGACGTAAGCGATTTTCTTTGTTGGAGCCGCCTTAGGCCAACGTGAAGGAAAACACTTTCGGCCTATATATTTTGCTAGCAAGACACCGAGCGTTGCTCAAGAAAATTATACCGTCATCGAAAAAATTATCGGTCATTTTCGATTCGACAAATTCGATCATACCTCGTGCTCTAAAAAAAGCGATGCTTTTACCGATCATTCAACTCAAATATCTTTACCAAGCAAGATGCTAAACCACGCCTTATTCGATGGATTTTGCTACTCCAAGAATTTGACATCAAATCAAAGATAAGAAAGGAGCAGAGAATCTTGCCACGATCACTTATCTCGCCTTGAAAACCTCAATCTTGAGGAGTTAAAAGAAGAGGAAATCGATGATTATTTTCCGATGAAACTCTCATGACCATCGATGGAACTAACGATCCTTGGTTTGTCGACTTTATGCACTACCTCGCAGGAGGAATTCTTAAAAGGTCTAACTCATGCTCAAAGAAGCAAATTCTTTTCGGAACTTAAATACTATTTTGTGAAGAGCCATATCTTTTCAAATGTGTCTGACGGATGATCCGAAGATGTGTTTCGGTTCGAAACCCGCAAAATTCTTGACGAATGTCATCATGGCCCAACCGGGGACATTATGGTCCTTCCACCACAGCTAAAAAGTTTTTGATCTTCGGATTCTATTGGCCAACAATATTCAAAGAAGCACACACTTGTTCGAATCGTGACGCTTGTCAAAGAACCACCAATCTCTCGAAGAGATGAAATGCCATTAACAAGCATTCAAGTGTATGAAATATTCGATATTTGGGAATATATTTCATGGGACCTTTCCCTAAATCCCACAAATTCAATACATTCTCGCTATAGATTACGTGTCCAAATGGGCGAAGTCAAGCTTTACCAACAAACGATGCTCGTGTCGTCGTTAATTTCCTCAAAAGCTTTTCGCTCGTTATGTAATTCCCAAGGCATTAATAAGCGATTGAGGAACCCATTTCGTAACCAACAAATGGAAAACCATGAAAAGACATGGAGTTCATCATCGATTCATGACGGCCTATCATCCACAAACCGGTGGTCAAGTTGAAAATACCAACAGAGCTCTCAAAAGAATACTAGAAAGCGGTGAAGGACAACCCTTCGGTGTGGGCAAAGAAACTTGACGATGCTCTATGGGCATTTCGACGGCTTATAAAACTCCAATTGGCACAACTCCTTACAGACTTTTGTATGGAAAGACTTGTCATTTGCCGTTCAAGTTGAACATCGTGCTTATTGGGCTCTCTAAACTATAACACCGATCTCAAAATAGTCGGAGAAAAAGATTCACGCAATTGCACAAACTCGATGAATTAAGACTCCAAGCTTATGAAAATTCCAAATTGTATAAAGCTAGAACAAAAGCTTATCACGATAAAAAGCTACGAATTCGAAAAGAATTCAAAGCCGGAGATAAAGTTCTGCTTTTTAACATGAAATTCAAATTCAAAGCTCCTAAATTACAACCAAAATGGTTTGGACCATATGTGGTTAAACATGGATATCCATCAGGGTATGTTGAACTCTATGACAAACAGGGTGGAAGTTTCATTATTAATGGGCACCGAATCAAGTTATATTACAACAAGGAGCAAACGAATGAAGTTTTAGTTGCAACAGTTTCCCATGAAAATGAATTGAAACTATCACCTTTGTAGCACCATTTCCGTGAAGAATCCCACAAATTGTTCCATGGAAACCATCTCCGAGTTAAATCTGGGACGATATTGAAGCTCTTGGTGAAGAACTCATGTACATCCCGAACTTTTCAAAATGTTCAAAGTCGCCTTATGCCAAGTAAATTGGGAAGATTCGAGTCGCCGATGACTCATTAATAAAACAAGCGCTTCTCGGGAGGCAACACTGTGTTTTGATTTTCGTGGTCACTCCCAAAGTTTAAACCTTTGGTTGAACTTAAGTGTGGGGTGCCACCTTTAATAAAACCGTTTGTTTGTTTGTTTATAAGATTGTGTGCGGTGATGATTTCTCCAATGGACGCTAGGAATGAAGAAAGAATTTTAAGTCGATAAACTCGTTGACATATCGGTTTCATCTCTATTTTCCCCATTTCTATACTTTGAAGTTTGTTTTCATTGAGGACAATGTCTAACTTAAGTGTGGGGTGAATAGGAAAAATTAGAGTTTTCATGCTTAAATTTAAAATTTTGTTTGCCCTTGTGATCTAGTTGTTTTCACACTTTTAGGATTATCTATTAGAATAATCGGATCAAACCACCGTAAACGGTAATATTTGAAACCTCGAGATGTGTCCCGATTATTATTGCAATCCATTCGGGATCGATAACATTTGCTAGCACATATTATACCCTTTCTAAATTGTGAGGATTTGAGCCGATTTCATAAACAGCATACATCTTTTATGCTTGGATCTTTTGCTATGAGTGTGCCGGTGATTTTATTTATTCTAGAACTTGTGCTTGTAAATCATTAGCAGACCGCAGTGAGATTGCATTCGTACGATATAAGTGAATTCGTGTGATAAAGAGGCACCTTAGGATTTTAACCCAAATGGCCTTCCATTTTACATCTAATGATATATTAGCTAACCACATTGGTTAGTTAACCACCACATGGACCCATTTGTAGTGCTCATTTTAGCACTAGATACCCATAGTTACACCCTCCGAGCCATCATTTTCATTTTGCTTCACCGGAAAATACAAAAGATTTTACACTTTAAACCTTAGCCTATCCCGTATCAATGTCTAAACGGTTGGTTGCTAGTCACTGGAAAGTGAAGATTGTTCAAATGATTATGAGTACCACATTCGTAAGATTGATTGAGCCATGCGTTATGTTATGTTAAAAAAATAAAAATAAATAAAAATAAAAAAGCTATGTGTTGAAAGTATGAAAATAATAGCCAATGTGCTATGATCGTAGAACAATTGTCATGGCAAAGAAAAAAGCTGTGGAAAGCGGAAAAGAAGAAAGCAAATCTATAATCATTTATTTGGTTCGTGGAATGTTTGGTAGCTAGCAACACGGGTATTAGACTTGATTTCATTTTTATTTTAACAACAATTTCTTAAACATTTCCATGCCTTATCCATACCCTTAGCCCTAAGCCATATCATTATAACCTGAATAAAAGCCCTCTTTAGATGTTTTTACTTGGTGCTCACGCCACGTCGGTGGAGTTTTGTTTCTCGTACAAGCTTATGGTAATAATCTAATCATGACTGAGCAATGAGTGTGATTTATCTTGTTACTCCACTAAAAATGAGTGATTGAGTGAATTATATTTCGTTCCTTTTTCGTGAGGTGTTTTGAAATATTAATCATGCAAGAAAATCATTGGATATTATCAAACATCTTGATGTTTCACCTTTATAAAACATAATTGATGAATCCTCTCTCGTATTTATACTTGGTTGATTTGCATCACATTCTTCATAATCACGATCTTGTACCAGTGGATGTTTTTCCTAGATTTGCTTGAGGGCAAGCAAAGTTTAAGTGTGGGGGAATTTGATAACGCTCAGATTGTGCATGTTTTTAGTAGCGTTATGTGTGCTTTTATATTTGTTATTTGGTTATATTTGTGTGATTATAGTGCTTAAACGCATCAAAAGATGTTTGTCTAGTGTTTATAACCAAGTGCAGGGAAACGGAAGGAAAATAAAGAAATGTTCAGCAAAATGAAGATTCTCGTTTCAGTAAGTCTAAATCAGTATCTCAAGGACCTTTGAAGACCATAGTGATTAAAGAACCAAGTTCTACAAGAAAAAGAGAAGAAAAAGATCAAGTTTCCTTACTCAGAAAATCCAACCGGATCGGTTACAATGTCACCGGATCAGTTGGAATATGACCAGAAACGACATTATGACCATCACCAACCGTTCGGTCGCAACCCGCAACCAGAACAGTTGGCCACTTTTGTAGAAGACCAACCGGATCGGTTGGTCATATGACCGATTCGGTTGGAGAAGCTGCATCTGCCAAATCTTCATCACTAAGTTTCCCATTTGCATCCAAACTATTCTAGGTCCTTCTCTTGGTGTATTCTAGTCCCTTCCTTACTCCTTGGAGCCCAAGTTCAGCAATTAATACCCTAGGCTTTGGAATTAGTATAAATAGAGGCCATTTGTGAGCATATGAGACACACCTCAAATACAAATCTCTCTACTCATCAAACAAAGCTTTAAGCTCTCATAATTCATCCTTAGAAGTCCAGGGAAGTTTGGAGTTCCAGAAGTTCCACATTTGGAGGCCAAATCGCCAAGAAGTCTACCCCAATACTTTGGGAATCATTACTTCACCATTTGTAATCTTCTTCCAAGCATTGTAAGACTTTTAATCATGTTTTCTAATGTTCAAAGTTCTGAGTTTATGTTCATGTTTGCTATGAGTGGCTAGTTTCTTTATACATTTGCTTAAATGATGTTGATTATCGTATGATTAGTTAGTGATTGTGTTAACATGTTTTAATTCAATTTCAGGTTGATTCTAAGATCCAATTGTGCTAAAGTTTCATAGTGACATTTGTTAATCAAGTTTGGCTAATTGATAGTAATCGTTGGGGTCGAAAGAACTTATTGTTATTCAACTAGTCATAATCATTTTGTCTATGGATGATTGTTTTTACCCATTATTCTTGATTATACAAATGAACTAAGGTGTGGTTGTAATAGAAATGCTTTGTGATTATCGAATTGGATTGGTTGGAAACATCTAAAAGGTCGTAAGATTAGTTGTTGAGAATCAATTGTAGCCTTTTGTCTATGATCGGTTACCTTTTGTATTGACCATTTCTTAAGCAATTTGATGAACAAATGGATGTTTTTGTGTTTAAGTTTATGTATGTAGACTTATGAAACTTGAATTGATCTTGAATTGATTGGTTAAACGTAATGCTTGTTTTATGAACTAAAATCTTGACGAAGGTTTAACTTGTAAGAACAATAGATTAGTCTTCCAACTAATTATCATAACCAACATGTTAAGAGGTTAACACAATCACATTAATCTATGATATGAAACTAGTTTAAGCAAGTGTAGTTTTAATCATCAATTTCATTATATCTATTTGCTTTGTTATATGTTTTGGATAGACTGTTAATTCAAACTTGTGTTTAGATTCACTCAAATCCTCGCGAATCCATCCCGACTTACCTTCATAATCTTGCTATAATGGATGAGTATACTTGCTCGTATGTGTTATTGGTAATATTGGTAATTCACCTTTATAAATTTAAAACTTGTACACACGTAGCACATCAATAGATAATGTAGGTTCCCCTGTGAGAATGAAACAAGTCCTTTTAAGAGGAACTTGAGTAGCTTGGAAGTTGTAGTGCGGTCGTCACTGGGTCCATGACGCCTTGTCTTCAATATCGGTGTTACCTCGTAATGACCAATATATATGAATTGAACCGGTTTCGCCTCTAAGGTTGAAAATAATGGAGGGCTATTTGTTTTCACCCTTTTCTTATTTTATTTTATTTCATTCTTCAACCCTTCAAGCTTACCGAGACTTCATTACTAGAACCTTGTTGGGTTTATTCCGGTTCTAGCTCTATCTCATCCGCACTCTTCCCATATCTCACTTTTCTCATTTTTTTCATCATACCTAAGGACTCTACACTATCTAGTGGATTGTCCTCGGTAGATCCCTCCGCTCAAGGGATCGTGGGAACGAATACCTAACCTAACCATCCTTATATCACCATACATAAAGTAAATTTGGTCGGTCTTTTTGGTATTGTTCATCAGCCACTGGGACCAATTGAAAACCATTTGAAAAACAATCCAGGTACTTGTGATATATAATCAAAGCATTTTGTACCTGAATCGTTTTTGATATTTTTAGAAACAGCTCCCCCTCAACATGTGCAGCATAATTTTTAAATCGTTTTGGCACATGGAGGCAAGAGGACTTGAAAACCTCAGATTAGAAGAACGAAAGATTCGATTCTTTGATCAACAATTTCTAAAAGAAATCAACATCACTTTCCCGCTCAAGATTAGCAATTTTCATACTTTGTTAAGAATATTTTAGGAAAGGATGTGGTTTTCAAAAACATTGCTCCCCCTCAATATGTGCATTGAGATTTGAAAGAGTTTTGCACATATTAGGGAAAACCTGCACTTTGGAACACATTAATCACGTTTCAATCCTTTTTGGTTTAAAATAGATGCTCCCCCTTAACATGTGCATGGAAAATTTGAAATAGTTTGGCACATGAATGGAGGAGATTTTGCTAAACACTTATAAAACCAATTATCAATTCTCGGTTTAAACCAATTTAAATCACAAATTCTCCCCGATCACAATTTTCAAATCCTTTGAGAGTTGTGATCTCTCCGATTTAAATTAAATTTTGAGAGCTTTTGAGGAGAATAGTGACTTGCGTTTGAAAGACATTTTAACTGATAAGGATTAGATTTGAGACTTTAAACTCCACGGATTAAACATGCTTTGATTATCTAAAGACAACATAACAGTAGCCAAGGTCTTGTCTCAATTGAATAAAACATTGTTCTTTTTGATTTTCCAAAAATAGACATTGCTCTTTTACGTGCTAATTGTTTGAAAAATAACCTTTTTGATTGAATTGAAATCATTCTCCCCCTCAATCAATGACATGAGTTGTTGATTGAGTTTAAAAGATTTTGACAAAGATAAGCCCGGATGATTTTCAAAAATAGAGTACGAGGTATTTTCAAACCAATTTTGTTTTCATTAGATGACAAATATTTTTTAGAAGAATCATTAGACGGAAAAATATTTGGAAAGAAAACATTTGTCTTTTTGGTGACAAACATTTGTTTTAAGAATCAGAACATGAGATTTGAAAAATAAGATAAAGCATGGCTCGTTTTTACTTTTAAAACGAGTTCTTCGCTCGAAATGACAATAAACCACTATTTTTCTCCATCTCATTTTTTATGTACATTCAAGAATCATCTAAAACCCGTGACATTCTTTGAATGTCAACACAAAGTCCGTAGATGAAATCGAATAAAGAAAAATATGATAATATGACAATATTTTGGGATTTTCAAGATTTTCTAATTTTTATGGATTTTGAAAATTTTATATTTTTCTATTTTCTTTTGTGGGTTTTTAAAATTTTGTATTTTGATTTTGAATAAGTATATACAAGAGATAGATGAAGAAACCATTTACTCCTCGCCTTCCTATTGAAGACGCCCGAGTGTTTCTGTTGTAGGCTCTTTAGACCAAGTCGTGGGAGGATAAACTCAAACGTTCTCTAGGAAGAGCTTTGGTGAAGATGTCGCTAACCGGTATTCGCACCTCACAAAATAGAGTTCTACCACACCTTTTCCACTTGTTCCCGAATGAAATGATTTCGAATGTCGATGTGATTTGCTCTTGAATGTTGAACATTGTTGCAAGAGAGAGCAATGACACTTTTGTTATCACAATACAAAGGATTTTGTTGAATTCAAAGCCATAGTCGATAATGGGATCTCATCCATAGGATTTGAGCACAACAAGATGACATAGCTATGTATTCAGCCTCAGAGGATATAGAAGTACTCATTTGTTTCTTTGAAGACCACCACAAGCTTATATTCCAAAACCGAGCACCTCAGACGTGCTTGACGTGTATCTTGACATCCTGCATGGTCAAGCATCTGCATAGGTCGTTAGTGACATACCGGTGTCCTTGGTACCAAAGTCCCATATTGATGTTTCCTTGGAGATACCGAAGACCCGCTTAACCGCTTCAAGGTGCTTTTTGGTAGGCTTAGCACGGTATCTAGCACACATGCATACAGTGAACAGAATATTAGGTCTATCGGTGTGAGATACATCGGGATCCAATCATACTTGATATTTCATTTGATCTACCATAATCCACGAGTGGTCCTCATCCAATTTGGTACGTTCCACCATGGGAGTGTCAACGGTGTCACAAATGTCAAATCCAAATTTCTTTAAAATTTCATTTGCATATTTAGATTGATTAATAAAAATGCCCGGAGTTTGTGAAATTTGTAATCCTAAGAAAATGAAATTTGTCCCATCATTGACATTTGAAATTTGGAGCCCATCTCCTTAGAAAACGGTCACATTCATTGAGGTCATCGAGGCAAAATAATATCATCAACATAAATTTGAACGTGAATTAAATGTTTGCACGACTTTACGGTGAACAATGTCGGATCAACTGCTCCTTTGATGAATCCGGAGATAGAAAAACTTTGATAGCGTATCATACCATGCCTCGGAGCTTGCTTCAAACCATAAAGAGCCTTCTTCAAGCGATAGACATGAGTAGGATGCTCTATATTCACAAAACCTTCGGGTTGGGCGACGATACGACTTCTTTAAGATCTTCGTTAAGAAAAGCCGCCTTTACATCCATCCGATAGACTATCATGTTCTTACTTGCAAGATTAGCCAAGAAGATTACGATTGCCTCGATACGAGCAACCGGAGCAAATGATTCTTCAAAGTCAATACCTCCTCTCGACGGTATCCTTTTGTAACCAATCGAGCCTTGTTCTTTAATACATCACCATGCTCATCAAGTTTTACTTTGAAGATCCACTTTAGAGCAATGATCATAGCACGATCAGTGCGGTACTAATTCTCATACATCTAGTCGATCAAACTCATGAATTTCTTCTTGCATGGCATTGAACCAAATTGCCTTCATTCATGGCGGTCTTAATATCTTTTGGTTCGACCTTGGATAGTACGGAGTTGAAGAAGCACCATAAGGCATCGATTGCAAGTTGTTTGCGAGTGTATCTTTGGACGAGAGGGATTTCAATGATTTTATCCAATGGATGATCATGTGTCCATTTTCTAAGGTGTTCGTGTGGTTTTGTTAAGGAACTGAAGTAGCAGAGTTGATTTCTCCCGATCAAGATGGTTCGATGATGATTCAGAGCAAATATGTTTTCAAATGGGGCATCTTCGGGAGTAGCAAAGGGATTATCTCCATCAAAGGTGCCGACACAATGCCATGATGTACACTCGATTATTGATGATTTGTTGATGAGACAGAGTGATCAGCAGCAGCGCTTCTTGACTTAATGACATAGAAACCAAGGATTAACTTGGTGGATGGGATAGAAGCAACCTACGTTGATGGAATTGATGATCATTAGCAATTGGCTCATAGTGTTCATCAAACATTGGATCAAACATTTTCTTCAAATCATCTTCGATGGAGGTACATAAGGAGTTGATGGCGAAGAATCATGTACAAGAGTAGAACTGATGGGACTACTAGATGAAGGTTGTGATGCGGGTCCGTAAGGCGGGTTGTCTCGAGCCATTTGACCGTCACCATCGAATGTAACGTGAATGGTTTCCATGATATTTCGGGTTCTTTTGTTGTAGATTCGGTAACCCTTCTTGTTTGATGCATAACCTACAAAACTCCAATGTCCGCTTTAGCTCTTAATTTACCTAAATCTTGGCCAGTCATTCGTTGGATAGCACAAAGCACCGAACACACGAAGGTAGGAGAAATCGTGTTTTGTTTATGGACAAGTTCGTATGGAGTTTTTTCATGAGAGGTGTGTATAAGGGAACGATTTTGGGTGTAGCAGCGGCAATGGCTTCACCCAAAGAAACATTGGAACTTTTGAATAAATTAGCATTGTTCTTGCGGCTTCCACAAGAGTTCGATTTCATCTTTCAACTACACTGTTCTGTTGAGGAGTTCGAGGAACACTTCTTTGATGACTGATTCCAAAACTTTCATAAATTGACTTAAGTCTTTGTTAACAAATTATGTGCCATTGTCTGTTCGAACAATTCTAACAGTATTGTTGAGTCGAACCTGAAGCTGCTTGATAAGTTTGATGATGACATATGGAGTTTCATCCTTTGTCCTCAAAAACTTTACCAAAGTAAATCGAGAGTAGTTATCCACAACGACTAAAATATATTTCTTCCCATTTATCGTTTGCACTTTCATTGGTCCGCACAAATCCATATGAAGGGTATGAAGAATTTCCATTACTGAGTTTGTGGGTTTGGGTTTGTGGGCATATTTCTTGCTTTTTCCCAATTGGCATGTGAACAAAGATGATCTTTTCATACTTTAACTGGGTAAGCCTCTTACAAGATCCTTTCGAAAGATTATTAATGGTTCCAAGTTCAAGTGATTGAGACAGCGATGCCATAACCATGATTTTGTTTTCGATGCCTTTGACAACAAGCAAATTGGAGAAGACTTCATCATGTCTTCGATAGAGATGGTGTAAAGATTTGAACCACGAGTTCCTCTTAACAGTTCCACACCATCAAGTTCTCTAACGAAACAAGTATGTTTTCTAAAAGCCACTTCTAGATCGGAATCACGTAATTGACCAATGTAAAATAAGTTATGACCAAGACCTTCAACATAATATACCCGGAGATTACACTTTGCCAACAACATAGTCTCCATAACCCATAATTGCTCCAAAATGGTCGCTCCCGAATCTAATCGCCCGATGAATTTACTCACGAAGTTCATGAGTCGCTACGGTCTCAAATATATGCTTGGAGCACTGAGTCCAGTACCACGTAAGCGATTTGAACGATCCGCAGCTAAACACGCATAAGAATGGATAATCGATAATTGGGATCCCCATGCATGAATGGGTTCCATTTGGTTAGTAACAATAATTGGAACACCCACATCGAGTAGAAACAATGGAATCATCAGGGATTGATGCAGTGCTAGTGTATGCATTCGACCTATTCAAAGTATGTTCACTTCTTAAGGGAATAGTTCTACCAGTAGGCATCCATTTCCTAATGGGCATTGATCTAGATAATTTGGGGCACATCTCATTAAGATTGAATTTGTGGCCAGTAGGTATCCACTGATAACCTATGTTACTAAATTTCCTTCCTGTGGGTTTCCACTGTTTTCTAACCTTCTTCCGCCATTGCTTTCTACCCTTCTTAGCTTGATTTTTGGCATTAACAATCTTAACAGGGCATTTAACATCATTAATCAACTCATTCACACCACATTCATGATTAGTAACAGAAACCAAACAATCATCATTACATGTTTTTCCAAAAGTAGCGAATTGAATTAATTACAAGACGCTTATAGCTAATACTAGAATCAACACGATTCGCTTTATTCAACTCAAACTTAGTGTTCCTAGGGTGGTCTTTACTCTCTTCCAATGCACATTCTTAGCTTCATGAGGTCCTATCTTGCTTTGTGTTGCCTGGAGGCTTTGACCCGCTTGCTTTAATGTCACCGATTACTCCTATAGAGTGAATTATGGGAACATTAGTTGGTTTGGCTACCTTTTGCATTCCTAAACTAGAAGTGCAGGGATCTGAACTACTTGAAGGCACATTAAAATTCACTTTCTTAATGTTGGGCATAGAATGGTTTGTATACTTGATTCGCTCCCAAACAGTCAAGTTTAATCACTCAAGCTAGCCACTTGTGAATGGCCAACCGTAATAAACTTAAAACAATGCAAGAAACAAATGCAATTAGGATCGAGGAATATAGCGGATTCTCGGTCGTTAAGTCCCACGGAGGATGAATTGGTGTTTAACATGACAGATGTCGAATAATCACTAAGGATAGTGATCAAGAAGGATTTTGATGGATAATTATACCTAAAGAAAATTTTGTAAATTACAGGGCTTAAATGCAAATTAAAGGAAATTAAAAGTTAAAATATATTAAATAAATGCTATCACTATTTTTACAATGATGTTTTGTGATTTTATAAAACAAAATAACTTAAATAAACTATTTTAACTAAAACGTAAACTTAAATTATCTAAAAACTTGATTTAAAATGAAAACGTACGTTATTTATAAAAATTACGCGAAGTCACAAGCAAAAAGCGTAAAATTTATGAAATAAAAGACCTACAAGTGTAAAACAATTTTCTTACGTACTATATGACAAAAGAAAATTTTAGAAAAAGATTTATATTTTTAGACTTTATATTTTTATTATGAATTAAATACTATTTTACACTAATTAAATGTTTAAAAATACTAAAACTATTTAGAAAAATCAAACTTTTTATAAAATACTTTATACTAATACAAAGTTAAGAAAATACAAAACATGAAAAAGCTAGATTAAATAAGCTAGAAATAAGCTAATAAGCTCGTATAAGCTTATTGGAAACAAAAGGGTATATATTAAATATTGCAAAGGAGAATCGAAAAGACCCAAGGCGAGTGGTAGTGTGTGTGTGTGGTGAGTGGGTGGCTGTGGTTGAATCCCAGAATCGCTTTTTGCAACTATTTTATTTTTTGATTTTTCTTCACAAACTTGTTAAGCTACTTAAAATAAGCACTTTTATAATGTAACTTTTATGAAAACCAATAATAAGCTCATTTTGAGCTTATAATCTCAACAGATTAACAAAAACAAGAATAAGCACAAGGTTTAAGCTAAAATGGTTATAAGCTAGTAAATAAGCTAATGGCGGAAATAAGCTAGATAACTTACAATAAGCTAGAATTACAACTGAGCAAGCACAAAAACTTGAAAATAAGACCGATTAAGTAAAAATAAGCACTAGCTAACCTGACGGTTACAGGACACTATTTTGAATCACTAGGCACTTTGTGGCTTAATTTTAAACAACGTAATAAGCTAGAAACCGAAAACAAAGACTTGGATTAACTAGTTGACCTGACTCAACTTTTCAAAAGCTAAATATCTCACCTGGGGTCCACTAAAGAGCTTATGAATAGCTTGAGAAAAAATCGAAAAACAACCGAGTATGACTCAGGTATTACAATAAAATAGACAAACTAATAAGCACTTGCAAATTTCATCTAAAAGCTACAAACTATAAAATTAAGCTTGGGCCCTTAAGATGGCTTCGTTAGCTACCCAAAGAACCAAGAATCACAAGCTATGTTTAACTAATGAGCTTTTTGCAAGCTTGTGATTATGGCCTTAAAACTGTGCACAGGGCACATTTTGACTTTTTGAAATAAACTAGTAGGTTGACTTTAATGAACTTTTAACTGATTCTATGGACTGATTAAGTTGTAATAAGCTACAATGAGATTGGTTTAAGCTAAAATACTAAGTTTCAAGCTACTATGATGAGTTTCTAATTATGAATCCTAACAGCTAACCATTTAAGTGATTTTAAAATGATTTTGACTTTTTCACTAACAAGGACCTGGATTTTGTGGTTTCTTAGAGCTAATTAGACTAAGTGAGACATGTATTAACAAATAACAAAGACTTGAGCACTCTCTAACTCGCTTAATCAAGAAAATCCAAACACCCTTAATGGGATTTGTTTTGACACTTTTCAAAGATTTTAATGATTTAAACCATGAACTTGATTAAGAAGCTTATAATATCATATAGTAAAACTAAATAAACATGAAACAATAGTATTAACAACATAAAACTCAAGTATGGTGATTATGCTACTATAATCGTGAACATGAAATTTTGATAACTACAAATTTAAAAGAACAAACAACCGGTTTTATTGCTTAATTATATTTAACTAACACTAATGAACATGAAGACACAGAATTTAAGCTTATAAACACTTAAATGAGAATGCCAAATTGGATCAAAAGAGCTTACAAGTGATTTCAAGTGAAAGATGAGAACCAAGGATGAGAACATATCCTATAGCTTCCCAAGAAGCACTAAACCAATAAGCAATCCAAAATCGGCTCGCTTGGTCTTTAATCTTCATTACCATTGATTTTGAATTTCAAGCTATTTTTGAGTATTTTTGTGATTTTTATGTTTTGATTCTAAAGCGGTTTTAAGGTCTCTAATAGCTTTTAAAAGCTATCTAGGAGCTTATGTGATCTATTTCAGTCCTTAATAACAACAAATAACAACATTTGCTTAATTTGAGATTCTTTTGAAGTTGAGATTTCACATAAACTGTAAATGAAAAGGAAACTTGAAATTTATTGATTGATAAAGGTTCACTTATACTTAAAAACACTTAAACAAGAACTTGAAAGTTTAAACATACACAGGAAAGCTTGAAAATATTAAAACGACATAAGCTTAATTAAAATACTCTAGATAGTCTTCTCTTTTGCACCAAGCTTGTATATAAAGATCTTTTTCATCTCTGTCGACATCTATGAGTATTTCCCACCTTATCTTGACCATTGAAATCATCCAGATCATCAGAATTGCCAAATGTCAGTTTTGGCGCCAAATTGTCTTTGAGCAGGTTTTTCCAATTAATGGGTCTTGGATGGATGTGGAGGTGTTAAGGGTTGTTAAACAATTTGTATAAATGAGGTGGAGTGTTGAAAAGAGGAAAACCACCTGGTTTTGGGATTACGACTTGGAGAAGAAGGTGAGATAATAATTGTTTTGGCGCGGGTTGACTTTTTGACTTTTGGATATTATAAAGGGGTTCACAATTGGGGGGTCTGTGGTTGGTGGGGTTCTTTTGGGCTTTGGCATGGGTCTAAATACAAAAAGGGGTCATTTGGTTTAAGTTAAGTACAAGGACCAAAGTTGTAATTCTGCCAAAGTTAAGGGGCTGATCTTGACAAGTTTCCAAAGTTATCATAAGGACCAAACCTGCCATATATGAATAGTACAAGGACCAATGATGATTATTTTCCATTTTTAATAAATCCAAGGACTATTTTTTTCATTTTCAAAACTTAAGGGACTAAAGTTGTAATTTTGCAATTTTAAATTTCAAGGACTTGTTTTGACAACTTAATGAATCCCTAAGGACTTAAAATGATATTTTTCTTTATTTTGATTTACAGGACTGCTTTTGACAACTTTTGAAACTTGGGGACTAAGCGCCAATTATGCAAACTTGATACGTTTTCACCGATTTTGATATTTTGCATTTAAAACACATAAAACACTTGTTTGTGATATTTTCATCATTTTGATGCATTTGAGTGTTTTCGGATGTTTTGGCATTCTAAACAAGATAAAATGATGAGTATTTAGACACTCATCAATACTTAGCACTAGGCATGGAACAAGGCATCACTGACTTTATCTTCGCACCTAAAGATTTAGGACATGTTGCTATTAAACATTCTAAGATCTCCGAGATCGTTTGGCCCGAATGCAAGCAAATCTAATTTCACTATCAGTGGCTTATTTATGAAGTCCTCTTCACAATCTCACGGAGACATTCAAGACTATCCTTAAAGCGAGCAAGATAATTATGAAATACAAGTTCGTTATTCCTAAGATGAGGAGGAATGTATTTAATAGTCACAGATATTTAGAGTCTGCAGATGACTTTGATGCAACATTCTCATTGAAGACAAGTGGCATTTTCCTTTTCCCGACTCCTGATTGTCAATTTCCTTTTGTAAAGACGTTATTTTGTTGTTATTCTTGTCACGAGTGACTTTAATTGAATCATATAACTCTTTAAAGTGTCGTTTCACCTTTTCATTTTCTTCTAGAAAACTCTCATTTTCCTTTGGTAAAACATTAACCAAGTTTTGAAGATGAAAAGTTTGAGAACACTGAGAATCTAAAGGAGGAGGCATTTGGGAGCCAGTCACATTGTTCTTTTCACCCTTTAATTGTGAAATTTGGGTTCTCATTTTTCTGATCGTGTTACAATGAGCTCGAATTTGTTCATCGCGTTTGCTGATTTCAAAAATTGCATCAAATTCAGGAGCATCCAAGGATGTCTTGATATTTGAGGTTTTAACATTTTCTTTTAGATGTTGATATTTTAATTACAAAGCAAGATGCTCAACTTCCAATTTAGAAAACTGTTTCACCAGGTTATCATGATCATCCCGTTCAACTTTCTCATGCAATTTAGAGTTAGTTTTCTCAAGCTCAATGACACGATCATGGGAGACTTTCAGAGCAACAGATAATTCATGAAATTGAGATGCATTAATTGAACAATTCGTGGCAGTGTAAAACACATCTTGAGTGATACATTCAGAAATCATATTCTCATTTAAGGTATGCAAGTTCTTCCTTTCAATCTCATTATATTTTAATTCACGCTCATAGTCATTGACCTCAACTATCATTGCATCAAATTCCTTTTCCATTTCTTTAATATTTGAATCCATCCCCTTTTAAGACTCTCAAATTGACCTTTTAATTGTTTAAAGAAAGGCATGACCTCGGTTAAATAGCATTCTTTAGTTTGCTCAAAACCCTCTCCCCTTGATTATCCCAATGGGTGTGATTCTTTTCTTACATGTCTTCTCAAAATCAACAAATAATTGATAAATAACATCTTGGTGATTAATGTCTTGCTCTTAGTGGGAATAGATCTAGGAACTAAATGCATTGGTGTATTGGGGGATATCTGATGGCGGAAGCATTCTCCTACATGGGGATTCATTCAACAAACTCATCGCCTTTTTCATGTCCATATCCTTTTCCGAACACTTGTTGGGGGTCACCGTGTTTGAGGTCCGAACTTGTTAAATGCAATCCAATTATCCTTAGCATAGTTGGGTGTTTTATAACCGATTTTCTTTTCTATGCATGAAGGGCTCTTAAGTTTTCATCCAATTTCTTTCTAGTGACTTCTTCTAACCGCTTATCTTCCTCAAAGATTCTCAACGCAACTAGGTTTCATCTAGGCTTAAGGATTTCATTGCCATCATAAATTACCTACGGCTTCTCTAGCTTTCTTACAAGCCTCGGGGTTTGGTTTATCAACTAATACAACACTATGTTTGTCACTTAGAACACTATGCTTAGTGATCATGTGAGCGATCGAATGGTGTTTCCTTGCACGTACAATTTGTTATCAAGTTTGTTTTCAAAGTTTTTAGGTTGAAAATTCATTTAAAAGTTTTGATTCCTTAGCATTAAATTCATGCTTAAGCACTTTCACATTTTCTTGAAGTTCTTGTTTTTTATTAGCCGTTTTATTAAGCTTTTCTTTTAAGGAATCTAGCTCTTGTTTTAGTATTTCTTCCCTAAAGTTACTTTTTCTAATAATTGTACACATTTGGTCATCCATTTTCTGCTCACGAGTGGTTAACTCAAACTTAGTGCGTTGTTCATAAATGGAAACTTGTTCTTTATAGGCATTAAGTTCGGATATAACGAGAATCATCGAGGCGCATGGGTGTATTCATCAAAAACATTATCATCATTGACTGCAGAAGATGCATCACTTGGTTCAATCACACTTTCACTTTGGATCACATATTGATCATATGGGACAATATTACTATTACCCATATTAACAATATCTATTTCACAAGTTTCATGTGATTGCACTTTGTCATGTATCTTTTGCTCATCAACTTCATCATATAATTTTAATACCTCTGAGATGATTGATTCTTTGGATGGGCCAGCTTGCATTGATGATGAGACCTTTGGAGAGACCATTGGAGAAACGCTAGCCATGAAGATTGTCTGGGCAGTAGGTTCATCATCGAAATCATAGTCATATGCATCACAATCGGCAACTTGAAAGGCATTTTGATGATTGTGACCTATTTCCTGAATTAGCTGCTCATCCACATCTGCATCATATGTCTTAGCATTTCCCTCAGCAAGAAACAGCAATTCCTCTTCATCCAAAATAGCTCCATTATCCCGAGCTTGTACCAAAGAACATCTTCTCCTTAAAGTACTCAAAGATTTTGTGGGTGTTTTGGAGACGATGCAGTTCCTCGCAATGTGTCCTTCACCACCACAGTTGTAGCACTTGATTGGTTTACCCTGCCCTTGATTTGCATTCCTTCCACGGTTGTGATTAGCTGCATACCCTCCACCTGCTCCTATATTTCCAAAACCTGCTCCAGCCATCCCTTGTTCATTTCTTCTTCCTTGAACATTTTGCACTACCACCTTGCCATCTCTATTAGTAGCTTGATTATGAGGATTAGATGATGTTCTGAGATTGTTGTTGGTGTGTGAGGTGGAATTCAGATTTTGACTAACCATGAGTGACAGTTGATTGATGAAGTTTTCCATGAATGTGTTTGGGTCTGGATGTTTGTATGCTGGATCATGAATGAGCTTGTAATTACCATTTCCAGTAGGTATGACTTGTGAAGCTTTGGTAGTAATCCCTACATTGGTGTAGAATGATGTTGAGTCATTTGACGAACTTGCTTCTCCCTGTTTGGATTTGAACTGATTAAGAATCATTCGTTCAAACATAGCATGTCTCTCATTCTGAAGCAAGATATCATACAATTTTTCATAGTTAGTATTCTTTAATCCTTTGGTTAGCTTCATAGAGGTGACAAATTTGTGCCATTCGGGATTCATGTTGTTCACAAACTTTGAGTTCAACTGAATATTTGGCATGGTCATTTTGATATTCCTCATGTCATTCACAAGCTTGTGGAATCTCACGTAATATTCATAGACACTTTCTTCTGGTTTCATCTTAAAGTGCTCAAATTCATCATACAGTTGTGATTCTCTGTCTTCCTTAGTCAATTCAGAACCTGAGAGAAGCATCTTGACATTATCCCAAACTGCCTTGGCTTCAGTGTTGTGATTGATCAACTTGTAGATGTCTTTTGGAAGACCTGAAGTATAATATTTGAAGCCCGATATCGACATCATATCTCTTCTTCTCCTTATCATCGAGCTCATCATACATCTTTGGTCTGTCCAATCCTAAGGTCATTGTCACCATCTGCAGTAGTTTCAAGAACATCTCGTAGTCTCGATTTGATAAGGTCCTTCATCAATTGACTTGAGAATGTTAACTCCATTTTCTTTTCCCAAGCAATACAACCTAATTCGTTGAGCCCATGAGTCATAATAATCGCCTCAGCATGGGTGGACGAGTATCGATCCAACCGCTTGAACGCCCTCACCATGGAAGAAACGATAGTAGGCACGTTGTTAGACATGATTACAAGTTCTACGGGATTTTACTATTCTTTGATTAAACCCGAAAATTGATTCTTTCACAGGATTTTACTAAACCAAAAGAACAACCGTAAAAATGTAGCACGAAGAAGTGACAAGTCTCAATAGACAAGTAGCTAAACAATAACTCGCTTTGGTATCAACTCGCTAAACAGTCAACTCGCTTAAAAGATAAGTCGCTAAAAACTCAAGTCGCTTAAAGAATCAACTCGCTAAATAGCCAAGTCGCATACGAGACAACTCGCTTAACCACCAAGTCGCTTAAACCAACTCACGACAATACAACTCGCTTAATAGCCAAGTCGCTTTAACACTCAAGTCGCTAAGAGTCAACTCGCTTAATAGCCAAGTCGCATATACCAACTCACTGCTAATACAACTGCTTAATAGCCAAGTCACTTAAACCAACTCGCCCAATAACAAAGCAACTCGCTTCCAAGAAACTCAACACCGTAGCTCAACTCGCTTCATACAATATTTGAAAACAACCACTTTATCAATCAAAAACAGCTAAACCACAATGATTCAAGCCTTCCAATTCAAAACCTAAACATATATGATGATCCTAAACACAAAAGTACAATCAAAATTCAAACTTTACCACTAGAAATTGACCAAATGATTCAAACTCTCTTAAACACATATAACCCCAAAAACCTTATGAAATCCACCAAAACAAAGAGTATGAAAGATGAATGATCAAAACATGGCTCTTGATACTAATTGTAAGCTATAGGATTTCACAAACACATTAAACCATAATCACATGAGGCGTACACTATGTTAGAGAGAGAAAGTTCTAGAGAGAAAGGGAAGAGAGTTGGGAACTATGTGAAACAAAGAAAATAGTATTGAGCTCAACCCTCACCTTGGGAGGTAGAGGGTATTTATAGTGTTTACAATAAACGCCACCCACGGTGTGGATCGGGCATATAGTGGGTAAAGACCGTCTGTCCTCCACGGTGTTGCTTAACTAACTACTTATTAACATAACTTGACTACGACTACGAGCTTTCTAACGAATACATATACTTGAGGTGACCGACACTTTAATAACTGAATTTTCAAATTCCTAACAGAGTAGGCGACGTTGTGAAGGCTTCTCCGCCATAAGGAGTTGGTGTCGTGTAGTGATTACGAACTCTCGAGTAGGTGACTCGGGGAATGGAGTAGGGCAAGGAAGGTGTCCTTGTAGTCGAACCACTATAAATACTCGTGTCGTGGTTATGTGCTTCTTACTCTTTATCTTTCATTACACATTTATATATCTATCTATCAATGTCCAACATACACATCCAAATAGATTGACATAAGTCGATCTAAATATTTTAAAACATAGTTTTAATTGTTAACCTATTCAACCCCCTTCTAGTTTTACACAGGTCGCTCCAACCCGTGTCACCCGAAAAGGAAAATAAATAAACCGATATCCATATGGTATGGAGCTCAATGAGCTTAAGCCGGAATTTAAGAAGTGGGAGGAACTCCTTAGAGCCAATGTCATTAGCACTATAGGAAATAGGGACCATATCAATACTTGCCTTTGTCACATGCTCTACAACTTGTCCACTCGTCAACCATTCAATTTAGCCTACTACATTGCTAGGAGAATGGTAGATATTCCAAATCAAGGATCGGTCGCTCTTTCTTACGGGATGTTCCTCACCCGTCTCTATAGAGCATTTGCACCCTATCCACCAAGCCCAAAAGGGTTGAAGCTAGACTATGCTCTCATCCCTCACATATTTGTGCCCTTTAGTGACAAGCGAGTAGCTAAGACTAAAGGAAAAAGGGAAAAAACCTCCAACTCCTTCATCATCATCATCAAATAGCTCCGAGGACGGTCTCCCAAATTCTCGTCTTCCACCTCAAGCGTACTATGCATCTCTCCCCGAGATTGAGAATGAATCGGCAGAGTTCAAGCAAACCAAGGGGATGTTCAAGTGCCTTGGTAGGATGATGACAAAGATCTACAAGAAGTTGGATAAGTGAGGTTTATTTGAAGGAGTGTTTGGAACAAGACAATAACTATGGTGTATGATACAATTTGGTTGTTTTTACTTTGTAGGATGATAAAATAACTTAAAACAATGTTGTATGCTAACCGGTTTATGCAGGGGGATAGCATAAGTATGTTATCAAATTTTACCCATTTTCAGTTTTATGAGAAAATCGTTAGCCCTTGGTCAAAGTCTATGCTTCACTATGTTTGTATATGTGTTATCAACTTTTCCTAACTAGAAATAATTAATGTCACATGTTTTAAGCAAAATTTTAGGTTTCGGAAAAGTCCCCGATACTTAAAAAAGGGGTCTGTGAAGATTTCTGGTCTCCACGGACCAGACGGCACCATTTATTTGGTTCCGTCTGTTATAGATTTTGGTACCGCCATACCATGATAGTGGACCAAAGTGGAACCAATTTAAGGGTTCCGCACTGTAAATATTTGGTGTCGTGGATCCTACAGGGTAACTTTCTAAATTTCGCTTATTTCAACATTCCAAATTACCATACATTGCTTCTAGGATAGTCTTTACTAGTTTTTACCCATATTAGAACTAGTTTAACACACTTAGGCATATAGGATATCCATTTCCCACCAAAATTTAAAAATTCCAAAAATTCACCCAAGGAACACTTTTTCATAAAGGAAGGAACCAAAAATTTGGTTCCTTGCAATCCGTGGGTGATCTGATTCTAAAGATCCCATAATCATTAGAACACATTTATTGCAAATCTTTGTCACTTCACTCCATCTTTCTTGTATGGATTGACTTGGGTGATATGACTAGCATTAAACCCACTTCAAAATCATTAGGAACCTCATCTCTTCTATGGATTAACATCAAATCAAACACATTTTTCCATAATTTCATAATTCTATAAATTAAGAGCTTCCAAGATGATCATCCTCACATTTTCTCAAATCTTCTCATCTACTAGCAAAAACTTAAGCTAAAATGACTAAGTCTTCTCCATCAACCAAGCCTTGCAAAAGAACCGCTAGAATGAGCGTAAGACCTTGTTGCTTTGTCAACATAAGCTCCTCTTCCGAGTCCTCTCCTTTAACCATCTCATCTCCCATAAGAGATGAGAACTTCCTCACTTTGGCTACACCTACACTACCTCCAAAACCACCTATCATTGTCACTACTCCACCACCAACAAAGACTCCTAGCTCACCACCACCGGCTCCTATCCAAACATCAAAGTCACCATCACCTCCAAAATCTCCAACACTCATCCCATTAGAGTTATTCTCTACACCACCTACATCTCCAAATCCATTCTTGGAAGACTTGGAGGACTTGCCTCCTAGGCCCAATCATCCACCACCACTACCATCTTTTGGTACTATTGAGCGAATAGCTCATGAGTCTCCACGTCCATCATTTGACCCAAACGCCCCGTTAGGGCCAAGACCTCTTCTTTTCCATCCCATCCACAAGGAAATCCATGGTCCTTTGTATGGGGATCAACCACTACCTACAACATCAATGCCTTCTCATATAGAGGACATTGAGGAATCCATGTGGGATGATCACCCCACTAAAGAAGAGATTGAAGCTGAGCTCAATCATCTCCACAAATTTTCCAATATGGTGGACTCTCATCTTAATGAGACCATGCAAATGCAAAGTGCTTTGCTAGCCTCCATAATCACCACTCGAACCACCAACACCAACAACTCCACCATTCCACCACCACAAAATCATGAACCATACTACCCTCCTATACACGATTGCTCCAATTATGAGCGGACCGCCCACATTACCGAAAGGACCCGGGTGATGGTCCATGAGCTTCAAGACGAAATGAGGTTCATCCTCAATCACATCCTAGAGCGCATCAATGCTCTTGCTCATCCACCACCTCAATAGGAGGGTCCTAGTTTATTTTCTTTAAGCATTTTTATTTTTCTAGGATTTTCTTTGTATTTTTAAAATTTTCTAGGATAATTTTTTTTGTTGCTTTATAGGATTTTATTCTTGTACTAACACTTCATTGTGTTCCCTTTTCATGATTTTTATATCATGAAAAATTTTAACAAATGAATGGTGTTTCTTATATTGTTGTTAATTGTTACATGGTGTTTGGAAATGCTTGTGATGCTGCTTATTACTAACATTTTTTTGTAGCTTTTTCACAATCCATGCATCTTTCTCTTGGCACCCAATTTAGGGGGAGCATTGGTCAAGGGGGAGATAATGGCTCGGGCTCATTACATATTCCGCCTCGTATCTTCTTTTTGTTGAGACAGAAAGGGGGAGAAATATATAGAACTTGGTTAAATTTGACTTTTATAAAAAGTCAACTGCATACTTTGACTTTCTGAAAAGTCAACATCATACTTCAACAAATGAAAACTTTGCCTTTCTAATGAAAAGTCAACTGCACACTTTGACTTTCTGAAAAGTCAACATCATGTCTAAATTGGACATACTTGCATTATCATCTTTATCTTTCAAGTTCTAAAACTAATATTTTTATAACTCTTGTACAATCTTTACATCTTTTATAAAAATAAAATTTATGTTTTGTCCTCAACAAAAAGGGGGAGATTGTTAATACAAATATCATCATTAAACGTTATTTATATTTTATGATCTTTACTTAAGTTTTTTTAACGACAAAAGTAAATTTAATTTTTATAAAGCTTAAAGCTTGTCAAGTTTAATAGATATTAAAACAAGCTTTTCAAATAATATCTTCATCACTCAAGCATTTACATTTTGATTTATCATATTTTTGATATGACTCTAAACCATAATGTATGTTAATATTTTTAGATCAAGAATGTTTTAGTTTCTTAAAACAAAACATTACATATGTATTTACATTTTAACATATTTTTAAAAATAGAAAACAAACACATGACATCATGTAGTGCATCATTGAAATCCTTAGAAGATTTCACTAGATACTTTGTGTAGATTTAGACTCTACATATCTTACACAATCTTGGATAGATATGGTTGATTTTGGTAAGATTTTGGTATTCTTGCTGTCGGACACCGTGGCACCAAAACTTAACACCTGACGGAACCCTTTGAGGGATCCGTGGTCCGTGGTGCCTGCTGAGCATTTTGGCTATAAATAGCAAAGCCAAACCAAGTTGTTTTTCATCCCTTTATATCATATTCACATACATTCCTTCTCTCTAACATTTCTAACTCAGTTTCATATCATAATAGTGATCTCTTTTGTAGCAAAGAAGATCAAGGCATATTCAAGCTTCAACAAGTTGTTGGAAGTCTTGTTTGTTTGTTGTTGTATGATCTAGTGTTGATTCATACATCATTTTTGTATCAAACCATCATAATTTTGTGAGTGTGAGTGGTTAGTATTTTAGTCCTTAAAATACATTGTGTGTGGGAGTGGTCGTACCCTTGAAAAGAACTCGACATCTAGCTTAGTGTCAGAAATAGTGTGTAAGCAAAGTGTAAAGGTTTCTCCGCCGGTGAAAGGAGCTTGTTGACTAGTGAAGTTAAACTCTCAAGTGTGAGACTCGGGGAGTGGAGTAGGGCAAGGAAAAAGAGTCTTTGTAGACCGAACCACTATAAACAACTTGTCGTGGTTTGATTGTTTCTTTCCTTATCTACTCTTTATATATTGCTTGCATATTGATTATCATTCACTTACATATCTAAGATCAATATCAATTGATCTAGCTTTCAATAAGTTTCAAAACAAAGTTTTTAATCGGTAAACTATTCAACCCCCTTCTAGTTTTCCACAACTTGCATCTAGTATATGAAGATTTTATATTGTGTCATGATATATGTATCTTTTTTAGAGACTATTTAAACTTTGTTGGTTCTAATTTAAATCATATGCATGACACATTTATTTATAAATATTTAAATTATAAGTTAGGGGTGTCACGGATCGGGTAATATCCACAATAACCGAAAACCAAAACCGAACCGAACCAAAAAAAACTTAACCGAATTCAGAATCGAACCGAATTGGTCAAAACCGAACCGAACCAAACTAAATATTCGGTTATCGGTTTGGATATGGTTTTGGCAATGAAAACCGAAAACCGAATTCATATAAATATATATTTTCTACATATTTTATGGAAAAAAATCACTAAAACTCTTTCTTAGTATAAATATAACATTATTTAAGCTTGATCTAAAATATATATATATATATATATATATATATATATATATATATATATATATATATATATATATATATATATATATATATATATAAAATTAAAGGAAAATAATTAAATTATGTAATTCGGGTTATTCGGTTAGCTTTTCGGTCTGGTTAAATCAAATTTGAATTCGGTTCGGTTTTCGGTTTTACTTAGAAAAAAAATTAACCGAACTAACCGAACCGAATAACCCGATAACCAAAACGATGACACCCCTATTATAAATTATGGTTTTTAATTTCATATCTATATTTCCCGAAAAAAAAAAAAACTATTTCAAACACTTGAGTTTTTAAGCTTATTAAACCACGTCCTTTTTGGTCATTTACCAACGTAAGTCAAACCAAACACTTGAGCTTATAAGCTTATTAAACATGAGCTAATTCAAACACTAAGCATGGGCTTATAAAGCTTATGTTATATAAGCAATAAGCTGCTTATATAACATAAGCATAAGCCCACTATATAAGCTTAGCCAAACACTCCCTAAATGTTCAAAAAAGAAGAAACAAATCTTTTTAATTATATCCATGAAAAAGATTTAGAGTGCGTTTAGTATACATTAATCGGAATAAAAGAATACTTTCATTTCAAATATGGTTGTTTGTTTAAGAAATTGAAGCTTCAAATATAGATAGATGGCAGATATAAGGGTATACCCCAAAGCTTACAAATGTGGCGGAATTGGATATTTATCAATAGTCTCGCGCATATATATGTCGTAATTCTTGTTGTTTTCATTAATTTTACCAAATCAAAACATGGATACCCAACCTCTTAATATTATATCAAACAATAATATTCAGATAGATACTTTAAATAATTCATATCCTTAATTCTACCCTATTCTCAAATCCATACCAATAGTGATTCCAATTAGCAAACCAAACGCACCCTTAGATGTAACTCTTCTTGAATAAACCTAAATGGTGTCATAGGTTGCATTTGATGAAGTTTTGGAGAAGTCAGAATAGAGCAAGTACAATTTTGGTTGCGTTTTTCACTAGGATTTGGTAGATGTCAAAACGCTCCAGCTCACTCAAGAATGGAACGGCAGTGGTCCGCCGGCAAGGAGTGGCATACCGAAAAAAAGGAAAGAATTCATTGTGGTTTAGAGGTGCGTTATAGCTTCTTTTATAGTGGTTTGAGATGTCTTATAAATGTGTCGTTTATTTAGGTTTTTTCTAGGGTTGTCTTCGTGGTATTTGTCACAACATAGTTTATTTAGATGCTTGCGTTTTAGGTTTTGCACTTTAGTATCATTTTTTTCCTCATTGTATTTCATGGCTACTTGCTAGTTTATTAATGAAAATTTGTTAGTCGTTCAAAAAAGTTTGATCCTTTCATGATTACTTACATACCCGCTCAATCGAAAGATCAACAAGTTATCAACTTTTTAACAAAAGATTGTAACCGAAAATTAATTGAATAATAGAAAAGTTAAAAATCACTAAAATCACAACTTACTACAAACATATTTATATTGAAACTTAATATTTAATATTTCTAAATAAGATATCTTAAATGTTTTATATGTAGTTAAGATAAGATATTAAGTATCACACTTTGTTCGATATGTAAGATTCATTATTTTTGGGTTTATATGTAACTGTTGAGAGAAGAAAAATCATTTAACTATATGATCACTTTTTATTTTCAAAAGTGAAAAAATTTACGAAAATATATTTTGCATCTTCAAAGGAAAAATAAATTGAAGTAAGAGATTGTGCCTCGACTCTCTTAATGTTTATGAAGTGGACAAAGAGGCACCACAACCTATGATTAATATCAGTTTATCAACAAAGCCCTTGTAAATAGGAAAAATGACGCCCCACACGTTAAAACGAAAAAAAAATATCGAACAAGTGTATACAAGGAAAATAACGATCTAAAAAACTTGATCGTTGGGATTGTAACATAAAAAACTCCAAAACCTTCTGTGTTGGTGAACTTTTTTTTGTGAAAGGAGAATTATATATAATCACAAAAGAGTTACAAACTGCAATAGTAATGCAAAGACAGATCCTTTGCAATACTCATTAGAGCTAACTATAAAAGCTTACTATCAAAGCTAATCATCCTTATTCTATAACATTGCACGATACTGGAAAAGAACTATACAATATTAGTACTCATATACAAACTATTGCAGGCCTGTGCAACTTCAAATCCCATATTGCCTCAACTTCTTTCACAATTGCAGACTTTTTGACTATAAGACCCATCATCCTAATTTTGACAGCTTCTTTAATGATATTCAAAATAGTCTTCACATATCTTTTCTCATTTTTAAAAATCTATTGTTACGTTCCTGCCGTATGTAGTATACAGTTGCTCAACACACAATTCTTCTTAAGACACTCCATATATTATTATTCTTTGGCATTCTTATAAGTTCTTCAACAATTGCATTCCAGTTGAGTGAGAATTTTATATTGAGCAACTTTTGATCTCCTATCCATATTTCTTGGGTATATTCACATGAGAAGAAAAGGTGAGAATGAGAATCAGGACATTTGTTACACAGGGCACATTTCAGATCTTCATTAGGTTTCCATATTAAGATTTTGTCTTGGGTTAGAAGCTTATTTTGCACATCTAACCACATAACAAAAGAATGTTTTGGTATGCATTGTGCAAACCAAACCACGGATGACCAATGTAACTTTTGACCATTGCAGCTTAAATCCTTCCACACTTGTCCAACTTTAAATTTGTGTTCTATCCCATTTCCAGCCCTCCACATTATTTTGTCTTCAACATTATCACAGAGGTGAGGAACTTTAATCTATTTTAGTATAGGGAATTTGTCTTCCCACTCAACAGGCCAGCACCATTTACCCTCTCTAATCAAATCAGACACCTTAGAATCACTGTGCAACCTAGCATCACATAAATCTCTACTAGTCACATAATCACATAAAGGTCCATATTGATTCCATTGATCATATCAAGCATCCACAAACTTTCCATTTCCTAATTTCCACATAACATGTTTTCTAACTCTATCCCTCATTTTTAAAATATTCTTCCATCCCATCCGACATTTGGTGTCACACTATATATCCCATATGCTTATTCCTTTTAACTCTTCCACATTGATCCATTTGACCCAAAGTGTATCCTTTTTTTGCAGCCACATTCCATAGATGTTTAACTAGAAGGACTTCATTCCATTCAGACAAATTTTTCAGCCTTAAACCACCCTGGTCCTTTGGTTTACAAATTGAATCCCATGAGACTTTTGCTTTCCCTTTGGTCAAATCCCCTTGACACCACATAAATCCTTTGAGTCGTTTATTGATCTCATAGATTGTATTTTTTGGCAGAAGAAATACAGATATCCAATATATTTGCATTGAACTTAGGATTGAGGCTATTAGTTGCTGCCTTCCAGCATAAGATAATACCTTATTCATTGATTTTAGACTTTAATTTTTCAACTAAAGGATTACAGTCAGTGACACTTATCTTCTTAGTAATCAATGGCATACCCAAATATCTTACAGCCAATCTTCCTACATAAAAAGACATAATATTCAAGATGTTGTTCTGTTCTGGTTCAGAAAGCCCTCCAAAGAAAATGGTACTTTTTTGCATATTTGGCAGGAGGCCAGATGATTTGCTGAACTCACTTAAAGAATTACTGATTACTCTAACTGAATCACAATCACCATGACAAAATACTAATAGGTCATCAGCAAACTTAAGTGAGTTAATTATTTTCAGATTCTTGCAACCATGATGATATTTGAAGCTCTTGCTTTCCTCAATGTTTCTCTTGAACTCTAATTTACAAAATTATTTTAGAAAACTTTATTGAACTCTAATGAAGAGAAGGTGAGATAGAACCCTTTGGTCCCTATTAAAATAAAAATCCTATCGTGGCTTATTCTTCTTGAGTGTATCCCAACAAGGTACAAATCAGATTCTAATGGAATTGACCTTGATTCCACCATATGTCCCATGTATACCTATTATGTGAAGACCGCGCAACAGTCGCTTGCGGATTGCGAGATAGTTACAAACATTTGGAATTTGATTTGTAAGTGGTGGGGTTTACGTAATAATCTAAGAAACATAACTACTCTTCTTTCATGTGCCAACTCGACATACTTATTGCCCATCGAAAGAATTTGCTTTGATACAGTGATTTAAAGCATGGTTTGGGTCATTTGGAAGTTTCGTAACAAAGTTTGCTTTAATTCAAAGACGCAAACTAAAAAAATGTTTTGTGATATATCATGGTTCATTCACAAACTTGGATAGCTAATAGGAATAAGAAGGTAAAACCAACATGTCCAGCTTAAAATTTCTTGCAATTTCCATGTAATCTTTGTTCTAGCTGTTGGCTAGTTGATTTATATTTATATACTCATGATGTCTCAAAATAAATGTACATTTTTACTTTGCACAAAGTTTTAGCTTAAAAAACATCGCTAGTTTTAAGAGTTTTTATTTTTATTTTATTTTTATATTTTTAATAGCCAAAAAATGAAAAAATTACACGTTTGGTCCCTGTGGTTTGCTCAGATTCATGTTTAGTCCCTAAGTCATTTTAATTACACCAGAGACACCCATTTTTTAAACCTTGCACTCATTTTGTCCCTATTTTGGATAGACCATTAGTTTATCCGTTAAGTGTTTGCACTATTAGTCCTTCCGTTAGTCCCTCCGTTAAGATTTTTTGCACCGTTAGTCCTCATTTTTTAAAATGAATTAAAAACTCGTTTTTATTCATTTTCGTCCATCTTTTTTACGTTTTCGTCCATTTTTTCACGATTTCGTAGTTTTTTTAACGTTTTCGTCCCTTTTTTTTATGTTTTTGTCCGCTTTTTTACATTTTTGTCCGTTTTTAAACGTTTTCATATGTTTTTTTTACGGTTTTGTCCCTTTTTTATGTTTTCGTCCGTTTTTTTAATTCTCATATGTTTTTTACGTTTTCGTTTGTTTTTATATGTTTTTGTCTGTTTTTATCCGTTTTTTACGTTTTCATCCGTTTTTAGCCATTTTCATCAGTTTTTATTTTTACGTTTTCGTTTGTTTTTATAAGTTTTTGTCCATTTTTTCGTTTTCGCCCGTTTTTTACGTTTTCGTCCACTTTTTTTATGTTTTTGTCTGTTTTTTTACTTTTTCGTCTATTTTTAAACGTTTTCATCTTTGTTTTTAAGTTTTCATTTGATTTTATACGTTTTAGTCCATTTTTTACGTGTTCATCCATTTTTTTACGTTTTCGTCCATTTTTTAGGTTTTCATCTGTATTTTTATGTTTTTTCCTTTTTTTACGTTTTCGTCGTTTTTAAACGTTTTCATCTTTTTTTACGTTTTCGTTTGTTTTTCTACGTTCTAGTCCCTTTTTACGTGTTCGTCCATTTTTTTACGCTTTCGTTCGTTTTTTTACATTGTCATCATTTTTTTACGTTTTCCTTTGATTTTATATGTTTTTGTCCATTTTTATATTTCCGTCCGTTTAAAAATGGACAAAAACGGACAAAAATGTAAAAAGACCGACCTAAACGTAAAAAACAGACGAAAACGGATAAAATGGAAGAAAACGTAAAAAAAGATAGATAAAAACGTAAAAAACGAACGAAAACGTAAAAAAAATAGACGAGCACGTAAAAAATAGACTAAAACGTAAAAGATAACTAAAATAGGCAAAAACGTAAAAAAAAACATACCAAAACGTAGAAAACGGACAAAAACGGATGAAAATGGACGAAAACGTAAAAACATACTAAAATGTATAAAAACAAACGAAAACGTAAAAAAATAGATGAAAACGTTTAAAAGTGGATGGAAACGTAAAAAAAATAGACAAAACGTAAAAAATAGATGAAAACGTAAAAAAACGGATGAACACGTAAAAAAATGAACGAAAAAAATAAAAAAAGGACGCAATCATTAAAAAACGGACGAAAACATAAAAAAGGACAAAAACGTAAAAAAAAATGGACAAAAACAAACAAAAACGTAAAAAAAAAGATGAGAACGTAAAAAAACGGACGAAAGCGTAAAAGAAGGGACAAAAACGTAAAAAAGCATATGAAAACGTTTAAAAACGGACGAAAATGTAAAAAAGCGGACAAAAACGTAAAAAAAACAAACGAAAACGTAAAAAAATATACGAAAACGTGAAAAAACAGACGAAAACATAATAAAAAAGGGACGAAACTTAAAAAAGATGGACAAAAAAAAAATAAAAACGGGTTTTTAATTCATTTTAAAAAATGAGGACTAACTGTGCAAAATATCTTAACGGAGGGACTAACGATGCAAACACTTAACGAATAAACTAACGGTCCATCCAAAATAGGGACAAAATTAGTGCAAGGTTTCAAAAATAGATATCTATGGTGTAATTAAAACGACTTAGGGACTTAACATGAAATCTAAGCAAACCACAGGGACCAAACGTGTAATTTTTTCCAAAAAAAATGAAATGGTAGTCCACTTTTTAGTTCAAAAATAACCAAATTCTCAAAATAAATCAGTGCAATTGACTGTGCGATGCTGCTATATTTTGACACATGTCTTTTTTTTAGTTGGAAAAACACTAGTAGTTGGTGGAATGATTTTTTGCGATTGACACGGCTATTATACTTTCTTGCGACTAAATTTTGTCTTTCTCCAAAACAACAAAAAAAGTTCATTTTTTTTTCTTTTTGTAAAAAGACAAATATGATCGCACGAAAGTAAAATAGCCGTCAATCGCAAAAAAAATACAAAGTCCAATCAATTTAAAAGTAGCTTAGATCACCCAATCAGCCATTACACTTATATATTAGAAAAAAAAAGGATAATTTCATCTATATCCTTATAAATCTTCAATATTACATCAATATCCTTCAAAATTTCATAATTACATCAATATCCTTCAAAAACTTACAAAATACTCAAATATATCCAAATATGCAATTTAATTTTAGTTTTATTATTTACAAATTAATAAGCTATTCATAAAAGGAAGTATTGTTGAGTTTATGATATATAAAATACAATAAAACATAAAGACATCAAGAGTAGACAATGGAAGACTTAAAGATCATAACAAATAAATAATTAGCGAAAGTATGCGTAACGCACCTCTTGCGAATGTCAAATCCCTCGAGCAAAGCAAAACAACCCTCGAGCAAAGCAAAACAAAGTACTTATTGGTGTAAGAATAATGTCTTACAACCACGTTCTGTACACACGAATTAACCAAACGAATCAAGCGATTGCTAGATCTAACACAAGTCCTCGTTTAAGAAAACGAAACCAAACTCCCTTACTTGGGGTGTTTGGCGAATAGACTAGAGAGAGAGAGAGATCAGGGTTAATTCAATGCTGCAAGTGTATGAAACCCTGAACCATAACCCTCTTTATATACTAGTAGGTAAACTTTGGGAACAAGTTAATGAATTAGGCCTTGAGAGGCCCTATGGCGACCACTAATGAAAGCCCAAAGCCAAACCCATAACTTTTCCAAGTTTTCCATTTCTAGTCCTTTCTCTTTTCATTTAACGATTCGTTAGTCATTTTTCCGTTAAATACTTAACGATCGTTAACCGGACTTAATGTGCAATAATTAATCGTAAACATAAACATTAATTATTAACTTTAATTCTCATTCGCTAATGTGTGCAATCCGTGGTCACGAGTTCGAATCGGACATTCACATGTTTGTAAATATATACATTTCCAACAGCTCCCACTTGGATATGTTTACAAAGCGTGAAATGACATTGGTTAGCGTCTAGCAACACGTCAGTAGAAAACTAGAAGGGGTTGAATAGTTTACCGATTAAAACTTTGTTTTGAAACTTATTGAAAGATCAATTTATATTGATCTTAAATGCGTTAATGAAATATGCAAGCAATATGTAATAAGTAAATAAGGAAAGAAATGATCAAACCACAACAAGTTGTTTATAGTGGTTCGGCCTACAAGGACTCTTTTCCTTGCCCTACTCCACTCCCGAGTCTCACACTCGAGAGTTTAACTTCACTAGTCAACAAGCTCCTTTCACGTGGAGAAAACCTTTACACTTCGCTTACACTATTTCCGGCACTAAGCTAGATGTCGAGTTCTTTCCAAGGGTACAACTACTCCCACACACAATGTATTTTGAGGACTAAAATACTAACCACTCACACTCACAAGATTATGATGGTTTGATACAACAATGAAGTATGAATCAACACTAGATCATACAACACTAAACAAACAAGACTTCCAACTTCTCGTTGAAGCTTGAATATGACTTGATCTTCTTTGCTACAAAGAGATCACTAATATGATATCTGTTGAGTTAGAAAGGTTAGAGAAGATATGTATGAGAGTATGTTAGAAAGGGATGAGAAACTACTTGGCTTGGCATTGCTATTTATAGCCAAAATGGACGGGAGGCGTCACGGACGGCGGACCCTTAAAAGGTTCCGCCGTGTACCATTTTAGTACCGCGGTCTCGACGGTCAAGATATCAAATCTTGCTTAAAGTCAACTCAATCTAAGAGATTGTGCAAGATATGGAGAGTATAAATCTTCACAAAATATCTAATGGAATCTACAAATGATTCCCATGATGTAATACATGATGTTAAATGTTGTATTACTATTAATAGAAATATCAAATGCTTAAGTAGTGTTTGGTTTTAGGAACCTAACACATTCTACAAACTACTATCATACATAATGATTAGAGTCATATCAAGATGTTACTAATCATAAATGTAAATGCTTGAATGATGAATATATTTGTTTAAGAAAGCTTGTTTTAATATCTAATAAACTTGACAAGCTTTAAGCTTTTATAAATTAAATTTACTTTTGTCGTTAACAAAACTTAGGCAAAGATCAAAAATATAAATAACGTTTAATGACGATATTTGTATTAACAATCTCCCCCTTTTGTTGAGGACAAAATATAAATTTATTTTTATAAAAGAAACAAAGTTTGTACAAGAGTTATAAAATATTAGTTTTAGAACTTGAAAAGGAAATGATAATGTAAGTGTATGAAATTTGACTTTTATGAAAGTCAAAGAATTCACTAGTTGATGCATGATGTTGACTTTTCGAGAAAGTCAAAGTATGCGTTTGACTTTTAAGAAAAGTCAAGTATTATCAATGAGGGTTCTGTTTGACTTTTAGAAAGTCAATTGTAGCGGTTGACTTTTCGGAAAAGTCAAATATAAATAATTTCAAGTTCTATATTTTCTCCCTTTTGTCTCAACAAAAGAAGAAGCTATCTTGGAATGTAATGAGCCGAGCTTATTATCTCCCCTTGTTCAAAGCTCCCCTAAATTGGGTGCTTTAATGGGAAGATACATGGATTGTGAAAATAAAGCTACAAAAAATGTTAGTAATAATGATCATTCACAAGCATTTCCAAACACTATGTAATGACACCAACAACATAATAAACAACATTCATTTGTTAAAATTTTCATGAGTAAAGGTCATGAAAGAGAACACAATGATGTGTTTCTAGTACAAGAAAAGAAAAAAAAAAAAAAATTATCCTAAAAACAAAAACAAATAAAAGACTATTCTAAAACCATCCTAAAGAGATGGTGGATGGGAAAAGCGTTGAGGCGCTCAAGAATGTGGTTGAGGATGAACCTCATTTCCTCGTGGAAGTCATGGACCATAATCCGGGTCCGTTCCACGGTTTGACCCGTTGCTCACAAGTTGAGCAACCGTGCCTGGAGGGTAGAAAGTTTGCGGAGGTTGTGGTGGTGGAATGGTTGATGTGTTGGTGGTGTTGGGGATGTTTGGAGTGGTCATGATGGAAGCAAGCAAAGCACTTTGCATTTGCATTGTCTCACTTAAGTGAGAATCCACCATGCCTTTGAATTGGTGAAGGTTGTGGAGTTCGGCTTGAATCTCTCTCTAGTGGGATTGTCATCCCGCATGCTCTCGGAATGTCCTCGATGTGAGGGACATTGATGATGGAAGTGGATGATCCCGTATAAAGGACCATGAATGTCTTTGTGAATGGGGTGGAAAAGGAGAGGTCTTGGCCCTAATGGGCGTTTGGGTCAATGGATGACCGAGGGTGATTCATGAGCGATTCGCTCGATGGTGCCAAAGGATGGCAATGGTGGTGGGTGACTTGGCCTAGGAGGCAAGTCTTCCAAGTCCTCTAGGAAAGGATTTGGTGATGTTGGTGGAGTTGAGAATAACTCCATGGGAGTGAGAGGGAGACCTTGGTGAAGGTGGTGATGGTGTTTTGGATGTTTGGATGGGTGCGGTGGAGGTGAAGTAGGTGCTTTTGATGGTGGTGGAGTGGTGATCACAATGTGTGATGAAGTAGGTGTAGCCCAGGTAGGTGTATCATCTCTAATGGGAGATGAGATTGTGTAAGTGAGGAGTCGGATGATGAGCTAAGATGAGTAAGACAACAAGGCCTTACGCTAATTCTAGCGGTTTTCTTGCAAGGTTTTGGTGATGATTTAGTCATTTTTAACTTGGGTTTTGATTTGCTAGATAGTAATGAGAATAAGAAAGGTGTGAGGATGATCATGGTAAAGCCTTTCAATTTATAGAGGTGTAAAAATGTTGAGAGATGTGTTTGATTTGATGTTGAACCATTGAAGAGATGAGGTTCCTCATGATTTGGAAGTGGGTTGAATGCTAGTCATGTCACCCAAGTCAATCCATTCAAAGAAGATGGAGTGAAGAAGAAAAGATATGCAATAAATGTGTTCTAGTGAGTGGAATTTCCTAATATTCAGATTACCACGGTTTGAAGGTACCAAAATTTTGGTTCCTTCCTTTATCAAAAGGGCTCCTTGGGTGGATTTTCAAATTTTTGAATTTTGGTGGGAAATGGTTTTCTTACATTCCTTAGTGAGTAATACTAGTTCTAATAACGGTATAAACTAGTTAAGATTGATTTATGAGTGATGGAAGATAATTTGGAATTACGAAAGAGTCGAAATGAGAAAATTACGGAGGATCCACGGCACCAAAATCATACAGACGGAACCCAAAAGGGTGTCACGGTCCGCTATCTGAGATATGGCGGTACCAAAATTCATAAAGGGCGGTACCAAAATAAGGGTGCCGTCGATCCGTGGAGTCTTGAAATTTGGATGAGAAAGTTTCCTAAAAGCGAATTTTCCAAATCGAAAATTTTTCTCAAAACTGTTAAACTAAACATTTCTAGTTAGGAAAAGTAAATACACATATGTAAACATAGTGGAGCATAGATTAAGAGCAAGGCTTATTGATTTTCACAATATAGTGAAAATGGGTAAAATTGATAGCATACTTGTGCTATCCCCCGCATGAGATTGTTAGCGTACACCATTGTTTCAAGTTATATTATCATCCTACATAATAAAAACAACTAAATAGTATCAAACATTAACGATAATGCATTGTTCCAAACACTCCTTAAAGTACCCTTATTTGTCCAACTTCTTGTAAATCTTGTTCATCATCCTACCAAGGCACTTGAACATTCCCTTAGTCTGCTTGAATTCTGCTGATTCATTCTCAATTTCGGGAAGAGATGTGTAATACTCTTGAGGTGGAAGACGAGAGCTTGGAAGACCATCCTCGGAGCTATTTGATGATGATGATGAAGGAGTTGGAGGTTTAGCTCTCTTGCCTTTAGTCTTAGCAACTCGAGCATCACTCAAGGCACAAAGATGTGAGGGATGAGATCATATTGAAGGTGCATCCCTTTTGGGGTTGGTGGAATTGGAGCAAAATTTCTATAAAGACGGGTGAGAAGCATCCCGTATGGAAGAGCAACGGATCCTTGAGTTGGAATATCAATCATTCTCCTAGCTATGTAGTAGGCTAAGTTGAATGGTTGTCGGGTGGACAAGTTGTAAAGCATGTGGCAAAGACAAGCGTTTATGTGATCCCTATTCCCTATGGTGCTAATGACGTTTGCTCTAAGTAACTCCTCCCATTTCTTAAATTCGTGCTTAAGTTCATTGAGCTCCATTCCATATGGATCTCGGTCTACCTCTTTTCCCTTCGGGTGACTCGGGTTGTATCCGTTTTGGGTTAAAAGGTGTTCACGGATGACATCCTTATCGGCTAAGCGGGTTACGTGGGGAGAGGCGGTCATTGATTGCATCGAGGCGGTGGTGACCACTTATCCGTGTAGACACAAGTTCCACGGTTGGGAATTCCTAGTACTCTAGCAAAGTCACTTAAAGTGATGGTGTAATCATTTTGGTTGATTCTAAAGCTAAGACAAAACTCATCATCTTCATCACTAAAACCGGTCACACTAGCATAGAATTCTAATACGAACCTAGGACAAATTGGTTCATCAATGTCAAGAAGACAATCGAATTGAATGGCGGCCAGTTCTTCACGAAGATTGGTATGCTCAAGGAAGGATGAGTGAATGGTTCTACCCCTGGAAATACCTTGATTCTAGACCCTAAATATTTCTACTTGTTCCTTGGTGAGTCCTTTGGTTTTGTGGTGTTTGGGAATGTAGTTAAGGGTGTCTTTGTGATCATAGAATCTTGCGGCTACCATGGTTATTCCTAAGGACAAGAATTAACATGTTAAAAATGAAAATGAATTTTAATATTTTTGATTCTAGTGTGTGTCTATATGAAAACAATTTGGAGTTGCGGTTATCTCGACTCATTTTATGCACAAAATGGTTTTAGTGGAGTGTTTGGCAAATACCATGAGATAACCCAAATGCTCCTAATTCAATGTGGCTACATTTGAATATACCCGGGAGTGCATATTAGTTATGCAATACCTTTAGTATTCAAGAGCATGCAAGTGATGAAAATTCTAACGTTTCTATTTGTATTAGCAATGAAAATATTTTCCTATAAGTGAGAAGCTTTTCAAAACTTTTGACATGGGGTGTTTGGTTGTTCGAATAAGGCCTTATATTTATTATCTATCAATTAGTGGGAAACATGATTTGTTTATGCAATATGATAATGTAGTACCTAATTTGAATGACTAGTTATGCAATTTGCCAATTGAATTCATATTTGGTATAAAAGCATACATAGAACCCCATGTAATGATTTGTGATAGTTTTGTGCATAAATAAGAATCCTAGACTCGAATTAAGAGATGAAATGTAGTTAGGATACTTACAATGATGTTATCTTGATGATTAGTGAGTGGGAAGATGACAATAATGAGCTTGGTTTAAGTTTTACGTTTTGGTAAAGTGGGTTGTGAGGAAGAAGATGTTATGTTTAAAAGTTGTTTTTACATCAGACACCACGGACGAGACGGTACCAAAATTTTGGTTCCGTCCGTGTTGTCGTTGGTGCCGTGGCTCTGATGAGAAACAAGACAAAAGTTTGACTATTCTAATGTTTTAGGCTATGTTTATTCTACATGCTTGGTTCCATTAACCTAAACCAAGTCTAAGAAGATTAAAGGTTCTCGTTTAAGAGGTTTAGTAAGGATGTCGGCAATGTTGTCTTGGAGGATACTTTCTCGATTGAAATGTTTCCTTTTGAACATTGTCGCGAAGAAAGTGATGATGATTTCAATGTGCTTTATGCGAGCATGTTGAGCAGGATTCTTCTTGAGATCGATGGCTCCTTTGTTGTCAAAGTATCACAATGTCGTTGAGATGAATTCCATAGTCTCGAGAGCTTGCTTCATCCAAAGAGCTTGTTGACATGCTTTTCGGTGAGGCGTATTCGCTTGATGGTAGAGATGGCTAAAGCCGTTTGCTTCTTTGCAAACCATGAGGTGAGACAATGTCCAACAAAAGTGCAAATACCACTTGTACTTTTCTATCGACATAATCACCGGCATGATCCGAGTCGGCATACACTATGGTTTCTATACCCGTTCCTTTGGGATACCATAATCCTAAACATGTTGTTCCTTAATATATCTAAAATCCTTTTAATGCTTCTAAGTGTGATGCCTTTGGGTTTCTTGAAAGCGAGCACATAGACAAACACTAAACATAATGTCGGGTCTACTAGCCGTAAGATAGAGTAGGCTACCAATCATTCCTCTATATTTAGTGTTATCTCTGATTCACCTTCTTCGTCCTTGGTGAGTTTAGTGTCCAGAAGACATGGGTGTTTTAGTTGGTTTGGAATCTTCAAGACCAAATTTCTTAAGCATGTCTTTTATATATTTAGATTGGTTAAAGAAAATACCATCTTCTAGTTGTTTAATTTGAAGTCCTAGAAAGAAGTTTAACTCACCCATCATACTCATTTCAAACTCGTCATGCATGATTTTAGAGAAATCATTACATAGTTCTTGACAAGTTGATCCGAATATAATGTCATCAACATATATTTGAACAATAATAATTTGCGATTCTTTTTCTTAGTAAAAGAGTATTATCTACTAATCCCATAGTATATTTGTTATCAATAAGAAAAGTCTTAAGGCGGTCGTACCAAGCTTTAGGTGCTTGTTTAAGGCCGTATAATGCTTTCTTGAGTTTGAAGACATGATGTGGTTTCTCAAAGTCGGTAAAACCGGGAGGTTGAGCAACATACACTTCTTCGTTAATAAACCCATTAAGAAAAGCACTTTTAACATCCATTTGAAATAATTTGAAATCATAAGCACATGCATAAGCAAGTAATATTCTAATAGATTCAAGTCTAGCTACCGGTGCATAAGTTTCATCATAGTCAATTCCTTCTTGTTGATTATAACCTTGTGCAACAAGCCTAGCTTTGTTTCTAGATACTATACCATTTTCGTCCATTTTGTTTGAAAGACCCATTTTGTTCCAATTATAGTTTGATCTTTAGGTTTTGGAACTAGTTTCCAAACATCATTTCTAATGAATTGGTTTAATTCTTCTTGCATGGCCATTACCCATGATTCATCTTTTATTGCTTCATTTATGGTTTTGGTTCAATGGTGGATACAAAACAAAAATGATTACTTTGATTTTGAGCTTGTGATCTTAAGGTTCTTTGATTAAGTTTTCCTATGACCTTTTCTAATGGATGACTTTTAGATTCTTTTATGTTGACAATTTCCTTATTTAATGGTTCATCTTCCTTGTTATTATTAATTTGACTTTCAATTATTTGACTTTCAACTAAGTCATCATCTACCAAAGGTGATGTCTTAGAGGAGGTGGACTTTCGTCAAATGTTATGTTCAACGATTCCTCGACTATCATTGTTTCTTTATTTAGGACAATGTAAGCTTTACTAGTTTGAGAGTAACCAAGAAAAACACCTTCATAAGACTTTGGGTCAAACTTGGTGAGATAATCCTTAGTGTTAAGAATAAAACATTTGCAACCAAAGACTTTAAAATATCCTAATGTTGGCTTTTACCTTTATAAAGTTCATATGGTGTTTTGTTTAGGAAAGGGACGTATTAGGACTCTATTTAAAATATATGTAGAAGTATCAACGGCATTACACCAAAACTTTTGAGGAATGTTTTGTTCATTAAGCATTGTTCTACTCATTTCTTGAATTGTTCTATTTTACGTTCTACTACTCCATTTGATTGAGGTGTTAGTGGGCGGAAAAGTTATGTGTTATACCATTTGCATCACAAAGTTTCCAAATTGAGTTTCGTTGTCAAATTCACGACCATGATCCGTTCGGATCGACACAATTTGACACCTAGAAGATTTTGAATTTTCTTGCTAAGTATTTCAAATTTATCAAAAGCTTCATTTTGGTTTTCAAAATAACGTCCAAGTAAACCTTGAGTAATCATCTACTATGACCAAAGTGTATAAGTTGCCTCCATAGCTTCTTATAGCGGATGGTCCAAACAAATCCATATGTAATAATTCTAGACACTTAGATGTAGATATCATATTTTAGATTTGTGACTACTATGTGTTTGTTTACCAATTTTGCAAGCGTCGCAAAAGTGTTGGTCATATTTTAGTTTTGGCAAATTCTAACTAACTCTTTTGAAGATAGGTTTTGTATAAGTCTCATATTAGCATGACCTAAGCGTCTATGCCAAAGAGATGAGCTATCGTCTAATGTTGTTAGGCAAAGTTTGTCATTATATGTTTTATCTATTTTCATGGCGTATATGTTATTTTTCCTAACTCCTTTAGCTATGGTGATACCATCTTTTAGTATTTTACTACCATTTTCATCAAATAGTACTTTATACTTTTATCACATAGTTGACTAATACTAAGTAGATTAAATCCTAACCTATCCACATGAGCAACATTTTCAATGGTTAGAGAGTTATGAGCAATCGTACCTTTGCCAATGATTTTGCTTTTGAGATTGCTACGAAAGTGACATTACCTCCGTCATACTCTTGGTATGATGAGAAGAGACTTTGTTGCCGTCATGTGTCGTGAGCATCCACTATCTTTTATCCATTCATCGAGGTTCCAATCCAACTTTCAAACATACCTAAGAAGCGAATAACTCAAACATTTGGTCCCCAATATCTCATGGGTCCGTTTGGGTTAAACATACCATTTATTTGATTCATGTATGGAAATGATTGATAAGGGTTCCATGGCATGTAATCTGGAGTTTGATATGGTCTAGGAAAGTTTTGATTCCAACCGTTGTGTTGGTAGTTATGTTGAGCGTTGTGGTTGCTCTTAGGAAAGGCGTTTGGCAAAAGAAGTTTTATGTCGTTGTTGAGTAGTTTTGATCTAAATTCATTTTAATAAGTCCTACTCACGATATAATGGCTGGTTTTAGTTTAACATTATCATTGGTTTTCTTTGTTATTTTAACAAATTGATGCGGTCCGTATTGCGAACATTACATTCTGCTTTGAAGTACCATGCACTGCCGTTTTACTGTGACGGAACCCTTTTTTGGTTCCGTCACGGTCCGTCTTTGTCTGTTGATTTGTGAATGTTCGTCTTTTCGGCCGTTTTGTTTTGACTCTTAGGTATTAAAACTTCATTAAACCCTAGCCCATTCATGTCTCCACGGTGTTTTATGGATTTTAACTATTTCATCGGCAATAGCGATGTTTTTGTTAAACCTTTTAAACTTAGAATTATTTTCTATTAAAACTTCTTGTGTGAGCTTTAGTTTTCTATTTCAAGATTTAGCTCTTGACATGATTTACAATCATTGTCATTTGCTTTTCCTTTTTCAAGTCGTTTAGCTTTTCTTTTAACTCATATACCTCATTTTCCAAAAACTCCTTTTTAGTTTTAGAAATTTATTTTTAGTTATGATTTTTAGACTTAGCTCACACAATTGATTATATTGTTTTTGCAAGGTGTCATCATCATGGAAGAATAAGAAGAATCGGAAAGTACCTCATTTGACTCATGTGCCATTAGAGCGATCTCTTCCTTGCTTGATTCTTCATCGTCTTCACTATCACTCCAAGCACCGCTTACAAAAGCTCGTTGAGTTTTGCTCTTAGGTGGCTTGGGACATTCTCTATGAGATGACTTGCATCACCACATCTAAAACACTTTCTTTCACCTTTGTTCTTCTTATCATCCCGATCTTTTCGGAATGGCTTCTTTTCTTCTCGAGGTTGTCTTACAAACTTCCTCTTCTTCTAAAGAACTTCTTGAAATCTCTAACGGCCATGGCATACTCCTCATCTTCACTATCGGAACAAGATTCACCATCATCGCTTGATTCCGCCTTTGCTTTAAAACAACGGATTTGATCTTCTCCTTTCTTCCTTTGATGATCTCGAATCTTTCTCCATTATCATTTCGTGAACTTTGAGGTTGCCAATTAGCTCGTCTAGTGACATTATTGAGAGATCTTTTGATTCTTCAATAGCGGTCACTTTAGCTCTCCATTTGGGATGGAGTGCTCTAAGAAATTTCGACAAAGTTCTTACTACGAAAAGATTCGTCAAGTGCTTTAAGTGATGTAATGATAGTGTTAAAGCGAGCAAAGCCACAATCAATGGTTTCATCTTGGGGATAACAAATTGTTCATATTGTTGAACAAGAAGATCAATTTTGTTATCCTTGACTTGTGAATTACCTTGATGTGTAACAATTAAAGATTCCCAAATATCTTTAAGCGGTTTCACACATAAAAATTCTTTCATATTCTTTTCTAGGTAAAGCATTATAAAGCATCATTTTAGCTTCATTATTTTTAGCAACTAATTTCTTTTGTTCATCAACGGAAATATCTTTTGTTGTAGAACTAAAATCTCCTTTAACAATAATAAACCAAAGATCTATATCTTTTGATTTTACATATGTTTCAAAACGGTTTTCAATAGATAAATCCATTGGTTTCAAAGAGTGGTGGTCTTTGCATAGATTGCCCTTCTTTAAAGTTTTGAGAATCCATGGATCGTTTCAAGTTTATAAAATACAAGTTATTTTAGAAATTCTTGAGCAACGAGGCTCTGGTACCAATTGTAGAAAACTAGAAGGGGTTGAATAGTTTACCGATTAAAAACTTTGTTTTGAAACTTATTGAAAGATCAATTTATATTGATCTTAAATGCGTTAATGAAATATGCAAGCAATATGTAATAAGTAAATAAGGAAAGAAATGATCAAACCACAACAAGTTGTTTATAGTGGTTCGCCTACAAGGACTCTTTTTCCTTGCCTACTCCACTCCCGAGTCTCACACTCGAGTTTAACTTCACTAGTCAACAAGCTCCTTTCACCGTGGAGAAAACCTTTACACTTAACACACTATTTCCGACACTAAGCTAGATGTCGAGTTCTTTCCAAGGGTACAACTACTCCCACACACAATGTATTTTGAGGACTAAAATACTAACCACTCACACTCACAAGATTATGATGGTTTGATACAACAATGAAGTATGAATCAACACTAGATCATACAACACTAAACAAACAAGACTTCCAACTTCTCGTTGAAGCTTGAATATGACTTGATCTTCTTTGCTACAAAGAGATCACTAATATGATATCTGTTGAGTTAGAAAGGTTAGAGAGAAGATATGTGAGAGTATGTTAGAAAGGGATGAGAAACTACTTGGCTTGGCATTGCTATTTATAGCCAAAATGGACGGGGAGGCGTCCACGGACGGCGGACCCATAAAGGGTTCCGCCGTGTACCATTTTGGTACCGCGGTTCGACAGTCAAGATATCAAATCTTGCTTAAAGTCAACTCAATCTAAGAGAGATTGTGCAAGATATGGAGAGTATAAATCTTCACAAAATATCTAATGGAATCTACAAATGATTCCCATGATGTAATACATGATGTTAAATGTTGTATTCTGTTAATAGAAATATGCAAATGCTTAAGTAGTGTTTGGTTTTAGGAACCTAACACATTCTACAAACTACTATCATACATAATGATTAGAGTCATATCAAGATGTTACTAATCATAAATGTAAATGCTTGAATGATGAATATATTTGTTTAAGAAAGCTTGTTTTAATATCTAATAAACTTGACAAGCTTTAAGCTTTTATAAATTAAATTTACTTTTGTCGTTAACAAAACTTAGGCAAAGATCAAAAATATAAATAACGTTTAATGACGATATTTGTATTAACAACGTCAATGCCCCCGGTACAACTCGTGTATGGTTTTCTGGAGAAAAAACCAAGTTTGATGATTCATCATCATATTCATCCTTTTGCTTCTAATACCATGTTAATAAGAATATGGATCTCACTCATTTCTTAATTAACTATTCTGTTTCTCGTTTTATATGATTTATTAAGATTACCAATTCTTCTTAACAGAAGACCTTGGGTATGGCCATACAAACATCTTAACAATCCTACGAGGGCCCAAGTAGTATTATACTTCAAAATAAATTTGAAGGAAACAAATCCCATTTGACTACAAGCGAGATTCATAAATTTCGCAACACTTCGAAAACAACCCTTATAACTACCGATTCGTGTAGCGTTAGATTGCTTCACAAAAATGCACTACATCCATGACATATCTCTTGTATCTCAAGTCAGAGGATAAATATCCATGATATACTTAATGACAAAGATCCATAAAGTATTATCATGCGGGTGGGATAAGTCCTATATTCAAATCATTGAATATCATCTGAAATTAGTCATGCTACGCATCAATATACTTTCAAGTATATTCTAACTAATACTCAGATTTGTCTTAATTCAATATCATTCCCATGTTATTGATTGACAACAGACTATTTAGAATAACTTAAGTTATTCAAGGATTTAAACATGCAAATATAGGACAACATTATAATAAATGAATAATAAACATAACAAAATACTTTATTTCATTTCAATAATAATGTTTACAATATCCTTTATCTAAAATACTTAGTCACAGATGGGCATGAAACTACTAGCTAAACGAAGTCCAAACTTATCGGACAAATGATTAAGTTTTTCACCGGTAGGGCCGTTAACGGATCGCTAGGTTATCATCTGTGTGAACTTTGAGCAACTCAATTTCACCTATCTCGACTTGCTCTCGAACATAGTGATATTGTCTAGGATAGTGTCCGGTGCCCTTCATGACTCGGGTTCATGGGCAAAAGTAATTGCGGTTGAATTGTCACAATATACTTTAATAGGATTTTCAATCGACGGCATAACACCAAGCCCCAAAACAAATTTCCTTATCCAAACGACTTCCATGGCGACCTCGAGGCCGCTATGTACTCACTTCAGAGCGCATCGCAAGTGTTGTCTTTCTTACTCTTCCAATCCACAACACCTCCATTGATGACAAAATGTAACCCGTTTGAGACTTCGTATCATCTTTGTCACACTTCCGGGATGCATCGCGATAACTCGTAATGACACGGTTATGTTCGGATTTCCTCCATACACTATGAACATATCTCTTGTAGCCCTAAGGTACTTGAGAATATGTTTAACAATGATCTAGTGAATTTCACCCGGATTACGGTGATCTGATGGTCAAGTTTTGAGCAAACACCACATCGGGCCTTGTGCATCGCAGCGTACATGATAGATCCTGGTAAAGCATAAGGAACTTTCTTCATCGCGCCACCTCTGCGGTGTTGAAGCACAACCTTGGTCGCTCAAACCATGATTTACTTGCATTGACAAAATCCTTCTTGGAATTTTGCATATTGAATCTCTTCAATATTTTGTCAATGTTAGCACTTTGGCTTAAACCAATTAGCCGCCTTGATCTATCCGGTAGATCTTGATTCCAGTATATATCTTGCTTCCCTAAGTCTTTCATCGAAAAACATTTACCAAGATAGGCTTTCACCTCATTCGGACTTGGTATATGATTTCCATGATTAATATGTCATCGACATACGAGAATAAGGAAAGTAACACGACTCCCACTAGCTTTGTGATATACACACGGCTCATCAAGATTCTCGAGTAAATCCAAAACCTTTGATTTCTCCATGAATCTTTTATCCCATTGCCTTGATGCTTGCTTGGTCCATAAATGGACCTCTTAAGCTTGCATACGGTTAGGAAATAATGGATTCACAAACCTCCCATTGTGCCATATAGATGTCCTCATCTAGGCGGCCATTCGTAAAAGCGGTTTTGACATCCATTTGCCAAATCTCATAGTCATAGTGTGCATTATAGCTATGAGAATCCTAATAGCTCTTATGTCCGCTACAAGAGAGAATGTCTCCTCGTAGTCAATGCCATAGGTTTGAGTAAAACCTTTAGCCACCAGACGAGCCTTGTAGGTGTGTACATTGCCATCCATGTCAGTTTTCTTCTTGAAGATCCACTTACTTCCAACGATTTTCGCATTGGGAGGAAGGTCAACTTCAATCCAAACTTCATTATCTTTCATGGATTGCATTTCCCCATTCATAGCAATCTGCCATTTATCCTTTTCAGGATCGACCATGGCAACCTTATAGTTAGCGAGTTCATTAAGATCTGACTATATTTTCCTCCACCTCTACGTTAAGACATAGGCGGTCGGTGCACGTATAGTCCTTTCGGACCTACGAATGGGAACAACCGGAGGAGCACCTAAGCTTTCGGTTCTTCTTGAAGTTGGCTAGTATTTTCGAGAAGGTGTTGTATCTTCTTGATCATATTCGGATCAAATACTCTCCATCGAGTTCTTGAGATATGAGATTCCTTTCAAGGAAATCTTCATACCTAGCCACAAAGACTTTATTCTCATTGGGTAGTAAAAGTAGTAACTCATAGTTTCCTTAGGGTATCCTACAAAGATACACTTAACGATCCGGCTTGGAGCTTATCGGTGTGTCACGTTTAACAAACACTTCACATCGCTGGACCTTTAAGTAAGAAAAGTTGGGAGCTTTTCTGTCCATATTTCATATGGAGTTTTAACAACCTTCTTTGTTGGAACCATATTCAAAATGCGAATAGCAGTTTCAAGGGCATAATCCCAAAAGTAAAAGGAAGAGTCGTAAGTTCAAACATTGATCGTACCATGTCAAGTAAGTACGATTTCTCCTTCAGATACACCATTTTGTTGTGGAGTATAAGGAGATGTGAGTTCTTGGATAATTCCACACTCGCCTAAGTAATCTTTGAACTCTTGACTTATATACTCACCACCTCTATCGGATCGAAGAGCTTTAATCTTCTTACCGAGTTGTAATTTACTTCACTTTTGAAAACCTTAAATGTTTCAAAGACTTCATGTTTATGTTTAAGTAAATAAACATAACCATAACGACCGAAATCATCCGTAAAGGTTAAGAAGTAGAGAAGACCACGTTTTGACACATGTCTAAGTGGACCACACACATCGGTGTGTATCAATCCAAGTAGATCGAAGCCCTTTCCACTTGTGGTGAAAAGGTTTCCTTGTCATCTTCCCGGCTATGCAAGACTCGCATTTGTCAAATGATTCATCATTGACCGTTTGTAAAGCCCATCGTGTTGCGGCTTTTCCATGCGTTTCTTGCCAATATGGGCAAGGCGACAATGCCAAAGATAAGAAGAGTCACGATTCGACTTGCTCTTCTTATTGCTAATGTTATACAACGAATTATTTTCATTGAATATACAACCATCCATATCAATTTCAAACACACCAAGCATAGGAATTGCATTAAAGTAAAAACATTATTTAAAGCGGAATTCCATAAGCGGTAAAAGTGTGCACAAAACCAATATCTTTAACAAAGCGAAATGACACCCCTAACAATGGAGGTGCATAATGACAATTATTTAGTTCTAAAATTAAGCCGAAGGCAACACTAAATCAAAAGTCCCTATGGCCCGGCAGTTGCGCTTTCCATTTCCAACGTATAAGTATCTCTCTCCACAGTCGACTTCTTCGCCTCTAAGTCCTGCGATGTATTACGGATGTGAGTACCACATCCCGTATCATATATCGAATTTAGCTTATGAGGAAAAAAATAATTCAAACATAAAAATACGATGAGCTAAGCACCATCTTATTTTTATTCAAGGCACTCATTCGGATAAAGCTGGGCAGTTCCGCTTCCGGTGACCGGTGAGTTGCGGTGGTGGCAAGACAAATCCTTCTTAGGATTCTCCTTTTCTTTCCATGGTTCTTCTTAGGAGTCGGTGGGATGACAACTTGTTTCCTTTCCTTTCCTTTCCTTTCTTATCTCGCTTGCGGCTTATGCTTATTCACCTACCACCTGTATTGCAGAGTACAAAGCGGTGTAGGAGCCTTCTTGGCAATCTCTTCTCGTAGTCTACAAGCATTGCATGTAACTCATTCATTGTCTTCCCGTGCAATGCATGTTAAAATTTGGACAAAATCACCAAATCGTTCACGATTAAGGGGTGATTGATGAGTCCGACACATACATCATTCGAGTAACCACAACCGAGCTTCTCCAATTGGTCCAGTGATGTTTCATCTCGGGGCGTGGTCGAGACAGATTTGCCAACCTCACGCTTGCGGTTGTGAACCTTTTCAATTAGTTCATACGGTTCGGTGCTGGTGGCTTCTCAAACATACGTTTGAGTTCATCTAGCATGCTTCTCATATTCAACACGATATGCCTCTAATTCAAGAGCGGTTGCCATGTTGGGAGGAGCATCGTGCGAGAGGTGTAGTCAAAATTTCAACCCTTTTGGCAACCAAAGGATGATCCTAAGTGAGCGATGCCAATCATTGAAATTAGGGCGGTCGACTTGTCCCTTCCAATCATATCTTTGAAAGCGGCACTCAAAGAAGCTCATAATGTTATCATTGAGCCATCTACGAAAAAGTTCAAAAACCATAATTAGTATTTTGATAATTTTCCTTTCAATAAACAATTAAATACCCAAGGTTCATATTCATATAACCAATTAATATTTATTGAAAACTAGGATCCAATTGTCATAATCTCATCACATCGGTTGATCTATTAGTGATGAACCTTATACGAATGGTAGAGCTTTTGCTAAATTGCCAATTTCAATTGCAATTCCTAGATTTATGGGATTTACATATAGCCAATATCAATCGCCATGTAAACATGTTTTATCCCATCTTATGCCTTGAGTTTTCGGTTTTCGCTTAACTCAATTAAGTTGTCCAACTTAAGAAAGCGCAAAATCGTCCATGCCCGTTCTCACGACACGTGGACATTTTACCCTTTGATTAAGATCTAAGTCACGTTCACGCAAATAGAAAGTAATCTTAGGTGTTTCCGTTTCGTTGGATGGCATATAACTTAAATTAAAGGGTAATAGTTTTGATGTCAAATCAAATATGTACAAAGATGTCATGCATTCATCTTTGTAGCATAGTAATTATTAAAACATTTATATCTTGTTTTAATGTATAAGCTTTTCATCATCAAACTTTAATTGAGGTATTGGGTTCACCAATCAAGGAATTAGTGTTAATTATCATCCATTATACCGTACTTTGTATAAGTGTAAACACTTAGTGTTTGGATAATTACCACCAAGTGGCGCATGGAATTAAAACTAATTAGCCCTTAAGATGAGCTTGCACATTTAATGGCTTACTAAGTAGCTCCATTCGAACTTACAGGCGAGAGGACTGTGCACGCCGCTAAAGCACAACCTTAGACATCCATTCGATGTGATTGTATGCGCACTTCTTTAAACCCTTTTATTAGTTCATTCTCATGGGTGAGTCGTTCGGTCATTTGTACCAAAGTCATCAATCAATTAAACGATTATGATTACTATTCTTAAAAAATACATGTTTCACCATTGTTTAGGTCAGTTAATTTTTCTTATAAAAATACCCTTGTTACACAAATCAAACAAGCAAGTATTTGTAAAAAATAAACAAGTAAACAATGAATGCATAACAAATAAAGTCATGCATATCAAATAGCCACATGCAACGGTTTTGATAAATCCTATTAATAACCAATTCTAGATCATCGATATGCATATATTTAATTAAGACTTCCACCGTTTTCATCTATGTACAAGGTGAACCACATGCATCGATTCATCGATTACGTAAGTCAAAATTAAATATATACCACATACACATAATTGATTAAATTAATAATGATTGAGGTCTTCCCAATTTTAGATCTATAAAAATTAGTGTATATCACTTAAACAAGTAGAACATACAATAATAAGCGGATCCATGATAAAACATGCGAGATAATTATCATGGACATAAAATTACACTTAACAATTAATGCAATTAAATCAAAGTTACGCATATACACATAAAGTTGCATGCATCTTGGGGTTTCTAATCCAATTAAAACAATAGTTTACAAAACCCTAATTAGGCACCAAATAAAACGCCCCTCTCGAAATTAGGGTTTAGGTTTTGCAAACCTTAGATCTAAGCATACAAATAATAACACATTCATGTTTATTTTAATTATGTGTTTCGATAATTAATTACTTGTTATACAAGGCTCGTGATGCCACTGTTGAGTTTATGATATATAAAATACAATAAAACATAAAGACATCAAGAGTACACAACGGAAGACTTAAAGATCATAACAAATAAATAATTAGCGAAAGTATGCGTAACGTCACTCTGCGAATGTCAAATCCTCGAGCAAAGCAAAACAACCCTCGAGCAAAGCAAAACAAAGAAGTACTTATTGGTGTAAGAATAATGTCTTACAATGGCGTTCTTCACACACGAATTAACCAAACGAATCAGCGATTGCTAGATCTAACACAAGTCCTCGTTTAATAAAAGCGAAACCAAACTCCCTTACTTGGGGTGTTCGGCGAATATTAGACTAGAGAGAGAGAGAGATCTGGGTTAATTCAACGCACGTGTATGAAACCCTGCACCCTAACCCTCTTTTATATACTAAGAGGTAAACTTTGGGAACAAGTTAATGAATTAGGCCTTGGAGGCCCTATGGCCGACCACTAATGAAAGCCCAAAGCCAAACCCATAACTTTTCCAAGTTTTCCATTTCTAGTCCTTTCTCTTTTCATTTAACGGTCGTTAGTCATTTTCCGTTAAATACTTAACGATCGTTAACCGGACTTAATGTGCAATAATTAATCGTAAACATAAACATTAATTATTAACTTTAATTCTCATTCGCTAATGTGCAATCCCGTGGTACGAGTTCGAATCGGACATTCACATGTTTGTAAATATATACATTTCCAACAAGTATTACCTTTTTACCCTTATGTCTAATTTAATTTGGTTTATATATTCTTCTTCTTCTTCTAGATCTTTCCTTTTTTCTTGATTAAAGCCTGCATCCTTTCACATATTAAGATCGAAATATGCATCATCAGTTACATAGTAGAGTTATCTTGATTTGTGTTTGACAAATAATATAAGGTCACTTATTTATTATTAAAGTTTTACCCTCTACATGAGTAAATTACTCGTTTGCATTTTTGTTGAAAATCAGAGCACTAATATTGCAAATTAAATTAAGTAGCTCAAGCAAATTAGACATTTACAGATTGCTAATGTATCTATTAATGTTGTAGGGCTCTTGTTTAAAGAGATATTATTTATTATGTAAACCAACACTATTACTATTTTGAATTAATATTGATAGAATTGTTTTGGAATTAAACATAATTTGAAAGAGCAGTTCAATTCAAGGAAGAAAAAAGAAAAACGATGAAGAAGACGAGCAGATAGTACCCATAGGACTATGTGATGTTTTATTTTTTGATTTGACTAGCATAAGAGGGAAAATAGGTAAAAATTCTGAAAGAATATTGAAGTTTTTAATAATAGTTTTTAATATTAAAATCATTTAATTAAGCCATAATTATTTATTTGGATATAAATGTGTATTTGTAAGCTTTAAAAGAATATTGAAGTAATTATGAAATTTAAAAGAATATTGATGTAATATTGATGTTTTGCAAGGTTATAAATGAAATTATCCTTAAAAAATAATGACATAAGTCAAAAATTTAATGAAATGGCAAGATGTTGGACATTTTGTAAATTTGTTTTTTTTTTTTTTTTCTAGAAACTGAACTATCATTTATTTATTATCGATTATTATTTTTTATTATTATTATTTTTTTATATATTCAGAGAATTTTTAATAGTTTTTTAAACCAGCATGTGCTATAAACCAGTAAGTACTCCACAGTTGACCAGCCATCACATCACATCTCACCTCGTAACAGAATCACTTCCTGACACACACACAAAAACAAAACAGTAAAAAAACAAAACCCAAAACAGTCAAAACTCATCAAATCAAAACACACTTTAACTAATCCCACCGACGAAAAACACACACACACTTAACCGATCACCGCCACGTGGCATTCTCACACACATACTTCACCTTTAGAACTTAAAAAAACCCTCACATTCGTTCTCTTTCATCCCACCTGCAATTAATATAATTTTTTCTCCCTAATTTTTATACTAAAAAAAGATGATGTAAATTTGGTTGAAATCTGTTAAAGATTCAGAATCATTGCTCGTTGATTTGGTTTATTGTGTTTTGAGTTATCAAGATTTGATTTTTAAGGTAAAGTGAGTAACTTTATGTATTAAAGATGTGATCTTTTTATGTAATGTTGGTTGGAATTCGGTTTGATTTTGTGGGTTTTGGTTTAAATGCAGGTGTTCGATGTCTGGACCGTTGGATCGATTTGCGAGGCCTTGTGAGTGATTCTTTGTTATTTTCTTGATTTTTTTTAATTGTGTTTAGGTTTATTTTCGGCCGAATGGATGACTGGTTTTTTTTTATAGTGATAATTTGATTCTTCGTCGCCATAGTTGGGTAATCTAAAAAGGGGGGAGGGAGGATTTGGTAATCATGTTTCCCATCTTTTGCTAAATAATCCACGGGTTTGAATCTACATGCTACGAACACATAGACTCAAACCAGGTAAAGCCTTCGGGAGGTTTTTCAGGAGGTTGGCGTGACTATTCGGAGGTTTGCATGACCACTTCAGGGTTGTTTAATTGAACTTGCGACCTCTCACATTTTATTGTGATAGTCACAAGACTTTTTGCCACTAGGCGACCCGTTTGGGATTTTGTTCATGTGACTTGATTTCTATAATTAGTTTTTGCGAATGTGTTGACATGAGTAGTGATTTTATTGGGTCGGGATTTGGGTGCTAAGGCAAAGGTTGTTGTGGGGCCGGGAATAGGAGGGATTTTGTGAAATAAGTCCTAGGTTCACAGGAAACCAATGAACATTGACCGAGGTGGGGTACTTGGGAAGGGTCGCATCGGGTCTAAAATGGGTTAAGGTTGGCCGTTGACGCGGCCTTTTTGTTAGATTTGACTTATGGAAACTGATGATTTGGGTCAATTTATAAGTTTGGAGGGTTGTGATTTTCAATTATTGCTATTAAATTTGTTTTTATTCAAATGATAATATATCTTTCTTTGTTGTATTATTGGAAGATTGTGTTCATGTTGATATTTAGAGTAGGATCTTTTATCGACACCAAAACTGATGCATAGTTACCATACGTAGACATGTCATTTCATATTGAAATTTCGAGTGTATAGTGACGAGTTTCTAAGTTTGTTGGAATGGTTAGTCACCAGGAAGGTTGCAATCTTAAAGTGGAAAGCGTTGATTAATGCTTCCAGTAGATCGTTTAAAGGCAAGATACAGGTTTTTAATGCTTCTGTTAAAGCCTGTCTCAAGACCCGGGTTTATCCCAGGGTAGGGGTAAGCACTGTCTACATTTTTCCCATACCCTGCTTCGGGATTGCTAAAAGCCTGTTACAACTAGATACCCCATTTGAGACAAGATCTAAATCGGGAAAGAATAGATGCTTTACTGTTGATTTTAAAGTTAAAAAATTCTTTGCTCCTAATATAAGTAAACTGAATTATACTCTGCACTGTAATTTATGCTAGTCAACCTGTCTGCCATAAAGAAATAAGTTATGTATAGGACTGATTCTGTATATTGTTTACAGTTATGCATACGAATTTTTAATCTGAATTCATAAGAAATCATTGCTGAATATGTTAGAAAGTGTCAGAAAAAAAACATTTTTATAGTTTAGCTACTTCTTAGGCTTTGAGGGGTCATCGGAATGATGAAAAATCAGACAGGAGAGAGCGAAGGTCTGATTTTGAAAATTCGGAGGATGAGAGGAGAACAAGGATCGGTTCATTGAAAAGAAAGCACTTAATCGTCTAGCAAGTTCAAACATTCTCTCAAGAAAAGAGCAGTAGGAGAAAGAGCGATGGTCGAGTCAGCTCCGTTTCCATTGAGGATATTCGAGGCGGAGGAGCTTGGGCTGTTGATGCATTTCGTCAAGCACTAGTTTTGGAAGAATTGCTACCAGAAAAGCATGATGATTATCACATGATGTTGAGGTACTCTTGCTTCTCCCTTTCGTGTTTTTGGCTATGATGTTCAATAGATGAGTATTTGTAGAATTGGAAGCAAATATTCTTCATAATGTGTATAATTAAGTTGCATGATAGAAGACGGCTTCATTGCCCTCTTGCTGCACATTTTTAGATTTGATTGTTGTGGCCTGACCGCCTGACCGTTCACAATAGTGCAAGCAGATGCTAGATTTCAGTTGGTTACACCTATATTACTATATAAAAACTTTTTATATGTGCCAATTAGATGATCAATACCTTCTGCATGAGGTAGTTATAGATGGTTCCTTTTCCTTTCTATCATAATAAAAGGATACAGTTCTTGAATATTATATTTAGTTATCTACTGTCAACTGTCAAGCTCTTGTAAGCTCTTCATACAAAATTTTCTCATCTAAGGTGAACCATTATCTGATTTAGTGTTGTCTAGGATGATATCAGTTTTGATATACTGATTGCCAGTCTGCTACAGGATACTACTTAGATGCTAGATGCATCTCTCAAACTTGTTTTACAATCTTTTTGAATTTAAGATTATTTTTCTATATGTTTTTAGGTTTTTGAAAGCAAGGAAGTTTGATATCGAGAAAGCAAAGCATATGTGGGCTGATATGATCCAGTGGAGAAAGGAATTCGGTACTGACACGATCATTGAGGTGATTAATTTCTGGAACATCATTGATATAAGTCCAGTTTGTTTGTCTCTAGCATGTTCATGACTGGTTACATGTATAATTTGGTGTTGTCATTGCCGTCCCACATATTGATGTTACCTTCTACTGAAATATTATTAGGAATTTGAATTTAAAGAGTTGGACGATGTTTTAAAGTATTACCCGCATGGCAATCATGGAGTTGACAAAGAGGGAAGACCTGTCTACATTGAAAGATTGGGGAAAGTTGATTCCAACAAACTCATGCAAGTTACAACCATGGATCGTTACATAAAGTATCATGTGCGTGAGTTTGAAAAAAGCTTTGCTTATAAGTTTCCTGCTTGCTCAATTGCTGCAAAGAGGCACATAGACTCGAGCACAACAATTTTGGATGTTCAAGGCGTGGTATGTAACACTTCCCCTACTGAAAACCTGTATCTTGAGTTATATGATGACGTGTTATTAACTAAATAGACAATTTTGTAATATTTTAGGGATTGAAGAACTTCTCTAAGAGTGCTCGGGAGCTCATAATGCGGCTACAGAAAATTGATGGCGACAATTACCCTGAAGTATGATCAATATCTTAGCTAATTATTAGCATCTTTCTTTGATCATGTTATATATTTATAACTAACTAACTAGTTGTACTACAAATTTCTACAGACGCTCAATCAAATGTTTATTATCAATGCCGGTCCTGGTTTTAGATTGCTTTGGAATACTGTAAAGTCATTTCTGGATCCCAAAACAACTTCAAAGATTCATGTAAGTTAATACGGCACCCTCTTATAAGAATTGCATGCTTGCTTTTTGTTATTAAAACCTCTGTCTTTTTATCTGTCCTCAGGTTCTTGGATGCAAATACCAGAATAAGTTGCTTGAGATTATTGATGCCAGGTAGCTCCTAATACATATTGCTAAGTACCATATAATAGGACCCAATTGTGAAAATTTCTTTAGTCAGGCATATTGTATATGAAGAATATCTTACATATTTTTTTATATTACCTGTTATTTATGAGGAACTATGTCCACAAATGTGCAGTGAATTACCGAATTTCTGGGTGGCACCTGTACCTGTGCAGGGGGCTGTCTTCTGTCTGATAAAGGGCCATGGAAGAACCCTGAAATCTTGAAGGTTCTTAAATGCTCTAAGCACTTCTATATTATATATTTGCTAGTATCTTGTAAGTATTATACTTTCATGAGTAAATTGCAAAAATCGTCCCTGTGGTTTAACCAAACTGCAGATTCAGTCCTTGACCTTTTAAAGCTGCAGCAATCGTCCCTATGGGGAACTTTGGGTTGGGTTGTATATTCAGTCCTTGGCTAAAGTTAAATGACCGGAATGCCCTTGTCTTCAACCCCCTTACATGGCCAAATACAAAGGGTTTTTTAGTTATTTGACTTTGGAGAGGGACTGAATATGCCACCCAACGTTCCCTACAGGGACGGTCACTGCACTGTCGAAAGATCAGGGACTGAACCTGCAATTTGGCCAGACCACAGGGATGATTTTTGCAATTTACTCTACTTTCATTACTAAATTTATCTTTACTTGTGACTTTGGTATTCAGTTGGCTCTTAATAGTGAAGCACGGCGTGCCAGACAGGTGGTCAAGGTTTTGAACAGCGAGGGAAAAATTGTTGCTTATGCTAAGCCTCAGTTACCCTTGGTTAGATGCTTTGAACTGTTGCTATTTGCTTTTGGTTACTTTATTTTCCCATCAACTGCTAACATTTTATTTTGTTATTCTTTTGAGCAGTTAAGAAGCAGTGATACATCCACTGCCGAGTCAGGATCAGAAGCTGAAGATATTGCATCCCCGAAAGCAATATTGAATTATTCTCATCTTAGATTGACCCCTGTTCGTGAAGAAGTGAGTGTTCCGTTTTTTCTTGTGCTGTTAATATTCTGTGCTTGTGAAAACTGACATCTATCTAAAGGTGATCGTCCCATGGAAATTGGAACTCAGTTGGACAGCACTTTCCCTAAAACTTGCCACATTTCTACCTTTGGCATTTTTGAGGTTAAGTTTGCAGTTTCAGCGCATTGTCCTGAACTCCTGATAATGAAAAGTGATGGTGTTTACTTTGCCACGAGATTCCCAAGTTTTTTCATATCCAAGACATTTGAAAATTTGTCAGACAACTTCTCCAACTATGTCCGAAGTCAAAATTTTGTTTGTATTATAATTTGGCAACTACTCATTATTTTCGTATTCGTATATAGGCTAAGGTGATTGGATCTACAAGTTTTGCTGGTCAGTTCTCTGGATATGATGAGTATGTTCCCATGGTCGATAAGGCTGTCGATGCTGTATTAAAGAAGCAAGCATCAATGCCGAAGCCATCTGTTCCAAAAGGTTAGTGATGTAATTTTTTAATTCAAAATAGTGTAATACTATTTATGTGTACATGTCCAAGGGTGCCCAAGAGACTGATTAGAAGTGGTAAAATGGGTGGGTCGAGGGGTTGGATAATGGGTCAAAAGGGGTCATTTTCATATGGTTTGACCCAAGACATGTTTGTTTATGCTGTTATTAATAACTTTTTTGTTAAATATGAACACAAGTATATACAATTGCAATTAGAATATAATTCTTTGAATAAATAATTTAATAGGTTGTATGCATTGAAGAAGCACCTTGGACTTTTGATCCGTTTTTATTTATGGGATGTTATCATTTTACCTATTTAACATTATATTGGTATGCTTACAATCTTATTGCTACAAGATAATAAATTGATTGGAGTTATTGATTCAGGCATACCTCTTGAGGCAGCTGCTCAGGAGCTACCAAAAAGGCTTGATGCTCGAGTCATGGCATTTTTTATGGCTTTCTTCATGACCCTATACACACTCTTTCATTCAACATTGACCTGTGTGACTAAAAAGCTTCACTATGTCTCGTCTGAGGATGTTCAACAAACAGCCAGTGAAGAACTTCCCCCTCCATCTACAACACCTTCATTTGCAGAGACAGAACTTGTTTCATCTGTCTTAAAGAGACTAGGCGAACTTGAAGAAAAGGTGGACACACTCAAAGATAAGCCATCTGAGATGCCTTGTGAGAAAGAAGAATTGCTAAATGCTGCTGTTTGCCGTGTTGATGCCTTGGAAGCTGAACTCATTGCTACTAAAAAGGTAATTTAATACACATGGCAATTTCCCTTTTCGATTCCTCTGGGCGTCATCTATGTCTAGATAGATCTTGCTCGCAGATGTGATTTCCTACAAGTCGATGCGGTTTTGTAGAACGTACCTTCTCATAGGAGCGTGTTGTGAAGCAACCGATAATGTTACTTATTAGGCTTGATTTGCTTCTGTTTATGCAGGCACTTCATGAAGCTCTGATGAGGCAAGAGGAATTGCTAGCTTACATTGACAGACAAGAGGATAAAAAGTTCAGGGTAAGTTGCTTCCGCTAGGATATTTACTGCTTTATATGTTTTGGTTTTGGGAATTAATGGTTGATACAATGTGTTGGTTTTATGTAATTGCAGAAAAAGAAATCTTGCTGGTGAAGGGCATGGGATGTGTTTGCTTCTAGCAGTGTTTGTTGGTATATGCGTGTGACTTCCATCATTAATCTGTTAACAGTTGAGTGTGAGGTTTATTTTGTTAATACTGAGTTAACTTTGAGAAGGAGACGAAAATTTAAGTGGTTTTGTTTGTTTGGAAAGTGGTTTGTTTCATACTATTGTGAATTGTGTTTGTGCTTACTTTTTAATAGACACATTTGTGCGACATGGTCTCCCATAATGGACAAATCTTTGTTGCGTTTTATATCATGTATTAGAAGTCACGTATCTTAGTTGTTTAAAACCTTCATTTATGTAAAATTCTTATCCCGTAGTCTTATTTGGCCTTTTACTATCAAGAAAATAACACCGCATATTTATAATTATCTTTCCTGGCACTCGTATTTTGGGATCTTGCTGGTGTCTTTTTGTTGTCAGGCTAACGAGCTAGAATGATGGGATTATTTACTTTTAGGTTTGAACCAGTACTTTTAGCCGATGACCATATTTGGTACTACGTGTAGGGCGGAATCATGCTTTGTCTAAGATGACCCATTAGATGCCACCTAAGAAACTCCTGTAGCAGAATCTTTCATAAAATTGACATTCTGAATCACTGTAAGTGAATGTTTGGTAACAAATTGTGGGCATGCAAATGCAAGAGAAACGGTTGCAAGTTATACTCACTTACTCTAACAAGAATCTTGATTTGTTAGTTGAACTTATAAAGTGCAAACAATCCTAGATGAAGGTGAAAATGCATACACTATTTATAAAAGAATGCAAAACTGTAAACTGGTACACAAGTTTTGAATCGAGTGTTTATTCACAAAGCAAAATGTGTGCGCTTGGACATCATTTAGGGGGGGCGCAAAAAAATCAGCATTGCCACCATTTACACGATTCTCACCTTTCCTTCTACATTACCGTAATAACCATGTCATCGTTGTCGCTTGTATGTTCAGAAACCAAAGATATTCTTCTTTTTCTTTTTCTTTTCAAGGTAAGCTGCAAACTCTTGTTGTTGAACACGTGAGTCCTCAAGAGACTGCATCACATAACAATTTTTGTTAAAAACAATGGTATGACTTTCTTCATCATTTTTACGCAGAAAATAAAGTTAATGAAGTTACCCTCTTGGTATGAGAAAGCTCAATCTCCAAAGACTCGATACGTTTCAAAGCATTATTAAGCATCTCCTCCTTTTCAGGTGGCATCTCAATCGGTCTATTCGTAAGGATGATAACTTTTTCTTCCAAATCCCCCAAACGCTTCATCATGGAGAGATATTCCGCTGTAGAAATGCCAGGCGATTGTAGTTGGTAAGGATGGTCGGGCCTTTGCCTGATTGGCTCTTCATAAACAGGACTAGGGTAATGTCTGGTTTCTGAAATCTTTTTGGGCATACTTTTGGTCATACGGACCATCGTCATAACTCCCATCATAAAAGTCATCATACCCGTAAATATGTGGTTTCCAAACCCGTCACTACCTTCCTTGTAAGCAGCATTTACATTGTAATAATCTTTATCAAGAAAAGAAAACTATTAGGTCTTTCACGTACGTTTAGTTATTAGTTATTACCATGAAGTATTGTGGTGAGTCAGTGTGTTACTATTAGAGGTGGTAAGATGGCCGAGTTGACTTACAAACACTTTCTTTTCACCTTTTAACTTTCTATAAGTAATTTACGTGTTACTATGTTTCCAAAATAATACAGTGTTATCACGATAAGAATTTGAATCTTTGATATAAATGATTTAGGAGATTGTGTGCGTTGCAAGTGAACTATGAATGACCCAATTGAGATCAAAACAGCCTAGACCAGAAGTAATTGGGTCGAAATTTGTCATCTCTACTTAATATAAATCACACAGAAGTGCTATAAAATGTAATTTTGTACCTTGTGGCCCAGGAACCTTCTGCACTGCTTTAGAATAATTTGTATCAACAGGCCTTTCAGCCACAGGTGTATGGCTTTTGGGTTCGTTTATTCTTGGGGTGCTTTTGTTTACCCGAGCCTGTGTATCCTGTTAAAAGACAAGATCAAATAAGAATTCTTTGAGATCATAGAGTTGTCCTAACTCATACACTTTAAACTTAAGTGAAATATTATTATGCGGAGGTAACTTACTTCTTCATGAACAGCGGGTAGTTGTTGATGCTTGGTTTGCTCCTTCTGCATTCCCGAAGGTTCAACATCCGCCTTGCAAGAACAACTAATGTTAACATTCTACCACAAGAAGGAAAAGCAGGCATCTACTGTATTTGGTTAACTATTATTTTCCACGCGGGAAATCTATATATAGCGTTTGGGATTGCTTATATAGGTGCAGATAAGAAATTTGCGGGTTTGGATAAAACTGCTTATTTGCTTATTTTAGAGTTAAAGCAACGCACTTTAAAGTAAGCAATCCCAAACACCCTACAAGGAGAGAAATAAAACTAAAAGAAAAAAGCGGGCAATAATATGCTTTTAAAAGACCAGCATGATCCTGAGAGAGAATACCTTGTTAGGAGACTGATCCTCAGAAATGGTTTCTCATCTTGAATGTCAGATCTTGACGAACATTTGTGTTCACCATTTCGGACCATCTGAAACAACAAACTAGAATTAGATAATTATGGAGGTTGCAAGATGGGAAGGTCTTGTAACAGGTTGGATCATATTTAGTAAGGGCGCTCTCATAAAGTAGCAACATACTTGTCATGTTTCACATTGTTCATTATACTTTGATGTGTATCATTTTGACCCATTCCCCTTTTACCAATATTTTTAAATTTGACCCGTTTGAGGTAACACACAACCAACATCAGCCAATTCGTAGTAGATGTTTAGATTTTCAACCTCTAATATGTAGCCTGACGAAAGATAGACATAAGATTCAGAAGGCGAAGATGCGGTAGTAATAGAGTATAACCTTCATGATATCTGGATCTTGCCATGGGCCTTTATCAGATCGCATGCAACCACCTTTATCCGAACAGGTGCAGGTCCCACCTAAGAACTCTGGTAGTTCACTATTCACAGAGAAAGGATGCACATGTAAATATAAGGGAAAGGATTTGAAGACCATGCAGCATCTTTGACATATTTAGTATAAGTACCTGGCATCAATGATTTCCAGGAGCTTGCTTTGGAATTTGTTGCCTAATACCTATGCACAGAACCATTTTTTAGAAAAATATAAAAGGCTTAAGTACATATATACTGACACTTTGTCACCTGCAAAAAATATAGTGTGGACTTACATTAATCTTAGATGTAGTCTTTGGGTCAAGGAAGGATTTAACTGTGTTCCACAAAAGCCTAAAGCCAGATCCTGCATTAATAATGTACATGCGGCAGAGAGTCTGCAAATAGCAGATTAATGAATAACAAGCAGAAAACTTATTAGGGTAGTTCTTTTTGGTGGAAAATACAAAGAAATATCCGTAAAATAAATCTGAGTTGACAAAAGAGAAATACCTCAGGATAGTTGTTACCGTCAATGTTCTGGAGAGACTGGATAAGCTCCCTAGCAGATTTGTTCATGCTTTTTAATCCCTGGTTTTCATAAACCATGTATTACTTTACCAGTTTATCTGATATGAATTATTTGAAAATGACAAAATTGCTAATCCTGATATGTATAGTAGTATACTAACAAACATGATAATTACTTTTAGGTATGTTTTGCCATTGATTATGCGAATACGACTATAATATTGTTCAACGAGTCAAAAGCATAATTTACAAATCCGAATATTGAAAAACTAATTATTGCAACATTAGATCACAATAATTAGATGGTCAACTACTAAATACACAAATCTAATCACCCATGAAACTGATTCTACAATGAAAACAGCAGTCACTTTAATATACAAAGATCTACTAACTTATGACTTACCACTCCTGAAACATCTAGAATTGTGGTACTTTGATCAATGTGCTTTTTGGCAGAAATTGAGCAGGCGGGAAACTTATCAATAAACGTTCTTTCAAACTCCATCACATGGTACTTTAAATAACGCTCAAGGGTTGTGGCTTGCATAAGCTTGGTCGCATCGACCATACCAAGTCTCTCAATATATACAGGTCTTCCATCCTTATCGACCCCATGGTGTCCTTGAGGATAGTATTGAAGGACTTCACCCTTTTCCTTGAAATCAAAATCCTAAACAAAAAAGAAAGTCCGTTAATGACTGTGTAGCATCGAGGCATTTCAACTGAAAAGTATTGGAGATATGTTTATATCTACCTCCATGATTGTTTCTGTGCCGTACTCCTTCCTCCAATTGATCATATTAGTCCACATTAACTTGGCTTTGTCAAGTTCATAGTTCCTGGCCTTTAAAAACCTGTTTGATCGTGTCATAAGTTGAGGATCAATGTTAACTATAGCAATACTAATTACGTTACAAAGTTCCTCCATGAAAATATGTATAAGATACCCAATTCGTTACTGAAACAATTTTGATTTCAATACTCCAATTATGGACCAAATGACAACTAATGAATATTAGGGCGGCAAAATGGGTTGGTTGGGTAACGGGTCAAAACATATGATTTTTGGTACATGTCGAAACAGGTCGGGTCACTGAAACACTTTTCATCCAAATCTTTTTAAACTGATTGGTGTGTCAAATATGATTCTTACAAAGTGAATAATTGTAACAATAATCTAATATTTTGTTAATAAAATTATATGAAACTTCAACCCTTTTTATTCAGCAAAATTTCTACCTAAGAGTTGGCCACCTATACTAATGACTCATTATATCTATACAGGTCGAAATGGCCACCTATAATGAAATATATCTGCATTGAGTTGATAGGTCGTTGGTATTGAAAAAAAGTAATTTTTTAGAAGCATTAGCAACCTTAATAGCGTGTGGAATTCATCATGCTTTGCAGGTAGTAAGTCTTCGGGGATCAAAGCTTGACGTAAAGCTTCAACTGCCTTTAAATCTTCTGCATCATGTTCATCCTCAACAACAACAGACATGACTTTACTGTTCCTCCTACTCTTCTTGGCGAAAGAAGTCCTAAACTTGTTGGACGCATTGATTGCCCTCTGCTTAAGAGAGTTACGCCTAGCCTTCTTTTCCTCCTCAGAGTTCTCCAAATCGATTTTTTCCAAACCTATTGAAACACCACCATTAGCAAAACCGACTGCTATTATACAGCTTCTGCAACTACGCAAATTTTTTCAGTTTATATAATTTGAGAAAGTACGTACTGGGTCGAACGGGTCGTTCAGGTCCGGACTCACTCATAATTGCAATTATAATAAATGTTTGTTAGTAGTGCCGAATCTTAACGCCCTTCCAAATGCCTGCAGTTTTTAAAAAACACGGTTAATCAACAAGTAGCTTAGAACATAAAGCACAACACCTTTGACGTATCTACAAGTTATCAATAATTTCATATATACTAATCATAGATTCCGTAAACACTAGAATCATCACATGAAAACATGATCAGTGAAATTTTTAAAATAAATTAATAAATTATCACTTTTCACATTCCATTGGTTAGCTAAACACATGCACATAATCACCTTCTACGATGCTAGAATGCTGAACCTCATTGTTATTCGAGTACTCTAGATTCACGCAGACAAATTCTTCGCCAGGAATAACGCCAAACATTCAATTACATCACTTGGAACATGTAAAATCTAACAGAATCTCACTATACATTGTAGCTAATAACGTTATTAGTGACATCATTTTATATCATGCCTTTTATATATAACATTCATAAAAAATTACAAATTTAAAACTGAATCAAACAGAATCCCATTCACATATATAGCAAATCAGTCGCCATGAATGACATTACATATTCAATTTCATCATGAGAGATGATCGTATACAAATAAGCATATATCAAAACTTAATCAAACGCGTTACAAACAACAAACCCTGACATGTTAAAACCTTACAAATTCACATTCACATACCAAAATTGAAACAACTTACAAATGCATGAAAACTAATTAAATCAAACACATCACAAACAACAAATCCTAAGAATATATATAACCTAATAAAACCTCATTTACAGAGACAAATTCATCGTCAAGGGGACGTTAGAGATTCATTTACCTCGTTCATTAACAGTTTAACGCAATCATCAAAAACACGCTCAAGCAAACACATGCATTACAAACAACAAACTCTTACAAGACATAAAACCTAACACGTACATTCTCATTCACGGAGCTAAAACTCGTCGTCACAAATAACGTTACAGACTCATTATAAACAGTTTTATATACTACTACAAATTAAAGCATTCATTTCTTACATGAACAACGTTGCATTTTAATCAGTTTCATCATTTTAATCACACATTAAGATCCAAAAAAAACCCTTGAACACGTATTTACGTAAAACCTAACAGAATGAAAATCTGAAAACACAAATGTACATACCAGAGATGCGAAATCTGGCAGGACGTAATGGAGAAGAAGAAAAAATCTACAGCCTCCTGATGATCATGATAATATCAATGATCATATCATCCTGATCTTCCAGATTTTATTATATTATATTTTTGGAAATAATCATGAATTGGACGTACTCTAGAGAAAAAAGAAGAAAAGAAAAGAAAGAATTTTGAGAAATGGCAGCCAGCCAGCCACTCTGGTTTTATGTTTTTTTTATAAATCTGTTAGGACAAAATATGGTTGCCATTCATAAATTTGCCGCTATTTCAATAATTGTCTTTCAATAAATGTAGGGCTCGAGCTATATCGAGCTGCTTGAGCGAGTTTGAGTCGAGTTTTAATCTAGTTTGAGCAAGAATACGAGCTAAAAATGAGCTCGAAATTAATATATGACAAGTCCGTGGAGTTATTCGTTATCGAATATTACTGTATATATATTTAATATATGTTCTTGACCTATTTGAGTTTTAAGGTTTTTCAAGTTAGACTCGAGTCTGCATCTTAAAAGCTTGTTGAGCTATCGAGCCATATATTGCTTATGTCCTTACTCGGGTCTCAAGCTTGAGGCCTAGCTCTTTTACAGCCATACACACATGTTAAAGACTTTGTGACTTGTGAATGTGACTCAATAAGCAATAAATCACTAATGTCCCATTACGTTCATTGTACTTGAAACATTACCATTGATGTCATATATGCATAGTTTATGGTATTAATATGACAATTGGATCTAAATTTAAATTTTGTGTAGTTTTTTTATTCTACTTAAATTTAAATAAGTCTAAACTCCAAACTAGAATGTGTAATAAATTAGATGTTTCTTGGATCTCCCGGGAACACAGAATATGGGTTTGTTTGGGATTTGATGCAAGTGTCAATCAGTACTTTGTAACAAGTCTCATTCAAAATAATTAAATAACTTAAATAAAACAAAGAAAATTCATTGAAATATGATATGAGAAATCTTATGAGTCCAAAGTAAACAAATAGCTTAATCTTTCGGCAAAAGTAAGTAGCGGTAGCAATGAGCAGTAGTAGTTTGTTTTTATAAAAACGTTTGATAACACAACCGTAAGTGAAATCATAATATGCTCAACGTTCCAAAATGCTCAACGCTCCCAAATGATACTTCATGGAGCATTGAAAATGAGCATTCCGAAAAAAATTGATAAAGCTACAAAACTTTACGACATCTTTTTCGTGCACATTCACTTGCATCACATACACAAGTGTTCTTTGTTGTTTTGTCAAATGAGCATTAAAGATCACACGTTTAACGCTCACCGTTCATCGCTTCTAAATGCTCTTAAATGCTCCACGGTGTTCCCATGCAATATATAGTCAGGAATTCTTGACGATAACGAGCTGAAACAACCTGTTCTTCCTGAATGAACACATTAGACTGAAATATTCTAATCCAAAGACTAAAGGTATCTATTTAAGTATTTCATGTTAAAAAAATATTAAAAGGATAAAATCCAATCAACCCGACAGGAGAAGTATTATTGGATAACATGGAACTGTTTATTTGATTGAATTATAGGGAACTTCTTCATGTGCCACAAGCATTACCTTTTTTTAATGTTTTTATATGGATGTGGTTGTTATACTGTATGGAGAATATGCTGCAATGATAGTCTTCAAAGAAGAAAAAATTGTCATGGCTTCTTCATTTATTTACACAACAAAAAATAGATAACTTAAATCTTTGATAAATCAATATCTGTATTTGTAAATATATAACCCCTTTGATTACCCAAAGTTTCTATAAATCTTGATTAATCGATATTTGATATATTTTCAATTCTACATCTCATGTCATATGTATGATCATCTTACGGGTTTGCTAGCTTAGCAAAATTAGAAGGAACAATTAGTAGTAGCAGCAAACGATAGCCGCTTAGTAATTGTTGTGACTTGTGAGTATTATTTGTTTATTTTATAAAAAGTGTTTGGTTAAGTAATTGTACCAGTGACTATAAACTGTAAAATGAAGTAACGTTTCTTCAAGCAGTATATCAGTTTTTAGAAATACAAAGGTTTTAAATTATTTTGTTTCAAACGTAACCTTTATATTTCCACCGTGTTTCTCTAATAACGATTACCTACAAAGTTGTAAACTGAAAATTATAATCTGAATCGGGCTTGGCCCAAATCAAACCCATTTATAATCTTTTCATGACTTCATGTTTTAACGAAGTCTAGAAATGGGCTATAGATATGTTTAGCACAATGTTGGCTATTTCTGTATACGGAAAGTACTACAAGAAAAAAGTCTTTTAGTGACACACAAAAAGTGTCCGAAAATATCAAAAAAATGTCACTAAATAAATTTTTTTTCACCTTCACCTATAAAAAGTGTCATTAAAAATCCAGGCGGTAAAAGTATAAAGTGATACAGTTTTCTGACACTTAATAGTGTCAGGATAGGTTGAGAACATTTCTGACACATACATGTGTCACTATAGGCTACTAGTAAAGTAAGTGGTCATGTACTCTTTGTACATACATCTTAGCCTGCTATATTTACATATAAATAGCACATGAATTACTAGTATTAATAACAAAAAACTGCTATTGAAACCTATTTATTGTTTCAACCATAAATCGATATATACAAAAGTATTTTGCCTGACAACAAACAAGAAACGAACATCTTTCTCATGCATGAAATGCAAGTACAATGATTATCGCAATCCAACTAACTGACTGAGCTAAAAAAAGAAGAAAATAATTATGCTTGGTCTTCGCAATGCTCATGTCACTTATTAGAAGAATCACATAACTGTGTTTAAGGTACCATATCGCAATTCTTCATTGTTTCCTGTAAATATTGCACGTACAAAAATACTCAAAGGCTTGAACACATAAAAACTACATAACCTTTTGACCCATTTCTAAAGGATGACTTGTTTGACGAATGACCCATTGACCCATAACCAACTTGACCCAAAACCGACCCATTTGCCACTGGTAAGTTTAAAGTTTATTGAAGCACATATAAAACTTTTGAACTAAACAACTACTTGATGTGATAAGACAACATGCGTCTGATTGGTTGTAAAAGAAATACATGAATTGAAAGTAAAAGAAATGATAAATCGCTAATGCTTATCGTTAGGGAGTGATTTCTCCCTTGGAGATGGCTCCGTATGCTCTCAAGATCCGCCTTGACCCCCTACTCACGTTCTACGCTTTGTGCGTGGAGTGAATGATGTGAGCTGCAGAATTTAGGTCGGTATTTATAGGCGGATCTAGTTACTGGCGTAACTTAAGTTGAGATTACGCGTAACCTATATAAACCGTAATAATGCTCTAGATAAAGCTAGTTACGGCGTAACACATAGAATGAGTTACGCCGTATCTTCAATATACGTTACAAAATCATGATTACGCGGTAATCGTCGGAAGGAGTTACGGCGTAGCTTGCAGCGGCGTGGAACATCATTTGACCTAATTAGTTATGGCGTAATCCTAAGATGGATTTACGCCGTAATATGCTGTTGAGTTGGTCTTTTGAGTCACGCTCTTGTTACGGCGTAATGTGAGAGAAGATTTACGCTGTAATTACTTCACAGTGGACATACTATCATATATCTTCAATAAACTCTCCAAATCCGCGTCTCTTTAGCTCCAATGCTCGTAAATTACCTGAAAGTGAAATATAGAGGAAAACAAGCGTAAATCCATATAAATGATATAAAATACGAGTATTATTCGGGGAAATTGACACTTAATATTCAGGACTATTTGATGTTATCAAATATCCCCCACTTGAACTCTACTTGCCCACAAGTAGACCTTATTAGATAAATTTCTAAAAAGATGTCTCCCATTACCTGAAAAATATAAGTTTAAAAATCCCTTATGCTAAAATAAAACAAAGCCGAACACCTCACGAAATGGGAACAAAACACTCAAATCTCTCAACTATTCTAAGTGTCAATTTCGGGGTGATCACTCAACGCACAGTCATAGCATGTATTCTATCATAAGCTTGGCGGTTACACAAATCTCCACTACTAGAGTTAAGTAATAAACAATTCTTGAAGGCAATATGGGTAGACACGACAAAGGTTAAGGGTGAATCGTCATTACTAACATGTCACAGCGAAGTGGACAAAATCAATGATACATGACCAAATCCATGGCCAAGACACCAAAGATTGCTCGCTTCATCACCTAGACACGCTTCACGACTAAAGGGTAGGATAAGACATGGGATATAATTGGTGTAAAGTAAAAATAACAGGAAAATAGTCTAAACCTATAACCAAGTCATCACCGCTTAGCGTTTGTCCAAAGTTCAAGTTTCAAAGCTAAGAAACCGGATCATGATAATCAAGTAGATGTGCCATTAGAGGACGTCATGATGGGCACATTACCTCTTCTTCAGCTGTTGGTGCAATAATCACCAACTTCATTCTTCAAATGTGACCGAGGTGGCCTCCTCGATACTAAATCTATGATGAGCTCATAAACATAGTGCTTATAACTTTGCACTTTACAATCAATAACTACAACTATTTTTTTTAATCACATAACAACTAAACATAGCATCCCCCCACTTGAGATGAACAATATGAGAATTTGGGGGGTCTTCAATGATCTTCAAAAATATGTCTTTGACGAAAGCGTGATTTTCGAACCTTTCCACCTAAACCTTGAACTTAGGCAAACAATGACTTCCCGATCACAAATAAAGACTACACGGTAGGCTAAGGTGTATGGGTGTACCGAAACAACATATTGGGTGAACAAAATAAAAGGAATGGCTCAGACGGGTGTATTTAGAGGTAACTTGCACTAAAGGTGAGTGCAACAAAAGGGTTTAACATGGGGGTCGAAAAGTCGAGGTGACTAATCGATAGACACACAAGGATAGGCTTTTTGGGTGATAATCCTATAATATTGCCTTCTTAAACTGAATAATCCAAATACATTAAGCTAACTCAACATACCCCGTATATGGTCTCGAAATAATGCGAAGGCCAAGTTTTAAAGTTTACAAGCTACCGGCACACTCATATTTTGGTGGATTTGGGGTAAATATTTTGAAACGGATAAGGCTAATCCCACCATATAATATCAAGGGTTATAATGTTCTCGGCTAAGGTCTAATCTAGTTAGGTTAAGAAAAACATGTCAAAATTTTAGAAATGCCATAATTTTTCAAAATAAACTAGAAAAACGAGGGCAAAATAAAGTTCAAGAGATAATTCTACTCCCGTCCCCCCCACTTGAAATGTACAAAGTCCCTTTTGTACTAAACATTAAATAAAGGTGAAGAGAAAGTAGAATTAGAGCGATAACTTCCCTTAAATTCGCTCCTAAAAAGAAAGAAGGCCCACGAAAAGAATCGTGCCTTCGCTTAAGTATCTACGAGCAAACTTCATTCACTGAAATCACACTACCAACAAGCATAATTCTAAAAAAGAAATAGAAAAATGAAAAGAAATCTAACTCACTTTCGTAGGAATCACGGTTGCATTTATATGCAACAAGCCTTTTAAACCACTTGGTGTCCCAAGTGGATGAGTGTAGTCTCGTGAGGGCTTACAGGGAACATACCCACAAAGTTCATTTAAAAACTAATACAAGGTTATTGTGTTTAAAGAGAAAGAAATAATACAAAGGATAGTTATGTCGTAACTCTTAGAAGGAGTTACGCCGTAATTATGGCAAAACACAGCGACGCCTTCTTTGGAGTGTAGCTACAGCGTAACCATTGCATGAGATTACGCCGTAATTGGTAATGCTCGGGAAGATAGCTCTTGGAGGTGTGTTACGGCGTAACCATTGGAATGAGTTACGCCAGTATCGTGACGAATCGGTCCCGTTCAGTCTGCTGCAGCAATTTCTCGATTTCTGCAAAAATAGTTAAAACACAAAACCCAACTGAAATGGAAATAAAACAAATAAAAGGGATAATTCGGGTTGTCTCATGAAAGAGCACTTTTCTTTATTAACGAGTCTTTAAGTTAGACTCAAGGCCATGGGCTAGAAATGTTTGTTTGTCATTTCGTGGATATGGCAATCCCCATGTTGAATCCAATTGATGAGATTCTCGTCCCGTTTATAGTCTACTCCAAGCTCCAAGCACCCCAAATAAAAATTTTTGATCTTTTGGTACGGGTGGTCAATCACTTTGGCCCTATTTTCGTCTCTTATGTCAAGCAGTGGCCGAGCATGGCTTAATTACTTCTTTGTCCAATTTTTAAAGTTTTGAACAGTTCTTGGCATTCTAAAAACTGTTTTATCGTCGCCCATCTTTAACCACACTAACCCTTCCTTCTCATTCTTATCTAGCCCAGATAATTCTTGAAAGGGTTTCCCGAAAATTACCCCGGTGATTCTATCCTCCACGAACTCGCTAGTGTTATCTAATACCACAAAATCGACCAATAATGAATGTGTTCCAACAAAGACATGAACGTTTGTTGCAATTCCCAAGAAATTGTTCCCTTTATACTCTAGTTCTTTTACCATAACTTGGTTGTAACATTCCTTCGATATGATGTTTACCGGGGAATTTGTGTCGATGAAGGGATGGAAGTCAATGAACCCAATATTGCATGAAATTTTCAGGTTATAGGGGTTCCTATGATGGATTCGAGTTCCCATTTCATAAAACTTAAGTTAGTCAGATCGTGAAAAAGTCTCTTCAGAATTGTTGTGCCAATGGACCATGTCGATGTCACTAGAAAAATCGTCGGCACTGATTCCCAAACCATCTTCTTCTTCAAAATTAACAAACACATCAAAATCTTTTCCCGAAGCGATATCGCCAAGATTTGAAGGGGTCTTTGGGGAATCACTAAGAAATTCTTCCAACGCATCACCAAAATTGCCTATAGGGTCAATTGCGCAAACCGTTTGAGGGATGGACAGAAGTTCATTTGATCTGAACGTAGCAACTTCCCCATTAGCTTCGAGTGTCATCTTTCGAGCAAATACATCCACTTTCGTATGGGCAGTAGCGAGCATGGGTCTACCTAGAATGATAGGTATTCTGTTATCTTGAGAATATCCGAATAACGAAATCCTTTGGGAAGAGGAACTTGTTGATTTTACCAATCGTTTTTCTACGATCCCCAAAGGTGATTGCATGGATCGATCGGCCATTTCTATTTTCATTTTTGTCGGCTTAAGATTTCTGATTCCCATGCGTAGGAACATTGAACGAGGCATTATGCTAATGCTTGCTCCAAGATCAGCTAAGGCGTTACACATGTTAAGATTCCTGATCAAGCAAGGGAGAGTGAAGCAACCTGGATCCTTCTCTTTTTGCGGCAGTTCATTTCTTAGATACGCTAAACATCTTTCGTTTAGTTGGACCGTTTCATCGAGATCATTCTTCTCACTACTTAATTCCTGCAAAACATTGTTAGGATTAGTTCTAATGGAATTATTTAGAGGGATGTTTACCGGAAGAGCTCCAATATCATGAAGTAAGAGTTTCTCCTTGCTAATTCTTCTTTTGACCTTATCAGAGAAGGTAGTCGGCTCCTCAAAAACTGTTTCAACCAAATTGACAATTTCTTCATCCCGTGCAACAAGATAATCCGTAATGGCTTTTGAGCATAAGTCCACATTCTTTTCCAAGCCCTTGATCCGGTCTTCATGAATCTTAAGAGAAGATACCGTGCTTTCTACGAATTTTCTCATCATTTTTTCTATCCTCTCGTCACGTTCTTTTGATTCTTCAATGTGGTCAAGAATCATCTTTTCCAAGCTATTTTCAATCTTGGCCCCAAATACACTTTTTACTTTTTCTACCCTACAAGCTTCACTTTCACTAGCCCTTTCCAGTCTCCGCTTTTCAAACGTCGCACCGTAGTCATTTTCTCTCTTGGTTAATGTTTTCATCACCTTGTGATCGAAATTATCTTTTGGTCCATACCCAGTTTCCATATGCCATTTATAGCAATGTTCAGATATCCGACGAATAGACTCCAAAGCTTGGTCGGGTGCCATGCTTGGAATAGGTCTAGGAGAATCGAGAAGTTCACGGTTCTCTGCATTAATCCCTCTATAGAAAACATAGACAATTTAGTGCTTGTTCAGATCATGAGTAGGGCAGCGGTAAAGTAGCTCATTGTATCTTTCTCATGCTTGATACAATGTTTCTTCTCTCTCTTGAGCGAACTGATGGATTTTACCAAGAAGTTTAGCCATCTTTGAAGGAGGGCAAAACTGTTGAATGAATTCCCTTCTTAATTGATCCCACGTTCCCTTGCATTCGACAGGGAGTCTATTATACCATCATTTTGCAGTCCCTGTAAGAGTCATAGGAAATTTTTTTTCTGTAACCGAATAGCTAGGGATATTCCGGACGCTAAAAAGGGAAGACAAGTAAAGCACTTCTTCCACATGATTTTGTACATCCTCATTCTCGTCTCCAAAAAGCAGCTCGTGTAATTCCCGGATAAATTGGTCCGGAATGGAGAATTTTTCCATACCGAGTCTTGTGTGAAGGCTCTTTACGTTCACATTGGGTTGTTCCATATATTGTTCCATGGTTATCCCTTCGATATTAACTTCATCAATAACTTCGGGTTCTGCATCAGATTGGTCAGATTCGTAAAATGAGAAAATATTATGAATAGGAATTGGTGAGTAATCTTTTTTCGTCCAAAATTGTTTTTCCGGATCGTCGAAAGGGGTAGCCAAAAATGGCTTGGAGCTTCTGGTCTTGAATCCTGACATTACGAAAAAGAATGAAAATTAAAAATAGACTTAATAAAAACCCTAATATAACTCCCCGGCAGCGGCGCCAAAAACTTGATGCAGGTTTTACTGACCAGGTTTTAATATTTATAAGTGTCTCGTTTACCTATGGTCTAGCTTATGCACTAACGGGCAGTGTACCCGATCGTGTATAGTGTAGGAATCGGTAAAACCGATGTCGTCCCAAGAGCTATGTGAGCAGATTATAATTAAGTCTAATGTCACTGATTTTAATGGTTATAAGATTGAAATGATTAATTAACTAAAAAGACAAGAAAATAAAAGAATGCAAATAAAGGCAAGGGTTGTGATCAATAGAGGAGAAGTGTGCTAACCTAGTTACTCATCCTATCAAGTTATGTTCACGTCTAATTACTTCCAATTGCTTCAAGTGGGGTTTAGGTCGCTAGGGCAACATTTGGTCGATTCGTCTAACCTATCGACAAAGGTTTCCACCGGAGATCAAGCTACTACCCTTGAAAGTCCAGTTGTTTTAGTCCCCTAAGCTAAGTCATTAAGTTCCGCTACATGCAAGATTCATAACAATGAGTGCCGGGCGCTAGCATCTTAGACACTCATCCCTAGCTTAAGTTCATCCAAACGACGGTGATCATTTGGTTGGTTCGCACAAAGAAGAAGGGTCATCGGTTGGTCAATTCTTACCCTTCCCACTCGGTCTACCTACTTAGGGTCGGTTGGTCGATTCTCTAAGCAACTAGACACTACCGCCATTCAAAACTACCAAACAAGGGTAGCTACCAACAAACTATGCATGCATACACTAGAAACAATTATACTGGAAGCAATGTAAACATAAACATAACAATTAAGGAATCATAACTAGGCTAGCACCAAAGGTGCTTAGCCGATCATATTAAATGAAACAATCAATTCAACATTTGACATAATGAAATACATGAATTGAAAGTAAAAGAAATGATAAATTTCTAATGGTTATCGTTAGGGAGTGATTTCTCCCTTGGAGATGGCTCTGTATGCTCCTCAAGATCTGCCGTCAGTCCCCTACTCACGATCTTTGCTTTGTGTGTGGATTGAATGATGTGAAGAATTTAGGGCTGGTATTTATAGGCCAGATCTAGTTACAGCGTAACTTAAGTTGAGAGTTACGCCGTAACCTATATAAATCTGTAATAATTCTCTAGATAAAGCTAGTTACGGCGTAACACATAGAATGAGTTACGCCGTATCTTTAATATACGTTACAAAATCATGATTACGTCGTAATCATTGGAAGGAGTTACGGCGTAGCTTGCAGCGGCGTGGAACATCATTTGACCTAATTAGTTACGGCGTAATCCTAAGATGGAGTTACGCCGTAATATGCTGTTGAGTTGGTCTTCTGAGTCACGCTCTTGTTACGGCGTAATGTGAGAGAGGAGTTACGCCGTAATTACTTCAGAGTGGGCATACTATCATATATCTTCCATAAACTCTCCAAATCCGCGTCTCTTTAGCTTCAATGCTCGTAAATTACCTGAAAGTGAAATATAGAGGAAAACAAGCGCAAATCCATATAAATGATATAAAATACGAGCATTATCGGGGAAAATTGACACTTAATATTCAGGACTATTTGATGTTATCAATGCTGAAAACTTTTATAGCGAACAATGAAACAGGAGGTGCTTCTCAAGCTACCTAACTTAAATTTTGCAAACTGACCTCATTTTTAGTTCTACGAACAATCTACACTTGGATAAAGATAATTTTTTGTTGATTTGTATTTAATTGAGTGGAAAACCTTTTCGGTTAGAATCTGACCTGATAACCAACTAGAGGGTCCAAGTACCTTGATCGCCCCAAACTAGAACACGAGAATGCCTTTGTTGGCAGGAGGGAATCATAAACTGAAACCCCATGTGTACAAAAGGTAAAAGAAGTATATGGACCACAACAAGAAAGAGTAGCACTAACCGTAACAGGTTGTTGCCAATGTTTTTGGATTCCCTGAAGGTGCCTTTTTCCGACAACTGAAACCACAAATATATGCTCGCTAGCAACGGAGAGTAACCTGCTCGACATGTACCTACAATGAAAAGAAACAAAAAAAAAGTTAGAAAAACTGGTACCACAAATTTACAAGTATTGTCATGTTTATTCCTTGACGGAAAGTCAAATCAGCTATTTCAAACAACGTAATAATATGGAATGAGCAGAAATGCTCCCACGCGTTGCAGCGGGGCTTATTTGTTGGGACCCTTTTTTAATGGCAAGTAGTATTATTTATACCACTTGTAAATATACCCATGTTATTTACATGTACATATACCAGCAGGTTTTTGCACAGATCTCATGCTCAAGAAAAGAGAAACATGCTATTAATAATATGCAGGAATCTTAAGGTCAGCAACTGAATATTTCCATGTAAGCATCTTATTAGAAAAAGAAAATATATATGATGAAGCTCATGTGTATGATCCTGTATCACATAATAATTGACATATATCACTTACCGTGGTTTAACATATATGAAGTTAGTCAGCTTTCACTTACCGTAACTCCGTGAGAGGCCAACCCTTTAATGTCAGGTTATCATCATCCTCATTTCATTCTATAAAGTGCAATTCCAATTCTTTCAGCCACATTGATAAGGTTTTAAAATGTACCTTTTTGAGGGGTCGTTTAAGCCCTTATTTGATCATTTTTGTATCCGTTATTACTTAATATCGTTCCTTTTTTACTTTTAGGTATCTTGAAGGCAAAATCTTGGAATGACACTTATTCGGACGAAAAGGCGCGAATAAACGAAGAAATGGCCAAAGTCAAGAACCAAGACACTCAGTCTGGGCCCGAAGGTGGCGTCGAGCACAAAACAGTGACTCCGTCGGACAACTTTGTGACGCCGGTAGCAAATTTCTCATTTACAAGTGACGACGGGTTTTAAAAGAGTAGGGTGTCGCAACTCGACGGCCTAGATTTGATCTGAGACGACGCCGAGATTGAAGGGACGTCGTCACAAGCATAAGGTGGCGTCGTCGCAAGACTAACGTGGCCAAGACGAAACCCTAATGATGGCGACCAGCGGCGTCACAAATCAAAAGGTGGCGCCGTCGCATGTGTAATCTTATATATAGAATCCGAATTTTTTAGTTTTGTATGTGTAGTCTTTTGGAGTAAAAACCTAAACCGAACCAAGGCTTTCTTGTACAATATTTTAGGGTTCCATACCCTATCTTACATCAAGATAAGTGTTTTACTTCATTAATTCAATTATGTCTTCAATTAATTGTGTGTATGCTTGCATGTTTCCCATGTCCGACTAATTTACTTGTGTGTTTGCTTAGGAGATATGAAACTTAATTATTGAATATTGATTGGTTGTCTCTTATCTTAATTGTTAATGATCTAGTATTGCGATAGGTCATCCGTTATGTAGTTAATGCTTGATTAATCTTTGTTGAACCTTAGCTTATAGTACCTAGAGTCATTGTAGGCTAAACCATCCGAAGAGTACCTTAGTGTTAAGTTTATAAATCCCAGAGATTTTGTAGGCGATAACCTTTGGTAGTTTCAAAGAGTTAGGGATAAACGCATACCCTACGACCTTAGACACACAACGCGATTAAGAATAAGGACGTGACAATTCAACCATCAATAGAAGATAATTAAGGAGTAATAAAAACCTAAGTAAACACATCTTTAAATCATCATACGAGCACACAATAATTAGACATAGACTACATACACCTTAGATTAGATAATTAGACGAATAGAGTAATCGGTAGAAATACCAACCCGAAATCCAATACCCCAAATTGTACCTTTCCATTTCCTAAAACATAAAAAGATAAAAATAATCTTCCTCAACCCCAACCTTAGCGTAGTAACTTCTCACTAGCATTCCTATTCCCTAGAGAACAATATCAATTACCGTGGCTTACCTAATACTACACTACAACGATTAGGTTCTCGCGCTGGGTGTTGAAAAACTTGCTCGACGAAAAGGAAGTTCCTTTGACCCCGAACGACGCGTGTAGCGTTATCACACATAAACCTATAGTCAATAGCATATAAAAACGTAAATTAATAACTATAATTTAAAATTAAGCATATAAAAACATAAATTATTATAAAACAAATCAGATAAGAAAAAGTACTTACATACTGTTTTTGGCTTACCGGTTTTGGCATCTGTGGGTTTGGTGAAAATTTTGGGAAGGTGACGGATGAACACGGTTCGATTGAAAGTGTGATATCACTGTGGAGGATATAGGATGTAACCGGGCCAGCAAATGAAGCATCCCAACAAACAGGTCAAAGTTTTTCCGATTATTTTACAAAGCATCCGATTATTTTAATAAGCATCATAAAACGGCGACGTTTTATGATTGGTTTAGTATAATTAGAGAATGAAGTAGGTCTTTAACCATCATTATAATCTTGGTGCAGGCTAACCATTGTACTCTGCTAAAACTAACAAAAATAAAGCACTAAACCATAACAGACGACTTAACTGGTCATCAATAAAATGTCCAAATTACACTTGTATAACGACAAAGTATGTAAAATGGGACATCATTCTTAGTTATACAATAGGGGCAACAAGTATACAACTAGATATTACCTACAATAAAATAGTAACTCTAATGCGAATGAAGCACAAAATAATACGAAAGACACAAACGATTTATTAGCAACTAAACACCAAAAAATTAGGCTACCAAAGGCCACAAAACCATATACAAAACTAATAAATTATCAGTAACATGATATACATAATCAATCAAACAAATTATTAGCTAACGAACATAAAAAATTAATTAAACAATCAGTCCATAGACTACTATCAAAATCAAGCAAACTATACATTAAACTTGCACTCAATCATTCAAAAAAAATCAAAATAGGCATATTGAAGACTTACTTACAAATGTGTGCCGACTAATTTTGATCACCAAACTACCAATTAACTAACTCCTATTCGAAACTCAACTACCGATTAAGCAACTCCGATTTGAAACCGAACTACCGATTAACTAACTCCTATTCGAAACCGAACTACCGATCAACTAACTCAGATTCAAAACCCGAACTACCGATTAACAAACTCGAAGCCCTGACTACTGAATCGCAACCCTAACTACCAATTTGAAACCCTAACCGCCGATTTGAAACCCTAACCGCCGATTCAAAACCCTAATTTCCGATTAACTAACTCCGAACTGTGACTTGAAAGTTTTGATTAACCAGTTTTGAAAGAAATGATTAATTTTTGAAGTTTCGATTAATTTGAAGATATTAATTTGGAAGGGGAGAGAAAAATATTAAATTGATTTTGATTTAGAAATGGAAAGAGTGAGGGTTGTAAATATTCAAAAAAACATGTTGTAGTTTTGACATAAATGATTATGAGTTGGTCAAATATTACTATATTTTTGCTCACACTTTTAATAAGTGTGGGTAAAGCTATATTTTTACTAACAAATTTTTGTAGTGTTTGTGAAAAATAAAATTTTGCTTACATATTTTCATGAGTGTAAGTATAAATAAGACTTTTTGTCACACTTAAAGAAAAAGTGTGGGTAAAAGTTAAACATTTACCGACAATTTAAAGAAGTGTTGGTAAAACTAGACTTTTGCTAACACAACAATTCAAGTGTGGGTAAAACTTAGGCTTTTACTAACATATTTCAATTAGTGTGAGCCATAGTTAGACTTTTTCTTACACATTTTTAAAAGTGTGAGAAAATAGTAGAATATAATCACACTTTTTAGAAAAAGTGTAAGTAAATGTATATTTATACTTACACTTTTTAATGAGTGTCACTAAAACATGTGTCACTAAAAGGCACTTTTCTTGTAGTGTAAGTTTTATTGTATTTTGGTTATTATTATCAAATTCAAATGTAAATAGTTGTATGTAACATCTATTAATGTGTATCGTTTATGCCTTCTAGCATCATTAACAAAATTATTGTGAACAACAGCCAAGACATCATAGCCACTAATGTGGCAAGTACGGGTGGGACGAAGATTGCTACATCTAACCCTTTTGTCTTGCACTTAATACAATCGATTCGATGAATCGGCAATCCCTTGATGTAGAGGTTTCTAGTAATACAATGGAAGCAAAGGAGGTTGGGTCTATCGAGACAGTAATGTATCACAAGATCCGCATGAGTGATTCAATGGTAGCTAACGGCTGGTCCTACCCCTATTGTTGAGAAAATTGGGGAATTTGAAAGGCTTCTTATTGATGGAAAAGCTACTCTTGTTGATGATAATGGTAATCCTATTAAAAATGTTGATTATCAGGGTTATAATAAGGATTTCCCGGCTACTTCGTTTACTAAGAGGGTTAACCCATTTACTAAGGTGGGAGAGATTGTGGATTCTGATAGTGATGATGATGAGGTTGTGAACACCTTTGATGAGACGAGTAATCTATTTGGTGGTGGTCATGATCGCGAAGATGACTATGATGAATATGGTTATGATAACTATGCAGATCAGGTTTACGATCTTCCAGGAAACTTGGATGCCTATTATGACACGTATGGTATCAAGCTCCAAGGCCTTGGTAGGAAGTAACTTTATATCCATAGGAGTCTAATGTTATATTTCGAGTAGTGGTTTATTTTCTTATATAGAGAATAGGAAGTATATTGTTATGTAAGCTTTTTGCCTATGTAACGGGCTGAGATATGGGATTCACCCATATCCTTTGTACTTAAACGTTTTTTGGAGTAATATATTTACCGGGTCTTTGACCTTTTACAAAAAAAAAAACTGCCAAGACATCATAAATCAAGAAAGTATAAACTCTTGACAGTTTGTATTAAATTTGAGCGAGATAAACATGTGTATACATTTATATTTCCCAAGCTATTTTGATGTATTAGTAAACTACAGTTATCGTAAATTCCATATAAGTTAAGTGATGTTTATGTTTGTGAGTTTTTTTTTGGCAACTTAAACGAGTTTTAGAGCAAATATTGTCGGCTTAGTTCACAATGACTTTGGGGTGAAGATGTTTTCTCAAGTACACCTTCCACCAAATCTTTCCTAATATTTATTTGATTAGCCTATGATGCTATGATTGAAGTCCGCATGTGTCTTGATGTTCTAGATTTTTTTTGAACGACAACTAACAATCTCACAATGTACAAACCACAAACTATCTCACATGTCCTAAGCAAGAGTCGAACCCACAACCATTTTGATTGGGAAGCTTCTCACACAACTAGGGGTACCATTGGGACACAAGCCCTTTGGTGTCTAGCTATTTTAGATGACTCGGAAACTGAAACTAATCTCGTGAAATGTTTGTCACTCCATGTACGATTGGAATTCAGAAAGTCAACTTTAAACATTAACCGCATTTGGCCTTTAGGTACTGATTAGTATTGGGTTAATCCCAATCTACCCAACCCAGCGACCCAAGTCAACACCCATTATGACCTGGTCAACAAAAGTCAACGAAAGTCAACAAGAAGCAGTTACAGAAACGGTTATATGACAGTTATGCTGTAACTGTCATATCCTTGAACCGAGACAACGTTTCTATGTACCGTTTCACTTTGTATAAATAGAGTAGAACATGTAACGATTACATTCATGACATATTTATAAGTAAATAGAGATTATTTCATACTTTTGGTATATTTTGATTAAAGATCCGTAAAACTGGGCCAACAATTGGTATCAGAGCCTGATTCATCATATACCTTTTCGTTTTAAGTTTCAGAATCAATAAGAACCCTAAAACAGTTTCGAAAAAAATTTCTGCAAAATAATCCGAACACAAAATCAAAAGATATCATCTTTTGTGTTCCATATACGTTTGTCGATCCAAGGGAACAATCACATAAGTGACTGCTCATACCCGGCAACAAAATCTTTCATTCGTATTTTTTTTCTTTCATCGAAACTTTTTTTTTATCCACAAAGGATCATAAACGAATTAAAATCGTTTATATATTGATTCAAACAAAAACCAAAACGAAGTCATCAATTTAGGGCAGAATTAAAGATTCAAATTAGAACAAACACACCTGTTCCGAATCAAAATCAAGCCCAGAACTTTATTTGAGTCACCAATCGACTTTATCCCATCTCCAATCGTTTAATCTCTCACGGATATTGAAAACCCCAATTCATTGAAACCCTAGTTTCATTTTGTGGGATCAATTTGTGCTCATGAAGAACACATCAAACCGGAGGAGAAAGGAAGGCCGTGATTGACCATCAAGGAGGAGAAAAACCTTTCAACCCGTAAGAAGAAGAAGGCGAAGTGGTTTTCGGTCTCCACAAAGACACGTTTTTTCTCTCGTAAGAAGAGATAAGAAAAGAGGGCAAACACAAGGATTATTTAGGCTACGGGGTTTTATTTTAACCCCCTGTGTTTCGAGAATTTCAAATCCATCCTTTCATTTTTTTAAACTTATACTTATCTTTAGTATAGTTTTATTTAATTTTGATAAGTTACTATATTATACCCTTAAGTATCTTATCATTTTTAGAATATAATAACCAAGTGACTACACTGCTTATTATATCATTAGGAACAACTTTTAAGAAATTAACCTTAGGTTATTCGTTTTTAAAATATAATAATCTCCGAGGATAGTTTTGGATTTAAAAACTAGTCCTATAAAGTTTTATAGCCTATAAGGAAAAATAAAACATTTTTCAACACACCTCGTGTTAGATTTTTGGAGATAATTTTTAATTGTCAATAAATTTAAAATATGACGAAAGGAAGTGGAAATAAGGAACCTAGTACTAATTTTACAAATAGTACACCCCAATTTCAATGCCCGATCCTAAAGCCCGCGAATTACTCATTATGGGCAATTCGAATACAAATCATTCTCGAAGCGAGTGGTTTATGGGAAACAATAGAGCCGACTGAATCGACTCAACCCAATAAGACAAAAGAGAAAACCGCTATTGCTTTCCTTTATCAAGCCTTACCCGAGGAACAATTATTTCAAATAACAAAGCACAAAACCGCGAAGGACATTTGGAGTGCTCTGAAAACTAGACACGTTGGCGAAGACAGAGTTCAACAAGCAAGACTACAAACACTCAAATCTGATTTTGAGATGTTACAAATGAAGGAAGACGAGACAATTGACACCTTTGCTACAAAAGTTACAACTCTCGTAAACAAAGCCGCTAGTCTAGGAAACACCATAGAAGATGAAACCTTAGTACGGAAACTACTAAATGTTGTACCCGATAGGTATCTCCAAATAGTCGCATCTATAGAACAATATTCCGACCTAAGTGAAATGACTATGGAAGAAGCAATTGGAAGACTTAAGACCTATGAAGAAAGGATTAAGTTTAAAAAGGATAAACAAGTAAACAATCAAGAGACTTTGATGTTCACCCGACATAGAGGACAAGGAAAACCTTTTAGAGAATATGGTCAGGGAAGATTTAACCAGTCTCAAGGCCGAGAACAAGACAAGAACAATTATCAATCTAAAAGGGAAGAACGAGAGTCTTTTGAAGAAGATACAAGAGACAAATCTCAAGTCACATGCTACCGATGTCACAAACTTGGACATTATGCATATGAATGTCAAAATAAACGCAAGAATCAAGTCAGAGAACATTCAAATTTTATTGAAGAAGACTTAGAGCCAACATTACTTATGGCGACTATAACTGAAGAGAAATGATACAATGAGTAATAGCAGAGATTGCAGTAACGGCAGAGATTGCAAAAACAGCAAAGAGTGCAGAAACCGCAGAGAATGCAGAAACCGCAGAGAATGCAGAAACCGCAGAGATTGCAGTAACCGCAGAGAATGCAGAAACAGTAGAGAATGCAGAAGAAAGCAAAATGGAGACGACTACAAAAGACTTAAAGACCTACGTCGCAGCGATTGTGATTAAGGGGGAGAATATTGGGTTAATCCCAATCTACCCAACCCAGCGACCCAAGTCAACACCCATTATGACCCGGTCAACAAAAGTCAACAAAAGTCAACCTCAACGAAAGTCAACAAGAAGCAGTTACAGAAACGGTTATATGACAGTTATGTTGTAACTGTCATATCCTTGAGCCGACACCACGTTTCTATGTACCGTTTCACTTTGTATAAATAGAGTAGAACATGTAACGATTACATTCATGACATATTTATAAGTAAATAGAGATTATTTCATACTTTTGGTATATTTTGATTAAAGATCCGTAAAGCGGGCCAACAATTAGTTTTCTTACCAAGAAAAGTTATCGACTCAAACCGATCCTAAGTTTTCATTTCAGCTTCGGAAGAGTTCAAGTTGTCAGAAGATTAAGGCCTCAAAATCTTCGAGGAGAAGAGTATAATGATGTCGATTTTGCGACTGTGAAATTGCAACCAGAGGTATGAAGCATTTTATTTCTCAAAAGTTAGGCTGTAGATTTAGATTGATCTGCAACTATACTTTTTAGGTGTACTTGGAAAGGACAGTTGGGACTCGGATACCTATGAATTTGGTGAGGTGCTCATGGAATTTGCATCCCAGAAGCAAGTTTATGAAGTTGTTGCGAAACCGGTGGTGGAGGTATGTGGTGTTGCACACTTCTGTGCATTTTATTTTTTTTTGAAGATTTAAGTCGCCTATCGATATGATTTATGTGCAATGCCTGTTCACATTAAGCTTAGAATATGAAGTATCTACCCTTACTCCCTTAGTTCCAGGTGATGTAATGATTTTTCCTGCTCCTCTATTTGCAATAGTGCAATAGCGATCATATTATTAATTTTTAGATATTGGAAAATGAATAAATTGCTACTGAATTACCACCAAGAAAATAGTTGGGATAAAACACATCGCGAGTCGGGTTTGTTTCGACCAGATGCTGCATGGTTTGGTGGGTTGACTTCGCTTCATATCACATCTGGCAAAAATCGTTCCGAGAGTGTGTTGGATGCATTAACTAATTAATGATACTGAAATGGTACTTTTTCTTTCTTTCTGTTGACGAAGAGCAATGGATATCTGGAGCATAATTTCGCGGCTCACGATTCAAGCGTGTTTCTATTTTTGGATCAAAATATAAAGAGCAATGCATAGAAAGTTCATTTATGAGATAACTCTCAACAATAGATCCTCAACCCTTGCTTTGTTTCTTATTGTTCTTTTAGAGAACCCAACTTCTGTATGAAATTTATAAAAAAATTAATTAATTAAAAAAATGACATAACTAATTAGTTTTTTATGTAAACATAAGTATGTGCCGAGTTAAAGGAATAATTACCTCTCGTAAAGATACATCCATCTATATTGCATCGACCACCAAGAAGAGCTTCGCTAGCTAAATGTACAACAAGGTGTTCCTTTGAGTCAAAGAATCCGGTGGGAAGATTTTCTCCAACTTGCAAATAGTTTCAACTATACTTTTTGCTGACTTTTCTAAATCTTCAATGCGCAAAACCCGTGAGCATATTGCACTAAAAATGTACATAACTCGTTATAACATCCCATAGTACATTCGGTATCATCCTCTTAAAGCAATTGGAAGTAATCTTTGTATAAAAACATGACAATCGTGACTTTAAAGTTATAAAAGTCGCAATCTGTTAGATTTACACCCCTATATTAGATGCATACCCATCAGAAACTTAAGCTTTGTCATCCATTCGCACACTTTTGCAGTTGCATTCTATTCAAAGTGCACTAAGCTTTTGGCTTCATATATTTATTGTGCACCTTAAACATATGCATTCGGTCTATCACAAGATATTTCTACATCTTTCCTAGCCTTGACATTGTCTTTCGCTTTCAAGCTACCCATGATGGTGAAATAAGTTCTCAAAGAAATTCTTCTCAATGTGCATTAAATCGAGATTGTGTCGAATTAACAGAGTGTGCCAATATGGAAGCTCCCGTAAGATACTTCTCTTTACCCAATTATGCGTATGACCAAAACCATCAATTTTTATTTTTAGGTTTGTATGGCTCGCCTTCATAAACAGAGGGAAGATAACGAACTCACGCCAAATTTCATTACAGGTTAATTGTGGGGTGGGCCAAGAACACGGTTTTGGGCCAAAAATCCTTCCTATCACGCCTATACGGGTGTTTTGAATGTAAAATCTTCGATGAGAGTCGAACCAACACGGTTTACCTCCATTATGTATTGAAATGAATCCACATTGCCCATGCAATATGGACATGCTAATTTGCGTGTGTGCTCCATCCGGACAACATTGCATAAGTGGAAGTCGCTAATCGTCCATAACAAAGGCAATTTTCATGTAAAAGTTGTTTTACGACACGCATCATAAGTTTCAACACCATCTTTCCATAGCTCTTTCGACTCTTTAATCAACGGTCAGAAAACACGCCCAAGTTCGACCGGGTTCTTTCTTCCGTGAATAACCGGACTCAATTTAACGTGTACGCCTTTTAAGCTCATCCAAGGAGGTAAGTTATAGATTGTAAGAAAGACGGCCATAATGAATACTGAATTAGAATTTGAGTTATTTGGATTGAACCCGCTGCATAACCCGAGACGAACATTCCGAATCTCTTTAGAAAATGATGAATGGGTTGAGTCAAAGTGTTTCCATGCTTACCATCACTTGGATGTACCATCTTATTTGAGTCTCATTGTATGATCATGATGCCAAGTCATCTCTTTAGACATCTTTTTGACATGTACATTCTTTGAAGTCTAGGGCAATCGGAAAATATGTAAGCACTAAATTAGGGACGTTATTTCTTCCACCATTCTTGTAACGAGAATGCCCGATACTTTACATTTAGTCAAGATGTAATCGCTTTCCCATAGAATAACATGCAATGATTTTTGCACGCATGAATCTTTTCTCTTGGAAGGTTGAGTTTTCTCGTAATCTTTTGTATCATAAAAGTTCTCAACCATTTTATTACCATCGTGTAACATGTCCTTAAAGATGGAAAGTGCTCGATTATATGTTGCCTCGGGTACATTGCATTCTCGCTTTCCAATTTAACAACCTTGTGGCAGCTTCAAGGGTAGAAAACTTTGACACCCATCGCATAAAGGCTCGCCATCGCCTTCTAACATTTCATAGTATTCCTTGGCAAACGAATTTGGGGCTTGTTCTTCCCGAGTATCTCGATTGAAAATCAATCAAATGTTGCATTATGAATATCCAAAATCATCTGCTCTGACCACCAACATTGTCATCTTCAATTGGCTCGTAACATTTCCTATCTCTCGCTCGCTTACTTCTTCCTTCACCATGGGCATACCAAATTGTATAACCACGGATGAACCCTCACAGCCACAAGTCATACTTAACATCATCCCTTTTCTTGAATACTTTTATTTTACACTTAGCACACGGACATTTGATACGGAAAACTACGTTATTTCCCAAAGTTTTTCTTTCAACAACTTTTCAATTGAAAACGCGAAATTCGTAAACTCGGTCACTTTCGATTGGTAATAAGAACAAAGACGACCTCGACTATTTCTTCTTTTGTACATCCATTCTCCGTCCTTACTTGTCGACATAACTAAACCGAATGACCAACTCGAAAGTCGCTTTGAAACCGCTCTAAACCCGATGCCATTGTTAATCTACCTTATAGTGTAATCGTAACTTTAAAAGACCAACTCTTAATTTGGCGTTAATCAAGATGGTATTGAATCATAAGAGACACGAGATTATTGTCCTACTTAACATGACATTTACGATCCACAATATGTCAAGTGTAAAGTGACAAAGAACTCAAGGGTGTTTTAATGAGCTAACAGAGACAAATTCAAAACCGAATGACATAACAAAAACTCCCACACAAATACACATATCGACTCAAATGACATCTCGGTAATTATTGGCGACTAGAAAACAAAAGATCGATTATCATTAAACGCTATGAAAACACCTATGTTGGTTCAATCGATAAGCATGTAATCTAAAAGGTTTAACTCATGGCGATACATTGACGATAAACCGAAATTACAAGTACAGTACAAAGAAACTATACATTGACGATAAACCAAAATTGCTACTTAACGACATCACATAAGCATTCATCGCCACCCTTCCGATTAGTATACTCATCCAAAACCTCATTTAATCCAATACGATTTGGAACAAACTTAAGCATAAAATTCATAACTCTAACTACACATAATTTTCACAGAGTACGAATTGACTAAGAAGGTGATCCGCAGTACGTAAAAAGCCAATCACATATGAATCAATTTAATAACGCCCTAACTCTATTAACGCCGAACTATTGCAAAACGAGTTCTACAAACCTTAAAACAAAAAAGAACAAAAAACATCAAGACCAAAATGGAAGAAGGTACATGAGGTGCCAAAGGTATAATCCATTAATCGAAACTAATCAATATACTAAACGTATAAATTGAAGCAATATCATTTAACTGTTAAATACTAAAAACAATCTAAGACATATCGAAAGTTTAATTCTCCGTAAGGGGTGGGTTCTTGGAAGAACACTTAAATTACGTTATAAATGTGGTTCCTCGTTGTCAAGTTACTTAGCATTCTCATTTAAAGTTTCTCCATCTCACTCATAACTCGTAATTACGGATTAAAACAGATTCACGACTACTTATCACGACTACTTTAGCGTTGAACTTGAGGCTTATAAGCACTTCAAAACAGATTCACGACTACTTATCACGACTACTTATCATACTCATTGTGTTGGATAGTCATTATTATATACAAGTAAAAGAAGACCAATGGAACACCGTATATAAGAAAACCAAGTATGTCAACAAGTGCTAAATCTCAAAAGAGTAGGCGATTATAAACGTGCTAAATTCTAAGCAATACCATTCCCGCAATAGCGTTTCATCTACCGGTGATTCTCACGCTTGTCAAACAAAGAGTAGGCGATTATAGCATTTGACAAACAAAGAGTATATAGCGCTTCAAATTTATTCTTTCACAAGACATGAGTTAGGTATATCATCAAACACCTTACATGCATCAAGACATGAGTTAACTAATTTAATAACTAATTCGAGTTAGGCATATCTTCAAACACCTCATATGCAACATCAAGACATGAGTTAACTAACTTAATAACTAATTCAATGATAAGCTCAAACATTCAACAAATCAACCGATAAGCTCAAACATTCAACAAATCAACTGATAAGCTCAAACAAACTAGTAACAATCAACCGATAAGCAAAAGTTAGGGCAAAATAAGCAATAAACAGTTAAACCTTAATCAACTGATAACATCAATCGATATGAACAATGGTGGCGGAGTTAGGTCGATGGCGGACGGCGGTGGCGGATGACGGATGGCGGATGGCGGTGGCGAATGGAACATCGAATGGAATGGAACAGTTAAAAGAGGGAAGATTGAAAGTTTTAAATGGGATTGGGATTTTAATAAGTTTTAAATGGGATTGAAAGTTTTTGAAGTTTTTGAGAATTTTGTTAAATGGGATTGGGATTTTAATAAGTTTTAAATGGGATTGGATTTTTGTTAAAAAGATTGAAAGGTTTTTGAAGATTTTAATAAGTTTTAAAAAGTATTTGAGAATTTTAAAAAGTTTTTAGATAGTATCTTGTGTAATTTAACATTTGTTTTATTATTTTTTTGTGTATTTGTAATTCGAAACAAAATTATATCAACATGTAATGGTGGGGTTATAAATTTGGGTCATAGAAGGCGAGAAAATTAATACACGAGCAAGCATTAACAAACATAGAAAAAGTAATTAAGTAACTAAAATAGCAATAGAAAAAGAGCTTATGATAAGTAGAGAACATCACATCAGATTCATAATCAATGTTTTAAAATCCGGTTTTTATTTGACCGGTTGAGTCAACGATTCACCGGGTTACGTGTTCAACCGGTTGAAACGCCGGGTTAAGCCGGTAATATGACAGATGAAAAAATTACCAAATTTGAAAAGCTCGTAAAGAAAAACATATAAAACACATTTTAAAATAAAACACATTTTAAAAGAAAACAATACAATATCATACAAAATAGGCTTGTCTTCACAATTTTTATATTACATCATGTTTAGTTTTGTATATTATTCTAAATTTAATAAAAATACTAATTCGCTTCGTTAAGCACCATCAAAAGTGTATTTGACTATATGTTATAGATTTCATCAAACTACATAACCACTTGACCGACTCACAAGTCATGAGCCAAATACGAGTAATTAATGTAACAACCGCTTGGCTAACTTGAAACATGAGTTGAGGGCGCACACACAATAAAAGCCTAAAACGAAAAGAATTTACATTGAATAGTGTAATCCCAAAAATAGTTATGTTGAAACAGGAGTCGACATAGTTTAACATATTATATATGTGCACATAATAAATTTTAATATTTCCGTCGGAAATAAGTAATATTTCTGACGGATTTCCGACGGAAATATTAAAAATAAAAATCATTAAAATTAAAACATTTCCAACGGATTAGCAACGAACAAAAATAGATGTTTGAATGGCGTCGGAAATTGACGGTAAGTTATGGATTAGTGACGGATTTTCAACGACATTCGAATCTCTTGGAAACCGTCGGAAGTTACTCGGAAATGCACAGTTGTCACTGTTTCGTCGGAATATGGTCGGTAATTTAGCGACGGATTTTTATCCGTCGGAAAATCTGTCGCTGAAAGTCCATTTTCTAGTAGTGTAATGATACTGAAATGGTACTTTTTCTTTCTTTCTGTAATGCGTACAAGCTCTTTAATCGTTTTATTCAAATATATAAACTGTTATTCTTACTGTCATTGCATCATTATAACAACGGGGCTAAAATCACTTCCAGCGACACTGTTAAAAAAACTGCACCCAGCTACTGACTCTGGACCTCCATGGCACTGAAATAACAAAGGACATGTTTCGAAAGGCATGCCATTCTCATTAATAGTTTCTGTGTTTTTGTACACTGATTTTGACAAAAAAAAAATAAAAAAATGATTGCATCTTAAAGGATGGGAAAGCTTTGATGAGCGACATCTTCTAAAACATTCCAAACAAGTGGCGTTTGGGTGAGAGGAGCCTCTTATTTTGATGAAGGTGCTGATAAAAACTAAAGGGCCGTTTGGTTGGTGAAAAATTTATTGTTTTTCTGTTTCTAAATTCCTAGATAAGGGATTGGTTTTTCTTCTCTAGAGAGAGTTGAGAATTTTGAAAACCCGTTTAGATGAATTTATATTTTTCCTTTTTAAGAAAATGAAAAGATGTTTAAATAAAGCTCTTTTCAAACATTTTTTCTTTTTTAAATCAACTCTTTTTTTTCCATATTGGATCTTTGTACGCTTTTATTCATTTTATACGTTTGTGTACGGTTTTATACGTTTTCATCCGTTTTTTTTTTCATTTTTGTACGTTATCATCTCTTTTTATTCATTTTCATACGTTTCATCCGATTTTATTACGTTTTTTTATTTTTTCGTCTATTTTTTTACGTTTTCGCTTTTTACGTTTTCATCTGCTTTTTACGCCGTCCTTTTTACGCCGTCCATTATTTTACGCCGTCGTTATTTTACGTTTTGTTCAATTTTTGTTTCGCTTTTTTTGCGTTTTCTGCTTATTACGTTTCGTCCATTTTTTACATTTAAATCATTATTTTACGTTTCGCCTTTTTTACCTTTCCATTTGTTTTTTACGTTTTTGTTCGCTTTCTTACGTTTTCGTCAATTTTTTACATTTTCATCCTTTTACGTTTTGTCGCTTTTTACATTTTCGCCCTTTTTTTTTTTTCTTAGGTTTTCGTCCTGCTTTTTAGGTTTTCGTCCGTTTTTAGGTTTCGCCCCTTTCACGTTTCATTCATTTTTTACGTTTTCTGCTTTTTTATGTTTCATCCATTTTTACGTTTAGTATAGTTTTGCCGTCCATTTTAACGTTTCGTCTGCTTTTACAAAACGTAAAAGAAAGGACGAAATGTAAAAATGATTTAAACGTAAAATAACGGATGAAAACGTGAATAACGGACAAAAACATAAAATAATAGAAGAAAACGTAAAAAAGCGGACGGAAATGTAAATAAACGGACGAAAACGTGAAATAAAAGACGAAAACGTAAAAGAAAAGACGAAAATGTAAAAAAAACGGGCGAAAACGTAAAATAACTGATGAAAACATTAAAAATGGACGAAAACGTAAAAGAAAGGACGAAAATGTAAAAAAAAGGCCGAAACGAAAATAACGGATGAAAACGTGAAATAACGGACTAAAACGTAAAACGGATGGAACGTAAAAAGGACGAACGAAAAAACGAGCGAAACGTAAAATAATGCATTTAAGACGTAAAAAGCGGACGAAAACGTAAAAAAGTGGACGAAAATATAAAAAAATAGACGAAAACTTCAAAAACATAAGGAAACAGACGAAAACGTAAAAAAAATGACAAAACGAATAAAAAACGAACGAAAACATAAGAAAACGGACGACAACGTAAGAATACGTATAAAAATATAAAAAACGGATGAAAACCTACTAAATTGAACATATAAAAAGTGAGAATGAAAAAATTGAGAAGAGCAGAATGAGCTTTTCAAATTTGTAGTTAAAATTTAGAGAATGAGAATTTCACATTTATTGAAAATTGTTGGAAAAAAGTGTAACTAAACGAATTTTCTGTTTTTCCCTTTTCATATGAAAAATTTTCTGGAAAAATGAGAAATTTTTCACCAACTAAACGGACCCTTGAGATTTTTCATTTTTGAAGTTCTTAAGACTACTAGATCAAAATCCCAATTTATATAGCATCTCTTATTCAAGTGGATTGCATTAGCGATTATTGATGTAGTTGACATTTGACGTGTTGGGTATCGTTGATGGTTAGTTACCGCAAAATAGTTGCACTTCCACCGCCTGCATTACTATTGTATACGGACACCCCGCTGCAACGCGCAGACTTCAAATCCTCGTTAATCACATTTACAAAATTGGACCATATAACTCGATAAAGTAAAACTACTTGGATTAAGTTTAATCAAAATTATAAAACGGGTAGGTAATACATAGCTTTTGAGATGCTGGGTGCTCAACATTTTTTCATATTTTTTTGTAGTATTATAAATTAAAACCGAGCTTTGCTGTGCTTTGCTTATTTTTATATAGATAATTGGACCCGTTAGTTTCGCGTCAACATAGAAGCTGGATTAATAATACCCTTGGTACAGCTATTTGATTCAGAAAAAAATATATTTATATAGATATAGATATCTTAATACTTTGTTTAATAGCAACTGGGTTTATAAAATAATTTAGTGTCATGAAAGTCGTCTATTGTTATTGTTATATATAGGTTGTGTCTTAAACTCTTCTCTTCACAACTTTCATATCTCCCCATCAAAGTTTTTAACACTTGTCTTTAGTCTTTAAAAAGAAGAGGATCGATTAAAGAAAGCAATCTAAGAGGTATTTTCTATTACTGTAAAAGTTAATTTACACACATATTGAGTACTGCTTATATTATCTCTGCTTGCTTGTTTATATATTCTGTTATAAAACTATTCTCAAATGATAAAATTTATATGCACCTTCATCATTACTCGAATAGATCTACTCCTTAAATAAGCGAAAAGCTCAATATAGATCACAAATTTACTATGATCCAACGAACCAATAATACCATTCGTTTTTTATTATGATTAAACTTTCACCCTTTTTAAAAATTAAATATCTCGCAAACCGTTAATCGTTACGTGATAAAAATTATACCATCGCGACGAATTAAATTATCTTTCATGATACGCACTACTATATATTTTTAACCATTTTTTTTCAAAATTTGGTCAACAAAATCATATACGATTTGTGAAAATCATATATGATTCGATTTTACTGAATCATATATGATTTTGAGAATCATATATGATTCGTAAAATCATATATGATTCATAAAATCGAATCATACATGATTTTTGAAAATCATATATGATTCGTAAAAATCATATACGATTTTTCTGACTAATTTTGAAAAAAACGTCATTTAAAATATATAAAAGTGCATATCTATGAAAGATAATTTAATTCGTCTCATTGCAGATTTTTATATTTCAAAACTTACCGTTTGTAAGATATGTTGTTTTAAAAAAGGTGAAAACGATTTTATTAATTTAGATAAAAATGGAGGTATGACGGCTCATTTGTTTCTACGACAAATATAAGTTCATATCGATCTCAACTCCTCCTTAAATACCTTCTAATAATGATTCGCTGGCTGCGGATATGCACACAGCACACATAAACAAATTTATATACTACTTGCCTAAACAGTGCGGTCCTAAAAAGTGCGTATATATCTTTGGAGAAGTCAAGGTAGAAAATAGTTATGTCACTGATAATATGTGTCGCTTAATTAGACATCTATGTTGTTAGTGGTATCATCTTTCAAAGGTTATTATTAAGTCAATGGCTTTCAATCTACTAGTTTATAACCTCGCAAATATACAAGTTTTAATTTTAAAATTATTTTATTGAAATATAAAAGCATTAACTTTGTTATTTTTGAAAGGGTTAATTTCATAAAATATAAACATACTTTTTGAAAAATTTCGTAACTCAATTTTTTTTATCCACTTTGGTTATTATAATATTATTAACCATTTTACTTTTGGCAACTCATCTTTTTAAACTAATTTGTGAGCCACTCAAGTGTGTTTATTTTCTTTTATACCAACCTTGTTCAAATTCATGCCGAATATTCATAAAATTTCAAAATAAAACTAACTTTAACATATCAACACAATAAAATTAACAATTTAGACATAAAATATTAGTTAAATTATTTTAATTCACTTCCGTCTAACTAAAATTGCACTTAAATAATGGATAAAACGATATTTTACATTTCAATACTCGTTTGTGTTATTTTGATATGTTATATTTAGCTTTATTCTCATTGTTTCAAAGATTTCGAAATAAAATTATTTGAAATTGGTATAAATGAAAGCAAACCTACAAATAAGTTAGTTTTAATAAATGGGTGGCCTAAAAGTAAAAAGGTTTAATAGTTGAGTAGCCGCCCAATACATAATCCTATACTTATTTGGTGATTTATACTGGTAATTATTTTTTCAAATGCATAACCGGTAACCGATATAACCTTTCAAAATATATAACATGGCATAAGTTATACTAAAATATTGACAAGTTTCGACGTTTTTAACCGATTTGTTAAAAAGACAAGGTAAAATTAATAAAATACGATAACAGGATATTTATTCCCCTTTACATAACACGTCACCAAACATACCTCAACATTTAGGTATAACCTATGGTATGTTAGAGATTTAGTTATGCCGATCATCCGTAAAAAATGTAGAAAATACTAGGACAAATATCCTCTCAAATTGTAAGCAAAACTTGACTCAAGTTGGGGCAATATGAGCCATTGGATTTGATCCAATGGCTCAAATCAAAGAAGTTCTTTTGATTTGAGTCATTGGATCAAATCCAATGGCTCATATTGTTAGACTGTCATTAGTATTTACATTAGGCCCATGTTTATGTACTTGTACCCAAGCCCATGTCTTTGTAGGGTTTGGGACCTATATGTATTCCCGGTTTTGGGATTGTCATCAATCAATCAATCAAACAATAATATCAATCATATTATTATTATTCTTACATGGTATCAGGCCTAATCGGTCTTACCTCAAAACCTTAAAAAACATTGCTTCCGCCGCCTCCGGCCGCCGGCTACACGCCGGAGGTTCGGAGGGCTCCCTTCAAACCTTAAACTCTGTCAATCTTTTCTCTGTTATAGCAAATGAAATCAGTCTCCCATATCTCACTGCCGCCACCGGCTGCTATTTTTCCGATCACATCCGACTGCCACCGCGCCACCGCTACCGTACCACCGTGTCTTTCCATCTACGACGCAAGAAACTAGACCTTGTTTGTGCATCGTGGTCACTTTAGGTTCTTAGATCGGGAGTTTGTTCATAGCTGTGATTTTTTTTTTAGATCTCCTATCTAGATGGAGAGAGAGAGACAGGGAATCTTATGAGAAAAAGTGGATGGTTAGTAGTGTTTGTGGTGATATGTAAAGCAGCCAATAATAAAGCAGCCAATAACCTTTGTCCAAAAAAAAAAATTGTTATTTATATGTCGAATCCAGGGTATTAATTCCCAAGACGACTTTTGTTTTATGTCGAATCCGGGGTATCAATTCCCAAGACGACTTTTGTTTTATGTCGAATCCAGGGTATCAATTCCCAAGACGAATTTTGTTTTATGTCGAATCCAGGGTATCAATTCCCGAGACGACTGTTGTTGGTGTCGAATCCAGGTATCAATTCCGGACGATTGTTTTAAAAAATAAAAAAAAAAAAAAAAAAAAAAAAAAAAAATCTACCGCCTCCTCACCGCCTTCTTTGTCTTCTTCGCTTTCTCATCTCCTCACCTCCATTCCCCATCTATCTCACTTCTAAATTTAAAAAAAAAAAAAAAAAAAAAAAAAAAATGGATCTTTATGTTTTTCTATGGAAAACACGCCTGCTTGTTTGGAAGGTTCTTTGGGGTTGAAGTTTTAGAACCAACTTTCGTTGTCTTATCTTTGTTTAGTTGTATTTACTTGCTTTAGTTTATTGTTTATTAGCTTTAATCTCCGCTCGAGCTATGATTTTACGCTCAAACTCGCGGGGAGTGTTAGATCATTAGTATTTACATTAGGCTCATGTTTATGTACTTGTACCCAAGCCCATGTCTTTGTAGGGTTTGGGACCTATATGTATTCCCGGTTTTGGGATTGTCATCAATCAATCAATCAAACAATAATATCAATCATATTATTATTATTCTTACACATATTGCCCCAACTTGAGAGGATCCCATCCGAAAATACTAACCATTATGACTTTAATAACTAAAGTGAATAAAAAAAGTTTAATTACCAAATGGACAATTGCAAAAATATGTTGTTATTTTGTGATATTAATTTGAAAGTTTAAAAATGGGTTCATGTGTACTATTTATTTACATGTCTCAAATTCTCAGTTAACTCGTAAACAAATCAAGTTAAAACACGGGTTTTTAAGATATACAAATTGATACATGAAACATTGATTAAAAATCATCAATTAAATATATTTGTAATACTTTTGCTTTTTGAAAAATTTATCAACTTTACAAACAAGTTGCTCGAGCTTTAAAAAATTAGATAGTGGTCGGGGTGTGATGATGATCTTGGATATTTTGCTTGAATCGTAAGGCCATATTTCGAATAAAGTAATTCGGTCCTATTGATGCATGAGTATCAAGAAATTCTTATTAGTATAATTCAAGATGGACACTTGGTTTCTAGGCACAAGAGAACACAACAAAAATAGAGAGGGATAGTGTGTTTGGGATTGATGTGTTCGAAAAGCTTTAAGTTATAAACAATATTTGTCGGATAACTAGGAACACATAAAGGCAAGTATACCCTTATCATGTGTACTTATAGGGTTTGGTAAGTCGAAGTCGTTCGCAAGAATTTGTGTGAAATTAAAGTGTAATCCTTGTGTATTGGTTTGTTTGTTGATTAGAAACTCTAACATGACAAATAGCACAAAATGATGATAATAAGAAATTAAATAGATTAAAACAACACTTATTTGGATTAGTTTGGATATTCGGGTTGCTTATTATGACGATGGTTTTGAGAAGTTGATTACAAGTATTAGAACAAGTTGGTCTCCAATTCCAATCTATGATTGTATAGCATACAATCCTCGTCAAGATCATAAGACAACAAAAGCAGGCATTAAGTACAACAACAACAACAACAACAACAACAACAACAACAACAACAACAATACCCAATCCCGCTAGAGCGAGGTATGGGGGAAAAGCAGGCATTAAGTGTTGGAGGTTTTATTAGTTCTGTTGGGTATTGATAATCAATTTAGTACTGGATATCACTTAGAATCGTGTAATCACTTTTCAAATAAAACTATTCGACCCTATGTTTGGGTTACACGAATATCTTCTTGGGATAAAAACATGTGTTTGTTCTTGTTTTAGGCACAAATCAAAAACCCATTCAAGTCTAAGTGTTTATGTTTCGTGTATTCCATGCAAAACATTTGTCTTATTTATAGGAAATACTCAAGGCCCAATAATGAAATTATGATAATTAACTGGCCCATTAATTACGTCATAATGGTCCTCCATTCTAGGAAATAGTGGCTACATGACCGTTAAGCTTGGTCTTTAAATTGTAGTTAAAACTGCTATTGAATATGTCAAAGCAGTTACAAACAAGTTTGAATTTAGTCCAGCTTGTGGTTGCACTCGCTAATGAGATTGCCTCTAAAAGACGTGCTCTTCGAGTGTGCTCAAAGGGTGGTTCATTTACTAACAAAATAAACCTTTGATGAGACTACTCCCTAAGGATACTCATTCAGTATATAACTCTGAATGAGATGACTCCCCGATGAAGTTGTTCGCTGAATATACTCACTGAAAAGTATAGCTCACTGAACTGAACTACCATCATCCTGATGGTTCCATCAGAGAATTACTCACTTAAGAGTAGATCCATTGATTTCATAATTAACTTGAATTCCACTTTACCACTATCAGAGTCAGGGTGATCAGCGACCTGATGAGTGTACACTTCATACCTCCTGACCCCTTACCAGGTATGACCGGAACCCTCAGTTGAACTAAATTTCCAACAATCCTCTCCAAATTAGTATAATTCCCTTTACATAAAAATAAACATGAAACAAAACCAGTGCATAAATACAAATATCTTTAAGATTGAATTTCCACTTAGTACATTACACATTCCAAATATTCGAGAATAAGGGTGTGCTAAAAATTGAACCCTTAAACCCATTTGAATTTCCATATTTACCATTCAGCTATTCAACCATTCAGCTTCTTGCATTATCACAACGGATAGAGATAGTTGCTAAAGAAGCAAGTTTTTCAACCATTCAACTTCTTTACCAGCAGCTGCTAAAGCCACAAACTCTGATTTCATTGTTGAACTTGTGATACAAGTTTGTTTCTTGGAAGCCCGTGAGATGGCACCTCCCCCAAGCAAGAATACCCAGCCATTTGTTGAATAATTATCTTCAGTTTTGCTAATCAATCTTGCATCAATGTATCCTTCTAACACTGAAGGATAACCAGTATATGATAAACTATAATGCATAGTTTCCTTCAGATACTTCAGTATCCTCTGAACTGCTTGCCAGTGATGCGCACTAGAGTTACTAGTGTACCTACTCAGTTTACCCTCTGCAAAAGCAATATCAAGCCTTGTACAAGTCATGGCATACATCAGGCAGCCAATCACCCTCAAGTTCAGATACAACCTGGCCATTATTAGGTTTCAGCTACTCACTTGTATCTATAGGAGTACTCACTGGAGTATAATCAAAGTAATTAAATTTTTTCAACATCTTCCTAATATAATGAGACTCATAGATAGAAATTCCTTTACTTTCATGTTTAATCTTTATGCCAAGGATAACGTTAGCCTCCTACATGTCCTTCGTGGAGAACCTTGATGACAAGAATTCCTTTGTCAAGTTAACCTGATCTCGGTTCGCGCCAAGGATCAGTATGTCATCAACATATAGAGAAATGATGACTCCTTTACCAGATCTATCAAATTTTCTATATACACATTTGTCTGATTGGTTCAAATGATAACAACTTGACAAAGCCACTTCATCAAATTTTGATGCCATTGCTTAGGTGCATGCTTTAGTCCATATAGAGACTTAATCAGCTTACACACCTTTTTTTCATTCCATGGCATGATGAAGCCTTGATGTTAGTTCATATACACCTCTTTATCTAATTCACCATTCAAGAAACATGTCGTCACATACATCTAATAAATAATCAAATTGTGAATTGATGTCAAGGCAATCAACAATCTTATGGTACTGATACAAGCCACTAGAGCATAAGTTTCAAAATAGTCTATCAATGACTTGTGTTTGAAACCTTGAATGACCATTCTAGCCTTGAACTTTTCAATAGAAACCTTGAATGACCATTCTAGCCTTGAACTTTTCAATAGTTCCATGTATCTTCATTTTCTTTTTTAAAATCCATTTGCAACCTAGAGGTTTGCAACCAGGTGGTAAATCAGCCAACACCCAAGTGTTGTTGCCCATGATGGAGTCCATCTCATCATTGATTGCTTCTTTCCAGAAAGCAACATCATGAGACTTCATTGCTTTATCAAATGTTTTGGGGTCATCCTCAACATTAAAGCAATAAGAGTGTTGGTCAGAGACCTCATCCTTTGTACCTTCAAGTAAATAAAAGTGAAACTCAGGTTCAGATTACTTTAGAGTCGTGACCCGTTTGCTTTTCCTAAGCTCAGGTTGCTTAACCACAACCTCTTTAGGTTCCTCTTCAGAGACCTCTAAAATATCAATGTCATCAGTTCCATTTGGAATCCTGTGACTTCGTCTAGGGATAGATGAGAATCTATTCTCATCAAGGATTGCATCCCTAGATTCGATTATTGAGTTAATTGAAACATATTCATTAGGTTCAATAACATAGAACCTGAAAGCCTTGGATTGCTCAACATATCCAGCAAAGATGCATGTAATGCCTCTTTCACCCAAAGTTTTTAGCTTTGGATCAGGGAGTCTTACAACTGCCCTGCAACCCCAAACCTAGAGATAGTTCAGATTGGGTTTCCTTTTAGTCCAGGGTTCATAAGGGGTAACCTTGTTCTTCTTATTTGGAACCATATTTAATAATTAGCAAGCTGTTAACATAGCTTCACCCTAGAACCCTTGACTCATCCTTGAATAAGACAACATGAAATTAATCATCTCCTTCAGCACTTTATTTTTCCTTTCAAAGATACCATTTTGTTATGGGGTATAGGGAGCATTCATTTCATGGATTGTACCAACAAAATGAAAATACGGAGTATCCATGTACTCACCTCCCCTATCAGTCCTGAATCTCTTGATCAGGGACCTTTGCTCCAATTCAACTTCAGTTTTAAACACTTTGAATTTATCTAATGCCTCATCCTTTGAATGTAGTATAAACATAACAAAACCTAGACGTATTATCAGTGTTGCAAAACAAGGCCTACAAGGCCGATTAATCACCTATTAGGTGCTACTGGGCCACCAACCTTGCCGATTTGTGTAACTGGGTCAAACAAATCGGTCAACAACGGTCAATGGCGGTCAACGACTGTTAACGGTGGTCAAACTTACCGGAAACTTGAAAATCTTGTCGAAAATACCCAAAACTTGTCTTGAACAAGTTTTAATCAATTATATTTGATGCTTTTATCTGTTACAAGATGATTTTCAAAGAAAGTCTTGTCTAGAATACCAAAATCTCGCCGGAAATACTCAAAAATTGCCGAAAATGCCAATTCGATTAATCACCGATTAATCCCGCCTTGACCGATTACAAGCTACAGGGGGTTCGACCACCCGACTACCGATTCACGATTTTTGCAACCTTGCGTATTATTAATAAATGCCACAAAGTATTTCTTATTCTTTAATGAGGGAGTAACATGCAAATCACATAGATCAATATGTATCAGCTCCAAAACTGTAGTTTTACGTATTACACTCTATAAAGGGATTTTAGTGATTTTGGTCAGCATACAAGTCTTACACTTTTCAGCGTTCATATCAAAGGTTGGAATTAACCCATCCTTAGACATACCTTGCATCCTTTTAAAATGGATATGGACAAGTCTAGCATACCATAGTGTTGAATCATTCAGTTTATAGGTTGACATAAAGGCTGAATTAACAATATTAAGCATGAACATTAGATTACACAAATAGCCAAAACCAATAAACACGCCATGTTTAGACAAAACAAACTTATCATATTCAATCACTTGTTTATAGCTATAACTATTCAAAACACTACTTGAAACCAAATTCTTCCTAGTATCTGAAATTAAAAAAGGCAACAATATTTTGAGAACTAAATCTTAAATTTAAACAGCCACATCCATGAACCATAGCTGTTGACTCATTTCCCATGTGAAGAATAGATCCATCATTCAGTGACTCATAGGTCTTGAACCAACATTTATTTTTACACACATGAATTGTTGCTCAACCTTCAACCCATCACAATTTAAAAGCTTGATGTGATAAAAGCTTGATTTGTTTAAATTTATAAACAAGATTTATCGGATAACTAGCAACACATTCGGGCAAGTATATACTTATCGTGCATAGTTAGAGGGTTTGGTAAGTCGAAGACGTTCGCAAGGATTTGCGTAAAATTAAAGTGTGATTCTTGTGTATTGGTTTGTTTGCATTATTGAAAACTTCAAGATAACGAATATCACAAAATGATGATAATAACAAATTCAATAGATTAAAACAACACTTATTTGGATTAGTTTGGTTATTTGAATTGCTTATTATGAGGATGGTTTTGATAAGTTGATTACAATTATTAGAAGAAGTTGGTCCCCAATTCCAACCTTTATAGCATACAATCCTCGTCAAGATCATAAAACAACAAAAGCAAGCATTAAGCACAATCAAACAATTCAAGGCTAAGTTAATTTAACAAGTTTGATATGCTTTCGTTTCACAAAGTTTGTTAGAAATCACACATACGTTTATTTGTAAAATCAAGTTACTTATAATATGATCAATGCATAAAAGAATCATTCATAGACAAATGATTATAAAGTAGTTGAATGACAATCACCCTTTCGACCTATGAAATTATCAAAAACTAATCAAACTTGATAAAAATATGTCACAAAAACTCAAGTACAAATGGTTTAACTTAGCATGAAATTGATCAAAAACCAATGTTAAACAAAGCAATCCTCATAATCATAAAAATCATCCAAACAAGTGATAAGAAATTCATCCAATCATAGAAAACAAATATTTTGTGAAGTAGTAAAACAAATAAACATAAAGAAAATGCAAAAAAATTCCAAATAGTGATGAAATGGATTGAAGATGATGCCTCTCCAATTTTTTGATGAAGTTGTTCTAGGTGGTTGGAATCTTCAAGTGATGAACACGAGCCTTCAAATTTCTTGTATAAACTAGCCATGTAGGTGTATAAGAGAGTAGTGGTGTTGTTGTTGCTGCGTGTAGGGGTTTCAAATGATCAAAGAATGTTGCTTATAACCTTGGGAATTTAGCCCCGTGGAGTATGCCAAGACAACACCCAAAATGCCCCTAGATGAGTTAATATGGGTGACTTGATCGGAATTGGCATAATGACAACTTAATACTCTTTAATTAATGAAAAATTGGTTGTAGAACCCTCCAAATCCGCCGGATTTTTAGGTTGTCCGTCAGATTTGGGGTTTGGTCAAAAATTGGTTAAACTTGCCAAATCCACCGTAATTGTTTTCCTTTCGCCGGATTTGGGTTTCTTCATCCATGATGGTCAAAAGCAAAGTTGTAGAGCTCTCTTTTTCTCTTTCTGTGGCCTTTTGAATCACCTAAATTGGAGTTTGTATGAGCAAGTTATGGCCGAAATGATGTAGGCGTGTCGCTAAACTTCATTTCTTTTTCACTCAAAATCTCCATGTTTCCCTTGTTTTTCTTCGTGTAGCTTCTAATGAACCTATAATCCCAATTCTTATCCATTAAATACCAAAATTTCATCAAATAACCAATATACATACATAAAATGTATGCTAATGTGCTAAAAAATATGTTACATTTAAGCGTTATTAAGAATTGTGTGTTTTCATATTTTAGAATGAGACCAAAGTTTATGTTAAAAACTAGAAAATTGTGACAGCTACAAGCAGTTAAGATCGATTAAATCTGAAGAGTCGCAACGTTTCACCAACATACATGTTGGTTGGTTTTTGGTGAGAAAATTTGTCAAGCTTCTTAATAACGATTCATAAAAATCATTTAGGTTTTAGGGCGCTACCCTAAATCCCACAAGGGACGCTGACCCTTGACCCCCGCATCTTTGTCATGGTCAGAAATATATTAGCACAATTCTCGCGGAGGCGTGGAGCTAAGATTCAGCCCAACTAATTTATACCCTAAATCTTGTTTGATAAAACAAAATGATTTAGTGTTTAATCATTTATTGGTCTGAATGATTCAAATGCTCTATATAGGTTGGTTCGAAAATAAAATACTATGTTTGATAATCGTTCTGAATGGATCATCTCACTAGAAATATTCCATTTCACCCTCGTACTCCGTTTATGATACGGTGCTAATAGTAAATAAGTCATAGGAGCATTGTCCATTGATATAAATAATATTAAAAGGCATAACAATTGAAACATTTATGTATAGTTTAGTCAAAACTTTTGTTATAAATCGACATGTTTTCTATATATCTTGTTTATACAAACTCAATTAAGTAATTATCTTTTAATAATCCAAAATGTGAATTTTAAATGTTTATTGTGGCATGTTGAACATGTGTATCAACTGAAAAGAGAACTAAACTACTTTTTATAAAATAATGATATCTATACTACTCATAATGTATCTTATACCGTTCCTTTTATTAATTTTTGAAGATTTTTTAATATAAAACTTTTAAGCAAATACAAGTAAAAAAACATAAGTTACAACTATTTGAAGCACAAATAAAACTAAAAAAACACTATTCAACATATACAATTAATACACTATTTAATTTACCCTTCACCAAAATATACAATCATTTAACCACAATGTACAATCTAATCAGCTTACTAAGCCAAACACTTAAAAATAAAGCCATTAATTTGCCCGCGATGGTCGGTCGACCGATTCGATCGCCATTGTGCCGACCAGTCGCCGCCATTCTTGACATGAGGGTCGAACCTCGGTCGGTCGGCTCCAAAATCGACGAAGGTTCATCCTCGACCGATAACTCACTCGACTAAAAACAAAAACCTGGACCGTTACATTATTGAAAAGATTTTAACTTTGAAAGATTTTTTTTTTGTTTGAAATACCCATTGGTCGACCCAACTCACAAGAATAACAAACTTCCCAACTCACAAGAATAACAAAGATCTCACCAGACTGAAACGAAAAAGAAACTAAACAAGATCTCCTTTATTATTATTTCTAAATTAATTGTTAAAAAAGTATGGTAGATAACATCACATTATCGGAAAATTCGATCGCAGATTCGCCACATGCGTCACGGCCTAAATATAATAATAATTGGGGAAACGTTTCTTTGATGTAAAAGGGTAATATTGTGAGAAAAATGAGTGCTGAATGGTATTGTATGCTTAAGACCCAGAGATCAGAACCAATTGGAATCGTTCAATGTGTCAAATTGATGCTACCAAACAAGCTTGCCTCTTACCGATTTTGATATACCCTCTTCTCATTCATAAGGCTTTCAAACAACCCCAACCAAACAATATTTCTCACATAAATAATCATTTCACGTATTCAAAAACCTCTCAAATAAACCTTTTTTTCTCTATCACACTATCTTTCCCCATACTCTCTTGCTCTCGCTCACACCCACCTCACTCTTCTCTCCCAGTCTATCAAACAGACTATATATTTAATATGTCGAGTGACATTAAACTTACAAGGGAGGTTAGAAATCATCCTTCCCCAGTCATATTCTTAAAACAAAAACAGACCCGTAATAACTGTATAAATTATAATTCTAATTATATATGATAAACTATAACTTTTGTAAATAAGTTTATTCAAACACCCAGGTATTATGTGTGTGAATTTGATAAGTAAACAAAATGTGGATTTAGGTAAAAATGTGGTATAAGGATTATAAAGTATTGATATTTGTTAAAGTTAAAACAAAACTTGAAAGTTTAACAAACTTTAGAGACTGATTCTTACAAGTTTTTGAACGATACCAAATAGAAGTTTCCTTATTTTTTCTTTCTTGTTTCTCTTAACAGTGAAAATGGTTGAGGCCTTAGTAACTGCAGCAGCCGAGGGGATATTGAAAAAGGCATTTTCATTAGCTGCTAATGAAATTGCCATTGCTTGGGGTTACGAAGATAGTTTGAAGAGCCTTCATGGGAAGTTGGAGATGATTCGGGCCAAGTTACAAGATGCTGAGAGGCGAAACGGTACAGAGGCCGTGATGGTGTGGATGAAGCAGCTGAGAGATGTGGTGAGCGAAGCTGATGATCTGTTGGATGAGGTTCAATATGAAGTGTTAAGGCATGAGGTGAAGAAACGAGATCGGAGAACTAAAAAGTTACAATGTCTCCCGAATTTGAAAAAGTTTTCATTTCGCAGAGAAATGGGTCATAAAATCGAAAACATTAACACAAAGTTATCAGAAATCAACAAACAAGCACTCAATTTAGGACTACATAATGAACATGCAAGGCCATTCCAAAAGTCTTCATAAGGAGACTCATCCCTATTTAGAGCAATTCAAGATTGTTGGCGGGGAGAAAAATGAGCTACGTATACTAGAGCTTTTAATGGAATCAAGAAAAGAAGAAAAGCTAACGATTGTTCCTATTGTGGGAATGGGTGGGATTGGGAAGACCACTTTAGCTAAGTCGGTCTACAATAATCCAAAAATCCAAAAACAGTTTGATGTTAAAGCGTGGTTGTGTGTGTCAACTAAGGTTAATATCAACAGGCTTCTGGAAATGATCTATGGATCTGTAGCCCATAAGCAATGTGAACTACCAACTACGGAATATTTGATTACAAAGCTTCGAGAAGAGTTGGGATCAAAAAGATATTTGCTAGTCCTGGATGATGTTTGGGACGAAGAGAGGATTTACTGGGATGAATTTAGGAGTTGTATGGTAAATGTGAATTCACAGAATGGAAATGCCATTATTGTCACCACACGAAAACTTGAAATCGGAACATATGATATGAAAATAAATTCTCATACTTTACAAGGTCTTTCAGATGATGAGGGTTGGTTCATGTTGAAAGAAAGAGCAAACCCGTTGCCAGAATTGGAGGAAATAGGGCGTGATGTTGTGAACAAATGCAATGGTTTGCCATTGTTAGTAAGGGTAATAGGAAGCATGTTGCAAAATTACAGTGGTGACAAAGAAAAGTGGTTGTCCGTCCAAGAAAGCATGGTTCGGGGTGAAGAAGAAGGTGACATGGTTCTAAGCACCTTGAAACTAAGCTTTGACAGTTTGCCGAATTCGATTTCCAAGAAATGCTTTGCATATTGTTCGATATTTGAGAAGGACACGGTCATGAAGAAGGAAGAACTTATCCAGCTTTGGATGGCTTTAGGGTTGCTTCAAGTGGATGGCACAGAAACTCTTGAATGGAGGATGTGGAAATGATACTTTCAAAATCTTGGTAAGCAATTCCTTGTTCCAAGATGTTGAAATGGATGAGTATGGTTATGTTTATAGTTGTAAGATGCATGATCTAGTGCATGATCTTTCTTTACATGTTTCGGTGATGAAAGCTTATGTTCGATGGTTCCAACTAACAATGAAGTACACATGCCTCATGTGAAACATCTATCTTTGTACCAAAAAAGACAGACAATTCAGTTTTGCATAAATTCATAGAAGGCATGGCAAGTAGAACTCTGCACACGCTTTTCTTGAAAGGAGTTGTGTGAAGATATCATTTCAAGATTTCAAGTGTTTGCGTATCCTAAAGTTAAGTCACATCGAACTAATGAGGATACATGATTCGATTGGAGCTTTGGTGCATCTCGGTACATTGATTTGTCTCAACCGAATCGAAGTTCTTCCAAAATCTATCACTAAACTTCACCATTGCAAACTTTGAAGTCGCTTAGGTGTTATAAGTTTAAGAAATTCCCGAAGGCATTCGAAATTTGATAAGCTTCGGCATCTCGAGTTTGAAAGCGATGTTATCTATCCTAAAGACGTGGGACAATTGGCTTCTCTTGAACATTGCCTTCTTTAGAGTGGGTCGAGAGAAAGGATGTCAAATTGAAGAGCTAGGCTGTTTGAAACACCTTGGGGAAGCTTGACATTTCCAATCTTGAAGAAGTTAGTAGCAAAGAAGAAGCTATGCAGCAGATTTAGTTGGAAAGAGAAATCTATACAAGATAGAATTCCATTGGAATACAAGTGAAGAGGTGTGAGAAGAAAGGACAAGGATATATTGGAAGGCTTGCAAACCCATGCAAATGTGAAAAGCTTGACAATCAAAAACTTTTCGGGATTGTTTTCCTGAGTGGGTGATGAAAATGTCAACCAATATTGAGGAAATGGATTCCCTTGACAAGCTTGTGGATGTCACATTATCTCGGTGTCATAACGTCCTTAGTCTTCCAATGGTTTGGAAGCTACCACTTCTTCGTGATCTTGAGATAAGTGATATGGAAAGCTTGACATGTTTAAGTAGCTCTTCTAGCCTAGAATCAAGTGAGCCCTTATCTCGATCGTTGAGAAAGCTCAAACTAGTGGGTATGAAAAGGTGGAATGGTGGATGATGCAAGCAACGAACTCCTCAACGATGATATCGCTGTCCTTGAGACGTTGTCCATTACTTTTGCCCAATCATCCTCTTAGATGAACATCACCTCCATCCTCTTGTTGATTTAGATATAGACCATCGCACAAATCTCGAGTCCATTCGGAGTTTACAAGGGCTCACGTCTCTTGAATGTTTAAAGATCTACAACTGTGATAGTCTTTTAGGAATACCCGATTTGCACAACCTTGGTGGTTCTTTGAGGGAACTGAGAATAGTCAGATGTAACAAACTGACATCCTTGCCTAGTGGAATTGACAGTCTTACCTCATTAAATTCGTTAAACCTTGGGCCATTCTGGAAGGAGCTTGATTGTTTCCCAAGTCTCAAAGGGATAGAGAAGCTGAGGAGCAACCTTCGGAAATTAGTATTGAATGGTAGGAGTCATTGGGAGTCAATACCGGAAGAAGTAAAACACCTCACCTCACTGGAGTGGTTTGAAATATGGGAATTTGGTATACGAGAAATTCCAATGTGGTTAACCAATATGTCATCTATCAAATTTATCAGTTTCATGGACTGCCCTGGGCTAGATAAAGACTCTGTTTGGAAGGGAGCGCCAAGAGAAGTAGAGGAAGTCTATTTACGTAATAACTGTATAAATTATAATTCTAATTATATATGATAAACTATAACTTTTGTAAATAAGTTTATTCAAACACCCAGGTATTATGTGTGTGAATTTGATAAGTAAACAAAATGTGGATTTAGGTAAAAATGTGGTATAAGGATTATAAAGTATTGATATTTGTTAAAGTTAAAACAAAACTTGAAAGTTTAACAAACTTTAGAGACTGATTCTTACAAGTTTTTGAACGATACCAAATAGAAGTTTCCTTATTTTTTTCTTTCTTGTTTCTCTTAACAGTGAAAATGGTTGAGGCCTTAGTAACTGCAGCAGCCGAGGGGATACTGAAAAAGGCATTTTCATTAGCTGCTAATGAAATTGCCATTGCTTGGGGTTACGAAGATAGTTTGAAGAGCCTTCATGGGAAGTTGGAGATGATTCGGGCCAAGTTACAAGACGAGAGGCGAAAGCGGCACAGAGGCCGTGATGGTGTGGATGAAGCAGCTGAGAGATGTGGTGAGCGAAGCTGATGATTTGTTGGATGAGGTTCAATATGAAGTGTTAAGGCATGAGGTGAAGAAACGAGATCGGAGAACTAAAAAGTTACACTGTCTCCCGAATTTGAAAAAGTTTTCATTTCGCAGAGAAATGGGTCATAAAATCGAAAACATTAACACAAAGTTATCAGACATCAACAAACAAGCACTCAATTTAGGACTACATAATGAACCGCAAGGCCCTGTTCCAAACAGTCTTCATAAGGAGACTCATCCCTATTTAGACGAATTCAAGATTGTTGGCAGGGAGAAAAATGAGCTACGTATACTAGAGCTTTTAATGGAATCAAGAAAAGAAGAAAAGCTAACGATTGTTCCTATTGTGGGAATGGGTGGGATTGGGAAGACCACTTTAGCTAAGTCGGTCTACAATAATCCAAAAATCCAAAAACAGTTTGATGTTAAAGCGTGGTTGTGTGTCAACTAAGGTTAATATCAACGAGCTTGAAATGATCTATGGATCAGAGCCCATAGCAATGTGAACTACCAACTACGGAATATTTGATTACAAAGCTTGAGAAGAGTTGGGATCAAAAGATATTGCTAGTCTGGATGATGTTTGGGACGAAGAGAGGATTCTTGGGATGAATTTAGGAGTTGTATGGTAAATGTGAATTCACGAATGGAAATGCCATTATTGTCACCACACGAAAACTTGAAATCGGAACATATGATATGAAAATAAATTCTCATACTTTACAAGGTCTTTCAGATGATGAGGGTTGGTTCATGTTGAAAGAAAGAGCAAACCCGTTGCCAGAATTGGAGGAAATAGGGCGTGATGTTGTGAACAAATGCAATGGTTTGCCATTGTTAGTAAGGGTAATAGGAAGCATGTTGCAAAATTACGGTGGTGACAAAGAAAAGTGGTTGTCCGTCCAAGAAAGCATGGTTCGGGGTGAAGAAGAAGGTGACATGGTTCTAAGCACCTTGAAACTAAGCTTTGACAGTTTGCCGAATTCGATTTCCAAGAAATGCTTTGCATATTGTTCGATATTTGAGAAGGACACGGTCATGAAGAAGGAAGAACTTATCCAGCTTTGGATGGCTTTAGGGTTGCTTCAAGTGGATGGCACAGGAAACACTGCAATGGAGGATGTGGGAAATGATACTTTCAAAATCTTGGTCAGCAATTCCTTGTTCCAAGATGTTGAAATGGATGTGTATGGTTATGTTTATAGTTGTAAGATGCATGATCTAGTGCATGATCTTTCTTTACATGTTTCGGGTGATGAAAGCTTATGTTCGATGGTTCCAACTAACAATGAAGTACACATGCCTCATGTGAAACATCTATCTTTGTACCAAAAAAAAGACAGCAATTCAGTTTTGCATAAATTCATAGAAGGCATGGCAAGTAGAACTCTGCACACGCTTTTCTTGAAAGGAGTTGTGACGAAGATATCATTTCAAGATTTCAAGTGTTTGCGTATCCTAAAGTTAAGTCACACTGAACTAACAGGGATACATGATTCAGTTGGAGCTTTGGTGCATCTCAGGTACATTGATTTGTCCAGAACCGGAATCGAAGTTCTTCCAAAATCTATCACTAAACTTCACCAGCTGCAAACTTTGAAGCTGCTTAGGTGTTATAAGTTTAAGAAATTCCCAGAAGGCATTCGAAATTTGATAAGCCTGCGGCATCTCGAGTTTGAAACTGATGTTATCTATCCTAAAGACGTGGGACAATTGGCTTCTCTTCGAACATTGCCCTTCTTTAGAGTGGGTCGAGAGAAAGGATGTCAAATTGAAGAGCTAGGCTGTTTGAAACACCTTGGGGGGAAGCTTGACATTTCCAATCTTGAAGAAGTTAGTAGCAAAGAAGAAGCTATGCAGGCAGATTTAGTTGGAAAGAGAAATCTATACAAGATAGAATTCCATTGGAATACAAGTGAAGAGGCTGCGAGAAGAAAGGACAAGGATATATTGGAAGGCTTGCAAACCCATGCAAATGTGAAAAGCTTGACAATCAAAAACTTTTCGAGTGACTGTTTTCCTGAGTGGGTGATGAAAATGTCAACCAATATTGGAGGGAAATGGATTCCCCTTGACAAGCTTGTGGATGTCACATTATCTCGGTGTCGCAACGTCCTTAGTCTTCCAATGGTTTGGAAGCTACCACTTCTTCGTGATCTTGAGATAAGTGATATGGAAAGCTTGACATGTTTAAGTAGCTCTTCTAGCCTAGAATCAAGTGAGCCCTTATCTCTGTCGTTGAGAAAGCTCAAACTAGTGGGTATGAAAAGGCTGGAATGGTGGACAGATGCAGCAACGAACTCCTCAACGATGATATCGCCCGTCCTTGAGACGTTGTCCATTACTAGCTGCCCAATCATCCTCTTAGATGAACATCACCTCCATCCTCTTGTTGATTTAGATATAGACCACTGCACAAATCTCGAGTCCATTCGGAGTTTACAAGGGCTCACGTCTCTTGAATGTTTAAAGATCTACAACTGTGATAGTCTTTTAGGAATACCCGATTTGCACAACCTTGGTGGTTCTTTGAGGCGAGAATAGTCGATGTAACAAACCGACATCCTTGCCTAGTGGAATTGGCGGCCTTACCTCATTAAATTCGTTAAACCTTGGGCCATTCGGAAGGAGCTTGATTGTTTCCCAAGTCTCAAAGGGATAGAGAAGTCGAGGAGCAACCTTCTGAAATTAGTATTGAATGGTAGGAGTCATTGGGAGTCAATACCGGAAGAAGTAAAACACCTCACCTCACGGAGTGGTTTGAAATATGGGAATTTGGTATACGAGAAATTCCAATGTGGTTAACCAATATGTCATCTATCAAATTTATCAGTTTCATGGACTGCCCTGGGCTAGATAAAGACTCTGTTTGGAAGGGAGCGCCAAGAGAAGCAGAGGAAGTCTATTTAGACGGCAGTGGTTATAAGTTTATCCGATCATGACATATATAATAAACTTTTCTTTTGAAATTGCAAATGTGCATTAGCAAGGTTATAAATAGCGCGAGACGTGTCGTGACGGCATGATCACGCCTCACGCTTTATCGATTAAGGCGAAGTTTTTGTGTTTATAAGGCGTAGCACAAAGTAACACAAAATATGAAAATATTTATATATTTATATCATATTTTATATATATTGAGTTTATAAAAAAACGTGACATAAAGTGACATAAAGCGGCATAAAGCGTGACGTGATGGCATGACCAAGCCTCACATCTTTGCGAGACCTTTGTGTCCTCATGACGTGCCTTTTATAACCATGGGTATTAGAAAATTTTGGTGGTTGTCAATTGGCAATTGAATAGACTAAACTAATTTAGGTAATTTCAAACTAAATATTATACCAAACCAATAATACTAGTATAACTTGGAAATTTTCTATTTTCTTAGATTTTATATTAATATGAATGTTGGGATACAGTAAAACCTCTATTAATTAATAACCTTGATAAAATTAATAATTTATCCAGACGCGTTTGAATGGTTGTGTCGACTAATTTTGTGAAAAACGGGAGGTATATTGAAATAAAAACCTCACTTTTAACTTTTGGAAAAAGTTCACCCGCGTTAACCGAATTACCCGAGTCCGATTTATGCCCCGATTTGACCGGTTTTTATCCGATTAATCGGTACATTGACCGATTTTGACCAAGATTAATAAACCGGTTAGTGTAAATTTGGCTGGTTAATCCCTGCCTCGCGCCTAGGTGTCAATTAATCGGCTGCCAAAGCCGATTTTTACAATACTGCTAGTTTTTGAATGATTGAACAAGGCATTTCGGTATGTAAACTATTTTGACATTGTTAGGCCAAAATACAGCCATACTAGAGTTGCTTACACTAACTTGCTATATATAGTATTTTTTTACATTAAAACAAAGAAAAAATAAACCTATAATAGGAGTAAAGGACTATATAAATATGTTATCAATAAGGTTCATTCAGTTATGTTTGTTTAAAACGGGAACCTGCCAGAAACCAATGATCATATTAGGAGAATTCCATGCAGAAAACAAACTAGAAGAAACAAAACCATTAGTAACTTCCACACTGCATGATCAGGTTATCCTAAGCAATAATGACTTTTCCAATACAAAGAAGAAAGTGAGGTTCAAGCTAGAAGCTGACTATGCAGCAGCTGACGCCACCATGGAAACAGCTATCAACCTATAACAATATAATTAAGAAAAATGTGACGGAGAAAGTGGTGTTGACACAGTTTGAACTGAACCAAATCTTGTAAAGGGCCACCATACCACTTGCCTCTGCAGCCAAGGAGCCAACACCATAAGCTTTGATGAGTTCAAGTAAAACACTCATCTCTTAAACTAAAAATGTAGAAGTAGAAGTCCATCAGTGATGTGTAAATGTTGTTGGAATTTATAATCTAATTATCATATAAGAAACACATAATCAATCAGAAGTACGCAGCGGATTAATGGATCATATAGCATAAACAATTAACCTAAAAGTAAACGTACCTTGTTAGCTTCCACGCAAATCAAATCAAGATTAATAAACTAGTAAACCCTGGTTTAGGGTTTGCTTAAATCGTCCCTTGTGTTTAACGACACACAAGAACCACCAAAAAACCAAATAGGTTTTCTCTACGATCTCACACACACATTTGTTATAGTAATTCAATTAGAATGCTAGTTATCGTTAACCAATAAGCTAGTGAATCACTTGGATCACAAAAATAAATCGTACCTTGATTCACAAAGGGGTGTACGATCGGTTTGGTTGAGGGAAGAAGAAGAAGAGAAGAAAAACTAACTTTAGGGTTTCAGGAAGTGTCAAATAATGAACCAAGGGATTCATTATATAGTCACAATGACTTGTAGCCCAAGTTTTCAACACCACCTTCTCTTGGGAGTGGGTATCGGCCGAACAAAGGGAAGGTTAGGGTTTCAAGATCCTTCTCTTCTCTATATTACATTCGGGTCCTTATTCTTTCGTCTAACGGTCGTTAGTAACTTTCGTAAAGTAACTATTAACATAACCGGTCGTTAAAGCTTATTAGCTATATAATAATTAATACTAAATATTAATTATATTAATTGAATCTTCAAATGTAACGCGTGCAATCCCGTACGGTCGAGTTCGATCCGGACATACGTCTATAAAATATGTTCACAATCAACAGCTCCCACTTGGACATGTTTTAATAAACGTAATGACATTGGTTAGAGTCTAGCAACACGTCAATGCCCTTAGAACAACTAAAGTGTGGTTTCATGAAGCACAATTAATATCATTATACTATCCTTTTGTTTCAAATACTCTATTAAATATGGATATGGATCTAAGTCACTCCATAATTTAACTATTTTGGTTCTCATTATATCCGATTGATCAAGATTACCAAAATCACTTAAACATATCCAGATCTCTTTTGCGTAAGGCCATACAAATATCTGATCAACCCTACGAGGGCCCAGTAGTATTATACTTTAATACAAATTTAAATGAGCAAATTATGTCTTGACTACAAGTGTAATTCGTGATTTTAACAACACTTCTGAAAATAGCCCTTAACTAGCCCTTATGACTAGTTACGGATAGCGGTAGACTAGTTCCAAGAAGTGGGATCCACCCAAGCCATTCATGCTTGCTTCTTAAGTCTGAGGATAAATAAAGCAATCATATACAAGATTTACTTAATGACAAAGATCCATAAAGTAATTCTTGTTAGTTGGGATAGTCCGATATGCAATCTTTTGAATATCATATGAGTATGGTAGGAATTTTCTTCAATATACAAAGTATATTTACCAATCCAGATTTGTCTTAATTCAACCATATTCCCATATAGTTAATTGAAAATGGACAATTTAAAATAACATAAGTCACTCATGGATTTAAACATGTAAATATAGGACACAATATATTATAGAATAAAATAAATATACCAAGAACTTTAATTCATTAAAAATAATAATTGTGTAGACATCCTTTATCCAAATATTAATCACATATTTGCATGATACTATCAGCTAAACGAAGTCCTATGCTCTCAGCATGTTGAGTAAGCTTTGCCTTAGGTAAAGGCAAAGCTTTCGTAAAAGGACCAGCTAGATTGTCATATGTGTGAACTTTGAGCAGATTGATTTCACTAATTTTGATTTGTTACATAGTGATATCTTCTAGGATAGTGTCTGGCGCCTTTCATAACTCCAGGTTCATTGCCGAAATAAATTTTATAATCCAAACAGCTTCCATCGCAGCTTCTGAAGCAGCTATGTACTCAACGTATGTTGCAGACATGGCAATAGTGGTCTGCTTGGTACTCTTCCAATCCACCGCACCTCCATTGACGACAAAAACATAACCCATCTGAGACTTCGTACCATCTTTATCAGTCAGCCATCCCGCACCGCAGTAACCTGTAACTTCAAGCTCTACATCAGGATTCCCACCATAAACAAGAAACATATCTCTAGTAGCTCTTAGGTACTTGAGAATATTCTTAACAGTAGTCCAGTGACTTTCACCTGGATTCATTTGAAACCAACTTGTAATATTTTGGGCAAACGTCACATCAGGTCTTGTGTATCTCACTACATACATGATAGATCCTACAACCGATGCATAAGGAACATTTTCATGTGTGCCACCTCTGTAGGTGTAGAAGCACATTATTTACTATTTAAGCCAATTTTTTCTTGAATTGGAAGATATCCCTTTTTTAAATTCTCCATCCTAAATCTCTTCAAGATTTTTTCAATGTAAGTACTTTGACTTGGTCTAATCAACCGCCTAAATCTATCTCTGTAGATCTTTATTCCAAGAATATATGCTGCCTCTCTTAAATCCTTCATAGCAAAGCATTTTTAAAGATAGTATTTTACATCTTGTAAACTTGGAATATGTTTTCCCATAATCAATATGTCATCAACATATAGGATAAGAAAAGTAGCATTACTCCCATTAGCCTTCTGGTATACACATGGTTAATCAAGATTCTGAGTAAAACCAAATTTCTTGATTTCCTCATCAAATCTTTTGTTCAATTTCCTTGATACTTGGTTTAACCCATAAAGGGATCTTTTCAGCTTGCATACTCTCTTTGGAAATTTAGGATTCACAAACCCCTCAGGCTTCACCATAAAGATGTCTTCTTTAAGGCAACCATTTAAGAAGGCAGTTTTGATATCCATTTGCCAAATCTCATAGTCATAGTAAGCAGATATGGCTATAAAAATCCTAATGGCTCTAATGTCTGCTACAGGAGAAAAGGTTTCCTCATAGTCAACCCCGAAGGTTTGAGTATAGCCATTTGCTACAAGACGAGCCTTATAGGTGTGTACTTTACCATCCATGTCAGTCTTATTTTTGAAAAGCCACTTGCTATCAACGACTTTAACGTTAGGAGGAAGGTCTACTTCAATCCAGACTTCAATATCATGCATGGATTCCATCTCCGCATTCATTGCTGCTTGCCATTTATCTTTTTCAAGATCAGCCATGGAAGTCTTATAGTTAGTAGGTTCATTAAGATCCCCTAAATTATACTACTCAACTTCTACATTTAAACATAATCGCTTAGGAGCTCGAGTTGTCCTTATGGATCTATGAATGGGAGCTACTTCAGGTGGAGGTGCGATACTTTCTGGCTCCTATTGAAGTTGGCTAGTGTTTTCAGAAGGTGATGTATCTTTTTTATCATCTTCAAGATCAACTATCCTCCCACTGAATTCTTGAGCTATAATATTCTTTTCACGGAATTCTGTATACCTCGCAGAAACTATTTTATTTTCAGGTGGATAGTAAAAATAGTAACCCATTGTTTCCTTTGGGTATCCTAAAAAGATACACTTAAAAAATCTTTGTTGAAGTTTGTCACGCGTGTCTCGTGTCACAAATGCCTCACAACCCCAGACCTTTAAGTAAGACAAATTTGGGACTTTCCCATGCCATAATTCATATGGAGTCTTATCAACCTTCTTGGTTGGAACCATATTGAAAATGTGAACAACAATCTCTAAAGCATAATCCCAGAAGGATAAAGATAGAGTTGTAAGATTAAACATAGATCGAACCATGTCTAACAAGGTAAGATTCCTCCTCTCAGACACACCATTAGGTTGTGGTGTATATGGAGGAGTGAGATGTTGGACAATTCCATACTCCTTAAGATAATCTTTAAACTCTTGGTTTATATATTCACCACCTCTGTCGGATCAAAGAGCCTTAATCTTCTTTCCGAGTTGTAACTCTACTTCATTCTTAAAAACCTTAAATGTTTCAAAGACTTCATGTTTATGTTTAAGTAAATAAATATAACCATAACGACTGAAATCATCTGTAAAGGTTATGAAGTAGCTAGAACCTTGCTTTGACACATGTCTAAGTGGACCACGTACATATGTGTGGATTAATCCAAGTAGATCTGAAGCCCTTTGCATTTGATGCAGATAGGTTTTCCTTGCCATCTTCCTAGATTTAAAAGATTCGCATTTATCAAATGACTCATCATTGATAGATTGCAAAAGCCCATTTTGTTGCAGCTTTTCAATGTGTTTTGCCAAAGATAAGTAGAGTCCAAGTTAGACTTGACTCTCTTACTGTTAATAGTAAAAACAAAATTATTATTATTATTATTCGACACAAGATCATGCATATCAATTTTAAAAGCACCATTAAGAGGAATAACATTAAAATAAAAAACATTATTCAAAGAAACTGAAATTCCATAACTTTTAAAAGTCTGAACATAACCATTATATTTTAACAAAGAAACTGAAACGACACCGTAATTATAGAAGGTGTGTAGTGACAATTGTCTAAAACAAGTACTAAGCCCAAAGACAACAGTAAGTCAAAACTTCCTATGGCTTCTACAGATGCACGTACTCCATTGCCCATGTACAGATATAGATCTCCATGGTCCAGCTTCTTTGCTCCTCTAAGCCCCTCAGAAGTGTTACAAATGTGAGTACCACATCCAGTATTATACACCCAGGAATTATAATTATAAGGAAAAGAAAATAATTCTATTGCGAAGATACCTGAAGTAGTGGCAACATGACCAGTTTGCTTCTTCTTCTTTTGATGCAACTCTAGAAGGTAGATGGGACAGTTCCTCTTCCAATGCCCTACATCGTTGCAGTGGTGACAAGCTTGATCCTATGCGGGATGATCTTTCTTATTTGGGGGTTACTTCTTAGGATTAGGTTGTTAAGCCATCATTTGCTTACCTTTTCCCTTACCCTTGACATTGCCTTTGTTTCCTTGCAGTTTGTTTGGCTTTTGGATTCTACCACCTTGAATCGCTAGGAATTGTGGTGCAGCAGTCTTTTTGGGTAAACCCTTCTCATATTCAATAAGCATGTCATGTAGCTCATTGATTGTCTTCCCCATGTCGTGCATATAGTAGCTGAGCACAAAACCTTCAACATCCTTAGTTAGGGATCTGTTGATTAGGCCGACACAAACAGCTTGAGGTAGATGATAGTTGAGATGTTCTAGTTGATCCAAATAGCTCTTCATTGAAAGTACATGAGCTAATGGATTTTCCATCCTCTGTTTTCGGTAGGGTGTGCACGGTTCGGTTTGGGTCGGTTTTGGCTAAAACCAAACCGAACCACAATGTTCGGTTTTGTAGAACCCAAAACCGAAACCGTTCGGTTTTAGCGGTTCGGTTTTTCAGTTTGTTATCGGTTTCGGTTCGGTTTTTCGGTTTCTAACCGTTAATATTTGGGTAAGGCCAAATTATACCAACAAACTTGTTTTACGTACAAAATTAGTTATTGTTTTCTTTTTTCAATCTTAGCATAATTATATTTATTGCATAATTCTACAATTACAAACATATAAATGAGACATGTACATACAAGTGAACATACACGTAGTATAATCATTATCGAATACTTATTGATATATTCACACAAAACACGCGACACGACAAACACACATATAAATATAAATGTTAAGATAAATATGTTATAAATCCACTCACAAAACGAATATGAATTTATGAATTTATGAATTTGATTTATTTAGTTATTTAATCATAATATATGAATTAGATATTATTATATAATAAAACTGGTTCGGTTCGGTTCAGTTTTGGCGGTTTGTTTTGGACGAAACCGAAACTAAACCGCATTTTCGGTTTATGAAAAGTAAAACCGAACCATCGGTTTTAGTTTGATCGGTTTTTTCGGTTCGGTTTTTCGGTTTTGTTTGGTTTCGGTTTTTCGGTTTGTTTTGCTCACCCTAGTTTTCGTGCATGTAAAGATTCTAGGACATCAAATAATTCTACACATGCCTGCTTTTCAAACATGGACTTCAGTTCTTGAAGAATAGCCTGAGGAGTGTGATTCTCAAATTTCTTTTGCAATTCTGGAGTCATACTACCGAGCATCAAACATGCTACCTCGTTGTGACGATCATACTGAAGGTTCCATGCTTCCAACACATCATTAGTTGACTTTGAATCAGGAGCATTACCCAAAGGCTGTTCCAAAACATCATGTTTCTTAAAAGCTCTCAGGACTACCCTTAGTTGTCGAAACCAATCATTGAAGTTTTTGCCTATCAGTTTCTCTCTATTAAGCATTTTCCTGAAAGCAGAGTTGTTCAAGTTGGGTTCATTTTAGGCCATTCTATAAAACAGAATAAGTTCAAAAGTTAGTACTTTCGATAATAAATCCTTAAAGAAAATTAATTACCCAAAGTTTAATAACATAAACCATATAACTTTCTTAAGGCTAGGATCCTAATTGACATAGTACCATTACATCAGTTGATCTGCTAGTAATCATAGTATTCAAATAGGTAAGTGTCGAACAATAACTGCAAATCTTGTGCAATTCCTAGATCGTTATGGGATTTAATGGCACTAGGGACAATCACATAGTGTCATGTAAACATGTTTCATCCCATCTTATGCCTCGGGTTAAGGGTCTCATCATGTAACTCAATTAAGTTGTCCAATAAAGAACTGTAAATTTATTCCATTACCATCTCACGATAAGTGGAGATTTACCTTGGGATTGCAATCTAGCTACGTCTAACGCAACGTAAATTGCAACTGCAAGTATTCTTACAATTGGATGCCATTAACTTAGATTTTCAAAGGGTACATTTAATTTGATGTGTAATCAAATATATACAAAGAAGCATGCATACATCTTCGTATCATAGATTTTAATAAAAAAAAAAAAAAAAAAAACTTTTACTCAATTTTGCTCTTTTATTAAGGTGTATGTCTTTATGTGTAAATCTTCTAAACATAAATAATAACTTTACACCAAAAAATTGACGATTCAACGTGATTTTAAGAATAAAGTAATGTAATTTAAATCGAGGTATTGGTTAAACCAATTAAAGAATTAACAACTAGTATATTCTACTACCTTCTTGAGTCAAAAGACCCAAGTTATTCGTATAATTACCACAGAATGGCACGTAGAATAATGTAATCACCCTTAAGATGTTTTTGTCAATACCATTCACTTACATGGACCAACACTGATGTGATATGCTTTGTAAGCCATTGGTAGATAAAAAATAACATCAATCGAATAAAAGTATAAAACATTATTGTTAAAACACATTATAAGCCATTAACTCTTGCTAGTCTCGTCTGGGAGCCAATTACCGTGCGAAGCGAACCACTATCGACATATAAGAGTTTGCAAAATAGTTTATAATAACTAAAATTGCATAATGATGCGCGTTCGGGGTCAAAGGAACTTCCTTTTCGTCAAGCAAGTTTTTCAACACCCTAGGTAGTGAACCTAATCGTTGTAGTGTAGTATTGGGTAAGCCTCGGGGATTGATATCGTTCTCTAGGGGAATAGGAATGCTAGAAAGAAGTGTATTACACTAAGGTGGGGGTTGAGGATGATTCTTTTTTATCTTTTATTGGTTTTTTAGAAAGCTAAGGGTAAAATCTCGGGGCAATTGGTTTGGGGGGTGGTACTTCTACCGATTACTTCTACTATTCTAATTATCTAATTCTACGGGTAGCTATGTCTATTTGATGTGTGTTCGTATGATGATTAAAAATGTGTTTACCTAAATACTATTACTCCCTAGTTATCTTTTATTGATGGTTGAATTGTCACGTCCTTATTCTTAACGCGTTGTGGTTCCTAAAGTCGTAGGGTGTGCATATGCCCTAACTCTTTGAGGTTACCTTTGGGTTTAGCCTATGAAATATGCTAGATTAATCATAAACTAAGTTTCACAAAGATTATTCAAGCATTAAACACAACGATAGCCTAGTTTCACTCCTAAACCAATTACAATTAAGATAAGAGACAACCTAACAATAATTAATAACTAGGTTTCATAGATCTAAGCAAACACACAAGAAATTTAGCTAGACATGTTAAACAAGCAAGCATACACACAATCAATGGAAGACATAATGATACTATTGGATTAAAACACTTATCGTGATGTGTAAAATAGGGTTTAGGACCCTGAGATACTGTCCAAGTCGGACTACAAACGTTTAGCGTTTTTACTCCAAAATTCTACCTCTTTAAATGCAGAAAAATCGAATTCTATATATAGATTTACAAGTGCGACGGGCGCCTTTATAGGTGGGGACGCCGTCGATCGCCGTCATTAGGGTTTTCGTCTTGGCGAAGTTATCGATGGACGACGTCACCTTGGAGTTGTGACGTCGGCTTCATATGGGACGTCGTCTTGGTTCCGGATCCGGGCCGTCGAGATGAAAAGTCCGAATGACGCCTTCTTCTTCAAAGCTCGACGTCAGTGTTATGAGAAAAAATTCCAGCCGAAATCGGTGCATGTTTTTATCAAATCTGTATAGAGGGACGGTGTCGCCCTTTGATTGGGACGCCGTCAGGTTTAAATTTGAGCAGCTTGAGTGGCTTCGATCTTGACTTTGCCATTTTCTTCATGTATTCATTCCTTTTCGTCCAAATGTGCATGATTCCAACATTTTGCTTTCAAGAGACCTAAAAAGCGAAAAGGCTCGAAATTAAGCAGTAACGGATATAAAAGTGGTCGATTAAGGGTTTAAATGACCCCTTAAAAGTGTACGTTTTAAATCCTTATCACATAATTTATTAGTCAAGTTTATTTTCTTTTCTAAAAACACTCTTTGCTTTGATCATGATTCATAACGAATGATAAAACAAATCAAATAAACAACTAATACATTTAACAACTAATAACATGCATAAAATCAACTAACATGTATATATTTAAAACAAGGCTCTCATTGGTTTTTGAGCTAGGTACTGCCGGATCACATTCACCAATAAATTGGTAGCATAAGCCTCACTTTAAATATATACAATAAATACACGAAGTTGATTAAATAACGATAAAGATGAGGTCTTTCCCAATTTTAGAACTAATTAATATGTGGTAATTATGTGTCATACAATTAACTTACTAATATCTCTTAATTAATTAATTAATTAATTAATTATAGTCAAGTAAAGCATGCAAAATCAATTAACAATTAATACAATAAGTAATATCAAATATCAAGATTCAAGATCCAAGACAAAACATGCATGTTTCATCATGGATCACATATTAACAATTATTGAAGCACATATTAACAAATAACCAAGGTAACAAGATCGTATAAACGTCATATAATAATAATTATACGTTATTAAATACCTAAAATTTCATGCAACTGATAACGATTTAAAATAATTCATAACAAGTAAAAGCACCGCAATAGTCATAACAAGCACGTAAATTATATACTAGCACCTCACAAGGGGTGTTTGGATTCTCTCACCTCTCGGGTTTATATGAAATATAGTAAATGGAAATGGAAGATAAACACTCATTACCTGGCATAGTACATAGATTACCATAGGCTTCAGACTAGATCAAACCTCCACCGCTTTGGGTAAGCACCTAGGAACAACTATCTAAGAGGTCTTTAAAAAGGGTTGTAACGTTAGGCTTACGGTAGGGAAACAAAGGGTTTTGTTGGATAGGCGATTTAGTGATGGCAAGTCAAAAATCTTATGTTACAAGCATGTAAAGCGTGGCGTTGCTAAGCCAAGACTCGACTCACTAACTCTAGATAACTTTGAAACAAACATACATAAATTTAAAGACATGAACATAAAGATAGATGTAGGATGGTAGCCCGTATGTTTTTCTTCATTTTTTTTATTGTGCATACATTTTTACTCTACCATCCTCTACGATAACATCAAAATATAAGGGATTTATAGGAGCATCCCTACACTTGAGTTTTTATTTCTTTAATACTAATTGACCCGATTTGAAAAGATCAAAACACTTGGAGTACTTAATTACGTAGACAAAGGAAATTTGAATTTAATGTTCTTTCCTGTTACTCCATAAAAATAATACTTTTGCCCATGAGTCCCAATCATCCCAAAACTGTGTACAAAAGATATGACTCGACTTAGCAACCATGCAAGTAACTAGATAATTGAACTAAGGGTTTAGTAATGATAACAATAATGTACTAAAGGTGAGTGCATACAAGGTAGGCTAAGGCGATTTGGGTGTACATTTGGGGGTGGATTGTAAACAATTCTCTTCATTGATGTTTCAGAAAACCGAAACATCACGAGAACCTTGAAAAGGATAAGCTCTGAGGGGTTAACTAGGGGTATCGCGTACTAAAGATGAGTACATCGCAAGCGTGTGGAGTAATTACTCAACTGATGTGGAAGAAGTAATTATAATATAGGTTTCAAACATGGGTTATCCTAATGCCTCTTATCATGTGGTTGTTCCTAACTACACAAGTGTAGTCTCACTAGTGATCTCGGAATGCATCACAAAACAAGTTCTAGAATCTATTATACTACCGGTACACTCTCTAAGTATTAAAGGTGAATGCTTTTATTCATAAAGATCTAGGGGCGAACCTCACATTTTTGGGGTGGAATTTGAGTGGTAAACGGTTTTTCTGCTAGTCATATAACTCCTATCCATGAGACGCTTTATTAAGACTAAAGTTTTTGCTCGTACATGTCGTATAAAATTTTAAATTTGGTGCTAAAATTGCCCTAACAAATATTTCTCATAGTTTATTACACAAATGACTAAGGACAAGACAAATGATGAAGGATAAGCATAGTTTCTAATTTCCGCTTTATTCTCCCTCCTCAAGACTTAAACCGAACATTGTCCCCAATGTTCCCGAAAGTATCAAAGTTATGATAAAGGAAGGTAAGTAAAAGAGAAAGAAACTAGTAATCCCCTGATTAGCTCGGTAGGATCCGTGTGAAGTTGCGGTTAAATTCTTTTCCAAGAAGAATGTATAAGTATTAAGCTCCATCCAATGTTGAGTTTCTTCTTCTTGCCAAATATAACTGCACACTTTAAGAAAGCAGACGAAACCTTCGTAAAATCGGTAAAACTATATATGACACAACTACACTAGGATATAATGCTTGTGGAATCGATGTTTGCAGATTTTCGGAAAATTAAGACACGAGAATTTCCAAAAATTTATAAGTAGTACGTAAAACGAAAAATTTTGTAAGTCGTTTCTACTTGACCGACGTCATCGGGCTTTAATCCCGACGCCATCGATTGTCATGATAGAAAGCGGTCTCTGCTTTTACGGAAAAATTCGGAAAAATTACACCTTTAGAATCGGAAAAATTCACCGCAAAACATCCATTATGACTCGATACAAGCATTTGACTCTAACAAACACACATATATATCAATTTCACTAATTGTAATTCTCATGTTCACGTTCTTTTAAAAGCGTATGTAATCTTCCCTACACTTATCTTTTTGTAAAATACCTTTATATGTAATTAAGACGAGGTTAAAGACAAAATAAAGCGTTTTCACAAAATCAAACATGAGAATAAAGAACAATGAAATAGATATATGACACACAAACAAGCAAACAATTAAGCATGGGTTGCCTCCCACGAAGCGCTTTTCTTTATTTATGAGTCTTGTAGCTAAACTTGAAATCGTGCTCTTACGTGACTTCCTTATCGTCATCTTCTTCCTCATGACGATCTCTATTTGGGTTATCCATGGTATAGTTATGACCTATCGTGCACCTTTCTAAGAAGTCATCTTCCCCCCAATTGGTTCTATATTCTGATCCTAATTTCAAACAATCCTTATAGAACCCAAAAATCTTAGTCATCACATAATCTACTCCTTTCTCCTTATCCTTCTCATTCCTATAGTAGACCGATAGCTTAAGTTCCTTTTCATCATTGGATAGTGATGAAAATTTCTCAATCTTAAAAGGCATTTGGTAAGCTACGTCATCGGTCTCATCCTTGAATCAAAGTATCCCTAATGACGGATTGTGGAAAACTAGAACCAGGGGGGGTTGAATAGTTTTACTGATTAAAACTTTGTTTTAAAATATTTAAATCAACTTATGTCAATCTATTTAGATGTGTATGTTGGATATTGATAGATATATATATTTAAATATATAAAGCAAAGGTAAAGAGTAAGAAACACAAAACCATGACACGAGTGTTTATCGTGGTTCGGCTACAAGGACACCTTCCTTGCCCTACTCCACTCCCCGAGTCACCTACTCGAGAGTTCATTAGCACTACACGACACAACTCCTTATGGCGGAGAAGCCTTCACAACGTCGCCTACTCTTTTTCTGGTACAAGGCTAGACACCGGGTTCTTCCACGAGGTAGAACCAAACCTATCACAATGTCGCCTACACTTTATCCGGTACAAGGCTAGATACCGAGTTCTATTACAAAGGAGGAACTACTACCCAACACTACACAACACCTATCCCAAAGGAGACCCACTCCTTATTACAACGTCATCAAGGATATCAATATCCTTGGACACAACCTATCTCTATTTGTACATCGATGCCCCATATCGATTGTACACCCTTGGCATCTTTCACTAATTCCTTTGACATGATCTTTTCGCACCTTTGACTAATGCCTTCAACTTGACACTTTTGGCATCCTTCACTAATGCCTTTGACACGGACGTTCAGCACCTTTCACTAATGCCTTCGTCTTGACCCTTTTGGCATCCTTCACTAATTCCTTTGACACGGACGTTCGGGCACCTTTCACTAATGCCTTCGTCTTGACCCTTTTGGCATCCTTCACTAATGCCTTAGACATAACACTTCTAGAGAGAAAGGAAAGAACTATCAAAAAGAGAACTTCAGTAGTCTTGATGATGACCAAGCATGGCAACTCATGGACTTGAGCTTGCTCGACTTCAAGAGGTGGTGATCTCGCCTTTAAGAGGAACCTAGAGAATCACACAAAAACAAACACAAACTACATAGAAAGATCCTTTGGATCTGAGGTTAGAGAGTTTACAATACTAGGAGAAAGTATGTGTAGAAGTGGCAACCTACAATGAAGAAATGGCTCACTATTTATAGACAAAAACATGCTATTGTTCCACGGATCCCTTACTTGAGGGATCCGTCTAATGTAAACTGGGGGAACCATGGGACGCTCCTCTTTGCCCATGGGTTATGGGTCATGGGTTATGGGTCATGGGTCCTAGACTTTGGACCATGGGTATCCAAGTTGATACAATGTATCTAGAAGATGAAATGCATCTAGTCCATGGGTTATGGGTTAGCTCCATGGGTCATGGATAATACCCATTATGACTTATACATGATGCATGCAATGGGTTATGGGTTATGGATTATGCTCCATGGGTATGGGTCATGGACTTTGGGTTTTACCCAACTATATTCAATGTATTAAGTCAATGGGTCATATACTTAAAACTTCTACCCATTCTATTACCCATTATAATACATACTAAGTATGTATATACCTACCCAATATGTAAACACGAGTTTTTGTACATATGCGTTACTAAATTATGAAAGCACTATTACTTGTTTAGTGTTTTATATGAAAATGTAAGTGTGTTAGTAAACTTTTGGCTCAAGCCATTTGCGTATTTTATTTGTTTCGTTAAAATGATTTTACGTTTGTTATCGACAAAACATTAGAAGATCGTAAAATATAAATAAACGTTTTGACGGCTTATTTGTATTAACAATATCCCCCTTTTTGTTGATGACAAAACATAAAATTATTTTAAGGAAAAACTAAAATTCGTAAAAGTTTGAATTGGAGTTTTTACTCTCTTCTCCGCCTTTTTGTTGAAACAAAAAGAGTGTCAAAAAGAAACTAACACATTGTTTTAGAAAAAACATGTAAAAAGAAAGAAGATATGAAAAAATAGAGAGTAAGTGACGGGAAGTGTTCTCATCTTAGCTCCCCCTTGACGAGTCCATCCCTTTGTGAGGGCGTCAAGTAAGAAGAAATACTAAACTATTGCAATTATGTTTGCAAAGGTTTATTCTTTGTGACGAATATGCTCCCCCTTGATGATTGCACCTTTGCAAGGAGGACATCATTTAATGTAATCCTATGTGAATGATATTGCAAGTGATTTTGTAATGTTTTGCTTTGACAAGAAACTCCCCCTAGCTAAGGGTGTCAAAGTCTTCATGTGTATATTGAAAATCTACAAAACAAAGGTTAGAAAACAAGTATATAATGCATAATTTCCTACAAATAAGACTCAAGTTAGTAGTAAACAAGTCTTCTGTTGTACGGATCTCACAGTTCCCTCTTTGGAGGGATCCGTCTAAGCTATCTCGAGGGATCCGTCTGTCTGTAGGCTTAAGACAGCAATGGTGATGTAAAAATTGATGTTAACATCAAAATGAGATATGTATCAAGACACCAAACGTATTTTCAAGACAATATGGAATATAACATGTAATTCCATTCGAGAAATGATCTACATATCTCTAAAACTAAGAGAATGATTTAAACATAAAATATGATTCCTAAACTATCTAAGTTAAGCTTAAGACTTGGACACCACTTGAATCCTTAAACTCAATGTTGTTTAGGTTTGATGATCTCATTGAAACGTTCGAGGAGGTGATAAAACATGAAATGTTGATCTTCACGTACTTCAGGTATCAAGCTTTAAACATGTTGACAATGATAACAATCTTTGTCATGGCTCGAAAATGGTGGTGGAAGAAAAGGAATGGCTTGAGATGGAAGGTTTGGTTGAGATTCCACAAAAGAATGAGGAATTTGTGGAGGTATATTTGGAGATGATTCAACCAAAGGTGGTGGTGGTGGAATATGTGATGAGGATGGTGGTAGAGAGGTATCTACTTCCATGTGATCGGGTGGTTGACTTTGATGATTCCTCATAATCCAAAAGGGACTATTTGAGGGTGACGGAGAAAAAGATGTCGGGGCTAGTGTTGATTCAACACCTTGATTTTGTTGCGCTATTCTTTCCATTGAGGAGAATGTTGGCAATGGTGGAGGATGAGATGGCCTAGGAGTAAAGTCTTCTAGATTGTAGAGGTGTGGTGATGAGAGTGGAGTGGTGAATGATATGGCTTTAGGCACTAAGGGTGATGGTTTAGTGGAAATAGGAGTGTTTAGTTTAGGGGGTATGGTGGTGTTTGGCATTGGTAGTTTTATGGGAACAATCCTTTTGGGGATTGGTTTGATAGGTGGAGGGGAGATCCTAGCATTTGTGGATTTAACAGGAGATGATTCGGTTGAAGAAATTTCATGTACAAAACGAGCAAGTTTCTTGGGTGGTCCTTTGGTGGATGAGTTACCACTAGGAGCTTTCCTCATGATGAGATGATTAAAACTTAGTATTGTAAAGGTTTCTAAATGCTGAGAATGAGGATGTAGTTGATGACTTTAAAAGTCCTAACAAGATGGTTTATAAAGGGAAGGATTTGGCAAGTGCATTCAAGACTTAAGCCACTAATATCCTTTGGAATGTGATGATTTGCATGCACAAGAGTCAACTTCAGAGTTGTACTGATCAAGGAGTTTAATTAAGACAAGATGGAGTGTTCAAGTTAGTAAGGAGAGCTTGAAATGATTGTTTTAGCTAAAATTATCTGAATCTGTCACCCGCATCCCACTGTTCCCTCCAATGAGGGATCCGTCTAGGCTAATCCTACTCAGCAGCCAAGGAAAGAGAAAAATGATGTTTTTAAGGTCTAATACCTATACATCTTGAGTGTCTTAGTCTTCTTAAGTGTCTTAAATGAAATGTGACTTAAATGATCAAGGGTAATGAGTGATGGTAGCTAATGATTGCCTTTTATGAAAGAAAATGAGATTTTATGAGCACCAATGGGTGATCAAGGATGACACTAGGAGATTTGAGAGTGTCAAATGGTGTTAAATGACCCTAGAGATCTGATGGCAACTTGGGATAAAATTTAAAAAATTCCTTAAAAGTTATAAAAATTGAGAAACTAGTTTTTGACCCATTTTGAATTTGGAATGACTAAAATCAATTTGCTAAAATTGAGAGAATTATAAAATTAGATGTGTTGACATGTGAGAAATAATGTGTGAATATAGGAGCGGGAGGATGATGAGTTTTGGTGAAATGATAAATCAAAAAGCACCATGAGTGTGATCCTAAATGAGCTATGAGTGAGTGTGAAATTTACTGAGCTCGAGAAACACTTAAGTGGTCCTACGGCATTATTTTTAGCTAGTGTGAAGTGATCTAGTGGGCTAGTTTGATGTTTGGAGGTCTGCATTGCATTTCTGTCACCCCGGATCCCATGGATCCCTAAAAGGAGGGATCCGTTTAGAATAAATTAAGGGATCAGACAACAGTAGATCAGTAACATCACAGAAAATGTGCAGTTTTTGAAAAATACTATGCATACTAATTGCTACTAGTCTCTACTCTAAATGAGCATCAAAACAAGTAAATACCTCATAATTCATAACATAAATAAGAGTAGTAGTGATAATATCCAAACAAACAAGATAAACCATTCACAAACATAAGCATTCATTGCAAAATGATAAACGACATGTCTAAAAGAACCATAATCCTAATGTCTCTTTTGTCAATCTTTTCTCTTCCTCTTTCCCGACGTCACGAGGTAGTTAGTTAGGCATTGGATCATACCCTTCAATTGTTTGAATTCTTCGATCTCGTTTGGTAGAGTTGGAAGTTGTTCAAAGTAGGTTATGGGGACCAAGTTGACGTTGGCAAAAGGGTTGACATTTACTTCTTCTTCGTCCGAGGAGTCCGAGAGAGCACGAGGTCTTTTTCCATTGATCATGAACCGTTTAGAATGTTGTTTGGTGAGTGGTACCATGACGTAATCGGCAAGAAGATGATCATTGTTGATAGGAGAAGGTTGCATTGCACTAACATACTCACGGAGTCGTGTTAGGAGCATACCATAGGGAAGTACCATGTTGTTGGCTTAGAATATACCGGCCATTCTTTTCACCATGTAATAGGCAAGGTTAAATGGTCTTTGGTGAATGAGGCAATAGATCATTTGGACAAGGCATGCATTTGGATGGTTTTTGTTTCCGACCAAACTAATGAAATTTTCCCTAAGAATTTCTTCCCACTTCTACAGATGGGATTCATTTCAAAGAGTTCCATTTGAAAGGGATCACGATGAATAAGCTCTTTGTTGCGGTTGAAGCGAGATTGGTCGGCTCTAATTTTGAAAATGGTGTCTCGAACGATTGTGGGGTCATCAAGAGGAGTGCGGTAGATTGGTTTGGGATCTAGTGCAAAAGATTGGGTGCATATTGCCCAATATTTGGAGTACATACAAATTCCTTCACAAGGAATGCGGAGGATTTGTGTAAATGTGTTGAGGGGTAGATTAATGCTTTGTTTATTGATGATAAAAGCGATTGAGATGCTTTCATCACTATTCCGAATGATCCTAACACTTTTGTAAAACTCAAAGATGAAAACCGGTCAAATTTGTTCATCAATATCAAGGAGACAATCAATTTTGATTGCCGAGAAGACTTGTCGAATGTCGGTATTTTCAAGGAAACATTCCTTAATTATACGACCTTCGTGAATAAGTCATTTTTCAAGCTTTTTGAAGATTTTACAATCGGTTTTTGAAAACTCCTCTTTTTGATAGTATCTAGAGAGGTAGTGGACGGTATCATGGTGGTCTTGTTGGGTAGCTTTGGGCATGGTTGGTCCTAGAAAAACAAATATTCCAATTAGGTAAAATTTGTTGAGATGGGTTTATGGTTTTGATTTGTATTAACAATGATGTAAACACAATAGAATCTTATTTATATGAAAACCCTTATTAGTGATTAATTTTGCAAAACCTAATTTCATCAATAGATGTTTTTAGAAGAAAAAAAAACCATAAACCCTAAGATGAAGATGATGACGAGTAGAACATATGAGTGTAATTACTTACAATGATGTTCAAGAAGGGTTGAAGATATGAAGCCCTATGGGTATGGAAGTAGAAATTGGGTCGTTTTTATGTTTTATGAGGGGAGGGAAAAGGGCATAACTGGTTTTGAAAAGCGCATAGTTGTTTTCTGTCACACGGTTCCCTCGGATCCCTTGTAATTGGGATCCGGCTAGTACAACTCGTGGGATCCGGCTATTGTGGACAGAAAAAGAGTGTTTGGTGTTATTTTTGTAATAAGTTATAAAATAGCTTATAGAACAAAAAAAATAACTTTGAGGTTCCTAATCGAATAGACGTTTTGGTCAACGTGTTAATTATCAAGGATCTTATTTGTGACGGCGACGTTTGATTTGACGATCTTTAGAGAATCAAAGAGGAATACTATTCCCAATGATGAGTAAGTCGGGAAAGTGGTGAAGAGAGACTTTTAGAGACTTGCAACTATTAACTTCCTAATTTGTGTGAAAGAAAAAATATTATCAACATATCCATGTAAATGTAAAATAGCTAATTTGTGGATAGGAGAACATACCTCTAAACTCTTGATATGGTTTATAGAGACCATATATCCGAAATACTTCATGAGTTTTTTAAAGTAACCCGTTGTACTTAGTATAAGTAAGTTGTGATTACTTTTAGGCTCTTCCTTGAGAGTTAACTTCATTTTTCTTTGAATCGAAATGAAGACTTGGGAGAAGTCCTAGCAAGAAGATTTCTTAACCAGAAAATGTTAGAATAATCTATCACTATCCAACATAAAAGAAACAATTTGTTTTAAAAGATTTCCTTCTTTGTAGTTTTCAATCATACACGGATCGTATCAAGTTTTTAAAGTACAATATACTCTAAGAAACTTGGTAGCTAAGCTCGATGCCAATTGTGGAAAACTAGAAGGGGTTGAATAGTTTTACCGATTAAAACTTTGTTTTAAAATATTCAGATCAACTTATGTCAATCTATTTAGATGTGTATGTTGGATATCCATAGATATATATATATATATATATATTTAAATATATAAAGAAAAGGTAAAGAGTAAGAAACACAAAACCATGACACAAGTGTTTATCGTGGTTTGGCTACAAGGACACCTTCCTTGCCCTACTCTACTCACCGAGTCACCTACTCGAGAGTTCATTAACACTACAAGACACAACTCCTTTTGGCGGAGAAGCCTTCACAACGTCGCCTACTCTTTTTCTGGTACAAGGCTAAATACCGGGTTCTTCCACGAGGTAGAACCAAACTTATCACAACGTCGCCTACACTTTATCCGGTACAAGGCTAGATACCGAGTTCTATTACAAAGGAGGAACTACTACCCAACACTACACAACACCTATCCCAAAGGAGACCCAATCCTTATTACAACGTCATCAAGGATATCAATATCCTTCGACACAACCTATCTCTATTTGTACATCAATGCCCCATATCTGTTGTACACCCTTGGCATCTTTCACTAATTCCTTTGACATGATCTTTTGGCACCTTTGACTAATGCCTTCAACTTGACACTTTTGGCATCCTTCACTAATGCCTTTGACACGGACGTTCGGCACCTTTCACTAATGCCTTCGTCTTGACCCTTTTGGCATCCTTCACTAATGCCTTTGACACGGACGTTCGGCACCTTTCACTAATGCCTTCGTCTTGACCCTTTTGGCATCCTTCACTAATGCCTTAGACACAACACTTCTAGAGAAAAAGGAAATAACTATCAACAAGAGAACTTCAGTAGTCTTGATGATGACGAAGCATGGCAACTCATGGACTTGAGCTTGCTCGACTTCAAGAGGTGGTGATCTCGCCTTTAAGAGGAACCTAGAGAATCACACAAAAACAAACACAAACTATATAGAAAGATCCTTTGGATCTGAGGTTAGAGAGTTTAAAATACTAGGAGAAAGTATGTGTAGAAGTGGCAATCTACAATGAAGAAATGGCTCACTATTTATAGACAAAAACATGCTACTGTTCCATGGATCCCTTACTTGAGGGATCCGTCTAGTGTAAACTAGGAGAACCGTGAGACGCTCCTCTTTGCCCATGGTTTATGGGTCATGGGTCATGGGTTATGGGTCATGGGTCCTAGACTTTGGACCATGGGTATCCAAGTTGATACAATGTATCTAGAAGATGTAATGCATCTAGTCCATGGGTTATGGGTTAGCTCCATGGGTCATGGATAATACCCATTATGACTTATGCATGATGTCATGCAATGGGTTATGGGTTATGGATTATGCTCCATGGGTATGGGTAATGGACTTTGGGTTTTACCCAACTATATTCAATGTATTAAGTCAATGGGTCAAATACTTAAAACTTCCACCCATTCTATTACCCATTATAATAGGGGTGAGCAAAACCGACCGAATCCCGAATCCCGTCCCGATCCCGAGTCCCGAATCATGTTAGTCGGGGTTGTCGGGGTCGGGAGTCGGTTTGTGTTTTCCGGCTTGTCGGGATTCGGGCTTGTCGGGATTCGGGTCGAGCCGGGTCGGGATTGGCCCGATGCACAGCCCTACATTATAATACATACTAAGTATGTATATATCTACCCAATATGCAAACACTAGTTGTTGTACATATGCATTACTAAATTATGAAAGCACTATTACTTGTTTAGTGTTTTATATGAAAATGTAAGTGTGTTAGTAAACTTTTGGCTCAAGCCATTTGCGTATTTTATTTGTTTCGTTAAAATGATTTTACGTTTGTTATCGACAAAACATTAGAAGATCGGAAAATGTAAATAAAAGTTTTTCGGCTTATTTGTATTAACACGGATCATAAGTCATCCCGGTGTTTTCTATGAATGGCTTTCCTATAACTACATGGGACAAGCTAGGATCTATGGCCGTACTAATATCCTCTACAATTATGAAATCTGTAAGGTACGTGAAACTACCTACATAGACGTCAATCCCTTAACTCTACCAAGGAAATTACAACTAACTCTAGGATCATCGGGGTCTTGCCTATTTGGGATAGGTTTCTTCATCACCCAATTATAGTATGTGCTAGTCATGATGTTTATTGGAGATTTGCGATCAATGTAGGCCTTTGACACGAAAAGATGTCCTATGCAACATGGTATGTTGAGATTCCAAGGATTCCCAAAGATGATTCGAGGGCTTCTCCTAACATATATGTGACGAAGGTCGCCCACTAAGTGTGGGTGGCGTGAAAGTTCCTCTTCTGTAGGAAACTTATTGAAGTATTCATCACCTACTTCGTCTACTTCATTGGTTGATTCTTCCTTAGGAGTTTCACTAACCTCAAGCATAGTATCATGGTTCGCTTCGTCACTATTCCTATTTGGTTTCACTAAGGTGATGGCATTGACGAATTGAACATGCTTGGATGAAGAGGGATCCCTAGTTTCGAAGTACTTGCTTGGGTCCTTAATTTTTACACCGGAAGCTTTGGGAGAATGATTCGAGATGGCATTAACTTTTTTGGTGGTCTTCCTATCACTATTGGTCATGGTTTTCAAAAGTTATCTATCTTCCTATCCATCTCGGCTTGTGAGTGCATACAAGGTAGGCTAAGGCGATTTGGTGTACATTTGGGGGTGGATTGTAAACAATGATCTTCATTGATGTTCCGGAAAACCGAAACATCACGAGAACCACGAAAATGATAGGCTCTGAGGGGTTAGCTAGGGGTATCATGTACTAAAGATGAGTACATCGCAAGGGTGTGGGGTAATTACTCAACCGATGTGGAAGAAGTAATTATAATGCAGGTTTCAAACAAGGGTTATCCTAATTCCTCTTATCATTTAGTTATTCCTAACAACACAAGTGTAGTCTCACTAGCGATCTCGAAATGCATCACAAAACAAGTTCTAGAATCTATTATACTACCGGTAAACTCTCTAAGCATTAAAGGTGAATGCTTTTATTCCTAAAGATCTAGGGGCGAACCTCACATTTTTTAGGTGGAATTTGAGTGGTAAACGGTTTTTTTGCTAGTCATATAACTCCTATCCATGAGACGCTTTATTAATACTAAAGTTTTTGCTCGTACATGTCATAAAAAAATTTAAATTTGGTGCTAAAATTGCCCTAACAAATATTTCTCATAGTTTATTACACAAATGACCAAGGACAAGACAAATGATCAAGGATAAGCATAGTTTCTAAGTTCCAGTTTTATTCTCCCTCCCTACACTTAAACTGAACATTGTCCCCAATGTTCCTCGAAAGTATCAAAGTTATGATAAAGGAAGGTAAGTAAAATAGAAAGAAACTAGTACTCCCCTGATTAGCTCGGTAGGATCCGTGTGAGGTTGCGGTTAAATTCTTTTCAAAGAAGAATGTATAAGTATTAAGCTCCATCCAATGTTGAGTTTCTTCTTCTTTCCAAATATAACCTGCACACTTTAAGAAAACAGACGAAACCTTCGCATAACACCTAAACTCTGGAAGGCGTCTCCCTTATTTTCTACACCAGACGCCCAAGAACCAACTCAAGACGACGTCCTTCATGAAGCCTGGTGGCGTCACACTCATCAACTGACGCCGTCCCAACGATCACTTGGCCCAAAAAAAACTCTAAAGACGGCGACCTGACGGCATCACTAGCAAAAGGGGACGCCGTCGCAATTGTAAATCTATATATATAATTCGTTTTTTTTCTGCATTTAAAGAGGTAGAATTTTGGAGAGCAAATCCTAACTCGGTTGTAGTCCGACTTGGACAGTATTTTAGGGTTCCAAACCCTTCTTTACATCATAAGATAAGTTTTTTAATCCATCATATCATTATGACTACCCTATGTTTAATTGTTTGTGTGTATGCTTGATTATTTATCATGAGTAGCTAATTTATCATTGTGTTTGCTTAGATTTATGAAACATAGTTGTTAATTATTGTTAGGTTGTCTCTTGTCTTGATTGGTAGACGCTAGAGTAAGTAAAACTGGCTTCTTTAATTGTTGCGAGCGTGAACGTCCTAAATAGAAAAAAGCTTAAGAGTGCACTTAGGCCATCGTTTTGTTTATTGCATGAGTTGTAGCTTTAGGATAATAGAGTATTCGGGGGAGATACTTCGGTACTTGAAAATCCCGGATAGTCTAGAGGAGAGTTACGATTCATAGAATTGGGGAATTTAGCACCGCCCTATGACTAACACGGATACAATGCACCAATTAAGATGAGGATGTGACAATTCAACCGACCAATAAGAGATAACTAGAGAGTAAGAACATCTAAGTAAACACATTTTTAATCATCATAAGAGCACACCTACATTATCATAGCCTATCCTTTTATTTTCATTAGTTTAATTAGTTAATTAGTTTAATTAAAAAGTAGTTAAAAGTGGTAGAAGTACCACCCCCACTCCTATACCCCGAGATATTTACCTTGCTTTCAAAAAACATAAAAAGACTAAAAAGAATCTCCCTCAACCTTACATTCTTGTCATGCATCTCTTCCTAGCATCTCTATTCCCTTTAGTGAACGATCAACCCCCTATGCTTACCCATACTACATTGCAACGATTAGGTACACTGCCTAGTGGGTTGTAAAGCTTGCTCGTAGGAAAGGAAGTCTTTCGACCCCGAACCACGCTATCAAGTTTTTTGGCGCCGCTGCCGGGGAATAGAATAACTAGTTAGTTTTCTATCTCGATTAGGTCTACTCGCTTGATTCCTATCAAGTGGGCTTTTTTATTTTTTCATAGATTTTTTGTAGTCTATCCCCCTTCTTTGTGCTTTTATTCGTAACCCTTTTCATTGACTATTCCATTAACCGTTATGGAGAACACGAATCCGCCAAAATTTTCACCCAATCGACAAAATCCACTACATAATCTACACTTTCCACTCCAAAATGAGATCTTGAGGTTCCGAAAAGATCATGATGAATCCTTTTCAGAGGCATGGACTCGTTTTAAATATCTACTACTAAAATTCTTTATCAAGGTCTTGATCTATTGCTTCCACTTCAATTATTTTACATTCGTATCGACAAGGAAACTCAAATGAGACTTGACTATATAGCGGATGGGGATCTTTGGGGATATGGTGTTCAAGATGCATGGGAAATATTTGAGACTTTCACCCAAGGTAGAAGTGGAACATGGGACCCAAAAAACGAAGATTTAGACATGTTCTCAAAGTGGAAGGCTCAAACGGAATGGTTGTTTAGGAGTGAGATGGTTAGAGTTGAACCACCTAGTTGCATGCGTGGGATAGATTTCAAAACATATGACACGCATGAGGAATCCTTTAGTCAAATAGAACATAGTGATCAAATTTTTGAGAACTATTTTTATGAATCGGACCAAGAATTTGAAATGACTAAAGAAGGATTTGAGATACTTAGGAGTGTATTTGGATTAGTGATAAGGTTTTAAAATGTACCTTTTTGATGGGTCGTTTAAGCCCTTATTTGATCACTTTTGTATCCGTTATTGCTTAATATCGTTCCTTTTCACTTTTAGGTCTCTTGAAGGCAAAATCTTGGAATGGCCCTTATTTGGACGAAAAGCGCGATTATCTGAAAAAATGGCCAAAATCGAATCGAGACACTCAAAGCTGCTTTGAAAACATAAGGTGACGTCGGTGTTAATTATGCCGTCGGAGGATCTTTGTGACGGGACGAAGCCAAAACTCCCATTTTCAAGTTATAAAAGAGTAGGCCGTCGCAACTCGGGCGGCCTAGATGTAATCAGACGGCGTCGAGGTGAAGAGGACGGCGTCACAAGCATAAGGTGACACCGTCGCAAGTCTAACGTGGCCAAGGCGAAACCCTAACGAGCGGCGACACGGCGTCACAAAACATAAGGTGGCCGTCGCATGTGTAATCTTATATATAGAATCCGAATTTTTCGATTATTTGGTGTGTAGTCTTTTGGGTGAAAACCTAAACCGAACCAAGGTTGTCTTGTACGATATTTTAGGGTTCCAAACCCTATCTTACACCAAGATAAGTGTTTTACTTCATTAATACAATTATGTCTTTGATTATTTGTGTGTATGCTTGCATGTTTTCCATGTCCGGCTAATTTACTTGTGTGTTTGCTTAGGGAATATGAAACTTAATTATTGAATATTGATTGGTTGTTTATTATCTTAGTTGATTAATGATCTAGTAATGCGATAGGTCATTCGTTGTGTACTTAATGCTTCACTACAACAAAAGTGGCTTTTAGGACCCTTTGTGTGGGACGGTATGATAATGGAGTCCTAAAAAGCATTTAATAGGACATATGAGCGTTTAGGGTCCTTTTTAAATATTTGCTACTTAGGCGATGTCCTAAAGGTATATAATAGGATGGTCGATGATTTGGGGTCCTATTATCATATAACTTAATATGACACTTAAAATATGGATCCTAATAAATTACCTTTATAAGGCGTTTATTCATTATGGTTGTATTATAATAAACCATAATAGGACATGAGTTTTGAGTCATAAGACATCGAGTTAGTTAAAAGCGCTTATTCACAAAAAGTTTTATTATAGCAAAATTTAATAGGACCTTTGACACGTGGGTATTATAACGTTAACCTTTATAGGGCGCTTATGTACAATGGTTTTATAACATCATTTTTTAAAACGATTATTTGCAAAAGTTTTATTATAACAAAACTTAATAGGACCCTTAAAGGATGCATATTAATTATGGTTTTATTACAATACACCATAATAGGACACTTGATATATAAGTCATAAAACATTAATTATTTAAAGCGCTTATTCATAAGCGTATTATTAAAACATAACTTAATATGACAGTTGACACTTGGGTCCCATAGATTGATACACCATCATAAGACACTTGATATTTGAGTCATAAAACATCGGTTTTATGGAACACTTATTCGCAAACGTTTTTTATAAGAAAAGTGAATAGGACCCTTGACAATAGCGTCTTATAACATTAACCTTTATAGAACGCTTATTCATAATGGTTTGTTTATGATACACCACAATATGGCACATCTTTTAGAGTAAGTAAAACATACGCTTTTTATAACGCTTATTAGGTTTTATAGAACGCTTAATTGCAAAAGTTTTATTTGAACAAAATTAACGGGACCTTGACACTGTGTCTTTTAACATTAACCTTTATAGTACGCTTATTTGTTGTGGTTTTATTATCCTCGCCATAATAGAACACTCCTTTATTTGAGTCATAAAACATCGCTTTTTAGAGCGCTTATTTACAAAAGTTTTATTTAAACATTAGTTAGTATGACACTTGATACTTGGGTATCAAAACTTGATACACCATAATAGGACACTTGATATTTGAGTCGTAAAAGATCGGTTTGTGAAACGCTTATTCACAAAAGTTTTATTTATGTAGGATTTTCACTAAATCCTTATTATAATAATACTTCCCTATTATTTTCCCCAATTATAAACCTAAATAAATAAAACATAAAATGTCTTCCTCTCGAATAGAAGTAATCGCCACCACCACCAACACATTGTGAACACACTACTACAAAATAGGGCTAAAGCAACACGTAAAGTGTTGCATTAGGCCTAAAAATGTTGCTTAATGCCTAGTGCAACACTTTTCAAGTCTTGCTCTAGGCTCCGTTGCCTTAGGTCTAAAGCGACACTTTTGCCATAATATGCAACACTTTTGTCAAAGTGTTGCTCTTTTACTAAATGCAACACTTTTATATTGCAACACTTTTAATACTCATGTGCAACACTTCTTATTACACAACACCAACCAATGACAACACTTTTACGCATCAAATGCAACACTTTCCATCATTTATCGCAACACTTCTTTTCGTTTTAACAATACTAGTGCAACACTTTTTCTACTATAGGCAACACTAATTCATTTCATGCGAATAATTGCTCAACAAAATCCAAAACTACAAATCTGGTAAAGTTTTAATTATACATGGATAGATAACTTCGTTTCCATCATGGCAATATCATATTCCAAATACAAATTTGTCAAAAGTCAAACTACCATAAAGTTCATGAACACAAAATCGCATACTAAAATAATGGATAGTACTAAAATCTTCTTTGACATGAATTCTCAAAAGACTTCCATTTGATAGTTCGAATCTTGATTTCCACCATATGTCATAATAAAGAAACTGGTAAATATAAAACCAAATAATAAAATTAGATTTTCTTCTGTTATGTGACACAAGATGTTATCAAACACTATATTAAAGCCACTAAGTCAATGATATCAATCCCTTAAAAGACACGATAGAAATTGTACTTAAAGAAACATGTTGGTGTATTACGATATAAGTATATAACAAGTTCACCTCTTTTCCGATGTGACACAAGATGTTAGACTATGTAATTCAAGTTAACACCTTTTTCCTTGTTAGCGCCATCAAGTTGTGCGTCAACAAGTTCAACATCCTCATTTTCGAACCATCTTCACTATCATTCCCATATTCTATCCCGTTTTGATTATTTTCAAACATAAAAGCTCAATTTCGTCATTCTCGTCACTTTCAAAACCATCTTACGATATTTCATCTTCGCTCATATCGCAATAATATAAAGCAAGTTAACCTTAAATTGTCTCATTATTTTTAGATTCAATTTTATCATAAGCTATGTTTTTAACAAAACTAAACTTATAAACTAGAAAATAAGTCTGCGATCGGTGGATAATAAAAAAAAAAAAAGAAGAAAAGGAAGCTAAAAAATATGCTAAGGAATTTGTTTGGTTTGGGCCTAGCCTAGTGATTTCAAAATCTAAATAAAACTTGCAAAAGCTTGATAAGCACAAAAATAAGTGTGATGAATAAGCAACTAGAAGACATAAATAAGCTAAAAGCGACTAAAACATTAAAAACTAACCTAATGCACTAATAAGCAACTAAGGAATTAGATAAGCCAAAGCTAATCTAAATAAGCAAAAAAAAAAAAAAAAAAAAAAAAAAACATATCTGCTGTCATGTCATGTACCAAAAAAAGCAGTCAAAGGGTACCTTTAGAGCTTATTTTGAATAAGCTAGAGAAATAGCATATGAGCTTACGGCACTTAGAGTCCACCCGACCAAGCTGTCTTTTGCCCCAAATATGTAGCACTGAATAAGCACTACGACTTATAAATAATTTGAAAAGGTCTTTGGATATTATCTCAAGCAGTTTAAAACGACTTAGGGTGGTTGTTTTGAAACTTACTGGACAAGATACAAAGGTATAAGCTCTTGAGCTTATGGATATTTCAAGTTCATCGGTGACAAACCTTTGCCCCTATCTCTAGGCGATGAAGGGCTTATTCTGATTGTAAATAAGCCATGCAACATTTCTTTGAGTCTATTGTGTCCTGTGCACGATGTGAGAAAAAGCAAAGGGCTAATTTGAAGGCAATAATAAGCATTCAATTAAGCTCAAAAGTGAAAAACAAGCTAACACTAATAGACCTAGTTCTACTAACTACTAGCACAAACAAATTCCAATCCTAAATCTAACAAACCATCTAAAATTAATCTCCCAAAAGTAATAGCTAGTGAAAGTGACTATGAGACGAAAGAAAAATTACAAAGCTCTTTGAAAAGTGAATTTATGACTCAAACTTTCACCAAATCTTGTGAAGGTAGAGTGCAGTGTGTGATGGTGGTGGTGCGTGTGTGGTCTTTGTTGGTGGTTAATTTAGTGTGTGGTCTTTGTTGGTGGTGTTTGTGTTTTTAGATCTAGGGTTTTCACTAATTGGGAAGATGAAGTGAGGAGGAACTAAATAGCAAAGGTTTTGATCTGATTTTAGGTTTTGGCGGATTAAAGTAAAACTTTTGGAGGAGATCCGCTAAGAAGGTTTTGGTGAAAAATAATGGCGCCATCAATCACAAAATTTGGGAGTTTGGGACAGACAATTGGCTGAGTTAGATTTTATTGCGAGGAAGATGAAAAAATGTTTACTTTTTATAAAATTTGAAGATGTACATTTTAAATTGATTGGACTACAAAGAATGTATTTTCATTTCAAAATCTTGTATCTTGTTTTTTATAAATACAAGAATGGTTAAATCTTAAAGGTTGTAACAAAAGACAAAATAAGAGGACTATTTAAACATTCCTTTAACATTAGTCTTAGTCAATATTTTGTAAGCGGGTCGACCGGTGGTTAACCGATTGAACCGGTTCGGAAAAAAAGGTAAAAAAACAGTTTTTTAAGCGGATTAACGGTTACACCGCGGTTTTAAGTGACCAGCGTCAACCAGTTCTTGAAACCCTACTGGATTGGATTTGATTTTTCATTTTTATATAAAATTGGGTTGACCAATGGTTGAACGATGGTCGAACCGATTGAACCATTAGGACCTTAAAATTTTGATTTTACCCATTTCGTTTTATATTTTTAATAATATTTTAAGATAAAAGTGTTTTTAATCCATAATAAATAAAATAAAATCGAGAAAATATAAATCTTTTTCCTAAAATTATTTTTAACCATTTAGGACCTTAAAAAATAAATTTGCTTTTTTAGGGTTTAAAATTTGCTAGTTTAGGTTTTAGGCTCGTTAAGTTCCTAGTAACCCGTGTTTTAGTTTAGATTAGGGCTTAATTGTTATTTACTTTATTGTTATATAGTATTTGTCTTACTTTACAAAACCTAATGCACATGACCCATGACCCATGTGAATTAGCCATTATCACCGGTCATGCATGGGTTCCATTACACTATAAGCCACTACAACCCAATGCACATGACCCATGACCCATGTCAATTACCCATTGTCGATCACCACTCATGTATTGGTCGATAATATGACACTATAAGCCACTACAACCAAATGCACATGACCCATTACCCATGTTAACTACTCATTGTCACAGATCATGATGTGTCGTAACATGACACTCTAGCAACTATAACCCGATGCATATGACCATATGATGTCAAATACCCATTATAATTAATGTGACCAATGATAACCTAATGCACATGACCCGTGACCCGTGTGAATTAGCCATTATCACCGGTCATGCATTAGGTGCACCGGCTTGGTAGGTGTATAGTTATAGTGTGAAGGTTATATGAATTGTATTTGAAGTTATTAAAGGCGGTCATCCATGGGTTGCACCGGCTTGGTAGGTGTATACCGTTTATCACGAGACACTAAGAAGCAAGTATCCGGGACCTCGATCATGTTATCCGGGATCGAGAAAGTTTGAACTTCGGCTTGAGCTTGACTTCGTATGAAGGAGTTATGTGGCAGCGGAGTTCGTATGAAGGAGTTATGGCCAAAGCAATACAACATAACTCCTTCATATGAACTCCGCTTTGATGATTAAAGAGACCATAAAACACTTACAAATAGGGATTTTTAAAAGCCGCCAGGCCGAACTCGAACCCTAACCCGAATATGACATTTTGGGTCGGGTTAGTCGGTCAAAAATTATATTCGGGTCAATCAAGTTCTAAACAAGGTTGGGTTTCGTGTATAATATTTGTCTCTTACTCGAGTTCAAGTCAACCCGAGTGACCCGAATTTCACCAAAATATATAAATTTTAAGCGACCTATAGCCGAACCCGACCGTTTCAACCCAAATAACACCTCTACTTTCAAATTAACATTAGAAAAATGAAACCGAAAATTCATTTTACCCCAAAATCAATTTCACTTTTCATTTCCCAAAACCCAATTTCAATTTTCATTTACCCACAAACCCAATCTCACTTTTCATCTCCCCAAAGCCATTATCAACATCCTCATTTTTCCAAATGACACCCGTCTTGCCTCGCCACCAACCACCCTTGCCGTTACTCTCTACGTCATCATCGTCTCCACCGTCCTCACTCTTTCCTCTCAATTTGGCATGCCAAAACACCACCTATCTCGTTATTTCTTAAAAACCGATTATAATTTAATTGTTATTGTTTTTTGTGGATTAAAGATGGATTAAAACGATTTGACAAAGTTATGTGTGGTGGTAAAATGAGTTATAAGAGGTGTTTGTTTGATCAATTTGGTCTCGGTCGGAGGTAAACCCGATTCGGGTTGAGTCAAAACCAATGATTCTGAGGTTTGTGTTTGGATTTTTATTACTTGCTTATATAAGCTTATTTATTTTGTTTGTTGTCTGGGATTAAAAGATAACAATAGGGTGTGTTTGGTTGTTTTCGGTCCATGAGGCGACCCACGAGGGTGTTTGGTTGTCTCGTATTCAAGAGAAAACCACCCGTAGTGGTGTTGGTTTGGCTCGATACTATCATATAATGGCGACACAATTAGGCTACTCAATCTGCGGGCTAAGCAAAGGATGTGGAGGAAGATATCATTACATATAATATGATCAAGTATGTTATTGTACAAGAATTTTAAGAAGAAGATTGAAAGAGGTGTTGCATTTCCCACGTGTTTGTCTGTCAACAACACAGTCTGTCATTATTCACTACTAGAGATTTTGAAATAGAGCCCCCTTAATAGAGCCCGATTTTAGTTAAAAACGGGCTCTATGAAGATTCCATGTTTTAAAAAAGGGAATAAAGCCATGTTTTCTTTTACAAAACCGGGCTCTATGTTGACAAATATTTGAGCCGCGTTTTCTTTATTAAAATCGGGCTCTATTCCTTATATTAGAGCCATGTTTTATTTTAAAAAACGGGCTTTATCAAAAAAACATTAGAGCCCTGTTTTCATTTACAAAACCGGGTTTTAATCAAGTGTTATTTTGTAAAACTTTAACATAGGCGGTTCTTCAAATTGAAACATAAATCCTCAAAATTTTTAGGCGGGTTATTTCCCCCTCCCCAATTTTCATTACCTTCAAAAAACACACAACTTTTTCCCCCTTTCCATTTCACAAACCCTAACCCTCACCCACCATTACCGTCACAGGCCACCTTCATCAAGCAACCAAGCCATTAATAAACTAATCCAGTTAGGAGGTACCAAACTGCTATAATCAACTAAGGTAACTAATTAATTTCTATTAAACATTTTTTATATTCGATTCATATTGGGGGTTTTTATTATGATAATTGATAAATCAAATTAGGGGTTATAGGGGTTTTGTTTATTTGAATATTCATTTTAATTTGTATGATTGTGTGTTTTATGTAGTGCCTTTGTAATTCTGAGTTGTTAGTTTATATGTTTTGGTCAAAGGTTGAATAGTTCTTCTTATTATTATTATTATTATTATTATTATTATTATTATTATTATTATTATTATTATTATATAAATCATGTTTGTTAATTAGTTTAGGGATTTATTATAGTCAATTAGGAGTCATTTTATATGTACTGTTTATGCTTTTATAATCGATTAAGAGTTGTGCTATATGCATATCATGGTTGATTTAGGTTTTGTTTAAAGTGCATCTTTTGAATATATTCATCAAGTTTAAATGATGAAGTATTTGTGATTGCTAACTATTTTCCCATTATGTTATAGCCATCAGGAATACTTTGGAGGAGAAAAGTGCTAGTGGCTCTAAAAAGGTCCCTCTGTATGAAGCATTAGTTCACTAGTTCGGGGTGCTGATGTACCAGATGATATGCTACTAGATTCAGATATACGTTCTTTTCCTACAGCGGGTGGAGATTTGGGTTATTGATACTTAGTATGTGTACACTTATGCATTGTAATACCAAATGAATTATGAAATTTATACTAAATTGTTTCCATTGTGTAGGTTTCTTGACAACGTGGTTTCACTCTTCTATATCCTCTATGTTGAAGAACTCATTTCATGGTCCTTGGAATGCTTGGACGGATGTTGATCAAGATTCACGCAATGTATTGTGGACTCGTTTCGGGTTTTAATTTACTACATCGAATAACTTAAAATAATAAGCAATTATAAGCGCTTCTAAGTGTAAATGATATTAACTTGAAAAGTGTTACATGCTCAAAATGTTTATCGATGGGACCCTTGCACCTTATGGCTAGCTTGGATAAGAAAATCATTGGAAGGGTTTGATTAACATATGACCTCAATGGCGAGAGAAGTCAAGAAAGGCGTCACAAAAGAGGAACACGAGAACGGATGGATCAGTAGGTAGGGATGAGCGCGGTACCATTTTGGTACCGTACCAGCACCGTTTTCGGTGTACCGGGGTTTTTCGGACTTAAATTCAAAATCCTGTTCCCGGAACTGTATCTTAAACCGGTACCGGTATCGGATTCCGGTACCGATTCTGGTACAATGGTACTAAAACGGGTAGAGAACTGTCTAACCTTTAAAATAGTTATTATGTCATCGAATCGTCTAACCTTAATTCGTAGTGCAAAGACGATTAATTTGACCATATAACCTTTGTTCTATTATAAATTACAATATAAAAATGAAATAAAAGTAAATACATGTTTTCCAACGTCTGTTGTTTGTCTCATGTTACTAATCATTCATTATTTTCTTTGAATGCTCTAGTTGAGGTATAAAAATGTTGCTAGTTCCTATGATTTTACTCGTTTAGATTATATAGAATATATACGATAAAAATGTTGTTTGTTTTATGTATAGCATTATACCAGCCAACTTTCCATTGTGTTATGTTGTCTATGTTTATGAGTTTGAACTATGAGTTTACTTGTTACAGTACTACACATATATAGATCTGCATTTTACAATTAAGATTATTCAGAACCAATGCAAGAGGTGTTTTCCCAGAGTTTACCCCGTTTACGGACATCTTTACAGCCCACAAAACCAACAGCTTATCATAAATATTAAATCAAATTTGTGATTGAGGGAGAGTTTTGAAGTATGCTACATAGGTTTAGTTGTTACAGAAGGTTCTGGGAGGCTTTTTTGTGGGCTTTTTTTGTTTAATAGTTGTTAAGTAAATAAGTTGGTTTAGGCATAAAACAAGTCATATTGAGTAAATGGGCTGGTTTAGGTTGTTTGTATGTTTATGATAATTCAATTTTTAAAATGCAGGTAATTCCGTTGGAAGAAAAGATGGAGCTACAAAAACAAGAGCATGTTACTCGTGAAAGTATTGAACATAAGGAATTCGAGGATCGTGAAGAAGCAATAAATAAATAAAGACAGGAGGATCGTCGTGAAAGGCAATATAACCTTACACAGTTCCAAAAGTTTATGCTTGGAAGATCATCACATCCCCCTTCTATCTAGTAACCCTTAAGTTTATGCTTGGAAGATCATCACATACATGAGATGCCATCAACTTCATCAGCCCCATATCTTTCGGTCAAAAGCAATGCATAATAACATGACTTCACAGCAATGCAATGGTTATTTTTCACTTTCATTTTCGCTCAAGTAGTCAATATGTTAGCTTGCAAGAGTAGTCACAAGATTAATCTTAATGCATCAATAGAAAGTAAGTTGTAATGTCAGTGAATCTTTTCTTATCTGAATGAATACAGTATTCACTTGGCTAAAAAAAAATTGTATTTCATGGCTGGATTTGTTTTATTGTTTATTTATTTATTTATTTATTTTTTGTTCATATGACTTGTTCGGACTTTGAAATTGTCCTATTAAACTTATTAACCGTCCTAACAATTAACTTAACATTGTAAAAGTGTCCTAATATGTTGTTATTAGGGCGTTATTTAAGTTGTTAATAGACATTTTATCGACCAAAAATTGGTTTCATAATCTTCTTTGAGATATTAGAACCCTTTTCTTGGTGCTAAAATAGCTATAATGTTATATGATAAGCGTCCTAACAATTATCTTTTAAGTACGCTTGTATGTGTATCAAAAGATTAAAATTAGGTAACAACGTTTTACAACATTGTAAAAGTGTCCTAATTTGTTGTTATTAGGACGTTATTTGGTTGTTCATAGACATATTATGCGACCATAAATTTGGTTTCATAATCGTATTTGGGATATTAGGACCCTTTTCTTGGTGTTAAAGTAACTATAATGGTAACATTAAAGGACGCTTGTATGTGTATCAAAAGATTAAAAGTAGGTTACCACATGTTAGAACATTGGAAAAGTGTCCTAATATGTTTTTATTAGGACGTTATTTGTGTTGTTTATAGACCTAAAATGCGACCATAAAATTGGTATCATAATCTTATTTGAGTTATTAGTACCCTTTTCTTGGTTGCTAAAATAGCTATGATGTTACATCATAAGCGTCTAACAATACTTTAAGGGCGTTTTATGTGTCTCAAAAGATTAAAGTAGGTAATCACATGTTAAAACATTGTAAAAGTGTCCTAATATGGTTTTATTAGGGCGCTATTTGTGTTGTTCATAGACATATAATACGACCATAAAATTGGTTTCATAAGGGTTAGGACGCTTTGGACCTATTACAACCGCCTTACATGAAACGCTTTCATCCTTGGTCCTATTAAATGAAAGGTCCTAAAAAGTACCATTTTATGACGCTTATGGGGGTCCTAAAAAGCCACTTTTCTTGTAGTGCTTGATTAAATCTTTGTGAACCTTAGAATATGACTCCTTGAGTAGTTGTAAGCTAAACCATCCAAAAAGTGCCTTAGAGTAAGAGTTTATTATCCTAGTGGGTTTTGTAGGCGAGACCCTTTGGTAAGTTCAAGAGTTAGGAGAAGCATACCCTAAAACCTTAGACACACAACGCAACTAGGAATAAGGGCGTGACAATTCAACCACCAATAGGAGATAATTAAGGAGTAGTAAAACCTAAGTAAACACATCTTTAAACTATCATACGAGCACACATTAATTAGACATAGACTACATACACCTTAGATTAGATAAGTAGAGTAATCGGTAGCAATACCAACCCCCAAATTCAAACCCGAGATTCGTACCTTTCCTTTCCTTAAAAATATAAAAGATAAAAAATATTGAATACCTATAGGACATATTACGGAGTTCCTTTCACATACACATACACATCAAACCATAACACAAAGTGGGCGTATAAAGGTGAGTTCTAGAGAGAAAGTTAGAGGTTTAGGGAACTTAGTGAGAGAAAGTGAAAGATCTTATTATGAGCTCCAACTCTCTACCTTGGGAGGTAGAGAGTATTTATAGTCTTACATAAGCGCCACACATCGGGTGTGGATCGGGCATCTGATGGGTAAAGACCCGTCCGTCCTCACGGTGTTACAAAACTAACTACTACTTAACTTAAAATAACTACGACTACGAGCTTTCTAACGATTACATATACTTGAGGTGACCGACTCTTTAATACACGGAATTTCTAATTCCTAACAATCTCCCCAAGGAGGTCACCTCAATCATGTACTAAAATTACATTGAATACAACTAGATATTACATTAAAATTGTTCTTGCATTCTTGATGTAGTCCTTTGCTCTAAGCTCGTAGTCATTGATTCTTCTCATTGCATGTTTGGTTAATCCAAGTGGAGGTCTTTCTTGATCCACGTGATAATAATTTGAGCCAACTTTTGAGATCATCGACTATCAAAAATCTCGAGACATCCATTGTGGTGTTGGTATTATGTGATGTTGTGACATTAGGACCGACATGCTCACATTACGGATCATGATATCTTCTCATCGAGTAAGCGGAAGCTTTCGTTGATTCATGATATTGGCGACCGTAGCGAAGCATGGAGTGAAAATATCGAGTCATTGATGCACTAATCATGATTTCTTTTGAGATGAATGTATTAAGTGAGCATGCGGCTATGGATTGACGCTTCATTACGATCATTGCAAGCGTCGGCGTACTGCATACAACGATTAGCAATAAATCGTACGAAAGTGTCTTTGATCACTTCGTTGAATTGAGGTACACGGCCCACGGTTCCCGTTGATCGATACATGTCTGCACTGTGATCGGTATAATTCGAAGAATTTCCTTGACGGGGTTTCGCGGTGCTCTATTTGTTCTCAAACCGGGCGTCTCAAAGAAGACAACACGGAGTGAGTGAACCGGTAATTTTAAGTCCAGCGATTGATGAAAAGAGATTTGAAAAACAATCGTGTATTGCTCAATAGAAATTGTTTTGCAATACAACGAAGGTTTTATTGAAAATCAATTATCAATCATAAAAACACCTTTTGGTTTGAAAAATGAGTACACGGTCGATGTGCTAAAGAAAAGAGTTATTAAGCACAAAGACCGGTTTTCAAAGGTATCCGTCAATCCATAACTGAACGAGATTGATTCAAGAGATTGAATCGCCCCATTGTTTACATTCGGTTGTCACATGGTTGATCTATATAATAGATCTCACATGCCACCTACCGGGAGCTTGTTTGATGTTGGCTCGAGAAGGTTTTCCATCTTCATTGTGAATATGTTTACACATCACTCGGATGTTACGGCAATACCACAAGGATAATCGTGGGACTCAAGATATAATCTCTCTTTCCACATTGTGTGAAGCAGAGAGTCTTCATTGAAAGTGTCCTAATGAGATTTATTGATGATCTCGTGGCTCTAGACTCAATTTGTGCATATTTGGATCTGTGCGGAGACTAGGAGAGGTCTCCTTCTTCAATATCAACGATCTCTAAGAGAAAGTCGATAGATAATGTCGGTTCCCGTGAGAATGAAACAAGTCCTTTTAAGAGGAACTTGAGTGGTTTGGAAAGTTGAAGTGTAGTGCGTCCTTTGGGTCCATGACGTCTTGTCTTCAATACCGATGTTACCATCGGTAGCATATGAATTGAACCGGTTTACGCCTAAGGTTGAATAAATGGAGGGCTATTTGTTTTCACCCTTTTCTCATTCAATTCTTTTAATTCTTCAACCCCTTGATGCTTACCGAGACTTCATAGCTAGAACCTTGTTGGGTTTATTTAAGTACTAGCTCGGTCTCGATCCGCACTCTTCCCATATCTCATTTTCTCCTTTTATCATCATACCTAAGAACTCTACACTAACTAGTGGATAGTCCTGGGTAGATCCCCCGGTTACGGCGGATCATGGGAACACATACCTAACCTTATCATCCTTATATCACCGTACATAAAGTAAAGTTGGTCGGTCTATTTGGTATTGTTCATACGCCATTGGAACCAATTGAAAACCATTTGAAAATCAATCCGGATACTTGTGATATATTATCAAAACATTTTGTACACGAATTGTTTTGATATTTTAGAATAAGTGCTCCCCTCAACATGTGCATCAATTGTTTGAAATCGTTTTGCACACGGAGGCAAGAGGAAGAAATTACTTCTTTGATTACCATTTTCTAAAGATATCACCATCACTTCCTTGATCAAATCAAGTAGATAAAGCATTTTCGGGAAGGATGAGGTTTCCATAAGTTTGCTCCCCTCGATATGTGCATCAGGTTTGAAAAGAGTTTTGCACATACTAGAGGAACACTGCACATTGAGATAAGTGATCACGTTTCAAATCATAGGTTTAAGATAGATGCTCCCCTCAACATGTGCATGGAAAATTTGAAATCGTTTGTCACATGTGGGAAGGATAGCATGTACATCCTTATAAAACCATTTACCAATTATCGGTTTAAATCAATTTAAATCACACATTCTCCTCCGATCACAATTATCAAATCATTTGAGATTTGTGATCTCTTATTGATTTAAATTGATTTTGAAAGCTTTAAGGAGAATTGTGACTTGATTATGAAAGCATTTTAAGCGATAAGGATCGGATTTTAAGACTTTAAACTCCATTGATAAAACATGCATGTACATCTTTTGAAAACAATTTAATGCCAAATAACTTTTTAATTTAATTGAAATCATTCTCCCCTCAATCAATGACATAGGTTGTTGATTGAGAGATAGAGATTTTGACAAATAAGTCGATGATTATCAAAAATAGAGACCGAGTTATTTTTCAAAGCATTTAGTTTCGAGATAAATGTTTATAGAATCGAGCATGGAATTTGAAAACATGGTAAAGCATGGCTCTGTTCTTTCTTTTAAAAGCGGTTATTGCTGAAATGACAATAAACCATTGTTTCTCTTTCTCCCAAAAATTTTTTTTTTTTTTTTTTTTTTTTTTTTTTTTTGAATTGAACAACATCTAAAGTCCGTGTCATTCTTTGAATGACATCTCAAAACCGTAGATATTATCGAATCGAGGAAAACATGACAAATTGACAATTTTTTTGAAATTTTCAAGATTTTCAAATTTTATGGATTTTGAAAGTTTTATATTTTTCTATTTGATTTTTGAAGGAATAGAATATATACAAGAGATAGATGAAGATAGACCTTTACTCCTCGTCTTCCTCACGAAGGCGTTTGAGTGTTACGGTTGAAGGCTTTTCAAGCCAAGGCGTGGAAGAATAAACTCAAGCGTTCTCTTGGAAGAGCTTTGGTGAAGATGTACGCTAGCGATATTCGAGACCTCACAAAATAGAGTTCCACCACACCTTTTTCCACTTGTTCCACGATGAAATGATGTCGAATGTCGATATGCTTTGCTCTTGAGTGTTGAACGTTGTTGCATGAGAGAGCAATAGCACTTTTATTATCACGATGCGGAGGATTTTGTTGAATACAAAGCCATAGTCGGATAATTGAGATCTCATCCATAAGATTTGAGCACAACAAGATGACATGGCTATGTATTCGACCTCTGTAGAGGAAATAAGTACTCATTTGCTTCTTTGAAGATCGACTCACAAGCTTATCACCCAAAAGCGAGCACCTCGGATGTACTTGACGAGTATCTTGACACCTGCATGATCGGCATCTGCATAGGGTGTTAGTGACATGCCGGTGTCCTTGGTACCAAAGACCCATATTGATGGTTCCTTGGAATACCGAAAGACCCGTTTAACCGCTTCAAGGTGCTTTTTAGTAGGCAGCACGGTATCTAACACACATGCAAGCAATGAACAAGATGTACGGTCTACTAGCGGTGAGGTACATCAGGATCGATCATACTACGATATTTCGTTTGGTCGATCATGATCCACAGTGGTCCTCATCTAGTTTGGTTCGATCAATCATGGGGGTGTCAACGAGGTCACTTGAATCAAATCAAATTTCTTTAAGATCTGTTGCATATTTAGATTGATTTATGAAAATGCCTCGGGACTTTGTGAAATTTGTAATCCCAAGAAAAATGACATTTGTCCCATCATTGACATTTGAAACTTTGAACTCATTTCATTTGAAAACGATCACATTCCATTGGGTGCATCGAGGCAAAAATAATATCATCAACATAAATTTGAACATGAATTAAATGTTTGCACGACTTCACGGTGAACAATGTAGGATCAGCTGCTCCTTTGCTAAATCCGGTTGATAGAAGAAACTTTGTGATGTATCATACCATGCCCTTGGAGCTTGCTTTAAACCGTAAAGAGCCTTCTTCAAGCGATAAGCGTGGTAGGATGCTCTTGATTCACAAATCCTTGAGGTTGGGTGGCGTGAGCGACTTCTTTAAGATCTCCGTTCGAAATGCCGTCTTCGCATCCATCGATAGACTACCATGTTCTTACTAGCGACATTAGCGGAAAGATTACGATTGCCTCGATTCGAGCAAGCTGGAGCAAAGATTCTTCAAAGTCAATACCCTCCTCTTGGCGGTATCCTTTAGCAACTAATCGAGCCTTGTTCTTGACACATCACCATGCTCATCAAGTTTCACTTTGAAGATCCATTTAAGAGCAATAATCATAGCACGATCTGGAGCGGTACTAACTCCCATACATCAAGTCGATCAAACTCATGAATTTCATCTTGCATGGCATTGAACCGACTATCTTCATTCATGGCGGTTTAACATCTTTTGGTTTGATCTTAGATAGTACTGAGTTGAAGAAGCACCATAAGGCATCGGTTGCAAGTTGTTTCCGTGTTGATCTGAGGACGAGAGGATTTCCAATGATGTTGTCTAAGTGGATGATCGTGAGTCCATTTTCTAAGGTGTTCATGTGGCGGTTGTTGAGGGCCGAGGTAGCGAGTCGATGTCTCACGAAGAAGATGGTTCGATGATGATTCGGGAGAGCAAATATGTTTTCAAATGGAGCATCTTGAGGTAGCAAAGGGATTAACTTCATCATTGATGCGAAACGGTTCCATGATGTACATTTGAAGATTGATGATTTGTTGATGAGGCGAGAAGGATCGGACGGTGCTTCTTGACTTAATGATATTGAGGCGAAGGATTGACTTCATTCACGGGAATATGAGCGACCTACATTGTAGGGATCAACAGTTCATTAGCACTTGGCTCATAGAGTTCATCAAACATAGGATCAAACAATTTCTTTAAATCATCTTGGATGGAGGTACATATGGAGTTCTTTGAGAAGAGTTTGGTACAAGGATGAACCAATGGGACTATTTTGAAGTACGGGTCTGGCTGGATTGTCCAGAGCCATTTGACGGTCGAGTTCATCGAGCGTGCGTGAATTGTTTCTATGATATTACGGGTTCTCTTGTTGTAGATTCGGTAACCCTTCTTGTTTGGTGCATAACCAACAAAAACTCAATATCTGCCTTTGCTCTTAATTTACCTAAATCTTGTTGTCATTTGTTGGATAGCACAAAGCTCCAAACACACGAAGGTAGGAGAGATCGGGTTTTCGTTTATGAACAAGTTCATATGGAGTTTTCCATGAGAGGTGTGTATAAGGGAGCGATTTTGGGTGTAGCATGCGGTGGCAATGGCTTGACCCATAGAAACATTGGAACCTTTGAATAAATAAGCATTGTTCTTGCGGCTTCTACAAGAGTTCGATTTCGTCTTTCAACTACACCGTTACATTGAGGAGTTCGTGGAACACTTCTTTGATGATGATTCCAACACTTTCATAAAGCGAATTAAGTCTTTGTTGACAAACTACGTGCCATTATGCATTCGAACAATTACATTGTATTGTTGAGTCGAACTGAAAATTGTTTGATTAGTTTGATGATGACATACGGGTTTCATCCTTTGTCCTCAAAAACTTTACCCAAGTAAATCGAGTAGTCATCAACAACTACTAAAATGTATTTCTTCCCATTTATCGTTTGCACTCTCATTGGTCCATACGGATCCATATGAAGGGTATGAAGAACTTCCATTCTGAATTTGTGGGTTTTGGTTTGTGGGCATATTTGGTGCTTTTACCCAATTGTGGTGAACAAAGATGATCTTTTCATATTTTAATCTGGGTAAGCCTCGACAAGATCCTTTACGGAAAGGTTGTTTATGGTGCGAAGTTCAAGTGATTGAGGCAGCGATGCCATAACCAAGACTTTGTTTTAGAAGCCTTTGATAGCAAGCAGTTGGAGAGGACTTCATCATGTCATCGATAGAGATGGTGTATAGGTTAGAACCTCGAGTACCTCTTAATAATTCTACACCATCAAGTTCTCTAATGAAGCAAGTATGTTTTCTAAAAGCCACTTCTAGATCGGAATCACGAATTGACCAACAGAGAGCAGTTGTGACCAAGACCTTCCACATAATATACCCATAAACTTGAAATCTTGTGAGAAGAACTCAAATAGCCCAAATGAATCTGTGAGAATCAATTGCTACTGAAACACTCTCGACTATCTTTATCAACCCATATGTGGACAATTTGAAGTGACCACTTGAAGAAGAAAACTTGATATACCAAACTTGAAGCGAAGTCGAATTCCCCATTTGTATCTTAAGCTTGTACTTAATGATGGAAGAGCGGTGTCGAAATTTACGCTCAATAAAATCTCTAAGTACTCAATACTCAACCAAAGTATGAGACATTAACACCTCTTGTGATTATCCACAACGACATTTGTGTGTGTCACTGAGTAAAACTACGTAACTCCTTAAAGTGATAGTTAACCAGGTCTTCAACCATCCACCCCGACTGCTGGTAACTAGATAAGACAAGACTTCAACTCAAATTCTTAAGCCCGAGCAAGTTATCAAATAAGAACACGCCTTTGTGAAAGTCAACTTCAATCTCAAATAAGTCATAAATGATTAACTCCGAAGTAATCAACTTGTGTCAAATGCCTAACACATGAATAAACATACAATCGGATGTATATTGATCCATTGAATGAACCGGAACAAATGATACCTCAACATTAATGCCTTCTTCCTAAAAGTATTCATGTAGAGGCGATCTAAAAGACTCACCAATAGTATCTTTGAGCGGATGAGGTAGTCATTTTCCTTAATGTTCATGTGGTTGATTTATAGAGTGCACAATAATCCGTGAAGATTTGGCAAAGGGATGGCGGATCATTATTCATGAACAATAATCCGTGAAGATTTGGCAAAGGCGTACCAAGAAGCGGATCATTATTCATGAGTGCAACAACAATGATAGTCATTAACAACGCCTTGAGGAATAGCGGAAGATTGGAAGTACTCATCAAACATATCTTGACATCCAAATATTCAAACATCCCAAACAATGAATCCCGGATATCCTTAGTAAGTGAAGCATTAGGCGTTGAAGGAGAGTCATATGACCATAATTCAAGCATCCATCAACATGTAGTATATTCACTCTTCTCCCCTCAAAAATTGCATCCGAAGTTGCCATTTTGACTTGAACAAGTGAATAAGAATATACACCAATGAGCGTAGATCCACTTGAAGGTTGAATGAGCATGGAAAAACATGAAGCTTGTTGATGAAGAATGTCGATGAGAATGGTCATAAACATGAAGATTTCTCTTCTTTTGAAGATAAAGCGCCTTTGAGCGTACACCTTTCTTTTCTTTGAGGCAGGGCTGAAGTGATATCTGCGACGCCATAGAGTTGATGAGCGAGGCTGAGGCGTGTGAGCAGGCGTCATTATGTTGAAGCGAGGCACGAACTGTGTGAGCAGGCGTCATAGCGGTTGAATATCAAGATTGAGTTACTTGAACCCGTGAGTTATGAGATATCAATCCATTTGTAATCCATACTTTAAGCCAGTCCATGTATTGAAGGATCGAAGTATCTACAACTGAGGAAGGACTACCTGCACTAACATTACAAGCTTGATTGCATATATATTGGTTAGTGACATTAGTATCCAAACCCTTTGGGGTTTCACGGTCAACCTTGATTTGGTCATCGAAAGCGACTTTCGGTAGGAATCCACCTAAGTCCGACATCCTTAAACATTCTACCCGATGGTATCCACTTATGGCAAGGTCTAGGATTGTATGGCTTCTTATGCATAGTGGAAGACTTATCCATGTTCCTAGTTTCCAAAGATTTAACAGTTGGTATCCATCTAGGCGAAGTTTTGGCTTGTTTTGCTTCACAACATGTTGAACCTTAGTCGCGTTAGTAGTCTTAGTGGATTGTACCTTAGCATGTGAATAAGGAAAATGTTTCTTATGTGGAAAAGACTCAGAATTTCTAGTTTTGTTTTCTACATGCTTAGCATTCTTATGCACATAACTACTATTAGATGCACGCCAATCCCTAGTCTTTTGAGTGTTCCTAGGTAGTGGTTTACAACTACTAGTAGTGCCTTGAAATCTCGTAGAATTCCTCACCCTAGGTCTTGCACCTAAAATTCCGTCTTTTTGAATCTGTGCCTTTTTCCTAGCTTTTCTAGATAATAGTTCTTCCTCAAGTCATTCATATCATATGAATTACGGGTTTTAATGCTTGGTTTTGACCTTTGTTTTGAACTAATCCTAGAGGTCTTTGGGAGTAAAAGTAGTTGCATGTTGAGTATTAGAGGAACTAGAAGCATGACTCTTAGGTAACACGGTGAAGTATTTGGTTTTGACAAAACTTTTTCTCATCAACTTGGGAGGCAAACCGTGTTTTGAAAATTTTGGTCTTTCGGATATAAACGCATGATGGTGCGCCTAACAATGGACCGGTTTCTAATGGGATGAGCTGGTTTCCCAAGGTTGATGGTTTTGTAAACTTAGTGTTCACACTTTTCCCTGATTTTCCTAAGCTCATTCTTTAAGGCTACAATAGCGAAACTCTTATCACGAAGTTGAGCTTTGAGTTCATCAATTTTTCTATCAAAGAGTTTGTTTGTTCCATTGACTTAGTTCTAGCTTCTTTGTGAGTCACTAAGTTCTATGTGATGCTTTCTCAAAGACTCATTTTCCTTTAGTAATTTAGCCACATAAATTGTGAGTTCATTATTTCTTGTTATAATAGCATCAATGTCTTGTGTATTCATGACTAAATTACTTTTCTCATTCAAGGCGAAATATGTTTCTTGATTGTAAATGGTTGACTCTTTGTCTTGAAGTGAGCTTTCAAAGTGTTAATTTCAAAAGTTCACGAATTCGGGAAGTTCGGTTTTACATGGTTTGTTAAGTTGAAAACTTTCTTCTTTACTACGAATCGCGATTTCAAGTGAAATGCAATATTTTCAAGATTTGAGAATTTGTTTGAAAGTTCATCAAAAGCCTTCTTATCAACCAAATCTTTTGTTTTGAAACACTTAATCTCGGACTCGACCTCGATATGAACATTTATGAAAGACATGTTCAACATTATGATCGGTTTGTTTAAGTGCTTTAGCGGATGCACTATGTTGAGCGATAAAGGGTACCTCATTACATGACACTGCTCAATTTACAGTGCATTATCGCATCCACAACATGTGTAACAAGAGTCCTTTGGACATTTGGATGTGTCAAGCTTATCAATCTACGAGCCTCTGTATTGCCATGATCCATCATCCGGTGCTTTACCCGACTCATCATTATATGTTGACTCGACATTACGCATTCAACAACACCGATTCTTTAACGGATACATTACCCAACTTATCACAACTATTTCTCAATTGCACGACACTCATTCACGTTTTCATGTTTTTGTGTAACTTCCTCAATGTACTTCTCCACATTATCCATGAGTTGTATGAATGTCTCAATGAACACGCTAATTTCCATTCCGGTGTGTTTCTTGAAAGACACTTGATCATTTCATCATCAAAATCGAGGAATATTCCCCGGATAAATGGTGAAATTGATCGAAGATTACTTGAAGAGCTGCATTAGATTCATTAGTTGAGAACTTCTCTTTAGTAATTTGAAACCTCGGTTGTTCTAAGTTTAGTATACAGTTCTTGTCAAGGTGGGAAGATCTGACGAAGGAGAGCATTGCTTGTTCGATCCATAGTTGTAGATAAAAGTAGTTTGAGGTCTTGATAAAGTAGTTGAAAGGGCTCAATGTTACATTCCATTAGCCTTGCATTTTGTAGCATTGGTGGTGCATTTTGTCTTTTCGTAGTCGAACCGGAGATATCACATCCTCATTGATTGATTCAATCATCTTTAATCGTTCGATGTAGCATACATTATCATTGATGTCCACAACATCATACAATTTAAGCACTTACGAAATTCTGGGTCGAGAGAATAAGACATGATGTGGTAGTATGCGGGATTTTACAAGTCTATAATTTAAACCAGAAATAGAATCTTTCGGGATTTTACTAAAATCAAGACGAAACCGTGATACAATGACCAATAGAGCGAGTTAAGATAAGCGATGGACCCACACAATGATAGAGGATTATGTGTTAGGAGTGATGATTGTTTGAAGGATTAGGTGAAATGTTGATTGGTTGAGAATTTGATTGGTAGATGCGTTTTACGGAGAATTTTAGGTCTAAAAACTTAAAACCTCAATAACTTCCTTTCGGAGGATTTGGGCCTCGAAAAATTCGTTTCACGACTTTGTGTGAAACCTCACAATATTCGACTGTTCGGTCGTTTTGTGGTATTTCATTTGGCAGATTCTGGATCAAAAGTTATGGCGTTTGAAGTTTTGACGTAAAAGTCAACTTTGGTCAAACCTCTTCTTTCGTAAAAATCAACCAAGTCGCTATAACCCTTGAACCAAGTCGCTAAGCACTAAGTCGCTAAGTAGCAACTCGCTAAATCACCAAATCTCTAAGTCCAAGTCAAGTCGCTAAACAACAACTCGCTAAGGTCCAAGTCGCTATATAACAACTCGCTACAATCAAGTCGCTAACAAAATTTTGGCGACAATTAGCTAACTCAAGTCGCTAAATATTCAAGTCGCTAAATAGCAACTCGCTAGGTACCAACTCGCTAACACCAAGTCGCTAACAATATAAAGTACAAGTCGCTAACTTAAACCAAGTCGCTACCCGTAGTGGAATCCACTACTTGTTTTTGTAATTGTCTCTAGGTCTAGCTCGCTAGCTCGTTAAACAACAACTCGCTACAAATAACAAAGCAAGTCGCTACCAAGAAAATCTATCCGTAGGCTCAAGTCGCTAGCAAGAAAAACAACATAAACATCACTTTTCAATCCAAAACAACCCAACCAAGATGATTCAATCCTTCAAAATCAAAACCTAAACACTTGAGATGATTCTAAACATAAAAGTACTATCAAAATCCAAACTTTAACACTAGAAATCACCCAAATGTTGCACAAACCACTAAACTTTTCAAACTCAAAACCACCTAAAACCACTAGAAATCCAAAGCTATGTAAGATATGATCTAACCATGGCTCTTGATACCAATTGTAGGATATTGGTTTTCACATACACATCAAACCATAACACAAAGTGGGCGTATAAAGGTGAGTTCTAGAGAGAAATTTAGAGGTTTAGGGAACTTAGTGAGAGAAAGAAAGATCTTATTATGAGCTCCAACTCTACACCTTGGGAGGTAGAGAGTATTTATAATCTTACATAAACGCCACACATCGGGTGTGGATCGGGGCATACGGTGGGTAAAGACCCGTCCGTCCTCCACGGTGTTACAAAACTAACTACTACTTAACTTAAAATAACTACGACTACGAGCTTTCTAACGATTACATATACTTGAGGTGACTGACTCTTTAATACCTGGAATTTCTAATTCCTAACACTAGTTTTGATGAACCAGAGCCTCAACCAAAAACCTTACCCAATTTTTCGTCTTTAGATGTGAATTTAGGAATTAAATTAGGCCCCAATTCACCCATCAAATCATGTAGTCCGGGTAATGTTAAGATAAAGGTAGTAGACTCTAAGCCATGTAGAGCGAAAGCTAATATAGGAGTAACCCATGACCTTACACACTTACATCACCCATTCATGGTTGATAACAAGAAACATTATGGGTTTAAACCTGGTATATTAGGTCAAGATGGATCATTAACTAAGAATCTCTTGAAGTTGATAAAAGATGATCCCTTTCTAGGAGAAATACTTGATTCACCCACTACACCAATAGAATTAGGTAAGGTTACAATGAAAGAAGTACACCCCTTTGAGCAAAAGTATCACCCATCATCCTCTCCTCACGTGACAAATTTCCACCCTAAGGGTGTGTATTGCTACTATCACCCGCACTTAAACTTAAATGTAGGGAAAATTTCCCCTTTATCCGTTAAATAAGGGTAAAGTCAAGCTCGTGACTCGAACAAAAACAAGTGTTTCTTGTGAGGCAACCAATGTTTATTTGTTTGAATGTTTGTTTTTCAATTTTGTTTGTGTGTTTATATATCTTTTTCATTATTGTTTATTCTCATGTCCATTTTGTGAAAATGATTTATTTTGTTTTTAACCTCGTCTTAATTGCATATAAAGGTATTTTTCAAAAATATATGTGTAGGGAAGATCAAATATGTTTTTAGAACATGCATGAACATGAGATTAACAATAATTGGAATTGTATATATTTGTGTGTTTGTTAGAGTCAAATGTTATAATGGATGTTTTGCAGGAATTTTTCTAGGTTTTAATGAGGTAAATTTTCCAAAATTTTCGAAAAGCGTGCGGACCCTTCTCGTCGGGACAACTGACGGCGTCGGGATTAACACCGACGGCGTCGAGCAATGTAGAAACAGTTTACGTTTTGTTTTTGTATAACTTGTGATTTTTGGAAACTTTCGGTTCTTAACTTTCCGAAAAATTGCAAACATACATTCCACAAGCATTATATCTTATTCTTTCTAGTATTGTTTTATATATATATATATATATATATATATATATATATATATATATATATATATATATATATATATATAGTTTTACCGCCGATTTTACGAGATTTCGTTTCGTTTTCTTATAAGTGTGCAAGTTATATTAGACAAGAAGAAGAAATACATATTGGAAGCACTTATTACTTGTTCATTCTTCTTGGAGGAGGATTTAACCGCAACTTCATACATATCCTACCGAGCTAATCAGGGGAGTACTAGTTTCTTTCTCTTTTATTTATCTTCCTTTATCATAACTTTGATACATTCGGGAAACATTAGGGAAAATGTCCAGTTTAAGTGTAGAGAGGGAGAATAAAATGGGAACTTAGAAACAATTCACTCACTTTATTTTTGCCTTGTCCTTGGTAAATTTTGCAATAAACTATGAGAAATATTTTTTAAGGTAATTTTAGCACCAAATTTAAAATTTTTATGGCATTTACGAGTTAAACTTTAGTCTTAATAAAGCGTCTCATGGATAAGAATTATATGACTAGCACAAAAACCGTATACCACTCAAATTCCACCCCAAAAATGTGAGGTTTGCCCATACATCTTTAGGAATAAAAGCATTCATCTTTAATGCTTAGTGAGTGTACCGGTAGTATAATAGATTCTAGAACTTGTTTTGTGATGCATTATGAGATCGTTAGTGAGACTACATTCGTGTAGTTAGGATTAATTAAATGGTAAAAGGCATTAGGATAACCCTTGTTTTAAACTTGTAATTTAATTACGTCATCCACATCGGTTGAGTAATTTTCCCCACACCCTTGCGATGTACTCATCTTTAGTACACGATACCCCTAGTTAACCCCTCAGTGCCTATCCTTTTCGCGGTTCTCGTGATGTTCCAGTTTCCAGAATATCAATAAAGAGGATTGTTTACAATCCACCCCGAAATGTTACACCTAAATCACCTTAGCCTACCTTGTATGCACTCATCTTTAGTGCATTATTGTTATCATTATTAAACCCTTAGTTTTATTATCTAGTCACTTGCATGGTTGCTAAGTCGAGTCATATCATTTGTATACAGTTTTGGGACGATTGGGACTCATGGGTTAAAGTAATATTTTATGGAGTAACAAGAAAGAACGATAAATTCAAATTCCCTTTGTCTACGTAATTAAGTACTCCAAGTGTTTTGATCTTTTCAAATCGGGTCAATTAATGTTAGTTAAATAAAAACTCAAGTGTAGGGATGCTCCTATAAATCTCTTTATGTTGATGTTATCGTAGAGGATGGTAGAGTAAAAAGGTATGAAAAAAAAATGAGAAAAATATACGGGCTACCATCCTACATCTATCTTTATGTTTATGCTTTTAAGTTTATGTTTATGTTTTGTTTCAAGTTGTTTAGTGTTAGTGAATCGAGTCTTGGCTTAGCAACGCACGCTTTACATGCTTGTAACATAAGATTTTTAACTTGCCACCACTAAATATCCACTATCTAACAAAACCCTTTACTTCCCTACCCTAAGCCTAACGTTACAACCCTTTATAAAGACCTCTTAGATAGTTATTTCTAGGTGCTTACGCCAAAGCGGTGGAGGTTTGATCTATTCTCAAGCCTATGGTAATCTATGTACTATGCCAGGTAATGAGTGTTTTCCTTCCATTTTCTTACATGTTATATTTCATATAAACCCGAGAGATGAGAGAATCTAAACACCAATTGTGAGGTGCTAGTGTATAATTTTTGTGTTTGTTATAACTATTGTGGCGCTTGTACTTGCTGTAAACTTTTTTGAACCAATGATTCATGCCCCCTAACTTATAAATTGATTGGCCAAAAGCACATTTTTTTAGTACAAGCAAATTCCAAGTGTAGAGATATTTGATAAGGATTTAAAACATACGTTTTTAGGGGGTCATTTAAGCCATAAATCGACACATTTTATATCCGTTATTACTTAAAATCGTTCCTTTTCACATTTTAGGTCTTTTGGAAGCAAAATGCTGGAATGAAGCATATTTGGACGAAAAAGAGCGAAAACATGAAGAAAAAGGCAAAGTCAAGATCCAAGGCAGATTTTCAAGCCTGACCGCGTCCTAACCAAAGGGCGACGCCAACCCTAAGAAAGATTTCTGGTCAATTTACACGCGACGACTCAAGTGAATTGTTGGTTCTAAAGCATGACGGCGTCACGCCTAAACTCTAGAATGCGTCTCCCTTATTTTCTACACCAGACGCCCAAGAACCAACTCAAGACGACGTCCTTCATGAAGCCAGACGGCGTCACACTCATCAATCGACGCCGTCCCAACGATGACTTGGCCCAAACGAAACCCTAAAGACGACGACCTTACGACGTCACTAGCAAAAGGGGACGTCGTCGCACTTGTAAATCTATATATAAAATTCATTTTTTTATGCATTTAAAGAGGTAGAATTTTGGAGAGCAAACCATAACTCGGTTGTAGTCCGACTTGGACAGTATTTTAGGGTTCTAAACCCTTCTTTACATCATAAGATAAGCTTGTTAATCCATCATATCATTATGTCTACCCTATGTTTAATTGTTTGTGTGTATGCTTGATTATTTATCATGAGTAGCTAATTTATTATTGTGTTTGCTTAGATTTATGAAACCTAGTTGTTAATTATTGTTAGGTTGTCTCTTGTCTTGATTGGTAGACGCTATAGTAAGTAAAACTGGCTTCTTCTTTAATTATTGCGAGCTTCAACATCCTAAATAGCAAAAAGCTAAAGAGTGCACTTAGGCCATCGTTGTGTTTATTGTGTGAGTTGTAGCTTTAGGATAATAGACTATTTGGGGAGATACTTCGGTACTTGGTGATCCCGGATAGTCTAGAGGATAGTTACGATTCATAGAATTGGGGAATTTAGCACCGCCCTATGACTAACACGGAATACACCGCACCAATTAACCAACCAATAAGAGATAACTAGGGAGTAAGAACATCTAAGTAAACACATTTTTAATCATAATAAGAGCACACCTACATTATCATAGCCTATCCTTTTATTTTCATTAGTTTAATTAGTTAGATAGTTTAATTAAAAAGTAGTTAAAATTGGTAGAAGTACCATCCCCCACTCCTATACCCCGAGATATTTACCTTGCTTTCAAAAAACATAAAAAGACTAAAAAGAATCTCCCTCAACCTTACCTTCTCGTCATACATCTCTTCCTAGCATCTCTATTCCCCTAGAGAACGATCAACCCCTGGGCTTACCCATAATACACTGCAACGATTAGGTACACCGCCTAGTGGGTTGTAAAGCTTGCTCGTCGGAAAGGAAGTCTTTCGACCCCGAACCACGCTATCAGCAACTTAGATTAGGATTTCTATAATTTTTAAAACTTAAAAAACTTTTTTTTTAATAATCGTATGACCCAAAGGGTTTATAAAAAAAATTAAATAAATCAAGAAACCTAATAATCTTGCAGCAATTGATCAAGTTACAATTTTTATGTATTTAGGTAATTAATTACACTACATATCGGCTCGTGATGTCACTGTTAGAATTTATGTTCTAATTATCATATAATAAACACATAATCAATCACAAGTACGTAGTGAATTAATGGATCATATAGCATAAATAATTAACCTAAAAGTAAACGTACCTTGTTAGCTTTCATGCAAATCAAATCAAGATTAATAAACTAGTAAACCCTAGGTTTAGGGTTTGATTAAATCGTCCATTGTGTTTAACGACACATAAGAACCACCAAAAACCAAATAGGTTTTCTCTAAGATCTCACACACACCTTTGTAATAGCAATTCAATTAGAATGCTAGTTCTCGTTAATCAATAAGCTAGTGAATCACTTGGATCACAAACAAAAATCGTACCTTGCTTCACAAAGGGGTGTACGATCGGTTTTGGTGAGGGAAGAAGAAGAAAAGAAAAACTAACTTTGGGGTTTCAAGAAGTGTCAAATAATGAACCAATGAATTCATTATATAGTCACAATGACTTGTAGCCCAAGTTTTCAACTCCACATCCTCTTGGGAGTGGGTTTTGGCCGAACAAAGGGAAGGGAAGGATTTCTCTAGATCATCCTCTTCTCTATATTACGTTCGGGTCCTTATTCTTCCGTCTAACGGTCGTTAGTAACTTCCGTTAAGTTACTATTAACATAACGGTCGTTAAAGCTTATTAGATACACTATATAATAATTAATACTAAATATTAATTATATTAATTGAATCTTCAAACGTAACGCGTGCGATCCCGTAAGCTCGAGTTCGATCCGGACATACGTCTATAAAATATGTTCGCAATCCAACAAATGTAAGTGCAGTTGGATCCTGCTTTACAAACTATACCTGAATTAGGTAAATACTAAGTGGCTAATTGCTTAAAAAGGAATAATATTAAAGAAAGCGTGAGTAAAACTACACTTTTTCTCACACTCTACGTAAAGTGTGTGTATAAATTAGACTTTTGCTTATACTTTTCTAAAAGTGTAGGTATAACTAGACTTTGCTTACACTTTATATAAAGTGTGGGTAAAAGTTAAACTTTTGCTTACACTTTTTAAAAAGAGTGGGCAAAACTAAACTTTTACTTACATTTTTTTTAAAAGTGTAAGTAAATATGTACTTTCACTTACACTTTCTTTTGTGTGTCACTAAAAATGGTGTCACTAAAGTCCTTTTTTTTAAGTGTATTTTACTACTTTTACCACGAGTTGGGCTAACAAAGTTGAAACTATACAACTCAACATAAAATCTATGCCTAAAAACTAGTAGCAGTGCGATGTTGAAAACGAAAGTGTCATTAGAAAATCTACTAAACCAACCAAAAGGTGTAAACTTTCTTTTTGCTATGTACACATGTGTTGAACATGACCATATGAATATGTAACAAATACTACTGTAGTATTCCAGGTGTGAAAACTACTTTGTTCGCGTCAGTCGTGTACTCGTGTATCTTGCCGAAAATGGAAAATGATACTTTGGTTATACGGGTTTGTGAATCAATGTGACATGCATGATACAATTCTTTAATATCTATTGTTTCCATGCATGTTTGTATATAACTTGGCTCTGTTTTGGAGATTAGAATTTATTAATATGGTTTCACTCCCCATTATGACTATCCTTGAAGGGTCTCAAGTATCACCACCTCCGGCCACCGTAGGTGACACATCGTTGCCACTAACTTTCTTCGACATGATGTTCCTTCTTCGGCCTCCGATTCACTTCCTTATGTTCTATGAGTTGCCACTTAATAAAACTCATTTCACTCAAACTATTGTTCCTAATATTAAACACTCGTTATCACTCACCCTACAACGCTTTTTCCCTTATGCAGGTAATTTGATAGTATATCCTGCTCGTACTCAAAACCCCGAAATTTGCTATGTCCAAGGTGATTCTGTCAAAGTCACGTTTGCAGAATGTAGTCTTGATTTCAGTGATCTTACAGGATACCATCCTAGAAATTGTGATAAGTTTTACTATCTTATTCCGCTACTTGGAGTCTTGGACACTGTGCTAAAATATCTGAATACGTAAAGATCCCAGTCTTTTCACTTCAAGTTACATTTTTTCCTAACCATGGTATCTCGATTGGAATGACTATCCACCATAGCCTTGGTGATGCTAGGACTCAGTTTTCTTTCATGAAGGCATGGACATCAATTGCTCGATGTGGTTGTGCAAATGAGTCCTTTTTGGCTAATGGAACTTTGCCACTCTACAAAAGAGTGATCAAATACCCGGAACTAGATGAAAATTTTCTGAAACTTGTCAAGGTTGAATCTCTAAGTGAGATAGGTTATCAACCTCCAAAACTTTTGGGTCCAACTGATAAAGTTCGTGCCACATTTGTCTTGAAACGAACCTTTATAAATCAGTTAAAAACATGGATTTCGACCCAACTGCCAACATTACCACATGTGTCATCTATTACTGTAGCTTGTGCTTATATATGGCATTGTATAGCTAAATCACGTAATGATGAGCTACAACTATTTGCAATCCCCATAGATTGTAGGACACGCATGGATCCACCCGTTCCAGCGGCCTACTTCGGAAACTGTATAAGCGCGTGCACTGTGATTGCAAAAACAGCAGCTTTAACAGGAAAATATGGACTCATAACTGCTGCTAAATTAATAGGAGAAAATCTACACAAAATGTTAGCTCATAACGTTGGAATCATGAAAGATAAGCATCCGATAGAAGATTTATTCTCCAAAACGATGCCAAAAACGATTATATCAATTTCTGGGACGCCAAAGTTTAGATTTTACAAAATGGACTTTGGATGGGGGAAGCCTAAAAAGCTTGAAAAAATTTCACTCGATTATGGTGCAAACATATCAGTCGACGCGGGGAGAGATGATCACCAAGATCTGGAGATTGGTGTTTGTTTAACGGCTACTACACAGATGCAAGTTTTTGTTCATGTATTCAACCAAGGACTAGAACCCTTCAATTAGATTCATCAAATTGTTGTTCTTGATTATTTATCTTCTTCAATTCAATATACTATAAAGTTTTCACTGTCATATTTATTTGATCAAGTTTCTAAGTAATGGTTCCACAATTGTATGCTAAGTTCTTAGATTCTTATGTAACTTCTTTCTTACTACCTTTTGAAGTTTATAAGTTATTGATGATTAGTGAGTGCATAAAATTCAAGTAACATCTGTGCTCGCCTATACGGTTACTTTGGTAACAGATTTTTGTTGATATGTTCATGAAGTTTAAAGAAAAGAAGAAACGTGGGTAAATGGCATCATTTATGCAAGATTATACCGTTTAACATGGTATCACTCTCCTCTACATTTTTTTACTGTTGTTTATTGTATAATGTCAATGCGGCATACTTATCTTCTAATCACTTGCAGCATCTGCACATGAAGCATATCGAGATAGATATACACTTTGTTTGAGATTGTTGTTGTTGGTCCGATTTTTGCATGTTATGTCACATTATCAATATGCGGATATTATCACCAAAGGGCTTCAGTCTGCTTTGTTTGATGAGTTTCACTCCGGTTTGAACGTTCGCTGATACGACCCGTTATGGTTGTATCGATAGTACCACCCCTTCAAGCGTGATGCGATCTCCTAAGAAGAGAAGAAGAAATGACCAGATATATTTCTATTTGACAAAGCTTGGCGATTTCATTTATTGCAATTGCTTAAATAGATACGATGGGATAATCCTTGATAGACACGGACACTTATCCTAAAACAACTCAAACACTTATCCTAATAAAAGGGATAGCTATCCTTGTACCAACAACAATAGGCATATCATTCCTCACTCCTTCAAAACCACCTTGTCATCAAGTGTTGTCGTGAAAAACACTCTTAATTCCGGGATCCCAAATTTTGAGACGTTTCCTAAACATTTGTGTTCTCTCTTTCAACTTGTTCTCAAGCTCAATTTGTAACAATGGCAGCAATTGAATTCGTGTTCTACATTCTTTCCAATCGGATGGAGCAAACCACAACCTACTGACTCGTTTGTTCGCCCACAACACTCCCACAAATACAACTATATGTGTATCTCCGTAAGCTAACCCCATTAGTGCATGTGAGTAATACGTGTTAACAACCTCACTTGTACTTTCTTGATTCCTTGGGTCTGCGAATTCAGTTAATCCCAATGTGTCGGTTGTTTATTCCCCTTTTCCGACTTTGTTCGAGTCTCTTTTTCAGCTAATTTTGGAATGTAAAACTTAACAGTCTTTTCAATCTTTGTAAATGTGACAGCAGCAGTAGTGGCTTTTGGTATAGCTCACTACTACTACAAAAAATGTCATGGAAACCGGTTAGAATGGTTCATGGAGTGTGGTTTCGAGACCACTCTCTGTGAGAGGTATCTTTATGACAGAAATACATAGTAACCGGTTTTCCAACCAATCTCTATAAGATTCATCATGACCGGTTTTCTGCTAGGAAGCGGTCTTTATTATAAAGTAAACACATCGGCTTGTCTTTATTTGAATATAACAAATAAACTAGTGTTTAAGATAAAAACCAGTCTCTATTGTGTCATTTATTTTTTAAAAAATGGGTTGTTTGGGAATGCTTTTAAAAGTTGCTTGTCGGGGCTGTTTGAGATTTCTTGTTGAAACCGCTTATCAAGGTAAGCGGCTTCCATAAAAAAATCCAAACAGTCCTATAAGCAGTTAACTCAATAAGCAATCCCAAACAACCACTATAAATTATATATTTCAAGTAACATTCAAATCTACCCAAACATAAAATATCATCAATAAGTAAACATGCTAAACATAAATTTTTTGTTCTAACATAAGCACTATCAAGTATCAAGTATCAAGGTCACAAGATCAAAGAGCCTTAAAAACAACAAAGCATACATTTAATTCTTGAAGAATGTTAAGAACACGTCAATTGAATGGAAACGGATTCTTTCGACATTGGGTTCCATTTGTTCTCCATCTTTCTACTCATCGTCATCATTTGTGTTACGTATGTTAAACAAAGATTAAAAAGTTGCAGACATAATAATAAAAAGAAAAAAACTTAACTCAACATTGACAAACCAATATCTCATTTGTCGCATCCAGTAACATTTTAATGTACGCTGAACACAACTTAAACTTATCAGAGACTCCTTCTATCAAACCTTATAATCAACTAGCAGTAATTTCAATTGTACTTACATTATTGCTCTAACATCATGTAGGTGGGTTTCGTAATTTCAGAAATCAAATATTTACAATTTAATAAAAAAAGGATAGTTATTTTACATACCAAACTTTTCTTACATACCAAGGGACTCATCTCCACCATCCATATAAAAGGAAATCAATGGCTGAGATTAAAAGCATTTTATTATTTCACCTATTTTTTATAATTTAAATATCTCTTAAACCGTTAATCGTTTAAGCAAAAATAATTACACCATCGCGACGAGCATTTAATTATCTTTTTATAGACGGGCACTTTGATATACTTTCGAAAAAGAAAAAAATTGTTTTTCACGTTTTCGTCTTTTTCGTTTTTCTTCAAACGGAATTTGCATGAAATATCATATATGATTTAACGCTAATTTGAAGATCACATGTGATATTAGTGTTAAATCACATATGATATGTAATATCATATGTGATACTAGTGTTAAATCATATATGATAAATCACATATGATATACATATCATATATGATTTAACACTAATATCACATGTGGTATTCAAATTAGTGTTAAATCATATCTGATGTTTTCATGCAAACTTCAGTAAAGTAAAAAAAACGAAGAAAAAAAAACTTTAAAAAAAACGTGAAAAACACGAAAAAAAATTTTGTCGAAAGTATATCAAAGTGCCTATCTATAGAAAGATAATTAAATGCTCAAATAATAATATATTTTTTCACTTGACGATTAACGGTTTGAAAATATTTATATTTGGAAAAAAAGATGAAAGTGAGTTTTTTTAATTGTTGGGATTAATCTCATCCATTAGATCTAATAAAAATGGAGGGTGGAGATTGATCCTTTGATATGTAAAGAAGTTTTTGTCCTCAAATTATCTTAAATCCAAAACAAGCAGAGTCAAAATAGGAATTACTCCCTCCGTCCCATTTTTATTGTCTCATTTGACTTTGACCAGCCTTTCTTGTTCAACTTTGACTATTAATATATTTATTTGTGTTATATATTACTTGATGAAAATTATACCAAATGAAAAAACATTTAAAAACCAATACATTCATATATTTTTCATCAAGTATTATATAACACAAACAAAAATAATTATGGTCAAAGTTGAAGAAGAAAGACTAAGAAAGACAATAAGGGACAATAATTTTGGGACGGAGGGAGTAATATAACTTGGTGGCAAAATTCAGTTTTCGCTACAACTTAAGCTATAATCCTTAAAATACTGTTACAGCTTTAAGTTGTTTCGTATAACCCAATCAACTCAAACAGCTAATAGATTATGTGCACAACAAAACACCACTTACGACTTTAGTTTATAATCCTTAAAGCATTTGTTACATAATCAAGTCATTTAAAACTTATTGTACACCACAATTACCTCTTATGCTTCCATGGTTACCCTCCATCATTTGTTTCGTCAAGTTTCTACATGGTTTCTTCTTTTTGGTAAAGGATTATCTACACGAAAGATACAAGATGGTTAAATTTTCTACATAGTTGTCAATTATTATTTAAATAATAGTCTAAAATATTAAAAACAATTTAGTATATTTATTCATTACAGATATACTAGTAGGGTACCCGCGCGTTGCGGCGGCGGATACCTTGAAATTAAATTTTAAGCGAGTAATATTTTTAGAGTAGCGATAATCATTTTACGGATGATGATTATTTTATGTTGTAATATAAGCAATAGTAAAGTATTTATATAGAAATAGTATGTTACACGTACGATACTAAGATAATATATTAATGCTAGCTAATAAGATTATAAAGGTTATATATAAACAATAGTTGCTACTGCATGAATGAGGCGTAATTTTGCATTACCGATTATAAGTCCGGTCCAAAACAAATGTTCATTTTTAAATTATACAAAGTTTTGAGAAATCTCACTAACTATACGTTTCATCAATCACATATCATCCATACTCACTAACTTCTCCTTTGATTGGTAAAAATACAAAGTGAATGTTTATTTTGAGGCAAAATAAAATAGAATAGTGGGCAATTATTTTTCAAAATGGGTATTATTGTTTTCACATAGAGCAATTTTACATTATATCGTTGAATCAATCATGTGTCTAAAACTTCTTAGATTGAGATGACCAGATGCTATATATCAAGCAATGTGACTTAAAAAGTTTACTTGCAAAGAAGATTTCTTATTACAGTGAAGTACGTAGTAAATAATTTAGCAAGATGCGCAATGGCTGTACACTTTTATTTTAGTTTGTAATATTTTCGTTTGGGCTTTGCGCTTTGGGCCTTGTTATTGTTAACAAGTACACTAAATTAAACCCTAGTTGTTTATTCCCTTATATTGATTTTGATAAAAAAAAAAAAAAAAAAAAAAAAAAAAAAAAAAAAAAAAAAAAAAAAAAAAAAAAAAACATTTTTTTCCAACTTTCTCTCACGCCTCTGATAAAACCTAACAAGCAATCAACTTATCAACTGCATGTCTTTTGTGTGATAAATCAATGAAGGACAAAATTAACTTATCGCAGATCTATGATGAAAACGTGTTAATCTTTAAAGATAGTGATTTTATAACGTTAACACGAATCTGAGATCATTGAGTTTTTGTCATTTTTTATTCTTGTTCAAGTTTGGTTGAAAGTTGAGGAGATGGGTTTAGGATAGTTGTTAGTTTGATGTTTTTTGTTATGGTTAATAGTATATTGCACTTCATCTTCTCGAACTTCTTTCTTTTTCTTTTCTTGGACCGATGAAGACACAAATTTGGTGTCTAAATATGAACTGGGGTTATGCTAACCATGTGGTTATTCGTAATCTTGGTTTGGTCAAATGAGATAAAATGAGATATTGTTTTTTTTTTTTTTTTTGTGGTTCGGACATGGTGATGGGTTTAGGATAGATTGTGGTCTCGGGTAGGCTGTTTAGATCACACAATGGCCACAGTGATTGGTATTTTTTTCCCGTTAGTGTTCTTGTTCGAACCAAATAGGTTAGGGCGGTTGATTTGGAGTTGGATTGAATATTTTGTGTGTTTGTTTCTCAGATTTATTTTTTAGTGTTTGCTTGGCTTAGTAGCTTGATTAGATTGTACATTGTGATTAAATTTTTGTATATTTTGGTGAAGGGGGTTAATTAAATAGTGTATTAATTGTATGTGTTGAATATTGTTTTTTAGTTGTATTTGTGCTTTAAATAGTTGTAAATAATGTTTTTTTACTTGTATTTGCTTAAAATCTATATTAAGAAATCTTAAAAATTTAATATGAGGGAAGTGCTTAAATGCATTATAAGGGCATCCACTATTATGAACCTATTAAAAGGTTTATAAGATTGCCACTTCATGAAATGTCATTAATTCATAAACCTTTTTCATACTATAAACCTATTGCCACTATAGATAAAGCTTTTAGTAGGTTATAAAATTGTCAACTCATTCAACGCATTAATTTATAAACCTCTTTAAAATGCTAGACCTTTTCATGCCACCTAGACTTGAAATAGTTCCTCACTATTGTACACAAAATTTTAAACCTCTTCATAATTTATTGGACCTATTCTTAAACCACCATAGTGGATGCTCTAAGTAGTATAGATTTCAACCACTTTCAATGCATTGAATATGTCTCCACTTTATATTTTACTAGTTTGACGCATTAGAGATGTAAGATAGTCAAATTAAACAATTTATAAGTAAATGAGTCGAAAAAATCACATCAACAACATATTAGAATAGGTAATCGTAGGGTCATGATGTTAAGTTCCATAGCACATGAGAGAAATCAGTTGCGCACCCCAGTCTCTTTGGTAGCTACAGCCTTTGCATGAGGCTTTATGTGAAACAAGTTTCTTTTGGAAAGAAGAGAACGGATGGGTTTCACACGGTTGGGAGGACTTTCACCCTTGTGCTCAGTGACAACAACAGTACTGCAATTCTACACCTGAAGTACCAAAAAATCAGACCGCAACAAATTACAAAATATAGATATGATGCATACGGAAGCCTGTAGTTTGCTATCCATTTCTAATGAACCAACAGACTTGACAAGTTCTTCCCTATCACCACAGTTGTGATTTTGCATTCCAATTAACATGTGAAATGAGTTACCACAGAACCATATACAAAAAACTAAGTAGCACACGATTACCAAATAAACATACCTGCTACAAGTTATCAAGCTTCTTAAATAAGGATTTTACATTATGATAGAAGAAATCCAATATATATGTTAGCAAATAAACTCTATATATATTACAATAATATTTTGAACGATGCATATGACTGTTAGAGTTATATTAATCGATCCTTTATATCTACCTGAAGATTATGATATGAGATTTGTATAGTGATTCTTTTTTTTTTATCATTGAGCTTTAACATAATTATATATGAACAACTAGGAAATTTTCTATTCAATTTCATGCTAGACAAATAAATAATCCTTTTATGCAACAAGGTAAACCAATAAAGACTAAAACCACACAATAATTAAATAGTTAAGCAGTAGCACAAACCAATCAAAGGATATACGTGCTTCGTGGTTTGGGGTCGAAAAACTTCCTTACCAAATAGCAAGTTTTACAACCCACTAGGCAGTTTACCTAATCGTTGCAGTGTAGTATAGGTAAGCCCAGGGGATTGATCGTTCTCTAGGGGAATAGAGATGCAAGTCGAGATGTATGACAAAAAGGTAAGGTTGAAGGTGATTCTTTTTAGTTTTTTTATATTTTTTAGAAAGCAATTAAAATCTCGGGGTTAAGGAGTGGGGGTTTGTCTTTTACCAATTAAACTAATAAACAAAATAAATTAAAACTAATTAAACTAAAGCTATAGATTGTAGGAAGAGTTCTTATGATAATTAAAAGCTTGTTTACTTATATTTACTTACTCCATGGTTATCTTTTATTAGTCGGTTGAATTGTCACATCCTTGTTTAATTGGTGCGTTGTATTCCATGTTTTAGTCATAGAACGGTGCAAAATTCGCTAATTCTATGAGTGTATAAGTCTCCTCTAAAATACCCGAGATCGCCAAGTACCGAGATATCTCTCCTGAATATCCTAGTATCTACAAGCCGCAACTCACGCAATAAATACAACGGGAGCCTACTAGTACACTCTAGGGATAATAATCGTTAGTTAGGACGTTCAAGCTCACAATAATGAAAAAAGAAGCCAATATTCCTTAATCTAGCATAACAACCAATTAAATAAGAGACAACCTAACAATAATTAATAACTAGGTTTCATTGGATCTAAGCAAACACTAATCAATTTAGTTACACGTGATAAAGAAGTAAACACACAAGCAAACAATCACATAAAGATCAAACATGGTGATATAATGGATAAACAAACTTATCTTTGATTAATAATGTGGGTTTAGAACCCTAAGAAACTGTCCAAGTCGGACTACAAATATTTTAGGGTTCGCTCTCCAAAATAACACACAAAATACAGAAAATTCGATGTCTATATATAGATTTTACAACTGCGGCAGCGTCGCCTTTTGCTGGTGACGCAGTCTGATCACCGCCATTAGGGCCAAGTCATCATTGGGAGGGCATCACGTTGGAGCTTGTGACGCTGTCTGGGTTGTAGTTGACGCCGTCTTGAGAAAGAGTTGGTCGTCTAGTGTAGAAAGTAAGTGCGACGGGCATGTGGAAATACAAGTGACGCCGTCACTTGTTAGGATCCAAAAGTGAACTGAGTCGTCGCTTGAGAGAGTTTAGACCATGTTTGAACCAGACGCCATCGCCCTTGAGGTTGGGACGCCATCCTGAAGACTTTTTCAGCCTTGTTTTCATGACTTGCCGTTTTCTTCATATTTTCGCTTCTTTTCGTCCAAAAATGCTTCATTCCAGCATTTTGCTTCCAAATTACCTAAAATGTGAAAAGGAACGATTTTAAGCAGTAACGAATATAAAATGTAATGATTTAGGGCTTAAATGACCCCTTAGAAACGTATGTTTTAAATCCTTATTAAATATCCCTACACTTGGGATTTGCTTGTCCTCAAGCAAATATGCTTTTGGCTAATCAATTTATAAGTTAGGGGTCATTTAACATGGGTTAAAAATAATCTACATCAAATACAAGTGCCACAATAGTCAAAATAAGCACGAAGATTATATACTAACACCTCACAATTGGTGTTTGGATTCTTTCATCTCTCGGGTGTATATGAAATCTAACATGAATGGAAACGGAAAATAAACACTCTCTACCTGACATAGTACATAGATTACCATAGTCTTGAGACTAGATCAAACCTTCACCGCTTTGGTGTAAGCACCTAGGAACAACTATCAAAGAGGTCTTTAAAAACGGTTATAATGTTAGGCTTCGGGTAGGGAATAAAAGAGTTTTGTTGGATATGGGGAATTTTTAGTGGTGGCAAGTCAAAAATTTAAGCTAAATGCATGTAAAACGTGGCGTTGCTAAGCCAAGACTCGACTCACTAACACTAGCTAATAACTTGGAACAAAATCAAAACATAAAGGATAGATGTAGGATGGTAGTCCCTTTTTTTTACATACATTCTTCCCTGCCATCCTCTAATAATACATCAAAGTAGAGGGATTTATAGGAGCAACCCTACACTTGAGTTTTTATTTCTCTAACACTATAGACCCGATTTGAAAAGATCAAAACACTTGGAGTAATTAATTATGTAGAAAAAGGAAATTTGAATTTAACGTTCCTTCTCGTTACTCCATAAAATACTACTTAACCCATGAGTCCCAATCGTCCCAAAACTATGTACAAAGGATATGACTCGACTTAGCAACCATGCAAGTAATTAGATAATTGAACTAAGGGTTAAACAATAGTTACAATAATGTACTAAAGACGAGTGCATGCAAGGTGGGCTAAGGCGATTTGGGTGTAACATTTGGGGGTGGATTGTAAACAATGATCTTCATTGATATTCTGGAAACCGGAACATCACGAGAATCGTGAAAAGATAGGCTCTGAAGGATTAACTAGGGGTATCGTGTACTAAAGATAAGTACATCGCAAGGTTGTGGGAAAATTACTCAACCAATTTGGTCGATGTAATTAAATTACAGGTTTCAAACAGGGTTATCCTAATACCTCTTATCATTTAGTTAAACCTACCTACACGAATGTAGTCTCACTAGCGATCTCGAAATGCATCACAAAAACAAGTTCTAAAATCTATTATACTACCGGTACACTCAATAAGCATTAAAGATTAATGCTTTATTCCTAAAGATCTAGGGGCGAACCTCACATTTTTGGGGTGGAATTTGAGTGGTATACGCTTTTTATTCTATTCATATAACTCCTATCCATGAGACGCTTTATTAAGACTTAAGTTTTACTTATAAGTGTCATAAAAAATTTAAAAAATGGTGTTAAAATTACCCTAAAAAATATTTTTCATAGTTTATTACACAAATTACTAAGGACAAGACAAAAATCAAGTGAGTGAATATTTCTAAGTTCCCGTTTTATTATTCCTCCCTACACTTAAACTGAACATTGTCCCCAATGTTCCCCGAAAGTATTAAAGTAATGATAAAGAAAGGTAAAATAAAAAAAAGAAACTAATACTCCCCTGATTAGCTCGGTAAGATATGTGTCAAATCGCGGTTAAATCCTCCTCCAAGAAGAATGAGTAAGTAATAAGTGTTGCTTCCATTTTGCACTTCATCTTCTTGTCCAATATAACCTTCAAATTTTAAGAAAAAAGAGATGAAACCTCGCGTAAAATCGGTGGTAAAAATTATATAAAACCAAACTACACTAGAAAGCAAGTACGATATAATGCTTGTAAAATAGATGTTTGCAAATTTCTAGAAAATTAAGAATTCTGGAAATTTCAAAAAATTATAGACTAGACAGAAAGCGAAAATCTGGAAACTGTTTCTGCATTGCCTGACGCCATCGGATATTACTTTCGAAGCCGTCAGGTTGTCCTGACAGAATGAGTCAAAGTTGTTTTCTGAAAAAATTACTTCTTTAAAGACATGGAAAATTACTACAAAACATCCATTGTGACTCGATACAAGCATTTAACTCTAAGAAACACACACACACACACACACACATATATATATATATATATATATATATATCAAATAGTCTGAATATTAAGTGTCAATTTCCCCGATAATGCTCGTAATTTATATCATTTAAATGGATTTACGCTTGTTTTCCATTGTTTTCCACTTTCAGGTAAATTATGAGCATTGGAGCTAATGAGACGCGGAATTGGAGAATATCTAAAGATTTATCATAGTATGTTGATTTTGAAGAAGTTACGGCGTAACTCTTCTCTCACATTACGCCGTAACTATTGCGTGACTCAGATAACCAACTCATCAGAAGGTTACGGCGTAACTCCTCCCAAAGGTTACGACGTAACTATATTAGGTCAAATGAGGGTCCACGCCGTTGATACTTACGCCGTAACTATTTCATCAACTACGGCGTAACCAAGTTCATTGAAGACTACGGCATAACTACTAATAAGGTTACGCCGTAACTAGCAGATCTAGTGCAAAATACGAAGGAATTGAAGGTTACGGCGTAACTCTTGTTATAGTTACACCGTAACCAAGATCCGCCTATAAATACCCCACAATTCCAAAGATTTTTAATCATCCCATTCCACACACAACAATCGAGAACGTGGAAAAGCGCTCAAGGTGGTCTAGAGGAGCATACGGAGTGTCTCGAGGAGAAATCACTCCCTACGATAAGCATTAGCATTTTATATTTTCTTTACTTTCAATTCATGTATTTCGTACCTTTGAATATTGAATTGGTTTGTATTATGGTTGTCAGGATCCCGATCCTGATCTTAGGATCTTACGATTTTACGATACTGCAAAGCAAAAACGATCCGGATCCTACATAGGATCTTTGCAAGCTTAAGATCTTATAGGATCCCGATCTTTACCATACGATCTTACGATCTAATCCTATCCGATCTTACTTTTCTCGAATTACAAACTAAAAAACTACAAATTTATGGGTTGTTTGTTTGAAGAATTCAAAAAACAACATGTTAATCTTTTTAAACATTTTATAATCATAATTTAGGACAACATTTATATGAAACATTCGTAGTATTTTATGGTTATAATGTATTAGAATTTGTAGATTTGTATAAAATTACATAAACTATTAAGAAATAACATTAGAGTAGGATCTTAAGATCCCGATCCGATCTTACGATCACGATCTTGCAAAGATGAAAACGATCCTGGGTAGGATCCCAATCTTGACAACCTTGGTTTGTATGATTAATATGAGCGGCTAAGCACCTCTTGGTGCTGGCCTAGTTATGATTCCTTAATTATTTTGTTTGCGTTTACATTACTTCCGTACAATTATTTCTAAGTGTATGCATGCATAGTTTATTGATAGCCACCCTTGGTTCGGTAGTTTTGAATGGCGGTGAGGCCAATTGCCTAGGAGATATGACCAACTGACCTAGGTGAGCGGATCGAGACGGAAGGGTAAGATATGACCAACCGACGACCCTTTCTACTTGTGCATTTGACCAACTGATCACCTATCGCTTGGATGAACTTAAGAATTAGAGGATGAGTGTTTAAGTTGCTAACGCCCGGCACTCACTATTATAAATCTAGCATGTAGCGGTACTTAATGACTTGGCTTAGGGACCGGGAACAACAGGACTTATGAGGGACACCGACTTCTCAGTAGTGGCATCTTTGGCGATAGGTTAGGCGAATTGACCAAATGTTGTCCTCTCGACTTTGACCCCACCAAGTAATTGGAAGTAAGTAGACATAGACATAACTAGCTAGGAGGATTAACTAGGTTAGCACCACTCTCCTCTATTGATTTACCTTTACCTTTTATCTGCCTTTATTTGCTTTATTCTGCTTTAGTAGTTTAATTAATTAATTCCCTATCGAAACCTATATTAAATCTGTGACACCTAGACTTAGGAATAATCCAACACACATAGCTCTTGGGACGACCTCGGTTTTACCGAATACTACACTACACAAGCCCGGGTACACTGCCCGTTAGTGTATTAGGGTAGACCATAGGTATAACGAGTTATTATAAATATTAAAACCTGGTCAGTAAAACCTGCATTAATATACAATTTCAAATATTGTCAATCTCATGTTCATATTAGTTCTAAAAACACATGTTATCTTCCCTACACTTATCTTTTTGTAAAATACCTTTATATGTGATTAAGACGAAGTTAAAAACAAAATAAAGCATTTTCACAAAATAATGAAAACATGATAATTAAACAATAATGAAAAAGATATATAAAACACACAAATAAAAATGAAAAACAAACATTCAAACAATTAAATATGGGTTGTCTCCCAAGAAGCGCTTTTCTTTATTTACGAGTCTTGTAGCTAGACTCGAAGCCATGCCTCTACGTTTTCTTATTTTTCCTCATCATGGCATACCTCATCATGTTGACAAAGTCCACATAGACTATATACCTAGGTCCTAAGGTCAAGCAATCCTTATAGTAGAGGATCCTTTTCTCCCATATATATTCCATGCCTTTCTCCGCATCGCTATATTCCTCAAAGGCATTAATGTTATCCCTTTCAAAATAGGATAGAGAACGAAGTCCATTTACTTTCCAAGGCATCCTATATGTAATTGCATCGCTCCCTTCCAAAAATCTAACCGTTCCTTGAGGTTGGTTATAGCTTAGCTTAGACCTTTCAACAAACGGTTTTCCTAACACGACATGGGATAAGCTATAATCGATGACACACCCAACATCTTCTAGGATCATAAATCTACTATGTAGGTAAAGTTCCCAACAAAGATGTATACATCCTTGACCCTTCCAACAAAATTGCAAATTCCACCGGGATACTTAGGGTCTCTCCTAAGTTCAAGTTGTGTATTCATTATATTGTAGTAAACAACCGAGGACATCACATTGATCGGAGAATCTACATCTATGTAAGCGTACTCGACATATCTATATCCAATCATACATGGGATCTTAATGGTCCAAGGACTACCTCTCTTACTTTAGGATCGATTCTAACAAAGGGTGGCCAAGGGTTGTCAATTATGTAATTGTGGTATGCTATTTCTTCCTTAGTGGGATAAAGGTTAAAATATTCATTAGTTTCCCCGTCCTCACTCTCTTCTATTATCTCAGTAACCTCAATGTCGCCTTCTCGTAATTCATCATCCGGATCATCACTAATCATAGAATCGCTATCCGGTGCGTTAGTCGCATCCTCAAGTGCATTCTCAAGTAACCTATGTAGTTCTCTAAGCTCATCGATTTTACTAGAGATTTGGTCGCGAAGCAGGTTAAGAGTTTCAGTCAAGTGGTTGGCTCGGAGTGGGTGGGACGTGTGGTGGTGGTTGATGTTGTGGTGATGGATCATTGTTGCTGGGTGGATTGTCACCGTTCATGATGAAAAGTGACAAGGTTATGAACAAAAACACGAAGAAATGGGAGATAGACTAAGAGAAAGCTAATAAAAAAAGCTCACTTGATAGAAATCAAGCGAGTGAACCTAATTGAGATAGAAAATGAACTAGCAATTCTATTACCCTGCAATGGCGCCAAAAAATTGATGTGTGTTTCGGGGTCGAAAGACTTCTTTCCAAAGAGCAAGTTTTATAACCCACTAGGCAGTGTACCTAATCGTTGCAGTGTAGTATGGGTAAGCCCAGGGGGTTGATTGTTCTCTAGGGGAATAGGGATTCTAGTCGAGATGTATGACGAAAAGACAAGGGTGAGGGTGATTCCTTTTAGTCTTTTTATATTTTTTTGAAAGCAATTAAAATCTCAGAGTTGAAGGAGTGGGGGTTTGTCCTTTACCAATTAAACTAATAAACAAAATAAATTAAAACTAATTAAATTAAAGCTATGAATTGTAGGAAGAGTTCTTATGATAATTAAAAGCGTGTTAACTTATATTTAATTACTCCCTAGTTATCTTTTATTGGTCTGTTGAATTGTCACATCCTTGTTTAATTGATGCATTGTATTCCATGTTTTAGTCATAGGGCGGTGCCAAATTCCCTAATTCTATGAGTGTATAAGTCTCCTATAGAACACCCGGGATAGCCAAGTACCGAGGTATCTCCCCCGAATATCCTAGTATCTACAAGCCGCAACTCATGCAATAAATACAACGGGAGCCTACTAGTGCACGCTAGGGCTAATAATCGCTATTTAGGTCGTTCAATCTCACAACAATGAAAGAAGAAGCCAATTTTCATTAATCTAGCGTGACAACCAATTAAACAAGAGACAACCTAACAATAATAATAACTATGTTTCATTGGATCTAAGCAAATACTAGTTAATTTAGTTACACATGATAGAGAAGCAAGAACACAAGCAAACAATCACACAAAGATCAAACATAGTGATATAATGGATAGAGTTAGGATCAAATAAGAAGAAAAGTTAAAATAAGAATGATAAGAAGAAACTACAACCACTCATTTCAGATGCATCTACAAAAATAGATGCATCTCCCCTTAAAATTCTCCTCCATATTTGAAATGTGTGGCTACAAATCCTTCTTATTCTTCTCATTTTAGTTTTTCTTCTTATTGGATCCCTTCCCATAATGGATAAATAAACTTATCCTTGATTAATAATGAGGGTTTAGAACCCTATGGAACTGTCCAAGTCAGACTACAAGCGTTTTAGGGTTTGCTCTCCAAAATAACACACAAAATACAGAAAATTCGATGTCTATATATAAATTTTACAATCGCGACTTGCCGCTTTACTGGTGACGCCGTCGATCGCCGCCATTAGGGTTTCGTCTTGGCAAGTCATCATTGGGAAGTCGTCACGTTAGAGCTTGTGACGCCTTCTGGGTTGTAGCTGACGCCGTCTTGAGAAAGAGTTGGTCATCTGGTGTAGAAAGTAAGTGCGACGGGCATGTGGAAATACAAGTGACGTCGTCACTTGTTAGGATCCAAAAGTGAACTGAGCCGTCGTTTGAGAGAGTTTGGACCATGTTTGAAACCGACGTCGTCTTGAGGTTGGGACGCCGTCCTGAAGACTTTTTCAGTCTTGTTTTCATGACTTAGCCATTTTCTTCATATTTTCGCTCATTTTCGTCCAAAAATGCTTCATTCCAGCATTTTGCTTCCAAATGACCTAAAATGTGAAAATGAACGATTTTAAACAGTAACGGATATAAAATGTAACTATTTAGGGCTTAAATGACCATCTAAAAACGTATGTTTTAAATTCTTATCAATACGGTGTACCTAATAAAATAACAATATCACCACCTACAAACCCCAAATCAAGAACAAATGATAAACCGTGGATAAGAAGTTTATGCATCGACAGGAACAAAACACAAGGGATCTTATGAAATAAATTGAGGAAAAAAACCATGTTTTAAAAGTACTAAGGTTGAATCAATAAACCATTAAATTCTACAGCAAATATTGTGGTCTTCCACACACTAATTTATCTAAATATCACAAAGACAATATATAATTCTTTATAATTCGTAGTTCAGAGTTACCTAAATTGTTTGAAGGCATATACTGAAATGTAGTTCGATGGCAGATGCGTCTGGTGGAGGTTTTAATAAGGAGGGTTTGGGATAAAAATGGGGATCTGAGATTATGGAGAGGCAAATGTCATTTTATGTGTGTATATCGTAGGTATATTAAACTTTGTCTAAATGTTTTGAGTATTTAACTTTATTCTATAGTATGTTTACTCATATACATTCGTATGTCTTTTTGCCAAACGAACATGAGTAAACTAGAATAAAACATGAAACGCTTTAAATTGTTGACAAATGTTAATATACATTGTTGGGTATGTTGAAAAAACAATTTGATGGAGTGAATAACTAGCTTTCATTCAATAATCATAATTACAATATATAAACTAATGGGGATTATTTTAGAATTAAGTGTTAATATGGGCAAAACCTATTAACTAAGTATAAGGCCCATAGGCTACAAATATACGTCTAATAGCCCTCCGCAGTTAGAGCATGAGTAGAACGAACAGTCAAATTGTATGTAAACTCTTCAAAAATACGGTAGGAAGCCCTTTAGTAAAGATATCCGCAAAATGATAACGTGAAGGCACATGAAGAACTCGAACCTAACCAGTAGCAACCAAATCTCGAAAAAAGTGAATATGACAAGCTTCAAAATGATATGTTTCGTACGTTGATGCTAAACAGGGTTGGAGGACATGTAAACCGCAGTATGACAAGCTTCAATAGAAAAAGTATGGGCCATACAAGATTTTGAGAAAGATAAATGACAATGATGATGTGGTGGATCTACCTGATACCATGAGTATTTCAAAGACTTTCAACGTTTTCCGACATTTATGAGTTTCACCCCGAGGATGAAGTATAAGATGAGAACTCGAGGGCGAGTTCTTCTAAAGTGAGTGGGAAGGATGAGAACATGATTGAAGAGCTAAGAAGTATATGAAGCGGTTGGATCATGACAAAAGGACTCGAATCAAGAAAATATCATATGGTTTCTCACGGGGTAACACTTTGCTCTTTGTAACAAAAGCTACAACTTTTAGTTTATTTGTTTTCAATTTTCTCTCAGACGTAGAAGAATGTCTCTTGTTACGCCGTAAAGCTCTCAAATAAGGATTATTTTAGGCGTCTTAGTTGTTACGCCGTAAGCAAGAATCTCTTGTTACAAAGGTATAGGTTTCGGGTTTCCTGTTAATACAAATAAACCGTAAAAACGTTTATTCATATTTAGCGATCTCTTTGTGTTTTGTTGATAACAAATATAAAGTTATCATAAGTAAAATTATAAGAATACATGTTATTTTTGTAAAGTATATACATTTGGTCATTCACATAAAATGTTGTAATAATTCATTTGTTGTAATAGTTTATGTAATAGGATGGGTAATATCCAAGACCCATGACCCATACCCATGGAGCTAATCCATAACCCATGACCCATTGCATGACATCATGCATGAAATCATGTTGGGTATTATCCATGACCCATGACCCATTGTCTAGATACATTGTATCTTGTTTGGTACCCAAATCTCATACCCATAACCCATGACCTGGTTTGCAACCCAAAATCCGGATGGTACAACCCGTTTTTTGGATCCTTGGATTCATAACACATCTAATAAGGACGGATCTCCCAGTGAGGATCCACGGAACATGGCTTGAGCCTTCTGAAGAAGCTTTTTTGCCTATAAATAGTGAGCCATTTCTTCATTGTTACTCACCCCTCTTCTTACAAACTCTCTCATATATTATCTCACTCTTCTAACCTCTGATCTCTTGATCAATCTAGTAGTTCTTCTTTCTCTTGTTGTGATTCTCATATAGGTCCTTCTCAAAGGCGAGATCACGATACTACAAGTCATCCAAGCAAGGGGTCCTTGATTGATTTGTTCCTCCACAAGATTTCTATAGCAAGATCTTGTATTTCATATTTCACATAGTTGTTGTGTAATAGTTGTGTTGGTTTGGTCCGCCGTGCTAAGGACTCGGTATTTAGCTTTGTACCGGAAAAAGTGTAAGCGACGTTGTGAGGCTTCTCCGCCGTGTTGAAGGAGCTTGTTGACATAGTGCTTGAACTCTCGAGTGGGGAACTCGGGGAGTGGAGTAGGGCAAGGAAGGTGTCCTTGTAGCCGAACCACTATAAATCACTTGTGTCACTACTCTCTATCCTTTACTTTACTTGCTTTCATTATTTACTTTACTTATTGCTTTATACTTTCTATCCATCCATACAAATTCACATAAGATTGAATCTAAAGTTTTGAAACTTAAATTAAAATCGGCAAAACTATTCAACCCCCCTTCTAGTTTTTCACAATTGGCATCAAGAGCTAGGTTTACAAAAATTGTATTTTAAAAACTTTTCGATCACAATGAGTTTTGAAAACTATAGAGAAGGACAATCTATGCAACGACCTCCACTACTTGAAACAAATGGTTTTATTTATTGGAAAAATAGATTTGAGACTAATGTGAAATCAAAAGATATTGATCTCTGATACATCATTGTTGAAGGTGATTTTCAAGCCACTACAAAAGATGATAAAACCGGCAACGAAACAAACATCCCTCATGATCGCCTCTCCGACGATCAAAAGAAAAAGCTTTCCAAAAATAGTGAGGCAAAAATGGTTTTATATAATGCCTTACCTAAAAAGGAATTTGAAAGAATTTCTATGCTTAAAACCTCTAAAGAAATTTGGAATTCTTTAGTTGTAACTCACCAAGGAAATCAACAAGTTAAAAACAACAAAATAGATTTATTTGTTCAACAATATGAACAATTTTCAATATCGGATGAGGATAGTATAGATAATTCTTTTGCTAACTTTAATACTATTATTACTTCATTACAAGCACTTGATGAGTCTTTTTCTAGTCGTAATCATGTCAGGAGATTTCTAAGGGTACTTCCATCAAAGTGGAGACCAAAGGTGACGGCCATCGAAGAATTCAAGGACTTGTCAATCCTCACTCTCGATGAACTCATAGGCAACCTAAAAGTCTATGATCTCGTCCTTGCTAAAGACTCCGAAGCCTCAAAAGAAAAGAAAGAGAAACACAAATCTCTTGTCTTAAAAGCCAAGAAGGTCTCAAGCGAGGAAGAAACCTCATCTTCGAAAAGTGATGATGAAGAGTATGCAATGGCGGTACGGGATTTCAAGAAGTTCTTTCGGAGAAAAGAAAGATATGTCAAGCAACAATATGACGACAAGAAGGGGTTCCAGAAAGGCAAAGACGAAAAGAAAACAAAGGACGAACGAACATGTTTTAAATGTGGGGATCCTAATCACTTCATTAGTGAGTGTCCCAAATGTGACGAACAAAATACGTTCGTAAGTGGTTCATGGGGAATGAGTGAGGAGGAGAACGAAAAAATTTGTCTCATGGCAAAGGACTCAAATGACGTATGTCCCGAATCTCCTTATTATAGTAGTTCATCATTAGATGATGAATCATTACATCGTGAATATGATAAACTTTGCAAAATTAGTCTGAAAGTAATTAACAAAAATAAGATTTTTAAAAACAAAAATGAACGTTTAGAAAAGGAAGTCATTGAGCTAAAAGATAAATTAAAACGTTTAGAAAAAGGAAAGGAAGTAGATAGTGAATGTGAGCTTTGTGTTCAACTTCAAACGTTAGTTGACAATCTTGATTCTAAGATTGCTATAATGAGTACTAATACTCTTGATAAAATACTTGATAGTGTTAAAACCGGAAATAATCAAAAGGGTTTAGGTATACAGCAACTTGCTTCAACTAGCGAGATTAAAGAAACACAATTCGTTAAAGCAATTGAAAAACAAGCTACTGTAGTCACGGATCCCACTGATCCCTTGAAAAAGGAACCGTCCAGTGAAAATCCAGGGATCCGTGGGTCTGTACCAGCAAACAGTAGAAATATTGCAACCACATCATCTAGAACGGACTTTGTTATTGTTAATAAGAAGAAACAAACCCATGTTACTGTTAGAAATGTCAAACAACCACCTCCACTCAAACAAAATCAAAGTTTTATGAAAAACAAAGGATCATCGTTTTATAAACCAAACACAATTATAAGAACACCAAATAATGTTTATCCGAGAAGTAACCACCATCAAATGGTATGGAATCCTAATGCACAAAACGGTTTTCTATTTCAAAACTTTACACCATGGAATGCTTTCTCACCTTTTTCATATATGCCTAACATGAATGAAATGTATAACACTAATGGACCCATGAACAAATGGGGACCAAAATTTTGAGTTAATTGTTTTCTTAGGTGTGCCTAAAGGTCGACTTAGATCCGGATGAATGGATCAAGGATAGCGGGTGCACGAGGCACATGACCGGTAACAAAGATTTGTTTTCCTCATACGAATCCTTAAATGGAGAAAATGTGGTGTTTGGAAATAGCAAGAGCAAAATCATCGATAAAGGTACAATCTCCCACAAATCCTTAACCATTAACGATGTTTGTCACGTAGAAAACCTAAACTTCAATCTACTTAGTATAGGACAAATATGTGATAAAAAGTGCAACGTACTTTTTAGTGAAACCGATAGTAAAATATTGAAAAACGGTATTACTATAGGAAGAGGCATTAGAAAACATGGTGTCTATGTCATTAAAATCGGTAATGAACCAAAAGACAAACTTTGTCTTACTTCTATGGATGATACTTCGACCTTATGGCATCGAAGATTGGGTCACGCCAATATGCGACTTCTTCAATCGCTATCATCTAAAGAACTAGTGAGAAATCTACCCAAATTAAAATACAAACATCACTTTTGTGATACTTGCAACATAGGAAAGCAATTCCATGGTAGTCATAAAGCTAAAAATATGGTTTCAACAACTAAGTGTCTAGAATTACTACATATGGATTTATTTGGTCCATCCGCTATTCAAAGTTACGGAGGTAACTTCTATACTTTGGTTATAGTGGATGATTACTCTAGGTACACATGGACTAAATTTCTAAAGAATAAAACTGAAACATTCGATTACTTTGAAATATTAAGTAAGAAAATCCAAAGACAACTAGGAAGTCCTATTGTGTCAATTAGAACGGATCATGGTAGGGAATTTGATAATGAAGTGCAATTTGGAGCTTTTGTGATGCTAATGGTATTACTCACAATTTCTCGGCTCCTCGCACTCCACAATCAAATGGGATAGTTGAAAGAAAAAATAGAACCCTACAAGAAATGAGTCGCACCATGATTAATGAGCAATCAATTCCTCAAAAATTTTGGTGCAATGTCGTTGACACATCAACTTATATACTAAACCGAGTCCTAATTAGACCATTTTTAGGAAAAACTCCATACGAGTTACTACGAGGCAAAAAGCCTACGCTAGAACACTTTAGAGTCTTTGGTAGTAAATGTTTCTTACTTAACACTAAAGATTACCTAACTAAATTTGATCCTAAATCAACCGAAGGTATCTTCTTAGGTTACTCTCCTAATAGTAAAGCATACGTTATACTAAATAAAGAAACCATGAAGGTTGAAGAATCCTTAAACGTAAAATTTGATGAAAGTCCACCTAAACCTACCCTACCTCTTGTCGATGACGAGTTAATCGAAAGTGAAGCCATAGAAATCAAGGAAAATATAAATAAAGAAGATGAACCATTAAACAATGAAATCATCAATATTAAAGAGTCTAAAGATCATCCCGTAGAAAAGGTCATAGGAAAGTTAAATGAAAGAACCTTAAGATCTCAAGTCCAAAACCAAAGTAGTTTATTTTGTTTTGTCTCAACCATAGAACCTAAAAATACGCAAGAAGCCATAAAAGATGAAAGTTGGGTAATGGCTATGCAAGAAGAGTTAAATCAATTTGTTTCTAATAATGTTTGGACACTTGTCCCTCCACCTAAAAACCAAACCATAATCGGAACTAAATGGGTATATAAAAACAAGTTAGATGCAAACGGTGTAGTGTCTAGAAATAAAGCTAGACTTGTTGCCCAAGGGTATAACCAACAAAAAGGCATAGACTTTGATGAGACCTATGCTCCTGTAGCTAGATTAGAGTCTATAAGAATACTTCTTGCTTATGCTTGTGCTCATGATCTTAAGCTTTTTCAAATGGATGTTAAAAGTGCTTTTCTAAATGGTTTTATTAATGAAAAAGTCTAAGTAGTTCAACCTCCAAGTTTTATCAATTTCGAAAAACCTAACCACGTGTTCAAACTAAAGAAAGCTCTCTACAATCTTAAACAAGCCCCAAAGGCTTGGTATGATAGACTCAAATCATTTTTAATAAAAAACGGCTACACCATGGGGTTAGTTGATAATACACTTTTCACAAAGAAAAAGGACTCACATATAATTATTGTTGAAATATACATGGACGATATTATATTCGGATCGACTTGTCAAGACATGTGTGATGATTTCTCAAAAATCATGCATGATGAGTTTGAAATGAGTATGATGGGAGAATTAAGTTTCTTTCTTGGTCTACAAATCAAACAACTAGAAGATGGTATCTTCTTTAATCAATCCAAATACATAAAAGAAATGCTAAAGAAATTTGGTCTAGAAGAGTCAAAACCTATAAGAACACCAATGTCATTCGACACTAAACTTACCAAAGTTGAAGACGGTGAATCCGTTGATAACACCAAATACCGTGGCAAGATTGGTAGTCTTCTCTACCTTACGGATAGTCGGCCGGATATCATGTTTAGTGTATGTCTATGTGCTAGGTTTCAAGAAGACCCTAAAACTTCACACCTAGAAGCCGTCAAAAGAATATTTAGATACATTAAGGGTACTACTCAATTGGGATAATGGTATCCCAAGGGGACGGGGGTAGAAACTATTTTATATCTGGATTCTGACCATGCAGGTAATTATGTTGAACGAAAAAGTACAAGTGGTATATGTACTTTTATAGGGTGTTGTTTAACATCTTGGTTCTCGAAGAAGCAAACGGCATCGACCATATCAACAACCGAAGCGGAATATGTCTTCGCTGGCAAAGCATGCCAACAAGCAATATGGATGAAATAAGCGTTAGTTGACTACAACATTTATCTAAGTGACATAGCCATTTTATATGACAACAAAGGTGCTATTGACTTAAGCAAAAATCCGGTGTTGCACTATCGTACCAAGCATATAGGGATCCGTCATCACTTCTTAAGAGACAATGTTCAAAAGGGGAACATTTCTATTGAGAAAGTATCATCCGAAGACAACATAGCCGACGTCCTCACCATACCGTTGAAGCAGGAACAATTCAACTTGCTCCGTCTTGGTCTTGGTCTCATGGAACAATCGTCATAAAATGTTTCTCATTCTAACAAGGTAAATAAACGTTAGCCTTACCTTCTTTTCTGAGTTTAGGATCTCTAGTTCACACACAACTCACAAACAATATAGGGATTTTCAAAACCCAAAATAAATTTTTCTTCTTTCTATACAAGAAACTTTTCAAAATTCTTTCTAAAAGATACTTCTCCCCATATCATTTTTCTAAAATCACTCACACATCTAGGACAAAACCTTTTATTTCATTTTTAATACAAAGTAAAAACTTTTTTCATTGCATCTCATGTCTTTTGAATGCTAAAGGGAATACATAACTAATATGTGTTTTCGGGTACATTCATTTAAGCAAAAATGTTTAAGGAGCACTCGGGTTATCTCACATAATTACATATATATGCTTTTTCACTTCTTTGTTTATTTTTCTTCTTTTTAGGAGTCGAGATAACCGCAACTCCAAATGGTTTGCATATAGGCACACATTAGGTACCATTGTTTCCAAAAAGAAAATCTTGAGCTGCTTGAGAACAACAGTTCCACGGATCCCAGCTTTTACGTTGAATGGATCCCTAAAGGGTCGGATCCGTGGGAACCGTGCCACAGAAGCAAAATTCTCTTCCATTTTTCTCACTTTGGCTAAAAACTTTCATATTTTCAACATTTTAGCCTTTTCACTAATGAAATATTACTTAATACTTGTGTTCTCATGATCACATGTCGTAAATTCATATCTAATCATTAGATTTTAGTCAACATTTTGGTTTTAGCATTCATTGCAATGCATTATTTCCTTTATAAATAAGGTTCCAAAATGCTTGCATATCCATCACTTTCAACCTCACAAACAATCATCATCATGTCATCCAAAAGATCCTCAAACATTGATGAACCATCTAGTGAAAACAATCATTTTCAAGAAATCCAAAACTTCATCCTACCACCTTCCGTAGTGCCACCATGTTAGGAATTAGAAAATTCATTGGGACAAACATGGTGAGTTAAAGGATCAAGTCGGTCACCTCAAGTATATGTATTCGTTAGGAAAAAGCTCGTAGTCGTAGTCATTAAAGTGTTATGTTATTAAGTAGTTATGTTAAGTAAGTAACCGTGGAGGACGGACGGGTCTTTACCCATCGTATGCTCGATCCACGACCGTAGGTGGCGTTTATTTGTAAGACACTATAAATACCCTCTACCTTCCAAGGTAGAGGGTTGGAGCTTCAATACCATTTTTCTTTGTTTCACATAGTTCCCAACTCTCTTCCTTTTCTCTCTCTAGAACTTTATCTCTCTAAACATTTCGTACGCCTCATGTGATTATGGTTTAATGTGTTTGTGAAATCCTATATCTTTCAATTGGTATCAAGAGCCATGGTTTGATCACTCATCTTTCATGCTCTTTGTTTTGGTGGATTTCATAAGGTTTTTGGGGTTATAAGTGTTTAGGAGAGTTTGAATCATTTGGACAATTTCTAGTGTTAAAGTTTGAATTTTGATTGTACTTTTGTGTTTAGGATCATCATATGTGTTTAGGTTTTGAATTGGAAGGCTTAAATCATTGTGGTTTGGTTGTTTTTGATTGATAAAGTGGTTGTTTTTTAAAGTTGTACGAAGCGAGTTGAGCCTCAGAGTTGAGTTTCTTGGAAGCGAGTTGCTTTGTTATTGGAATCGAGTTGGTATATGCGACTTGGCTATTTAGCGAGTTGACTCTTTATGCGACTTGGGTTCTAAGCGAGTTGTTTCTTTAAGCGACTTGAGTTCTAAAGTGACTTGGCTATTAAGCGAGTTGTACTGCTAGCGAGTTAGTTTAAGCGACTTGGTGGTTAAGCGAGTTGTCTCTGTATGCGACTTGGCTATTAAGCAAGTTGTTTCTTTAAGCGACTTGAGTTTTAAGCGACTTGTATTTTAAGCGAGTTGACTGTTTAGCGAGTTGATACCAAAACGAGTTGACTGTTTAGCTACTTGTCTATTGAGACTTGTCACTTCTTCGTGCTACATTTTTATGGTTGTTCTTTTGGTTTAGTAAAATCCCGTGAAAGAATCAATTTCCGATTTAATCAAAGAATAGTAAAATCTCGTAGAACTTGTAATCATGTCAAACATCGTACCTACTATCGTTTCTTTCAGAATGAGGACGTTCAACCATTTGGATCGATACTGGCCCACCTATGCTTGATGTAAGCGATTATGACTCATGGGCTCAACGAATCCGGTTGTCTTGTTTGGGAAAAGAAAATGGAGTCAACATTCTCAAATCAATTGATGAAGGACCTTATCGATTGAGACTACAAGAGACATAATTGACATCTGCTGCAGATGGAACAATGATCTTTGGATTGGACGGACCAAAACGTATGATGAGCTCAATGATAAGGAGAAAAGAGATTCGATGTCGATATCGTGGCTTCAAACATTATACTGTGGTCTTCCAAAAGATATCTACAAGCTTATCAATCACAACACTGAAGCCAAGGCGGTTTGGGATAATGTCAAGATGCTTCTCTCGGGTTCGAATTAACTAAGGAAGACAGAGAATCACAAGCGTATGATGAATTTGAGCACTTTAAGATGAAACCGGAAGAAAGTATCTATGAATATTACGTGAGATTCCACAAGCTTGTGAATGATATGAGGAATATCAAAATGACCATGCCAAATATTCAAATTGAATTCAAAGTTTGTGAACAACATGAATCCCGAATGGCACAAATTTGTCACCTCGTGAAGCTAACCAAAGGATTAAAGAACACCAACTATGAGCAATCAGATGCCTTCCCGCTTTAGAATGAGAGACATGCCATGTTTGAGCGAATGATTATTGATCAGTTCAAATCTAAACAGGGAGAATCAAGCTCATCAAATGACTCAACAACCTTTTACACCAATGTTGGAATTACCACCAAAGCTTCTCAAGTTATACCCACGGGTAATGGTAATCACAAACTCATTCCCGATCTGAGTTTCAAGCAACCTAATGCTGATGCAGTCATGGAACACTTCATCAATCAACTGGCTCTTATGGTTAAACAAAACTTGACCTCACTCCACATACCACCATCTTCACAATAACAATGAGATCGAATCGCATCCAATCTACACAATCATTCTTTGTCGAGATGGAAAGATTATGGTGCAACCGGTTCAAGGAAGGCATCATGAACAAGGAAGAGGTGGAGTTGGTGGAGGTATGTGGCAAATCGAATCGTGGAAGAAATGCCAATCGTGGACAAGTGAAGCCGGTCAAGTGCTACAACCGTGGTGGTGATGGACACATTGCAAGGAACTGCACATCTCCAAAACGCCCTCAAAATGCGTAATACTTGAGACAAGATGTTGCTTGTGCAAGCTTAGGACAATGGTGCGCTTTTGGATGAAGAGGAGTTGTTATTTCTTGCGTAAGGAATGCTAAGACTTATGATGCGATGTGGATGAGCAACCAATTCAGAAATAGGTCACAATCATCAAAATGCCTTTCAAGTTGCCGATTGTGATGCATATGACTCGATGTCGATGATGAACCCTCGCCCGGACAATCTTCATGGCTAGCATCTCTCCAATGGTCTCTCCTAAGGTCTCATCATCTAAGCAAGGTGGTCCATCCAAAGAATCAATCATCTCGAGGTATTAAAATTATATGATGAAGTTGATGAGCAAAGATACATGATAAAGTTCAATCACATGAAACTTGTGAAATGAGATATTGTTAATATGGGTAATAGTAATATTGTCCCATATGATCAATATGTGATCCAAAGTGAAAGTGTGATTGAACCAAGTGATGCATCTTCTGGTCAATAATGACTATGTTTTTATGAATACACCCATGTGCCTCGATGATTCTATTATCTCTCGAACTTAATGCCTATAAAGAACAAGTTGCCATTTATGAACAACGCTAAGTTTGAGTTAACCACTCGTGAGCGTGAAATGGATGACCAAATGCGTACAATTATTAGAAAAAGTAACTTTAGGGAAGAAATACTAAAACAAGAGCTAGATTCCTTAAAAGAAAAGCTTAATAAAACGGCTAAGCAAAAACAAGAACTTCAAGAAAATGTGAAAGTGCTTAGCAAGAATTTAATGCTAAGGAATCAAAACTTTTAAATGAATTTTCCAACCTAAAAACTTTGAAAACAAACTTGAAAACAAATTGTACATACAAGGAAACACCATTCGATCGCTCACATGATCACTAAGCATAGAGTTCTAAGTGACAAACATAGTGTTGCATTAGTTGATGAACCAAACCCCGAGGCTTATAAGAAAGCTAGAAAAGCACAGAAGGTAATTTATGATGGCAATGAAATCCTTAAGCCTAGACAAAAACCTAGTTACGCCGAGAATACCGAGGAAGATAAGCGGTTAGAAGATATCACTAGAAAGAAATTGGATGAAAAACTTAAGAGCCCTTCATGCATAGAAAAGAAAATCGGTTATAAAACACCCAACTATGCTAAGGATAATTGGATTTCATTTAACAAGTTTAGACCTCAAACATTTGACCCCTAAACAAGTGTTCGGAAAAGGATATGGACATGAAAAAGTCGATGAGTTTGTTGAAAGAATACCCCATGTAGGAGAATGCTTCCGCCATCGTTTATCCCCCAATACACCAATGCATTTAGTTCCTAGATCTATTTCCACTAAAAGCAAGACCTTAATCATCAATATGTTATTTATCAATTATTTGTTGATTTTGAGAAGACATGTAAGAAAAGGATCACACCCACGGGATAATCGAAGGGAGAGGGTTTTGAGCAAACTAAAGAATGCTATTTAACGAAGTCATGCCTTTCTTTAAACAATTAAAAGATCAATTTGAGAGTCTTAAAAGGGGATGGATTCGGATATTAAAGAAATGGAAAAGAATTTGATGCAATGATAGTTGAGGTCGATGACTATGAGCGAGAATTAAAATATAATGAAATTGAGAGGAAAAACTTGCATACCTTAAATGAGAATCGATTTCGAATGTATCACTCAAGATGTGTTTTACATCGCTACTAATTGTTCAATTAATGCATCTCAATTTCATGAATTATCTGTTGCTCGAAAGTCTCCCATGATCGTGTCATTGAGCTTGAGAAAACTAACTCTAAATTGCATGAAAAATTTGAACGGATGATCATGATAACTGGTGAAACAGTTTTCTAAATTGGAAGTTGAGCATCTTGCTTTGCAATTAAAATATCAACATCTAAAAGAAAATGTTAAAACCTCAAATATCAAGACATCCTTGGATGCTCCCGAATTTGATGCGCTTTTGAAATCAGCAAACGTGATGAATGATTCGAGCTCATTGTAACACGATCGAGAAAAATGAGAACCCAAATTTCACAATTAAAGGGTGAAAAGAACAATGTGACAGGCTCCCAAATGCCTCCTCCTTTAGATTCTCACAGTTCTCAGACCTTTCATCTTCAAAACTTGGTTAATGTTTTACAAAAGGAAAATGAGAGTTTTCTAGAAGAAAATGAAAAGGTGAAACAACACTTTAAAGAGTTATATGATTCAATCAAAGTCACTCGTGACAAGAACAACGAAATAATAACGTCTTTACAAAAGGAAATTGAGAATCTGAGGAGTCAGGTAAAAGGGAAAATGCCACTTGTCTTTAATGAGAATGTTGCATCAAAGTCATCTGCAGACTGCAAATATACTATGACTGTTAAATACATTCCTCCTCATCTTAGAAATAACGAACTTGCATTTCATAACTATCTCGCTCACCTTAAGGATAGTCTAGAATGTCTCCGTGAGATTGTAGAAGAGGATTCATAAATAAGCCACTTGATAGAGAAATTAGGTTTGCTTGCATTCAGGCCAAACGATCTCAGGAGCTGCTAGAATGTTTAAGAGCAACTTGTCCTAAATCCTTAGGTGCGAAAGATAAAGTTGTGATGCCTTGTTCTATGCCTAGTGCCAAGTTTGCAACCCATTCTATGCCTAGCATTAAGAAAGTGAATTTTAATGTGCCTTCAACTAGCTCAGATCCCAGCACTTCTAAACCTGTAATGCACAAGGTAGCCCAACCAACTAATGTTCCCAAAATTCCTCTACAGAGTAATCGGTGACACAAAAGCAAGCGGTCAAAGTCTCCGAGCAATACAATGCAAGATAGGACCTCGCAAGCTAAGAATGTGCAATGGAAGAAAGTAGAAGATCACCCTAGGAACATTAAGTTTGAGTTGAATAAAATGAATCGTGTTGATTCTAGTATTAGCTATAAGCGTCATCGTAATTAATTCGAATTCGCTACTTTTGACAAAACATGTAATGATGATTGCTTGGTTTCGCTTACTAATCATGAATGTGGTGTGAATGATTTGATTAATGTTGTTAAATGCCCCGATAAGATAGTTAATGCAAAAATCAAGCTAAGAAGGCTAGAAAGCAATGGCGGAAGAAGGTTAGAAAACATTGAAACCCGGGAAGGAAATTTAGCAACATAGGTTATCGGTGGATACCTACATGCCGCAAATTCAATCTTAATGAGATGTGCCTAAACTATCTAGATCAATGCCCATTAGAAATGGATGCCTCTTGGTAGAACTATTCCTTTAAGAAGTGAACATACTTTGAATAGGTCTAATACGGACACTAGCACTACATCTATCCCCGATGATTCCATTGTTTCTACTTACGATGTGGGTGTTCCAATCATGTTACTAACCAAATGGAACCCATTCTTGCATGGGATCCCAATTATCTAGTTATCCATTCTTGTTCGTGTTCAATTGCGGATCGTTCAAATCGCTCGTGGTACGGACTCAGTTGTTCCAAGCATATGACTGGAGACCGGTCGCGGCTCATGAACTTCGTGAGTAAATTCATCGGGACTGTTAGATTCGGGAACGATCATTTCGGTGCAATTATGGGTTATGGAGACTATGTTGTAGGTGATAGTGTTATCTCCAGGGTATATTACGTTGAAGGTCTTGGTCATAACTTATTCTCTGTCGGTCAATTCTGTGATTCTGATCTAGAAGTGGCCTTCAGAAAACATACTTGTTTCGTTAGAGAACTTGATGGTAGAGAACTTTTAAGAGGAACACGTGGTTCAAACCTATACACCATCTCTATCGAAGATATGATGAAGTCTTCTCCAATTTGCTTGTTGTCAAAGGCTTCGAAAACAAAGTCATGGTTATGGCATCGTCGTCTTAATCACTTGAACTTCGGCACCATAAATGATCTCTCCGAAAGGACTTAGTTATAGGCTTACCTAGACTAAAGTATGAAAAGGATCATCTTTGTTCAAGATGCCAATTGGGAAAAAGCAAGAAGTATGCCCACAAACCCAAACCTACAAACTCGATTACAAGTTCTTCATACCATTCACATGGATTTATGTGGACCCATGAGAGTGCATAACATTTTGGGAAGAAATATGTGTTAGTTGTGGTTGATGATTACTCTCGATTCACTTGGGTTAAGTTCTTAAGGACAAAGGATGAAACTCCATATATCATCATCAAACTTATCAAACAAATGCAGAGTTCGACTTAACAAAACTTTCATAATCATCCGAATAGACAATGGAACCGAGTTTGTCAATAAAGAACTTAGTGAGTTTTATGAAAGTGTTGGAATCGGTCATCAAAGAAGTGTTCCACGAACTCCTCACGAGCGGTGTAGTTGAAAGACGAAATCGAACTCTTGTGGAAGCCGCAAGAACAATGCCGATTTACTCAAAGGTTCCAATGTTTCTCCGGGTGAAGCCATTGCCACTGCATGCTACACTCAAAATCGATCCCTAATTCACACCGCTCATGGAAAACTCCATATGAACTTGTCCACAATCTAAAACCTAATCTCTCATTCCTTCGTGTGTTTGGTGCATTGTGTTATCCAACTAATGAGGGCCAAGACTTAGGCAAACTTAAAGCTAAAGCGGACATTGGAGTCTTTGTAGGATATGCACCAAGTAGAAAAGGATATCGAATCTACAACAAAAGAACCCGAAATATCATGGAAACAATTCACGTTACGTTCGATGAGTGACGGTCCAATGGCTCCAGGACAACCCGTTCGGACCCGCATCATCAAGTAGTCCCATCGGTTCTACTCTTGTATACGATTCTTCGCCAACAACTCCTTATGTACCTCCTTTAGAAGATGATTTGAAGAAATTGTTTGATCCAATGTTTGATGAACACTATGAGCCAATTGCTAATGATCTTTCAATTCCATCACAGAGGTTGCTCCTATCCCGCCAATGAAGTTAACCTTACATTTCCATGTCGTTAAGTCAAGAAGCGCTGCTGCCGATCACTGTCTCATCAACAAATCATCAATCATCGAGTGTACATCATGGAATTGTTTCGCACCGATGATGGAGTTAATCCTTTGCTACTCCCCGAAGATGCCCCATTTGAAAACATATTTGCTCTCGAATCATCATCGAACCATCATCATCGGGAGAAATCGACTCGCTACTTCGGTTCCTCAATTACAACCACACGAACACCTTAGAAAATGGACACATGATCATCCATTGGACAACATCATTGGAAATCCTCTCGTCCAATATCCACTCGCAAACAACTTGCAATCGATGCCTTATGGTGCTTCTTCAACTCGTAATATCCAAGGTCGAACCAAAAGATGTTAAAGCGCCATGAATGAAGATAGTGGTTCAATGCCATGCAAGAAGAAATTCATGAGTTTGATCGACTAGATGTATGGGAATTAGTACCGCTATGGATCGTGCTATGATCATTGCTCTAAAGTGGATCTTCAAAGTAAAACTTGATGAGCATGGTGATGTATTAAAGAACAAGGCTCGATTGGTTGCAAAAGGATACCGTCAAGAGGAGGTATTGACTTTGAAGAATCATTTGCTCCGATGGCACGCATCGAGGCAATCGTAATCTTCCGGCTAATGTTGCAAGTAAGAATATGATTGTCTATCGATGGATGTAAAGACGGCTTTTCTTAACGGAGATCTTAAAGAAGTCGTATCGTCAACCAACCGAAGGTTTTGTGAATCCGAGCATCCTACTCATGTCTATCGCTTGAAGAAGGCTCTTTACGGCTTGAAGCAAGCTCCAAGGGCATGGTATGATATGCTATCAAACTTTCTTCTATCTACCGGATTCAAGAAAGGAGAAGTTGATCCTACATTGTTCACCGTAAAGTCGTGCAAACATTTAATTCACGTTCAAATCTATGTTGATGATATTATTTTTGCCTCGACCGACCCCAATGAATGTGACCCTTTTCTAAGGAGATGGGCTCCAAATTTCAAATGTCAATGATGGGACAAATGTCATTTTCTTGGGATTACAAATTTCACAAAGTCCGGAGGCATTTTCATTAATCAATCTAAATATGCAAATGAAATTTTAAAGAAATTTGGATTTGACACTTGTGACACCGTTGACACTCCCATGGTGGAACGTACCAAACGGATGAGGACCACTCGGGGATCATGGTAGATCAAACGAAATATCAAAGTATGATTGGATCTCGATGTACCTCACGACCAGAGACTGATATTATGTTCGTTGTATGCATGTGTGCTAGATACCGTGCTAAGCCTACCAAAAGCACCTTGAAGCGGTTAAACGGGTCTTTCGGTATCTCCAAGGAACCATCAACATGGGACTTTGGTACCCGAAGGACACCGGTATGTCACTAACGACATATATGAGATGCGAGACCATGCGGTGTCAAGATACTCATGAAGCACGTTTGGAGGTGCTCAATTTTGGGTGATAAGCTTGTGAGCTGGTCTTCAAAGAAACAAATGAGCATTTCTATATCTTCTACAGAGGCTGAATACATAGCCATGTCATCTTGTTGTGCTCAAATCCTATGGATGAGATCCCAATTATCGACTATGGCTTTGAATTCAACAAAATTCCTCCAGATTGTGATAACAAAAGTGCCATTGCTCTCTCTTGCAACAACGTTCAACATTCAAGAGCAAAGCACATTGACATTCGACATCATTTCATTCGGGAACAAGTGGAAAAAGGTGTGGTGGAACTCTATTTTGTAAGGACCGAATACCGGTTAGCGAGACATCTTCACCAAAGTTCTTCCTAGAGAACGTTTTGAGTTTATCCTTCCACGTCTTGGTCTAAAGAGTCTACAACTGGAAACACTCAAACGTCTTCAAGAGGAAGACGAGGAGTAAAGGTCTTTCTTCATCTATCTCTTGTATATATTTATTCAAAAGCAAAATACAAAATTTCAAAACCCAAAAAAAGAAAATATAAAATATAAAATTTTCAAAAATCCATAAAAATTAGAAAATCTTGAAAATTTCCAAAAATTATTGTTATTTTGTCATGTTTTTGTTTTATTCGATATCATCTACGGACTTTGTGTTGACATTCAAAGAATGTCACGGTCTTTAGATGTTCTTGAATGTACATAAATGTGCTTTAAAAAAAAAATAAAAAGGCGGAGAAAAATGGTGGTTTATTGTCATTTCAGCAAGAACCTGCTTTAAAAAGTAAAGAATAGAGCCATGCTTAATCTTATTTTTCAAATCTCATGCTCGATTCTTAAAACAAATGTTTGTCACCAAAAGACAAATGTTTTTTTCCAAATATTTTTCCGTCTAATGATTCTTCCGAAAAATATTTGTCATCTAATGAAAACAAAATTGCTTTGAAAATACCTTGTACTCTATTAAAAAAAAATCAAGCTTATCATCCGTCAAAATCTCTATCTCTCAATCAACAACTTGTGTCATTGATTGAGGGGAGAATGATTTCAATCGAATTAAAAAGGTTATTTTTCAAACAATTGGCACGTAAATGAGCAAGGTTTACTTTTGGAAAATCAAAAGAACAATGTTTTATACAATTGATTCAAAACCTTAGCTAATGTTATGTTTTCAAAGATACTCATGCATGTTTAAACAATGGAGTTTAAAGTCCAAAATCTTATCCTTATCGGTTAAAATATTTTATTTCAAAAGCAAGTCACTATTCTCCTCAAAAGCTCTCAAAATTTAATTTAAATCAATAGAGATCACAACTCTCAAAGGATTTGAAAAGTGTGATCGGGGAGAATTGTGATTTAAATTGGATTTAAACCGATAACTTGATAATTGGTTTTATAAGTGTTTAGCAAACTCTCTTCCATTCATGTGCCAAACGATTTCAAATTTTCCATGCATATGTTAAGGGGGAGCATCTATTTTAAACCTAAAAGGATTGAAACGTGATTAACTTGTTCCAAAGTGCAGGCTTTCCCTAATATGTGCAAAAACTGTTTCAAATCTCGATGCACATATTGAGGGGGAGCAATTTTTTTGAAAACCACATCCTTTCCTAAAACATTCTTACAAAGTATGAATACTACTAATTTTGATCGGGAAAGTGATGTTGATATCTTTTAGAAATTGTTGATTAAAGAATCGAATCTTTCGTTCTTTTAATCGAGATTTTCAAGTCCTCTTGCCTCCATGTGCCAAAACTATTTAAAATTATGATGCACATGTTGAGGGGAGCCGTTTTCTAAAAATATCAAAATGATTCGGTACAAAATGCTTTGATAATATATCACAAGTACTTGGATTGATTTTCAAATGGTTTTCAATTGGTTCCAATGGTGATGAACAATACCAAAAGACCGACCAATTTATTTTATGTATGGTGATATAAGGATGGTTAGGTTAGGTATTTTTCCCACGATCCCGCTTGAGCCGGAGGGATCTACCTAGGGACAATCCACTAGATAGTGTAGAGTCCTTAGGTATGATGAAAAAGGAGAAAAGTGAGATATGGGAAGAGTGTGGACCGAGATAGAGCTAGAACTGGAATAAACCCAACAAGGTTCTAGTAATGAAGTCTCGGTAAGCTTGAAGGGGTTGAAGAATGAAAAGAAATGAAATGAGAAAGGGTGAAAAGAAATAGCCCTCCAATAATTCAACCTTAGAGGCGAAACCGGGTTCAATTCATATACTCTTGGTGTTTACTAAGGTAACACCGGTATTGAAGACAAGACATCATGGACCCAAGGATGCACCGCACTACAACTTCCCAAGCTACTCAAGTTCCTCTTAAAAGGACTTGTTTCATTCTCACGGGAACCGACATAATCTATCGACTTTCTCTTAGAGATGGTTGATATTGAAGAAGGAGACCCTCCCTAGTCTCCGACATAGGAACCAAATGTGCACAATTGAGTCTAGAGCCACGAGATCATCAATAAATCTCATTAAGGACACAATCAATGAAGACTCTCTATTTTCACACAATGTGGAAAGAGAGAATATATCTTTAGAGTCCCACGATTATCCTTGTGGTATTGCCAACATCCGAGTGATATGCAAACATATTCACAATGAAGATGGAAAGCCTTCTAGAGCCAACATCAAACAAGCTCTTGGTAGGTGGCATGTGAGATCTATCTAATAGATCAACCATGTGACAACCGAACAGAAACAATGGGGCGATTCATATTTATGAATCAATCTCGGTTCGAGTTATGGATTGACGGATATCTTTGAAAACCGTCGTTGTGCTTAAAATCTTTCTCTAGCACATCGATTGTGTATTAATATTTCAAAATGAAAGGTGTTTATGATTGATAATTGATTTTCCTTAAAACCTTCGTTGTATTGCAAAAACGCTTTATTTTGAGCAAGACTCGATTGTTTTCAAATCTCTTTCATCAATCGGTGAATCTCAAATTATTGGTTCACTCACTCCGTGTTGTCTTCTTTGAGACGTTCGGTTTGAGAACAATTAGAACATTGCGAAACCCCGTCAAGGAGATTCTTCGAATTATACCGATCACAGCAAGACTTGTCTTGATCAACGGGAACCGTGGAGCGTGTACCTTAATTCAACGAAGTGATCAAAGACACTTCCAAAAGAAATCATGATAAGTGCTTCAACGACTGATATTTTCACCCATGCTTCGCTATCGCCGCAAATATCATGAATCATCTAAAGCTTCCATTACTACGATAAGAAGAAATCATGATCCGTAATGTGAGCATGTCGATCCACCGTCACAACATCACACAAAGTCAACACCACAATGGAAGAGTCGAGATTTACATGGTGATGATCTCAAAGCCGGCTCAAAACTCATCATCACGTGGATCAAGATAAGACCTCCACTTGAATTATCCATACATGCGGAACATGAAGAATCAAAGACTACAGACTCTTGAGCAAAGAACTTAACTGGAATCCAAGAACAATCTAATGTAATATCCGCTTGTATTCAATGTAAATTGAGGTGATCTCCTTGGGGAGATTGTTAGGAATAGTCATTAAAGTGTCTGGCCACCTCAGTATTTGTACTAGAAAGCCTGTACTGTAGTCAAGTTATGTTATTAAGTAGTTTGTTAAGTAACACCGTGGAGGACGGACGGGTCTTTACCCACCGTATGCACGATCCACGACCCGTAGGTGGCGTTTATTTGTAAGACACTATAAATACCCTCTACCTCCCAAGGTAGAGGTTGAGCTCAATACCATTTTTCTTTGTCTCACATAGTTCCCAACTCTCTTCCCTTTCTCTCTCTAGAACTTTCTCTCTCTCTAAACATTTTGTATGCCTCATGTGCTTATGGTTTAATGTGTTTGTGAAATCCTATATCTTACAATCCTACAACTATTTAAATTGACTCTTAGACTACCTTCCTACACATGGCTTCATGATTCTGGTAGACCTACTTAAACTGGTTTAGGGGTGTTTGAGATGTCTTATATGTTCTTCATTTGCGGCTTATTTTTAAAAAGTAGTTTTTATCCAGATTGCTTATTTGTACCACATATATCAATGTAGGCAAATCAAGTGCATTATTATATGGTTGTAGATGAAACTGATCATATATGATTCAGCCGCGCCTGCATTTACCCATAGAATTGGTACATGAAACATTATTGCATAATGGACTCTCTGTAGTCATTTCAGAAACTTGATCTGGAAACAAGTTAGTTGCACTCTTGCCCAGTTCTGGACTGATATAAATTATCTTAAAAAGAATGACATGTACTTTTGTTACCTTATTGACATCGTTAGAAACTAAAGTAGAATCAAGCTTCATAGATGTGCCAGCCATGAGATCATCATCATCCATTTGACACATGTCATCATCGTATCTGCTTGAACTTAGCTTCCTGCTTGCAAGTTCCCTAAAAATTAAATCAAATTATATTTCATTGCAAGCCATCATATACACAGTTTGGTAGCAAGTTGGTCTTATGATAGTCATAAGCTCTTGACCACTTGGCCACCCCTGAGTGGTAATAATATGTTTGACTTAAGTGAAATCTGTTCAGAACAACTTGATGGGTTGAATGAGGGTTGGGTAAAACTAAAAAGAACGCAACATTTGAAGTCGTTTCTCTTAACAATGAAACTTGGCTAACCTCTTGAAAGTCGGCCAACAACTTTCTTTCGTTATTGTTTATTTTCATTCGATAAACATGCTAGGGTCATAATCCTTGTGTTGTTTTGTTACTGAGATATTTTTCAAATCATAAGTTTATAATCATGTGTAGGAGAAATACACTTAGGATGCAAGAATTAACCAAAAGGTTCGAAATGTGTTTAACCACCTTGGATCAAAAAGCCTTCGAGACTTCATGACTAGGGTGAGGATCAAAGGTCGAGCAGAAAAACCAACTTTCATGAATCAAGCTATTTGGGAAGGACTATGGACAATATGGGAATCACCGGGGTTTATAGCAAAATCTGAAAGAGGGAGAGCTGTCCGACAATCTAATAAGTGTTTGCACGTTGCCGGTTCAGTCTCGATCGCTGAGCACAGAAGGAGATTGGTATGTGAATTTTATTTACCATGTTACTTATTCCAAACACTCTACTACTAAAAGCAGTTATGAACCTATCATTTGTCCAAAGGCATACTCACAGTCCTTAACTGTCATGGAAACTCTAAGCATAGTAATCTTGTTGCGTTTTCAAGTCTCAAATAATGTAAATGGAAAGTTCTGTTAAAGCTCTAAGCATAGTAATCTGTTGCGTTTTCAAGTCTCAAATAATGTAAATGGATAGTTCTGTTAGAGCTAGTATGCAGCCTTATTGATTGACGTTTAAATGATCTGATAGTCGTAACTAAAATACACATTTAAACACTTTATACCATTAAACAAGTAATTGAGATTTTTTTATTGCGAGAATGTCAGAGCCTCACCTAGTATGATTAAATGGTTTAACATTTCTTATGGTTGAACCGAGTTTGTTTTCATCAATTGCAATTGAATATATATATTTTGCCGCTTACGAGTTCTGATAATGCTAAAATCATGACCCTCACATGGATCAGTTCAGGGTTTCTATGATTTACTTGTTAATGCTTGTATAGGAAAACACATATCACAATTGAATAGTTGATTGCTAATTGAATGTACTTGGTAGTTGGTTTGGGAATGCATGTTAAATGATTTATCGTGACTTTTTACTTCTATTTGATGATAGAATGAGTGTTGGATTGGCCATGTACTTTCATTAAATGTAAATGGTCTATGCAAAATAAGTCAAACACTATGATCATGATGTAAAGTTATAGTCTTTAGGACTTGGTTAATCTTTTTGCGTTTTCAAGTCTCAAATAATAAAGTTTTCGAGTTGTTGTGTTTGGTATAGTGAGACCGGTTCTGATTATCTGTTAATTCTGGGATCAGATTGATTTAGTTACGTGATAATTAGTTTACTAGTAGCTGCAACAAACTGATTCCAGAGTTATCTGTGTGGTATTTATGTGCTTAATCGATTATGCTGCTAACATAGGGGGTACTATTTATGTTGTTTTATGATTATAGCAAAAAGAATTAGGAAGGGATCCAACTGCTGCAGAACTATTTTTTCGGACTCATATGAAGAAAGACAAAACTTTTGTGGACAATGAAGCAAAAGAGACCTGGATAAGTTGTTGAATAATCCAAGTGATGTTTCTGAATAAGCAAGTGTTACTTTACATATGCTAAATGTGTCATACTTTTTATTAATGAAGGAACAATACATGGCAAAGTATGGAGCAGATGACTCTCAAGATACGCAATCAGGAAACGTAGCAAATACATACATCGGATGGGTAGAACATGTTGGCTCAAAGAAAGGAAGTTTTATGGTCTTCCGTCGGGTTTGATAGATATATTTTGAGCATATTGTTGATTCCATTGGCCAAATGCACAAAACCATGAGATCGTTTAGCTACGAGAGATGTTGGATTGCCAAAAGATAGAAAATGATCTTCTTAAAGCCGAGCAGGAACGTATGAAAGAAACACAAGAAGCACACTCACAGAAGCTTGACCAGATTGTTAAATCTCAGAATTTGCTAGAGAACGATTTAAAGGTGATTCAATCTACTACTCAAAAGGTTCTAGATCTGCTTCAACGCCGACAACCGACTGTTTAGATGCTTAGTCCAAGTAGCAATGTTGTTAACAAGTAGCAGGTTTACAGACTCTTTGGTTAAAGTGACAATTAGCAATGATGTTAACAAGTAGCAGGTTTACAGACTCTTTGTTGTTAACAAGTAGCAGTTTCTTATAATACTTTTGTTGAAGTAGCAGTTTTACAATATCGGTTTATACGACACCTTTTAGTGTCTTTATGTATGACTTGGAACTTATCATTGTTTAATATACTATATACTTTATTGAATCATTATGTTTCATTTGTGAATTCTTGGGGCTAAATAAAGAGACATGTAGTACAATATAGAATCTAGCATGTTCAATAGAGAAAGTTTTGCGACAACAGAGACTGGATTTGCGACATTTGATGGATTTTTTTGCGACTTTAAGCGACGTCTAATGAGAAAAAGCGAGATACTTAGCGACTAGAATAGCGATGGACATAGATTTTTGGGACAGAACTCGCGACAACTAGCGACTCCATAAAGCAAGTGAAAATCCGTCGCAAGGATTTTTGCAACATCATTTCCGATCGCTTCTGACGACAAACTTGTTGTCGATAGTGATGACGCTAAATTATTGCGGCGTAGTTTGAAGTGACGCATAATCTGCGGACGTTTAACACCGACATGTACCTACCCAACGCAAATTCTGACGCAATGATAAAATCCGTCTCTAATTACGTCGCTAAAGGCTGCAATTCTTGTAGTGTGATATCCACCGAGTGTAGCGCTGATTGTAGCCGGCCATTGGTCTGCAAAATGTGCTTCCATTAAGCGAGCTAATGAAAAAGCTCCATCTAAAGTTGTAAGGTTTTACCTTAAGGGTGCACATTGTAGAAGTGGTTTGAGTCCAGAGATATAAAACGATTTAAGTAAGTTTTCTGAGATCCCCGTTACTCGTATAAGTATCTCAAACTCACTTTGATATTCGGTCACATTTCCCATTTGCAAGAGCTTAGATAGTGCGTCCCGATCGTTGTTGCCCAATGCCATGAACAGTAACTTGTGAATAGTGGTTGATAAACAGTATTTTTTTAAAAAAAGTTATTGGAACTAATTTGATAGCCCTCTCAATGAGGACTCTCAATGAAAGCACCAGTTGATACGACCCGTTACGGTTGTATTGATAGTAGCACCCCTTCAAGCGTGATGCAAGCTTCTAAGAAGAGAAGACCATATATATTTATATTTGACAAAGCTTAACGATTTTATTTATTGCAATTGCTTAACTAGACATGATGGGATAATCCTTGATAGACACGGACACTTATCCTAAAACGACTCAAATGCTTATCCTAATAAAAGATAAAACACATGATAGTTATCCTTGTACCAACAGTAGGCGTATCATTCGCTGTCCTCCCGCTCCAACTGTGTTCAGCATTGTTGTATTGAGCTAACATCTAGTCATTATGCCTCAACTTATATCAATTCGTCCCTAATAATCATTTATGCAAGATTATACATACGGTTTAACAAAAATTTGTAGCCGATTTGGGTTGACATATAACTCTAAAGGAAAGTAAAAATAGTAACAAATTCTCTCTTCATATATAATTGGTTTTCAAGCTAGTTTTCTCCCTCATACATAATTACAGTACAAACCAATTAAGCTAAACCTAAAATCGAATTTAAATTCGGCTCGTTCAACTTCAAACAAAATACTCATTTTTATTTCCACATTTCCACAATTAGTCAAATATTTTATAAATGTCAATCTTGCCATTTTCAAGTAAATATAGTAGCAAACATATTATGTTGCATCCTTCTTTAATTTGTTGCTAGTGCAACCACATAATAATGGCTTTAAATGATGTTACACGTTATTAGGTTCTAGTCACTTGTGGTTGTGAGGCTTTGGCGAGGCGTGCACTTAACCTAAGCTTTTGTTTTACGATTTTCTGGTAGCCCACTAAATGGCCGGCCTTTTAGTGTCCAGTTTATAGTCGTCAAATTATAAAAGATGAATTTTATATTTAATAATCAATATTCATATTAATGAATAAATACTTAGTATTTATAAACATGAATTGCTATGTCACGTTACTCAATCTTTTTCTTTGTCATCCTACTACCACATACATAATTCCAAGTTCATTGTAGGTTGCCATAATGATTTTAGTTCAGGTCCATAATTATGTAATGAACATTTAACGTAAAAAAGGAAGACATGCCTAACATGCATGACATGTTTTGGAACGATGAACCGCATGTCTATGTAACATATTAGTTGTGTTACACACAATTGCTTCATGCTATCTTTATAACCAACACGAAACTGATTCTTACAAACTCAAAATAACAAACTTTTAATACACGCGACAAGTATAGAATTATCATCTAGTTACTTGTCTAATTTAAGAATTATCATTTCTTTTTGGTCAAGTTCAGTGTTGGTTGAATATTGCAATATGGGTTTGTGTCATCACTCGACCGAGCTTTGGCCATGACATTCAACTCATTTGCTTTCTAGGTGAATTATCGTTATAACTAGAAACAATTCGATTACTAATACATTAGTCAAATAGGTAGCTCGTTTCATATTAGGGTATAAATGTTATTTCATTCTACTTGTCATCTTAACAATAATATCATTACGTGTGAAAAGAATCAAGAGCATGGATAAGGAGAAAGAATTAGTGGATTTCATGTGGAAAAATTCTGTGAGTATGAGAATCAGTTAGAAGAATATAGTAAGAAGATATATCCTTTTCTTAATACATATTTTAAAGCAAATGTTTAGCTTCGTCCGAACTTCTGAACCCCTATAGTCAAAGTCAAAGTGATAGGAAGTACAAAAATTTGTGAACTATAGTGCAAAAGAAAAATAATTAAAAAGATACGATTTTAGTTAAAAATGATTGAGTTTAATAGAAATGAAGTCTTTTTTATTTACTATCATATCAATTTAGCAAGTACTAGAAATATAATTTATTTGGAGCGGATGCATTTACTAAAAATTTAGTATTATTTTTTAGGAAAATCAACATTGATTGAAGATAATCACGGTTAGAATGGATAATCCAAAATCAATACTATTTTATATTATCAAAATACCCAAATGTATAATGGATTCTTATTTGGTGATGTTCGTCCAACAAAATGGTGTAGTAAATGTTGAAAAAATCGTGAATCGATAGTTGGTCAATCAACTTTCAGAATAGAATCGGTTTATGCGGGATTAATTGACATTAACAAATTTGGATATTTTAGCGAGTTTTTTACAATATTTTTGACAAATAGATATAAACAACAATATAAGAATTAAAACAAAATTTGGATCTTTAACAAAAATAACAAATTTGAAATATGATCAACGACTGATTGATTGATTTATTTGATGAAACGAATTTACAAGGTTGCGAGTTTACATATTTGACGCGTACGCTTATATTTTTCCGCCCAATCTCCAAAACCCCCAAATTCCCCCTTTCCCCTTTTATAAATACCGCTATTTCCGCTACTCGTTTATTTCATCACACTTTTTCCTTTTATTCATAATTTCGTCTTCACTTAGAAAACCTACCTTCCATCCTTCCTATGCCCTAAATTTCAACACCAACAATTTCCTACATTTCACGCTTCTTTCTTCTTCAATCGGTACATCACTACTATTTCCATCTTCAATTTCACTTTCAGTTAATTTCATTATCATGTTGTTATTATACTTACTGATTGTTACAAAATGCAGTTAATTAGGTTTTGGATGATATTAGTTAGTGATTGTGATGAAATGCGGTTAATTTTGATTCTATGTAGATGATTTTTGATGAGTGTTAAGGCGTTAAAATCAGGTTTGGATGAATATGTGAGATTCGGCGTAATAAATTGCACTTTAATTGATAAATTTATTTATATCAGTTTTACACTGTTAAAATTTATGTTTTGGATGAATAGTTAAGTTTAATTAGTTTAGCTTCTGTTAGTTTAAGTAATATTTTGTTGTAGTTTACTGAATGCTGTTGTTAATAATGATTTATAGATGAATTTTGCGATGTTAAAATGATAAAATTAGGTTTGGATGAATATGTGAGATTCGGCGTAATAAATTGCACTTTAATTGATAATTTTATATATATTAGTTTTACACTGTTAATATTTATGTTTTGGATGAATAGTTAAGTTTAATTAGCTTAGCTTATGTTAATTTTAGTAATATTTTGTTGTAGTTTACTGAACGCTGTTGTTAATAATGATTTACAGATGAATTTTGCGCCGTTAAAATAATAAGGTTTAGATGAATATATTACAATCAGTGTAATAAATTACACTTTAATTGATAATTTTATTTATATTAGCTTTGATTGTTAAAATTTATGTTTTGGATGAATAGTTAAGTTTAATTAGTTTAGCTTCCTTATTTTAGTAATATTTTGTTGTAGTTTATTGACTTAGATAATAATGATTTACAGGTGAATTTTAAAAGAGTGTTAAATTGATAAAATTAGTTTTAGATGAATATGTTACAATCAATGTAGGTTATTTCAGTTATTGTAAATTTTAATATTATGTTGCATGTAGTAGTTAGTGATTGTTATAAAATGTGGTTTGATTCTAGTAATTTATAAACGAGTGTTGAACTGGTAAAATTAGGTTTCGGATGGATATTTGAGAATCGGTGTAAAATTTTCATTTTAGTTACTTCGTTTGTGTTGATTTCGAGGATTATCGTGATGAAATGCTTTTAGTTTTTCAATGATTTTAATATTGAAGATAATTTTAAATATAAATAGTTATTGGATGATTATATCTGATTGGCACAGATTATTGCCTGTTAACTAATGTATTATAAATAGTTTTAGTTACTGATTGTGATGAAAGTTTGATATCATGTTTGGCATATAGATAATTGTTGTTGAACTTAGGTTTATGATTCAATATTCGGGAATCAGTCTAACTCTAGTTATTTCAGTTTAGTTACTTCAGTTTGTGTTTAATGGTTGTGATCAAGGCAGTTTGTTTTGATGTTTTGTTTTGTGTGCAGATGATTGCTAAATTGTTAGAATTAGGATTTAGATGAATATTTGAGACGCAGCGCCATTTAATCCAGTTTAATTATTTTAATTTATGTTAGTTTCGGCATCATTTTGTTGCAGTTACTGATTGTGATGAAACTTGGTTAGTTTTGATGATATATAGATGATTTTTACTCTTATAAATTAGGTTTTGGATGAATATATGAAAGTCAATAGTTTAGTTATTTTAGTTTGTGTTAATTTCCGCATCACATTGTTGTAGACTTTTAGTTATTAGATGGTTATGAAATGCGGTATTTTTCTGATGTAATGTTTGTTGTGTATGATTGTTGAAGTGTTGAAATTAGGTATTTGGAATTGGAAGAATATTGGGGGAATATGTTGAGTTTGTTGTGATTAGTGAAGTAATTAGAGATGACTATTATTTTAATGTTGATGATAAGGTTTGTGACTAGTTTAATAGATGATGAGTGCGTACTTGTTTTCGTGTTGGTTGAAGTGTAGTTTTTGATTTGGATAATGATGTGTGTGGTTTTCAAGAATATTTTAAGGTGGTGGTTGGAGATATTATATTCTTTTTATTAGTTGAGCTGTATACTTGCATTTAGAGGTTTAACCTTTATTTTTGATGGTATTGGTTTGTGTCCACAATTTCCTTTACTTATCAAATGTTTTCTATCGAGGTAATTGGGTGCCAATATCTATTTAATACGCCATATGTTCTATAATTAGAGTCTGTCTTCTCGATGATTAAGGTTTTTAGGATACTGCGAGTGGTAAACTTGTAGACGATAGGGCGTTTTAGACTGAATATGACTTGGTCTAGAATCTGGTTTTAAATTTTATGTAAGGTGAATTGTATTTGTGAAACAGAGATAGTACTTGACCACTTGCTATTCTGTATGTGTTTTTGTGTTAACTGTTTAAGAAAGAAGTGCATCTTGTTTATTAAGATAATGGCCTATTAATAGGCATTTTCTATGTAGAGTGTTTGGATACATCCACACGTAAAATGAGTAAATAATTTCAGTTGTTTTTCAGTGTCCTGTATTTGTCTATCCTAGAGAAGCTCTCTATTTATTATTGTCACTGATTACGTTAAGTCTATTCCAGGCTCGTAAACTATTCATGGCTACCGAGACTCTTGTCGGTGCGTGCAATGGCACTGCCATTACACAGCCTGATCCTCAAAGGACTTATCAAGTTGTGGTTGCTGCTACACGTACAATGGGTATTGGTAAGGATGGGAAACTGCCTTGGAGGTTGCCTTCTGACCTCAAATTCTTCAAGGATGTCACTGTGACTACAACTGATCCTGCAAAGAAAAACGCTATTATAATGGGAAGAAAAACATGGGAAAGCATACCTCTAGAGCATCGACCCCTGACTGGTCGCCTCAATGTTGTCCTAACTCGTTCAGGGAGTTTTGACATTGCAACGGCTGAGAATGTTTTAATATGCGGGAGCATGACATCTGCTTTAGAGTTATTAGCAGCATCTCCCTATTGTCTATCTATCGAGAGGGTGTTTGTCATAGGTGGTGGCCAAATCCTAAGGTCTGTACACATTGTTGTATACATAATTAGAGGCTTTTTGGTACCGTTTATGTATCTGACTGCTAGCTTTATTGCAGGGATTCTCTCAATGCTCCGGGATGTGATGCTATCCATATTACTGAAATTGAAACAGACATAAATTGTGACACTTTCATCCCTGCTATCGATGTTTCACAATTTCAGCCATGGTACTCGTCCTTTCCTGTCCTGGAAAGAGGAATACGCCATTGTTTCACTACGTATGTTCGTGTGAAGAACTCTGCAGTTGAAGCTCCCACTGAGGTTAATGGCACATTGTCTGATGTTAAATTGGAACCTACAAAGTTTGATGCAAGGATGTTCTCTTTCCTGCCCAAGAAGATATTTGAGAACCATGAGGAGTACCTTTACTTGAAACTCGTGGAAGACATCATCTCTAATGGTGCTCTAAAAGGTGACCGCACTGGGACTGGTACTTTGTCAAAATTTGGTTGCCAGGTGTGTTTAAACTCATTTTAACCAGTTGTTTACGCGTGAAAAGACTAATTATATTATTTGTTTCATAAGCTAATTATTGTTTTGTTTCTTTGTTGCCAATAGATGCGGTTCAATCTACGAAAATCTTTTCCACTCCTTACGACCAAGGTATGTTGCATGTCTCTAAATATTATATTAACTTATTAGTTAAAGAAACCCTGACAAAGTAATCTCTGTGACTTAATCATCAATGGTTTGACGCACATGTCCGAGAATATATAGTCCTATTCTTTTTAATTTAGTGACTTATATGTCCCTTATTTGTATATACAGAAAGTGTTTTGGCGTGGTGTTGTGGAGGAACTTTTGTGGTTCATCAGTGGGTCAACAAGTGCCAAGGTAATCTTCTTTGTTTAAGAATTCTCATAGGCACATAAATAGTGAAGTAATGCTGCTTTCTTTATTGTTAAGAAACATTTGAAGAGCTGATCTTTAGGTTATTTATTTAACTTTTGCATCATTTTGCTAGAGTCCAAAACACCTGCACCTATGACTTAATATGGCAGTATAGGTATTTGTTATTTCATTTGCACAGTAGCACAGATATACCTACGCATCCATAATAGGAAGTTGTGTATTTTATGGTCTTACTTTTATATAGGGCCAAAACAACAACAATCAATTACAAATTAAATTTTATGACATACAAACATGCCCCCTACAAGCTACATGAGCTAAAGAGGATGCCCCCAACCAGTAACTCATACACTACATAAAAATATACCAGCCAACCCCAATTAAATTTATTCATGACTTCATGACCCAGTTTATTGACACCATCAGTGCAGATAACTGGCCCTTACATACATATTAAAGCAATGAATGCAAGTAGGAAGTCATCCTCATCCTTTGTACTTCAATGTTTTGGTGTAATGCATTTTACCAGGGTGAAAATCCCTTTAAAAAAATGAATGCAAGTAGGACCACAATGTGGACTATACGACCCGAAAAAACTTGAAAACACAGAATGTGAGGTCTCATATATTCACGTTAAATAAAGTGTTAGCTCAAAGACACATGAAAGACACATGAAAGACACATGAAACTCGATTCTTCAGTAGCTCTTGTAGATGAAAACATGCAATTTAGTCGTAATTTAGGACTGTAAAACAGAAGCAGCTTCTAGAGAGTTTTAAATCCATGTATTTCAGATCAGTTATTCCTTTTTGAAGTCATCTGTGGACCCTTTTATTTTTCTTTACACTTCTGAGGACAACGTTAGGGTCTAACATACCTGATTTCAGTGGTTTCATCAGTATTGCCCGGCGTATTCCTTTTCTGTTTAAAACAATTAGTCTGTCTTGATCTGAATTATGTCCCAGTTATTTTTTTTTAATTTATATTTTTATTTGTTGTTTTTGTATGAATTAAATAACAACAAACATGCATAACCTGTGGTATCTAAAAACAATATCGGACAATTCTCCAGCTCAAATATGAGATTGTGAAAATGTGAAATTCCATCACCCTATGTATAGTCAAAAGCTGTGTTGGTATGTATATTTGAGTTCTTCATGACTTCGATCATCAGGTTTTACAAGATAAGGGCATTCATATCTGGGATGGTAATGCATACAGAAGCTATCTGGATAGGCAAGTTCACACCTTTTACTTCTCATTTTTCACAAATATTTACATTTTTGTCTAATATTATTTTATGTTCCTGTACAGTATTGGCTTGGTGGATAGAGAAGAAGGTGACTTAGGACCAGTATACGGTTTTCAGTGGAGACACTTTGGTGCAAGGTTGAAAAATTACATATATAAGTACATTTTTTGGATTAAAGAGTAAAAACTCAAATACTTACAAACATTCTTATTTACAGCTATACTAACATGCATGCTGACTACACTGGTCAAGGATTTGATCAATTGCTAGACGTTATTAACAAGATAAAGAACAATCCAGATGATCGTCGAATTCTTCTTTCTGCATGGAACCCTTCAGATCTCAAGCAGATGGCACTTCCACCTTGTCACATGTTTGCACAGGTTTGCGTAGTAACGACTTGGCGTTTCTAATGTTCTAACCCTCTTAATTGACGTCTAAGTAACATATGTGTTGTTCTTTGCTGCAGTTCTATGTAAATCAAGGAGAGTTATCTTGTCAAATGTATCAGCGGTCGGCAGATATGGGTCTGGGTGTACCATTTAACATAGCATCATATGCCTTATTGACATGCATGATTGCCCATGTTTGTGGTATGTATATTTAAAGTTCATGAATTAGAATTCTGTCAATTTATTGAATTAATATGTGTTTATATGGATTTGACCTTCCGATGTTTCTGTGCAGATCTTGTTCCTGGTGATTTTGTTCATGTTCTTGGTGATGCTCATGTCTATAGCACTCATGTTAGGCCTCTGCAGGACCAGCTTCTAAAGACACCTAAACCTTTCCCAGTAAGCATAATGTTTAGCTTAGTAGCAAATTATTAGAGATGGCAATTTTGACCTATTTACTTTCGAAGGGGTATTTGGGTTGTGTTTTATCTCATATGCTTCATGCCAAAACAATTAGCCAAAAGAGGAATTGGCCAGACGGGTTGAAAGTGGCCTAAAGTCAATGCATACAATCTCCAAAGTTATTCTTTTTCAAAAAGTTAGCTTATTATCCTTGTGATATTGTTTTGTAATCGTTATACTTAATTAACACCTTAAGTTCTGTATAAAACAAAATAAAGAGACAAATAGGTGTTTGCGGGTCTACATAAAAGATAAAACGTCCTTTCTAGAATTGTTTTAACTTTTAACCAGAACTGCATCAAACCGTCAATCAACTTCTGTGACCCACACATCTTGCCACCTTCAGTGGTTTTGTATTTTGTGTGGACTAATAATATACTTTTTCTTACTTAACGTTCTCTCAGTATCTTTAGTGAGAAGAGCATGGTTACAGTTACTATTCGCAAGCTTATTTAAATTTTACTCTGCTTGCAGATTTTGAAGATCAATTCTGAGAAGAAGGATATAGATGCTTTTGTGGCTGATGATTTTAAGCTCATAGGCTATAATCCTCACCAGAAAATAGAAATGAAAATGGCAGTATAGAGCTACATTCTATCTTCCGAATTTTTGGTAAGGACAGCTATGAACTCGAGCTCCCTCTTTGCTTTCTTTGACATATGCATATCCTGCTAATAGGGTAATTCATATTATGAAAAGCCACTGAATATTGGTTTACTGCTATTAGTGGAAACACATGATTCAGAAACGTAACTTTAAAACTTACAAGTGCGCAGAATCATATCTTTTGACTTTCAGGTTTAAAGCCTCACTTTTAGTGCTATAGTTCATAGTCGGCCACTTGTCTAACATGTCGCTAAAGGATATTTTTATTTCTCTTTTACAAAGGCATGGCACTAAGATATTGTTATGGGCTGCTAAAAGATTCTAGAGGTGTCAATCTCTTTCCATTGACTTATGAATGAGTCGTTTCAGGGTATGTCTTATGGAGTAATTAATAGCTATAACTCAATAGTAGCTAAGCGGGAAACATTTCAAAAATCACATTCTTACTGTAATAGAGTAGTATTTGACACTAACTGTTTATATAAAGACAATTTTCTGTGACACTTAAGTGTTTCATGTCAACAGACCCGACCCATATGAAAGTCTCCATTTGACCCATTACATAATCCATCTGACCTGCACATTTTGCCCCTCTTGAACATACCCATCTAACAGTATATTTTTCTGACCTTAAAATTTGACACATTAACAATGTTTAATCTTTACATGCAGGCACATTTGACGTCGAGTTTTTACGTAACGACGGGGATATGCTAAACTTATTACCTACATAGTAAATTTGAATCCTTTAGTTTCACAACTTTACTGGACCTAAGGTGATTTGGTATGCGGTTATGTTTTGCCTTCAGAAGATTATCATGTTAACATTTATGCTATGGTGAACTTGAAACGGTAGCCTATTATGACTTGTTTGAGCTGTACCTTATTCTAGAGTCATTGTACCTTGGCCTCCTTATAGAAAAAGTAAGAACTTTGTATCCCTTAATCTATAAGGCTATGGAGTCCTGTTTTATGATCCGACAAACTTTTTCTTTTTTGTTAAATTGATCTGGCCCGTTTAGACGTGATATGACCCCTAGCCCCTAGGTTTAGCTAACTCCCAAGCCTTAACAAGTAAGAATGGGCAAGTTGGGTTGTTGTAGGGCATATTTTATGACCCATTTACTTTCACTTTGTGTGTTCTAAGATGCATTATTATATAATTATATTGGCAATTGGGCATATGGCATCTTGGCATAACGATATTATCTAGAATATGATACTGCTTTAGTATCAACTTTTTCTTTAAAACATTATCCATTCTTAAGTTGGGAGTTGGTTAATATACTTTTTGGTCTTTTGTTGACACATCAACTAATTTTTTGTCTGCAAGACTTTAGCTCAATGATATTTCATGTAGAGTGAGGGTGCATGAATCTGATGAATTAGTGAGACTTATAAATTGCTAAGATAACGGTTCTAAAAGAGAGTTAAAGTTGGTCGTACACCTTTGGAAACAATTTTTTTTTTCTTTGAACAAGATTACAAGAATGGCTCTTTTTTGCTTTGGGGCTGTTTAAGGTTTTGTTATGTATTTTTTGCAAGTTCTAAAGCTTAATCTATTGCTAACTAGTGGAGTTGCCTTTGGCTTATAGATTTTTTACTTTCCGTTTTTCGGGTAATGCGCATGAACTTTTATTCAACAGCTTTTTTGGATAAATATTCTTGACAACAACTTAAAGCTAAAACACTGATTTTGAAGTCTTTGTTAAAATAAAAAAGTCTTTGAAGTGTGCCATCTCGAGTTAATTGAAATACTGTACATACGATATACAACTGCCCAAAGGATAATATAGATGCTAAATTTGTTAATATTGTGAAGTTTTTCTTCAATTGCAGTTGAACGAACTAAACATGATCTTTACAATACTTGATTATTTTTCTCCTAAAAAAAATATATTTCATATTATGTAAAATCCTGCAATATATCATAATGATGCCACAATTCACACACTTACCAGGAACCACCCGACGAACTAAATAAACAAACAATGGCATCTGAAACAGAAACACGTAAAACGCACAAACCGAAACACACACAAAAACTTTAAAGACACAAATAAACAACTCATAACTAACTAAAAAAATAAAAAATAAATAGTAAACCAATAAGTTTATGGGAATCACAATGGTTGCTTGAGTATAAGAAAAATGGGATAAATAAGAGTACATGTGCCTTTCACTGTTTAATCAAAACTATTTGAATTTTAATATGTGTTGTAATAAACTGGAAAAAGCTTAAATTAATTTGAAGGATTTAGCATCCTGCTAAATAAAAGTGTCGTCAAAATTTTCGAAATTCAACAAGTTGAGCCTGAAATTCATTTAGTTACTTGGATCACAACTACTTTGAGGATTATCTGAGTAAAGCTTCTACTAAAAGATTATCCAATGAACAACAAATATTTGCTCGCCTTTATTCCTTACTGTTTTAAACATGACTGTAGTACTTTTATGCGATGCGATTTGATTCCTAAAAAAGTTATCATGGGAGTGTTCGTTTTCTGGTAGTATTGATGCTTACACACATGGATTCATGTTTCGAACATATTCGGTAACTGTTACTGTGTAATACTTTAATTTGATGCATTTCTTTTCGATACCGGAAATAAAGGTTTGTGTGATATATTTAATTTTTTTTTAAAAAAGATGAAAGAGTGTTTTTTTAGTTTAATAAAAAGATAAATGGTCAGGATTTGATCTTTAAAGAATTTGTGTTATATATTGAACTTTTCCCTCCATCACAAAATCACACCCTTTTTGCTATCAAGTACTGTAATTGTTTACCATACAAAAATATACAAGTTTAAAAAAGACACAAAAACACACAATTAATGAAAAATGCATTATATTTCCGTAAAGTTTTATCCTTTAGCTAATATATAGTTAATGTTTCTATTTAGTTTTGTAATAATATTGATTAGAGTTAATGGCAAACTTAAATTATTCAACCTACTAGTTTTTTATGGGAGATTTATCTTGAAAAAATCTTGATATAGCAAGATAGATGATTTCGCTTTCTTCAAACGTGACCAAAAATAAAAACTTGAATAAACATCAAAACTAGCTTGCTTGGTATAATTAACAATTTCTCTACTTCTGGTTTGTGTATTGTTGACTTTGCCCCAATGATTTTATCATCTTTTGCTTTTAAGCAATTTTTCTACTTTGTGTCAAAGATAAATTAAGTACAGTTTAGATTATTTTTAAAAAATGGCTCATTTTAAAGAGTAGAATCTACATATTTGTATTTAGATTTCCTTCTTAAATTATGTAAACTAAATACTTAATTAAATTAAGATAATCAACTGTAAGTTAATGGATAATTAAGTAGATAACTCTATGCTACGTAGTATTATTTAAATACAGGATATTTTAAGGATGATTAGAGCAACATTAAAAAAATACAGATCATCCAATATGACTATCCATTCAGCATCCATTCATAAAACCTTAAAAGGTATTTTTAGTTTCTCTATTTTTGTTCTTTTTGTAATTAACAACATAAAGAAAAACACAAAATACATATTAAAGAAAAAAAAGGAAATATCATATATTCATATATGCATGATCATATGATTCTATGGACCAATATACACCATAGGGGAGAACTCTTCATCTCTCAAAATCTTTTGCTGCCTTGCTATAAAAGCCTCCACTGTTCGCCTGAAATCGTCACTACTCAATTCTTCTTTCACAATCCTTTTCTCAGTCATCGTAGTCGATTTGCTAATATCCGTCACAGACCGCCTTAGTTCCTTGCAAGTTTGAACATCTTTGTTTTTCACTCTTATCCTATAATCAGAACAACTTCTAGAAATCTTTGGTTTATAAGCAACCACACTACTACAATTTACAACGTTCATATCACACGTTTTAACATACTCGTAGCATGCATCATCATTTTCGTCCTTTTCAATAGAACGTGACTTTAGAAACAATACCAAAATTATCATGTTTCCAATCACGAACACGAACTTAGGGCTAAGCATGGTGAGGGATATTCCTTTGAAATAGTAACTAGACACTTTAACCGCGAATGGTAACTGAGATGAAAACCTAGACATCATGACTAAGAAAAGAAACATCTCGATGAACCTAAACAACGTCGTGATTTTCTGAAGTCTCGTGTACTTGAAAATCACGAAGAAGTTTGTTGCGGTTTTGTGTTTTGAATTCATTGGATTTAGATACACGTTTTAATGTGTGTTTACTTATATTGTTTTCAATCTACGAAAGGGTTGGATTGAGTGAAGATTTGAGCAAGAAAGAGAGTGATTGCCATTTTAAAAGAAGTGTGGAAGGTTGGATTGGGTATGAAGGTGTAGTGTGTTTATATAGCCTCTCTAAAAGAATTTGAATTATTGTTATTTATTTTTCTTTCCTTTCTGCTTTACTTTTCACTAAATTTTCTTTCTTTTATACATTAATATATTATTCAATTCTATATTTATTCAATTGTATTTGATCAGTCACTAATCTATGCTCATGGAAATTGCTTTCTCTTAGAGCAGCTAAATGATCAACAAAATCAAACCCTATGATTATCGGAGAAAAGCTAGCTATTGAAGGAGTTAATATCGATTATACCGCTGATGATATCTTTCGATACACAAACTAATTTCTTTGATATACAAGTCAATCTTAATACTATATATACATGCATGCTAAGGTGTAAAATAATTATGATTGATATACTTGTGTTTTTTAGCATGTAATAAACTTCTTTCTTTATTTTCTTACTTATATTTTGAGACTTGACAAAGATCTTTTGTTGATAAATCACTCGCATATGAGGTGAAATCAATGACAAACAAACAAAATCAAAAGAACAAATAAGCACATCTTAATCATCCATTTTGATTCCATCCAATGGTAGAGATCAAACCAAAAAATAACAAAGAAGGGTAAAATTGTCATTCTAGCCCATTTAATAAAAAAACCCACTTTCCATATTTTTTTTAAAAACAACATATCTTTCAAACGGTAAATCTTCAAACTACATAAAATACACCATCGCGACGAGAACAAAATTTTCTTTCAATAGATATGCACTTTTATATACTTTCGACGAATTTTTTTTTCAAAATTTCCGTCCAGAAGAATCACATGTGATTTGTTAGATCGATGTACTCTAACCAAACTAACTTAACTAGCTTGTTTAAGGTTTAATAACCTCGGATAAATCCTAAGTTATTAACAATGAAACACTGAGTAATCTTTATTAAGTACGCGGAATTTACTCAATAAATCTAAGAAGAATAACTTTATTAACTCTAAATCTACTTCTTATGCAGATACTTTAACAACACTAATAATATCGAACTCTCTAAACTCTAAACAACTTTGTAATCGTAAACTCTAATATTGTGAACTCGCACTCTAATGCCAATCTAGGGTCCTTTATAAGCTCAAGGATAACCCTAGTCGGTTTACAATTGTATCCTTGTACGACAAGTAATCTATTCTAGAATTACAATACTTTCCATAAACTAATAAACAATACTTTAACTCTTGCAAGATACTTTGACCTTTATGTGCGATCTTTGACTTTATCTTTAGCAATGACTTTGACTCTTTGACTTCTCCAGTTCTTTGCCATTCTAAAGACTTTGTAAATCTTGATTTTAACTGTTCAACACTTTCATATCCCAACATGATTCGTAAAAAAATCACATGTGATTCTGTTTTTGTTGTGGTTCGTGTATAAATCACATGTGATTCTGTTTTAATATAAAAATGAGTAAATCACGCATGATTCTGATTTTTTATTGTGATTCGTGCATAAATCACAAGTGATTTGTAGAATCACTTGTGATTTGTTATTTTAAAAATCACGTGCGATTTTATAAATTACAAAATCACATGTGATTTTTGCCGCTCGCAATGTCGAGTCAGAAACACAATTTACCAAAAGAAAATCACATGTGATTTTACAAGTCACATTCGATCTTTAGAGTAATAAATCACATGTGATCTTTAATTTCAAATCAACTTATTTCTTCATTTTATAAAACAAATTCTTGAAATCACGTCTGATTCTGTTATTTATTTTTTTGCTCTGTTATGAAAAAATGTAAATTACGTGTGATTCAGTTTTAGTCTAAAAATGAGTAAATCACATGTGATTCACTTTCAAAAAATAATTTAAGGTAAAATAACATGTGATTTGCAGTAAATCACATGTGATTTGTGGTAAATCACATGTGATTTGAGGTAAAATCACATGTGATTTGTGGTAAATCACAAATGCATTGATACTGATACAAACATATAACTACTTACCCTAATGCCACGATCGTGTGACAAACAAAGACAAAAACATATAAAATAATCATAAGCAATCAAAAATCCAAAAAATGAAACCAGTGCATCTAATCTGTTAATACAAATATCGCCATTAAACGTTATTTATATTTTTGATCTTTGCCTAAGTTTTGTTAACGACAAAAGTAAATTTAATTTATAAAAGCTTAAAGCTTGTCAAGTTTATTAGATATTAAAACAAGCTTTCTCAAACAATATATTCATCATTCAAGCATTTACATTTATGATTAGTAACATCTTGATATGACTCTAATCATTATGTATGATAGTAGTTTGTAGAATGTGTTAGGTTCTTAAAACCAAACACTACTTAAGCATTTGCATATTTCTATTAATAGTAATACAACATTTGACATCATGTATTACATCATGGAGATCATTGGAAGATTCCATTAGATATTTTGTGAAGATTTGTACTCTTCATATCTTGCACAATCTTACTTAGATAGAGTTGACTTTAGGCAAGATTTGATATCTTGACTGTCGATCAAGCGGTACTAATTTGGTACACGGCGGAACCCTTTAGGGGTCCGCGGTCCGTGGACGCCTCGTCCAAATTGGCTATAAATAGCAATGCCAAGCCAAGTAGTTTCTCATCCCTTTCTAACATACTCTCATACATATCTTCTCTAACCTTTCTAACTCGTTTCATATCATATTAGTGATCTCTTTGTAGCAAAGAAGATCAAGTCATATTCAAGCTTCAACGAGAAGTTGGAAGTCTTGTTTGTTTAGTGTTGTATGATCTAGTGTTGATCCATACTTCATTGTTGTATCAAACCATCATAATCTTGTGAGTGTGAGTGGTTAGTATTTTAGTCCTCAAAATACATTGTGTGTGGGAGTAGTTGTACCCTTGGAAAGAACTCGACATCTAGCTTAGTGTCGGAAATAGTGTAAGTTAAGTGTAAAGGTTTTCTCCACGGTGAAAGGAGCTTGTTGACTAGTGAAGTTAAACTCTCGAGTGTGAGACTCGGGAGTGGAGTAGGCAAGGAAAAAGAGTCCTTGTAGGTCGAACCACTATAAACAACTTGTTGTGGTTTGATCATTTCTTTCCTTACTTACTTATTACATATTGCTTGCATATTTCATTAACATACTTAAGATCAATATCAATTGATCTTTCAATAAGTTTCAAAACAAAGTTTTAATCGGTAAACTATTCAACCCCTTCTAGTTTTCTACAATTGGTACCGAGCCTCGTTGCTCAAGAATTTCTAAAATAACTTGTATTTTATAAACTTGAAACGATCCATGGATTTCGAAAACTTTAAAGAAGGGCAATCTATGCAAAGACCACCACTCTTTGAAACCAATGGATTTATCTATTGGAAAACCGCTTTGAAACATATGTAAAATCAAAAGATATAGATCTTTGGTTTATTATTGTTAAAGGAGATTTTAGTTCTACAACAAAGGATATTTCCGTTGATGAACAAAAGAAATTAGTTGCTAAAAATAATGAAGCTAAAATGATGCTTTATAATGCTTTACCTAGAAAAGAATATGAAAGAATTTTTATGTGTGAAACCGCCAAAGATATTTGGGAATCTTTAATTGTTACACATCAAGGTAATTCACAAGTCAAGGATAACAAAATTGATCTTCTTGTTCAACAATATGAACAATTTGTTATCCTCAAGATGAAACCATTGATTGTGGCTTTGCTCGCTTTAACACTATCATTACATCACTTAAAGCACTTGACTAATCTTTTCGTAGTAAGAACTTTGTCGAAATTTCTTAGAGCACTCCATCCCAAATGGAGAGCTAAAGTGACCGCTATTGAAGAATCAAAAGATCTCTCAATAATGTCACTAGACGAGCTAATTGGCAACCTCAAAGTTCACGAAATGGTAATGGAGAAAGATTCGAGATCATCAAAGGAAGAAAGGAGAAGATCAAACCGCTGTTTTAAAGCAAAGGCGGAATCAAGCGATGATGGTGAATCTTGTTCCGATAGTGAAGATGAGGAGTATGCCATGGCCGTTAGAGATTTCAAGAAGTTCTTTAGAAGAAGAGGAAAGTTTGTAAGACAACCTCGAGAAGAAAAGAAGCCATTCGAAAAGATCGGGATGATAAGAAGATCAAAGGTGAAAGAAAGTGTTTTAGATGTGGTGATGCAAGTCATCTCATAGAGAATGTCCCAAGCCTCCTAAGAGCAAAACTCAACGAGCTTTTGTAAGTGGTGCTTGGAGTGATAGTGAAGACGATGAAGAATCAAGCAAGGAAGAGATCGCCTAATGGCACATGAGTCAAATGAGGTACTTTCCGATTCTTCTTATTCTTCCATAGATGATGACACCTTGCAAAAACAATATAATCAATTGTGTGAGCTAAGTCTAAAAATCATAACTAAAATAAATTTCTAAAACTAAAAAGGAGTTTTTGGAAAATGAAGTATATGAGTTAAAAGAAAAGCAAAACGACTTGAAAAGGAAAAGCAAATGACAATGATTGTAAATCATGTCAAGAGCTAAATCTTGAAATAGAAAACTAAAGCTCACACAAGAAGTTTTAATAGAAAATAATTCTAAGTTTAAAAGGTTTAACAAAACATCGCTATTGCCGATGAAATAGTTAAAATCCATAAAACACCGTGAGACATGAATGGGCTAGGGTTTAATGAAGTTTTAATTCCTAAGAGTCAAAACAAAACGCCGAAAAGGACTAACATTCTCGTCAAATCGTCAACAGACAAGACGGACCGACGGAACCAAAAAGGGTTCCGTCCACAGCAAAACGGTATCGCTGGTACTTCAAACAGTAATGTAATGTTCGCAATACGGACCGCATCAATTTGTTAAAATAACAAAGAAAACCAATGATAATGTTAAACTAAAACCAGCCATTATATCGAGTAGGACTTATTAAAATGAATTTAGATCAAAACTACTCAACAACGACATAAAACTTCTTTTGCCAAACGCCTTTCCTAAGAGCAACCACAACGTTCAACATAACTACCAACACAACGGTTGGAATCAAAACTTTCCTAGACCATATCAAACTCCAGATTACATGCCATGGAACCCTTATCCATCATTTCCATACATGAATCAAATAATGGTATGTTTAACCCAAACGGACCCATGAGATATTGGGGACCAAATGTTTGAGTTATTCGCTTCTTAGGTATGTTTGAAAGTTGGATTGGAACCCGATGAATGGATAAAAGATAGTGGATGCTCACGACACATGACGGGCAACAAAGTCTCTTCTCATCATACCAAGAGTATGACGGAGGTAATGTCACTTTCGGTAGCAATCTCAAAAGCAAAATCATTGGCAAAGGTACGATTGCTCATAACTCTAACTATTGAAAATGTTGCTCATGTGGATAGGTTAGGATTTAATCTACTTAGTATTAGCCAACTATGCGATAAAAAGTATAAAGTACTATTTGATGAAAATGGTAGTAAAATACTAAAAGATGGTATCACCATAGCTAAAGGAGTTAGGAAAAATAACATATACGCCATGAAAATAGATAAAACATATAATGACAAACTTTGCCTAACAACATTAGACGATAGCTCATCTCTTTGGCATAGACGCTAGGTCACGCTAATATGAGACTTATACAAAACCTATCTTCAAAAGAGTTAGTTAGAATTTGCCAAAACTAAAATATGACCAACACTTTTATGACGCTTGCAAAATTGGTAAACAAACACATAGTAGTCACAAATCTAAAAATATGGTATCTACATCTAAGTGTCTAGAATTATTACATATGGACTTGTTTGGACCATCCGCTATAAGAAGCTATGGAGGCAACTTATACACTTTGGTCATAGTAGATGATTACTCAAGGTTTACTTGGACGTTATTTTTGAAAACCAAAATGAAGCTTTTGATAAATTTGAAATACTTAGCAAGAAAATTCAAAATCTTCTAGGTGTCAAATTGTGTCGATCCGAACGGATCATGGTCGTGAATTTGACAACGAAACTCAATTTGGAAACTTTTGTGATACAAATGGTATAACACATAACTTTTCCGCTCCACGAACACCTCAATCAAATGGAGTAGTAGAACGTAAAAATAGAACAATTCAAGAAATGAGTAGAACAATGCTTAATGAACAAAACATTCCTCAAAAGTTTTGGTGTAACGCGCTGACACTTCTACATATATTTTAAATAGAGTCCTAATACGTCCTTTCCTAAACAAAACACCATATGAACTTTATAAAGGTAAAAGCCAACATTAGGATATTTTAAAGTCTTTGGTTGCAAATGTTTTATTCTTAACACTAAGGATTATCTCACCAAGTTTGACCCAAAGTCTTATGAAGGTGTATTTCTTGGTTACTCTCAAACTAGTAAAGCTTACATTGTCCTAAATAAAGAAACAATGATAGTCGAGGAATCGTTGAACATAACATTTGATTTAAAGTCCACCTCCTCTAAGACATCACCTTTGGTAGATGATGACTTAGTTGAAAGTCAAATAATTGAAAGTCAAATTAATAATAACAAGGAAGATGAACCATTAAATAAGGAAATTGTCAACATAAAAGAATCTAAAAGTCATCCATTAGAAAAGGTCATAGGAAAACTTAATCAAAGAACCTTAAGATCACAAGCTCAAAATCAAAGTAATCATTTTTGTTTTGTATCCACCATTGAACCAAAACCATAAATGAAGCAATAAAAGATGAGTCATGGGTAATGGCCATGCAAGAAGAATTAAACCAATTTGTTAGAAATGATGTTTGGAAACTAGTTCCAAAACCTAAAGATCAAACTATAATTGGAACAAAATGGGTCTTTCAAACAAAATGGACGAAAATGGTATAGTATCTAGAAACAAAGCTAGGCTTGTTGCACAAGGTTATAATCAACAAGAAGGAATTGACTATGATGAAACTTATGCACCGGTAGCTAGACTTGAATCTATTAGAATATTACTTGCTTATGCATGTGCTTATGATTTTAAATTATTTCAAATGGATGTTAAAAGTGCTTTTCTTAATGGGTTTATTAACGAAGAAGTGTATGTTGCTCAACCTCCCGGTTTTACCGACTTTGAGAAACCACATCATGTCTTCAAACTCAAGAAAGCATTATACGGCCTTAAACAAGCACCTAAAGCTTGGTACGACCGCCTTAAGACTTTTCTTATTGATAACAAATATACTATGGGATTAGTAGATAATACTCTTTTACTAAGAAAAGGAATCGCAAATTATTATTGTTCAAATATACGTTGATGACATTATATTCGGATCAACTTGTCAAGAACTATGTAATGATTTCTCTAAAATCATGCATGACGAGTTTGAAATGAGTATGATGGGTGAGTTAAACTTCTTTCTAGGACTTCAAATTAAACAACTAGAAGATGGTATTTTCTTTAATCAATCTAAATATATAAAAGACATGCTTAAGAAATTTGGTCTTGAAGATTCCAAACCAACTAAAACACCCATGTCCTCGGACACTAAACTCACCAAGGACTAAGAAGGTGAATCCGTAGATAACACTAAATATAGAGGAATGATTGGTAGCCTACTCTATCTTACGGCTAGTAGACCCGACATTATGTTTAGTGTTTGTCTATGTGCTCGCTTTCAAGAAAACCCAAAGGCATCACACTTAGAAGCATTAAAAGGATTTTAGATATATTAAGGAACAACGTGTTTAGGATTATGGTATCCCAAAGGAACGGGTATAGAAACCATAGTGTATGCCGACTCGGATCATGCCGGTGATTATGTCGATAGAAAAGTACAAGTGGTATTTGCACTTTTGTTGGACATTGTCTCACCTCATGGTTTGCAAAGAAGCAAACGGCTTTAGCCATCTCTACCATCAAGCCGAATACGCCTCACCGAAAAGCATGTCAACAAGCTCTTTGATGAAGCAAGCCCTCGAGACTACGGAATTCATCTCAACGACATTGTGATACTTTATGACAACAAAGGAGCCATCGATCTCAAAGAAAATCCTGCTCAACATGCTCGCATAAAGCACATTGAAATCATCATCACTTTCTTCGCGACAATGTTCAAAAGGAAACATTTCAATCGAGAAAGTATCCTCCAAGACAACATTGCCGACATCTTTACTAAACCTCTTAAACGAGAACCTTTAATCTTCTTAGACTTGGTTTAGGTTAATGGAACCAAGCATGTAGGATAAACATAGCCTAAAACATTAGAATAGTCAAACCAAAACAATTTTGTCTTGTTTCGCCATCAGAGCCACGGCACCAACGACAACACGGACGGAACCAAAATTTGGTGCCGCTCGTCCGTGGTGTCTCTGTACAAAACAAATTTTATACATAACATCTTCTTCCTCACAACCCACTTTACCAAAACGTAAAACTTAAACCAAGCTCATTATTGTCATCTTCCCACTCACTAATCATCAAGATAACATCATTGTAAGTATCCTAACTACATTTCATCTCTTAATTCTGAGTCTAGGATTCTTATTTATGCACAAAACTATCACAAATCATTACATGGGGTTTTATGTATGCTTTTATACCAAATATGAATTCAATTGGCAAATTGCATAACTAGTCATTCAAATTAGGTACTACATTATCATATTGCATAAACAAAATCATGTTTCCCACTAATTGATAGATAATAAATATAAGGCCTTATTCAAACAACCAAACACCCCATGTCAAAAGTTTTGAAAAGCTTCTCACTTATAGGAAAACATTTTTTCATTGCTAATACAAATAGAAACGTTAGAATTTTCATCACTTGCATGCTCTTGAATACTAAAGGTATTGCATAACTAATATGCACTCCCGGGTATATTCAAATGTAGCCACATTGAATTAGGAGCATTTGGGTTATCTCATGGTATTTGCCAAACACTCCACTAAAACCATTTTGTGCATAAAATGAGTCGAGATAACCGCAACTCCAAATTGTTTTCATATAGGCACACACTAGAATCAAAAACATTAAAACTTATCTAAATTTTTTAACATGTTAATTCTTATCCTTAGGAAAAACCATGGTAGCCGCAAGATTCTATGATCACAAAGACACTCTTAACTACATTCCCAAACACCACAAAACCAAAGGACTCACCAAGGAACAAGTAGAAATATTTAGGGTCTAGAATCAAGGTATTTCCACGAGGTAGAACCATTCACTCATCCTTCCTTGAGCATACCAATCTTCGTGAAGAACTAGCCGCCATTCAATTCGATTGTCTTCTTGACATTGATGAACCAATTTGTCCTAGGTTCAGATTAGAATTCTATGCTAGTGTGACCGGTTTTAGTGATGAAGATGATGAGTTTTGTCTTAGCTTTAGAATCAACCAAAATGACTACACCATCACTTTAAGTGACTTTGCTAGAGTACTAGGAATTCCCAACCGTGGAACTTGTGTCTACACGGATAAGTGGTCACCACCGCCTTGATGCAATCAATGACCGCCTCTTCCCTACATAACCCGCTTAGCCGATAAGGATGTCATCCGTGAACACCTTTTAACCCAAAACGGATACAACCCGAGTAACCCGAAAGGGAAAAGAGGTAGACCGAGATCCATATGGAATGGAGCTCAATGAACTTAAGCACGAATTTAAGAAATGGGAGGAGTTACTTAGAGCAAACGTCATTAGCACCATAGGGAATAGGGATCACATAAACGCTTGTCTTTGCCACATGCTTTACAACTTATCCACCCGACAACCATTTAACTTAGCCTACTACATAGCTAGGAGAATGATTGATATTCCAACTCAAGGATCCGTTGCTCTTCCATACGGGATGCTTCTCACCCGTCTCTATAGAAACTTCGCCCAATTCCACCTACCCCAAAAGGGATGCACCTTAACTATGATCTCATCCTCACATCTTTGTGCCTTTGAGTGATGCTCGAGTTGCTAAGACTAAAGGCAAAGAGCTAAACCTCCAACTCCTTCATCATCATCATCAAATAGCTCCGAGGATGGTCTTCCAAGCTCTCGCCTTCCACCTCAAGAGTATTACACATCTCTTCCCGAGATTGAGAATGAATCACAGAATTCAAGCAAACTAAGGGAATGTTCAAGTGCCTTGGTAGGATGATGAACAAGATTTACAAGAAGTTGGACAAATAAGGGTACTTTAAGGAGTGTTTGGAACAATGCATTATCGTTAATGTTTGATACTATTTAGTTGTTTTTATTATGTAGGATGATAATATGACTTGAAACAATGGTGTATGCTAACAATCTCATGTGGGGATAGCACAAGTATGCTATCAATTTTACCCATTTTCACTATATTGTGAAAATCAATAAGCCTTGCTCTTAATCTATGCTCCACCGTGTTTACATATGTGTTATTTACTTTTCCTAACTAGAAATGTTTAGTATAACAGTTTTGAGAAAAATTTCGTGTTTCGAAATTTCGCTTTTAAGAAACATTCGTCAAATTTCAAGACTCCACGGATCGACGGCACCATTATTTTGGTACCGCCTTTATGAATTTTGGTACCGCCATATCTCAGATAGCGGACCAGACGGCACCCTTTTTGGGTTCCGTCTGTATGATTTTGGTGCCGTGGATCCTCCGTAATTTTCTCAATTTCGACTCTTTCGTGATTCCAAATTATCTTCCATCACTTATAAATCAATCTTAACTAGTATATACCGTTATTAGAACTAGTATTATTCACTAAGGGATGTAAGAAATCCATTTCCCACCAAAATTCAAAAATTTGAAAAATCCACCCAAGGAGCCCTTTGGCATAAAGGAAGGAACCAAATTTTGGTACCTTCAAACCGTGGGTAATCAATATTAGGAAATTCCACTCACTAGAACACATTTATTGCATATCTTTTCTTCTTCACTCCATCTTCTTTGTATGGATTGACTTGGGTGATATGACTAGCATTCAACCCACTTCCAAATCATTAGGAACCTCATCTCTTCAATGGTTCAACATCAAATCAAACCTTTTCTCAACAATTTCTTACCTCTATAAATTGAAAGGTTTTACCATGATCATCCTCACACCTTCTTCATTCTCACTACTATCTAGCAAATCAAAACCCAAGTTAAAATGACTAAATCATCACCAAAACCTTGCAAGAAAACCGCTAGAATGAGCGTAAGGCCTTGTTGCTTTGTTAATCTTAGCTCATCATCCGAATCTTCACCACTCACCATCTCATCTCCCATTAGAGATGATACACACCTTACCTTAGCTACACCCACTTCATCACACATTGTGATCACCACTCCACCACCATCAAAAGCACCTACTTCACCTCCACCGGCACCCATCCAAACATCCAAAACACCCTCACCACCTTCACCAAGGTCTCCCACTCTCACTCCCATGGAGTTATTTTCTACTCCACCAACATCACCAAATCCTTTCCTAGAGGACTTGGAAGACTTGCCTCCTAGGCCAAGTCATCCACCACCATTGCCATCCTTTGGCACCATTGAGCTTAATCGCTCATGAATCACCTCGGTCATCCATTGACCCAAACGCCCATTAGGGCCAAGACCTCTCCTTTTCCACCCCATTCACAAGGACATTCATGGTCCTTTATACGGGATCATCCACTTCCATCATCAATGTCCCTCATATTGAGGACATTCCGAGAGCATGTGGGATGACAATCCCACTAGAGAGGAGATTCAAGCCGAACTCCACAACCTCCACCAATTCAAAGGCATGGTGGATTCTCACTTAAGTGAGACAATGCAAATGCAAAGTGCTTTGCTTGCATCCATCATGACCACTCCAAACATCCCCAACACCACCAACACATCCACCATTCCACCACCACAACCTCCGCAAACTTTCTACCCACTAAGACATGGTTGCTCCACTTGTGAGCAACGGGTCAAACCGTGGAACGGACCCGGATTATGGTCCATGACTTCCACGAAGAAATGAGGTTCATCCTCAACCACATTCTTGAGCGCCTCAACGCTTTTCCCATCCACCATCTCTTTAGGATGGTTTTAGAATAGTCTTTTATTTGTTTTTGTTTTAGGATAATATTTTTTCTTGTACTAGAAACACATCATTGTGTTCTCTTTTCATGATCTTTACTCATGAAAAATTTTAACTAATGAATGTTGTTTATTATGTTGTTGGTGTCATTACATAGTGTTTGGAAATGCTTGTGAATGATCATTATTACTAACAATTTTTTTTGTAGCTTTATTTTCACAATCCATGTATCTTCCCATTAAAGCACCCAATTTAGGGGGAGCTTTGAACAAGGGGAGATAATAAGCTCGGCTCATTACATTCAAGATAGCCTCTTCTTTTGTTGAGACAAAAGGGGAGAAAATATAGAACTTGAAATTATTTATATTTGACTTTTCCGAAAAGTCAACCGCATACAATTGACTTTCTAAAAGTCAAACAGAACCCTCATTGATAATACTTGACTTTTCTTAAAAAGTCAAACCGCATACTTTGACTTTCTCGAAAAGTCAACATCATGCATCAACTAGTGAATTCTTTGACTTTCATAAAAGTCAAAATTCATACACTTATATTATCATTTCCTTTTCAAAGTTCTAAAACTAATATTTTATAACTCTTGTACAAACTTTGTTTCTTTTATAAAATAAAATTTATATTTTGTCCTCAACAAAAGGGGAGATTGTTAATACAAATATCGCCATTAAACGTTATTTATATTTTTGATCTTTGCCTAAGTTTTGTTAACGACAAAAGTAAATTTAATTTATAAAAGCTTAAAGCTTGTCAAGTTTATTAGATATTAAAACAAGCTTTCTCAAACAATATATTCATCATTCAAGCATTTACATTTATGATTAGTAACATCTTGATATGACTCTAATCATTATGTATGATAGTAGTTTGTAGAATGTGTTAGGTTCTTAAAACCAAACACTACTTAAGCATTTGCATATTTCTATTAATAGTAATACAACATATTGACATCATGTATTACATCATGGAGATCATTGGAAGATTCCATTAGATATTTTGTGAAGATTTGTACTCTTCATATCTTGCACAATCTTACTTAGATAGAGTTGACTTTAGGCAAGATTTGATATCTTGACTGCCGATCGGGCGGTACTAATTTGGTACACGGCGGAACCCTTTTAGGGGTCCGCGGTCCGTGGACGCCCCTCGTCCAAATTGGCTATAAATAGCAATGCCAAGCCAAGTAGTTTCTCATCCCTTTCTAACATACTCTCATACATATCTTCTCTAACCTTTCTAACTCGTTTCATATCATATTAGTGATCTCTTTGTAGCAAAGAAGATCAAGTCATATTCAAGCTTCAACGAGAAGTTGGAAGTCTTGTTTGTTTAGTGTTGTATGATCTAGTGTTGATCCATACTTCATTGTTGTATCAAACCATCATAATCTTGTGAGTGTGAGTGGTTAGTATTTTAGTCCTCAAAATACATTGTGTGTGGGAGTAGTTGTACCCTTGGAAAGAACTCGACATCTAGCTTAGTGTCGGAAATAGTGTGTTTAAGTGTAAAGGTTTTCTCCACGGTGAAAGGAGCTTGTTGACTAGTGAAGTTAAACTCGAGTGTGAGACTCGGGAGTGGAGTAGGCAAGGAAAAAGAGTCCTTGTAGGTCGAACCACTATAAACAACTTGTTGTGGTTTGATCATTTCTTTCCTTACTTACTTATTACATATTGCTTGCATATTTCATTAACATACTTAAGATCAATATCAATTGATCTTTCAATAAGTTTCAAAACAAAGTTTTTAATCGGTAAACTATTCAACCCCTTCTAGTTTTCTACAGTTGAGATCAAAGGGTTTGATCTTTAGATAAAATATGTTCTGCATTGAAATTTCCTCACAGTGTATAATTCTGTTTTTGTTTTCAAGAATCATTACTAATTATCCCAGTCTCATGGATGGAATCACTAGGTTGTCGAGTATAGCGTGAGCCACACCCGAATTTTCTCACGAAGCGTAGACTTTTTTCAAAAATTATCATTTTCTGGCTAATGCAGTCTCCGATAACATATTATGTTACATATTTTTTTATAGTGCAACTTTAGTTTAGCTATATAAAAAACAATACAACACTCTCTGAAAATTTTTAGTTCCCATATTTACCGGGGTAATACCCTTTACAAAAAAAAAAAAAAAATTTAGATCCCACTTAACAATACAAACACAGGAAGTTATGATTAAAAACCAAATCAATTCATATTAGGGAAACCATTACTTAATATTAATAAAAATCAAACCCAAACTTGAACAAAGTGTATATCTCTTCCTAACTTCACCTAAATAATAATATTCCTTATGTTTTTTTGACTGAAAAAAGTATTGTTTAAAACCAAGCAACTTCAAAAAAGATTTTTTGAGGGGATAAACAGGAATGGGCCATCAACAATCAACTCTCCTTCCTTACCATCTAAGAAAATGTCGAAGTAACCTAAAGACAAAAGTGATATTCATTCTATGTCTATCTAATATATACATGTGGTTTATATTAATGTTACCTTTATATAAACCATGCAAATTATCTTTTCTAAAAGATGGGTTAATGTGGTACGTGGTAACAATTTGATATTAACATATATGTCGGTACACTTGAGATGTGTACATTGTTAATCTATGGTTTCATATTTTAAGTTAGGGTTCTCTAGCCAGTGCCCTTAAATCAATGGTTAATATGAAAATTTTATGCTTATTAAACTAAAAATCACAACTAATTATTGTAATTTATAAATTTAATAAATGCGTATTAAATGCAATTTCTAATCTAAAAAGAAAGTTCGTGATAATTAATGCACCCTAATCAATGCCCTGAAGGCACTAGTTAGACAAACACTTTACGTTAAAGACACGATACTCTGTCTATTAAGTATTGACTAGGAATAATTAGCTTGTTATTATTTTAAAATTATGTGTGTCATCTCTTTTTTGTACTTTGATCTAAATATACACTGAAATTTCGTTTATTATTATGTGTATTTAATAACCATTTTACCCTTCTGATCATCAAGCCTCGCATTAACAAAAAAGAGGCAAAATTGTCACAAAAATAAACGAAATTCAAAAGTATGATTATATAAAAACACAAAAATATAACTATACATAACTCGAAAAAGTGAGAAGTTAACTAAATTTCTAGGTAATTATCCATATTGACTATATATAATAGGGTGATAACTTGGGACGGCTTCAGTTTGGTCATTTTGTGTGACAAGTCGGAATATCTCAAGGTTTTTAGAGGAAAGAGTCACCTATGTTAACCTAATCTACTTACACATGACCCCGAAAATGATTCATTTAGCTCGTTTTCTATATATGGCGTCTATTTAAACAAGGTACAAAAGTTAAACGGGTTGACAACTAGATCACCATTTATCCCATTTAAGCATTATAACATGTTTAACCCGTAACAAATTATCTTTTAGAAAAGGATACAAAAGGGTTGACAGGTGGACTCGTTTAAACCAATCCGTACCATAAACACTATGTGTGTTAGTAAATGTATCAAGTGAGTTGACGTGAACACAACCCGATACCTATGCTGGTCCAAGGTTACGTCCCATTGAATCGCCACCTCTAATAAAAAAGAAGACAACTTTGCGTCTCAATCTCTTTCCATCTTTGTTACTACGTATTTTGTTTATGGGTTTTGCTAAACAGTGCCCACTGGGCAGAGTTTACATTGTTTAGCAAAATTCTATGTTTAAAAGTTATAACGATTGAAAATGCAAGTAAAAGATAAAAACATATTAAGCATACGCCTACCCTAAATTTGTGGAAATCATGAGTTAATCACCGATATTGACAATGCACATCAAAAAGGAGAACCACTTCGAATGCGTAAAATGATGGATTCGAATATATGTGGACTTGAATTAAAAAGCATGCATACTATCGGCAAAAAGAAAAAGGTTATTATTGCCACGTAAAATGTGGCCTCTTTTGCTCCATATGTATCTAACCACTCGATCTTGTTGTCTCTTGCAAATATAAAATAAGTTTAAAGCAATGTTTTGAAAACCGGTTTTATAATCGACCCGGTTGAGTCACCGGTCACCGGGTCAACCGGTTCGACCGGTTCAACCGCTGGGTCAACCCGGTTTTTCATTAAAAAAATAAAAAATAAAAATAACCGGGTCAACCGGTTCGACCGCCGGGTCAACCCGGGTCAACCGGTTCAACCACCGGGTCAATTCGGGTCAACCCGGTTTTTATACAAATATTTTGAAAAAAACCAAACCCGGCCGGGTTTTGAGAACCGGGTTGACCTGGTCACTCAAACCCGTGGTCTATCCGGTTAACCGGTTTTAAAACCCGGTTTTTTTTACGTTTTGCGAAACCGGTCCGACCAGTTAACCCGGCCGGGTCGACCCGGGTTTCAAAACATTGGTTTAAAGTATGTAAACTAGAGGCACTTTATTTTGCATACTCAAAAATCCTTGCATACTAAGGGATAAATTCTCACCTTCCATCTAGTTTGATCTAATGGTGGGGATTAACCTAAGATTTAATATGTCTAAACGTAAGTCCATGTTTTTTTCTTGTTTTTTTCTTGTCTTTTTATCTTTCTTATTTATTTTCTCATTATTTGTAATTTTTTTAATCGCTTTTTAATTTCACGTTTTTTGTTTTTTATTCGTTTCGTTTCGTCGGTTTCAAACGTTTTGTCCGGTTTTACGCTTTTATACGTTTTACTGCTTTCATACGTTTTAAATCGCTTTCATACGTTTCGTCCGCTTTCTTACGTTTTAGTCCGGTTTCACGATTTCGTCCGCTTTCTTACGTTTCGTCTATTTTCTTACGTCGTCCGCTTTCATTCGTTTTCGTCCGCTTTGTTACGCTTTCGCGGCCTTGTTACGTTTTTCTGCTTTCTTACGTCGTCCGCTTTCTTACGTTTTCGTCCGCTTTTGTCCGCTTTCATACGCTTTCATCCGCTTACATACGTTTTGTCCGCTTTCACACGCTTTAGTCCGCTTTCATCATTTTTCTTACGCTCATCTGCTTTTCTTACATTTTCGTCCGCTTTCATACGTTTTGTCTGCTTTCTTACGTTTTCATTCGCTTTCTTACATTTTCTTATATTTCTTACCTTTTCTTCGCTTTTCTTACGTTTTGTCCGCTTTTCTTATGTTTTCGTCCGCTTTCATACGCTTTCGTCCGCTTTCATATGTTTTCGCTCGCTTTCTTACGCTTTTGCCCGCTTTCTTACGTTTCGCATGTTTTCTTACATTTTCGTCCGCTTTCCTATGTTTTCGTTCGCTTTCTTATGTTTTCGTCCGTTTTCTTACATTTTCTTATATTTTCTTACCTTTTCTTACTTTTCTTACGCTTTTGTCCGCTTTCATATCTTTTCATCCATTTTCGCCTTCTTACGTCGTCCGCTTTAACACGTATTTGTACATTTTCTTACGCTTTTATTCGCTTTCTTACATTTTCAACGTTTTCATAGGTTTATATATGCTTTCGTCCGTTTTTTACGTTTCGTCCATTTTAGACGCCGTCTGCTTTTAGACATTTTCGTCCATTTTAAACCGTTTTATCGTTTCGTCCGTTGTCGACGCTTTTTTCTGTTTTCATACGTTTTATATTTTTTCATTCGTTTTATACGTTTTGTTCGTTTTCACACGTTTTCGTTCGTTTTTGCGGTTTTATCGTTTTCGTCTATTTTCATATGTTTTCAAGCTTATTATTAAACTTTATTATATTACATGTATAATATCAATTGTGATATTTTATTATAAAAAGTTAATGTCTAATATCACTTGTGATATTTCATAAACAAACAAGTATGTTTTTAACCTTTAATATCACGTGAGATATTTCATTGCTCAGATATTTTTATATATTATCACTTATGTGTTTTCTAATATTTTATAATTTTCGATTACAAGATAGTTTTGTGCCTTTCATCACAATTGATGCGCATATTTTGTTAATGTAATCAATGTATTATACTCTTAGTAGAAATAAAAGGGTTAAAGTTTCTTTAGGTGAATTCTTATTTTGTTCAAAAATGCTAATTTAATGCAACACTTGTTTGATTTTGAGAATATGTCAAGTCTCTATTTTCATAGTTTGCTTCCTTTTATTCATTTTGATATTTTTAAGTGACACTTATTTATCTCTTGTGATATAACACTGTAAGAAAGATGAAGAGTATTACACTATTCATCATATATGTGTTATCAGTTGTGATACTCAACTAATAATGTGAAATATTAAATTCATACCAAATGTGATAAGAATTTAGTATTTTACCAAGTATATATGAAAGAAATGATAATAAACATCACTTATTATATTACTGTGATGATTCTGTTCATTTTTTTATTTGTGTTTTTGAAAATATTTAGGAAGATTTTGTGTTTTATGATAATATGAAATATTAGAAAATGTGTTTAACTGAAAACAAAAGATGTTATGAAACTTTTGTTAGACTTGTGGTGGATTTTTCATTTAATGGATAAATTGTGCATGTTTCGATCGTTTATAGCGAATTTAAAATATCTATGGTTGAATCAGCAAACTAAAGAAGTTATGGTTGAAGAAAGCACACATCTTTATAAACAAATTGAGTAAGCTCAAACACCTTTGATATCACACATGATATCACAGGTGATATCACCTCGCATGTGATATCACATGATATCACCGGATATCATTGGTGATATCACAAGTGATATATATTATGATATCACACATGCTATCACCGGTAATATCACCCATGATATCACAGATGATATCAACGGTGTTATCACACATGATATCACGTGTGATATCATTAGTGGTGATATCACCGTGATATCACAAGTGTTTGAGCTTCCTCAATTTGTTTATAAAGATGTGCTATATTTAACCATAGCTTATTTAGTTCTTCGATTCAACCATAGATATTTTAAACCCGCTATAAAACCCATCAAACGTGCATAATGTATCCATTAAATAGAAAAATCCACCACAGTCCAACAAAATTATCATAACATCTCTTGTTTTCGTTGAACAACTTTATAATATTTCATAATATCATAAAACACAAAAATCTTCCTAAATATTTTCAAAACACAACCATCACATTCTTAGTTGAGTATCACAACCGATAACACATACATGATGAAGAATGTAATACTTTTCATCTTCCTTACGATGTTATAGCACAAAAGATAAATAAGTGTCACTACAAATATCAAAATGAAACCGTCTGAAACGGACAAAAGCGTATAAAATCAAATGAAAACGATGAAACGGACAAAACGTCTCGAAACGAACAAAACGATAAAATAGACAAAACGAATAAAACTAAGAAAACGATGAAAACGGCGAAACGATAAAACGGATGAAAACGTCAAAATGCGAAAACGTCTAAAATGGATGAAACGTAAAAACGGATGACAACGTATGAAAATGTCGAAATGGACGAAACGATAAAAAGCGAAAATACATGAAAACGTAAAATACAAGCAAAAGCGTCTAAAACGGACGAAAATATGAAAACCTAAAAAGCGGCATAAAAACGTATGAAAATGGATGAAAATGGTCGAAAACGAAGAAAACGGACAAAAAGCAGACGAAACGTATGAAAGCGTAAAAGCACGTCTAAAACGTGATGAAAATGGATGAAAACCAAAGAAAATCGGACGAAAACGTATGAAACGTGAAAATGGACGAAACGTAAGAAACAAACGAAACGATGAAAACGGACGAAACGGCGAACGTAAGAAAACATACGAAACGATGAAAACGATTTAAAACGATATAACGGACGAAAACGTCGAAAATGATTTAAAATGTCTAAAACGGACGAAACGTATGAAAACGGAAAAACGTCTAAAACATAACGAAAATGTATATAAACGATGAAACGCATAAAACGTATGAAAACGCCGAAACGGACGGAAACGTCGAAACGGATGTAAACGCATTTAAAACGGATGAAAACAGACGAAAACGCTCAAATCGATTTAAAACGTAAAAATGGCGAAACATATGAACACGAACGAAAACGCATATAAGCGAACGAAAAGTATGAATACGATGAAAACGTATGAAAGCGGAAAAAACTTGAATAAAAAAAAGTGAATTTAAAATTAAAAAAAATAATGAAAAAATGTGAACTAAAAAAACGTCAATGCCAAAAAAGAAAGAAAAAAAAGACTTGAAATTTAAATAGTAACGTGAATTCCAAAAAAAAAAAAAAGAAAAAAAAAGTAAAAAAAAACAAAATAAAACGTCAACTCCACAAAAAGAAAAAAAGAAAAAGTTAATAAATAATAAGAATAAAAGAAAAAGAAAAGGATAAAAACATGGACTTGGGTTTATATTAAATTTTAGGTTTATTCTCAACATTAGATCAAACTAGATGGATGGTGAAGATTTGTCCCTTGGTAAGCACCAAAATAAGAGTAAGCATTTGAAAATTCCTCATGTAAACTAATTTATTTAAATTTGTTTAACTCTTGTTGTAGGAAAAGAAATTACAGGAAATATTTTCGTTACGGGAATTGAATTGAACATGCGGTAGCCAAATTATTTTCGATAGTGCTACGATACTCATAGTCGTAATGTATATGCTACATCTATAGAGCGCTAGGTGCATGAGATCCACATCTAAGTATCACTTGTACCAGCCACATTACTTCCGCTAGTTTTTACCTAATGTTATTAAGATGCCTTAAAAACATTCAACTAGTTTTCAAAAAAATTTCTAAGTAGTCACACAGCCTGCAAACTTTTTTAAAAGAGATGTGATATGCACACCACAATAAATGATGTCCATACCATAAAATCACATTAATAACGCACATTATACAACATCACACATGCATATTTGTGATGCGCTCATCATTTATCTCTCTTTTTTAAAGGAAAGTATAGACATATTAAAAGCGCTAAAAAGTCAGGATTTACTACGATTTAAACGCCTAAAAACTAAAACAATCAAAAAATTACAACCGTAATAATAAAAAGGGGAATTGCATATATATCCTTTCAAAGACTAAAAATTGCATATATATCTAACATAAACTTAAAATTGCGTATATATCATTCCCAAACACTAAAATTGTCATATATATCTAAATAATTATTTTATACTGATAATTGTAATTAAAGTACAAAATGACCATTATATCCTCTACTTATAATAAATCTATACACCAATTATATAACAATCTCCACACAGATTAACTCTGCACTCTAGATTGAATCAGGTCAATCATAATTGGTTTGACTGTACTAACTTTTCAAAATAAATTTTTCATTATTGTTCTTATTTTTGCTTGTTCGTATGTTTCCTATTGTTGAATTTTAATTGAGAATAACCAACTGTCAAAAACACACACAACCAATAGATATTTACAACCATTCGATCTTTATTAAAAATTAATACTTGAATGAAAACATAGACGGTATACGAGTCCACATCAAACATCTTGATATATCATTTAATTTTTTGATGAATTAAAAATTAATTCTTTATGAATATACGCTCAAATGAGTCAATTCTTAATATTTTTAGTTTTTTTGCCTCATTTTGGTGTTCAGTGAAAAACTTTTTGTTTTTGTTTTTTTTAATTAAAAAATGTTTGATGATTTTTTTTAATTATGAGAAATGATAAATAAAAGGGTATAATGGTCATTTTGTATTTAAATTTTAATTATCTTGCATTTTTGTGTTGTAAGTATATATATGATATTTTTTTTTGTTTAAGAAGGATATATACGTAATTTTAAGTTTATGTTGGATATATATGTAATTTTTAATCTTTGAAGGGATATATATGCAATTGCTCCAAAAAAAGACCCAAGAATTAAATGGCGTGTCATCCGAAACCAATGAAAGACATAACTACTTAAGGATAATCGCCCGTAACGAATATACCAAAATATAAATAATTAAAACCTAATTTAGATGGATCGAAATATTATTGGTATTTAGTTTCAATCTCCTCAACTTAACTTTCATCCATTTGACATTGTTAGGACTCACCTTGGTAGATCGATTAAATCCCACGTCTACTCTCTACTACCATTTCGATTTCTTGGCGGAATAAAAACCAGATCACTTTAATTTGAAAACAGACGAAGCAACAAATATGTAAATTCTAAATGACGTGAAACTTCATTCTTTTAACTGGATCTCAAGAAAATACGGAAAGGTCTTGCAACGGTGTAAATTGGTTCTCAAATTTTCAAAACGCCAGCTTTCTAATTATTTTTACGATTTGCTACCTTTATATGCTAGGTTCTTAATACAATCGTCATTTCTGAAAAAATATACATATTTTTGAAGTTATGAAACGTATAAGTTTAAGTAGTCGTGAGATAAATAAGTTTGAGAAACTTGGTCCTAGCCCCTAGGCACTCGCTTTTCTGATTGTATTATCTTTTCCTTTAATAGCACCTTTTCATCTATAAAGATATGCATCTTTTTATATAAAGAGCTTAGAATCTTATTATCCGGGCAGGTTTTTAATTTACTTTCACCATATAACATGCATTTATAAGTACAAATTCGGTATATTTTGAATGTTATGATAACAACCGAACACATTATTACTAAGCCATGCATGCATGCTTTGTATATGATAAGGCACATAGACAATGAGATCCACAAGCTCATTAAAAAGAAATCAAGAGATAAAATTGAAAGATAATCTAGCTAGTAATCATGCAATCATTTTTTTTATAACGCCACGTAACTGTTTAGATAGTCCACAACTTTTGACTCTGCATGTCGATTATAAAGTAGCTTTAAGAAACCTAGAAATATCGGTAGAAATATAAGGTCTTTAACTTAAGTTATGTTTCATGAAAATAACTGTACGCATTAGATAAGACGTTTGCTAATTCTTCATACTATATATAGCATTTAAGCATTGAATAAATAGTTATACATTTTAGGGCAAATGGCATAAAAAAGTATCAAAGTTAGGGTTCATTTCCAATCAAGGTATTCTACTTTTTTTCTTGCATAAAAAGGTACCCAACAATAATTTTTGGCGGATTTGGGTTTTTTACTAACATTCGTTAACTCACTTCGTTAGTATATTACATGTTTAATCCTCGAATTTGTATCATCATTTCATTCAACATCCAAGATGGGTTCTTCCACTTTCAACCCCTAAATCATCATCTACTTTTATATAAAATGTGAAATCATCACATCATCAACCCCCGAATGAAATGATCGACTTTTATATAAAATGAAATCGTCACATTTCAACACCCTTCACATTTTATATAAAAATCATCACATTTTATATAAAAAGAAATAATCGACCCAGTTCATCCACTTTCAACCCAATTCGAAAATTAGGGTTCTTCCAAATCAAAGGGGTTTTTGAAATTGAGTTGGGGGTTTCGTTAGTTGATGTATAAGGAAGCTATCTCAAGAGTTTAATTGTTCCATTTCGTCACAAGAGTGGTGGAAAGAACAAGGCTATTGAATATGACAACTTCATCGAGTATGTTTCTGGAAACAGATTATTTATATATATCCTTATACATTTGCTTTTTTTTTTGGTTAATTGTCTAACAAAATTCGTGTTTTGTGATTTCAGGTGCTGCTTGACTGTTAAGGTATGTAACGAATGTTTATGTTAAAACAACTGCTTCGTTTGGTCAAACTTAGCATGCTAAGCTCGACTACTACATTCATTGGTTGGCTGAAATTCTTGCACCAACAGGTGCGTTTGGGTTACTAAATTTCTGCACCAGCATTCACTGCTATTTTCTCAGCCATAGTTGGTGGCATGTAAGAATACTACTTCTATTAATTTGTATAATAGACCATAACTGTCGTTTCTTGAAGTTTAACTAAAACACGTCAATCCTAACAGGAGTTTGGGTCAGTCTTTTTCTAATCTTGGAGCATTCAGCAAAGGCAAAGCTGCTGGATATAAACTATTTGAAATCATTAAGCAAAAGCCAACTATACTTCAGAAATTTCTCCATTTTCTTCCCAGCCGGCAAGACAGTTGCTGTGGTTGGTGGTAGTGGGTCTGCTGGATATACACTCGTTTTCTTTGTCTTAATTTGTAGCTATGTTTATGCCTTTATGGTGATGCAGGACAAATATTGCTAGACAATGTTGACATTAAGATTGTTTTACTCGTGGTATACTTTATGCTTTGCTAGACTTGTCTTAGTTACTTTGTGACGTTGAAGGAATGAAAAAAGAAATGGTTTGTTTTATTTGTTGTGGTGTGCTTGGGAATCTGATATGCTTGTCTAGTCACATATGTATGCGACTTCCATATGATTGAATATCAAGAGTGTAGATTCTGTAAGAACTATGAACACTTAATTGGACCATTTTTATCCCGCTCTTTTCCAGGTTCTTTATCTTTATTGTGGGTATGAATGTAGTGTTTTGAAGGTTTTGATGGTGAAGAAACTTAAGGTGTGGAATTGAAGGTTCTTGTTGGTGTTAATGAATTTGTGGATGTTGAATTTGTGGATGTTGCAAATGGAAATGGTTGAAGAGGAAAAGGAAATGTAAAAAATGAGACAAGAATCATGGTAGCTGCTAGTGGTGGTGGGAAGGTGGTGTTGGTGGTGGCGGTGGTGGTAGCTTCGGTGGTGGTGGTGGGCGATGGTGGTGGTGGTGGTGGGGCGGTTGGTTGGTCTTTGGCGGTTGGTGGTGGTGGTGGATGGTGCATAAATGTCTATACAAACTCAAGGACCAAACATGTAATTTACTAACGAAGTGAGTTAACGAACGTTAGTAAAAAACCCAAATCCGCCAAATTTTTTTGTTGAGTACCTTTTTATGCAAGAAAAAAAGTAGAATACCTTAATTGGAAATGGACCCTAACTTTAATGCCTTTTTGTGCCATTTGCCCTACATTTTAACTAACTAATTATTGGGCATATCGAATACCGCACTTGATTAAAATGCATGCAAGTTACGACAATATAATTTTTTAGAAAAGAGTAAACGGACTACTATAATTTATAAGTTGAGAATGTATCTAGTGAGAATAGTTATTAAAATGAGATAGTGAGAAACAATTCTAGCCACACAATTTAAATAAGAAAAAAGAAATAACTGGAGATGCATCTATTTTTATGATGCATCTAAGATTAGTGGTTGTGGTTCCTTCTCATTCTTTTCATCTTGATTTATATTTTTTATTTGATTTACTCGAGAATTATTAAGCTATATTTAATTTAGAGTAAATTACACCGTTCGTCCTTGTGGTTTGCGTTGACCGCAGGTTTCGTCCTTTGACCAAAAAGTTGCAACTGCTCGTCCTTAAGTGTGAACGTTATGCGCTGCTCGTCCCTTGACCAAACGACGTTAAGTTTGATCGTTAAACTCGGGTAAAAATACTAAAATACCATCACTATCTTCTTCTCTTAACCATTACCACCATCATTTACACATCCTTTTTTCCAGAGTAATATTTTGCTCAAGTGGCCACTGTTATTCAACTGAACTTACTTTCCCTCTCTACCAAACCTTTATACAAATGAACTTACTTTCCCTTTGTACCAAATGTTATTCAACTACACCATTTACAAAATCCGGTAATATCTTAGTTATTTAAATTGGGTTTTGGTTTTTTGATTGAAATCATAATATCTACTCTTATTTTCTCTCTTTAAAAAAATCCGGCAAACCATCTGCGGGTAACCACCACCAATAACCACCGCAGATACATCCCACCATCACCAGAACCCACCACCACCAACCTTTGTAACCACCATCAGCTCCAAAATAACCCACCACTACAACGATCCATATCACCACCATAACCCTACATAATCAGCCTTTGTAGCTAGCCTCTATAACCACCGATAACAGATTCACATCCATAACCCACTAAAATCACAAAAATACAATCTATTTGTTATGAATATGTTGGGATTTTGTGTTTCGATATGGGTTTTTGTTATGAAAATACAATCGATTTTGTGTTTCGATCTGGGGTTTTGTGTTAGATAGAGAGGTTTTTCTATCTGGGGTTTTTTGATCTTGGTTTTTGTTATGAATATGCTGGGATTTTGTGTTTCGATCTGGGGTTTTTCTATACATATATTTTTTCCCTGTGTTTCGATCTGGGGTTTTGTGTTAGATAGAGAGGTGTGTTTAGGATTTTGTTATGAATATGTTGTGTGCTTTTTTTCTTTTTTCTTTTTGCCGGATCTAAGGTTCATGTGACAACCACTTTTGGAATATTCAGTAGCAGGAGAACAATAGCAGGCGTATACCAAATCAAAAAGCAGCAACAGTTCTAGATTTTATTCCCTTGAACTTGCATATTCACCCAACAAACAGTGGCCACTTGAGCAAAATAAGCAGAATTTGTTGTTGTGAGGGTCTTTTTTTTTAGCCAGATCTAGGGTTCTTGTTAGGGCGGTGGGTGGTGATTGATTTGCAGAAATGGGGATAGAAGTGTAAGAGGGGTATTTTTAATAACATTTAGTACAGAGAAGTAATTTAGTCATTCAATCTTGAGTACTCGGGACATTTCCCAGATTTCTTTTGAGTTTAAAGTGATGAATGATAGTGTAAACTACAATGTTCGTCCTTGCACCGTTCGTCCTTATGGTGTTGAAATGACGATTATACCCTCAGGTTAACAAGACTTAACGACCGTTAGTGGGCCCAGTTGGATGGAGGGACGAACGGCGCATAACGTTTCACACTTAAGGACGGATGGTGCAACTTTTTTGGTCAAAGGACGAAACCCTGCGGTCAACGCAAACCACAAGGACGAACGGTGTAATTTACTCTTTAATTTATGAACAATCATAAAGAAAGTTAAACTGACTCATTTCATACGGGTTTGTTCAAGCGATTATATTGGAGACAAGTAATTCGTTTACGACACTTCAATCATACTTTACACGTCGAATAGATAACTGTTACAGAAAAAAGATTGTATGTGTCTTCAGTTATAAGAACATGATTTGTTGGCGAGATGAAAATAAACTAACTTTTAGTATCATCGTCCAACACTGTACGTCCTAACTCCTAAGTAGGCTTAAAGTGTTTCGATCAGATTGATCATTCGGGTCTTTAAAATGTTTTAGAGCTAAATATAAATATAACATAAAATGCCTTTTGAAAAGAATATATATATATACAAAACAAACACTAGTTTATAAATAACCAAATTAAACCCGACACACATACAATAATTTCTTATTTAAAGACCAAGAAACCACTCGCAAACATTGAACAGTAATTAGATATAGCAAACTCGTAATATGGCAACTTCATGTCTTCATGCATGACCATTAACCAGTCTTGCAACATTTAACAATTGAAGTAGCAAAAGCACGCCCTCCCGACTCCCTGACGATGACAAGCTCCGTGTGCTGCCCCTTCCCAGTTTCGACACTGCTCATCACAATGCTTCGAGTCCCCACAAAACCCAGACCATGTCTCGCTTCTACGCCTGCATACCTTGTTTGGCTCTTTTGTACCCATTACCATATCTAAAATTACATTAAAACGCATAATATTAATAATTAAACCATTTAGAAATATTATAACTAACATCGTCACTTAAAAAAAAGCTACAATGATTTGGGGAATAAATATATGGTAGTAATATTTTGAGCTAACATTGACAATTATTTTCAACGCAATTTTTTTTACCTGAATGAACAAGAATGAGGGAAACAAAGAATAAAACGAAAAGAAAGGTATGGACATTGGTGATTTTTGCCATTGTTGATTACTTGATTTGATTGATATGTAGATTTTGATAGGAAAGTGTATATTTATAGTATTAAATTTGTTCAAATCTATGAAGATGAGATGCCTTATTTTGTTCAAAAAAGAAAAGATGCCTAATTAAACACTTAGTGACAAAATGAAGGTCTTATTAGTGTATTTTGGAGTCCTCTTTTATAGTCGTAACAGTAGTTTCCGCGTAATGCCATTCATCATCTTGTTTCGTGACATGTTGCAGTGTTTGTATATGCATATACCGGGCCTATTGATACGCAAATTACAGATGGCTGAATATTCTCATACAGATTCTTGAGCGGTTTGTTTTAGCTTTGATTCCAAAGTTTGTTATTTTGTTCACAATTGCAAATTTAACAGAATGCAATTAATTTTGGTTACTGATGTGGATATTTTTGATAGATATGTTTAAGATCGACCAAGTTTGTAACTTTGAAAATACGTTACACACAGTCACACAGACAAATGTAAACTGTAACTACAATAAGCATACTTGCATAGAAATTAAGATGAACTCACAACCATACACGTAATAAGCTAACAATTGAAACATTGCATATATAAAAGCCTCTAAAGTTTCAAAATTCAGCAAATTAAGTGGCTGTTTACATTTACAAAATTGGAAGTAATAAGGCCGGGAACGGGGAAACCTTAATTAGCACTACAATCACTATTTCTTACGCATAGACACAATTTAAATCTAAAATCAAATAGCTGCTCACATCGTAAATTCTTACGCATTGAGGTGGGCCAGTTATAAAATATTATGGAATTTGCATGCACCATGACCATGGTAACAATCAGGGACGGACCCAGGACTCTAAGCCACCAGGTGCACAAAACTATTTTTATAAGTATAAAGGAAATATAAATGAAATAAAATGTACGATTTCATTAGAATTGGTAAACAAATAAAGTAGATCGACATGTATTTCTTTTAACATATTAGTAGATTAACTAAAGGGCTAATAACCTATTAAAGCACTATACTTGTCAAGAATAATGATTCTGCATATAATTAAAAATAACTCTTTTAGACATTAAAGTTGACATTTTTGTCTTTCTTTAAGTATTATGACCATTTTACCCTTGAAAAATATTTAAAAAAAAGAAATTCGAAAAAGAATTTGAGAAAATTTTTTAATCTAAAAAAAAAAAAAAAATGGCATGTCAAAAAAAACTACAAAAAAAGAATTTTGAAAAAAAATCGGAACAAAAATTTGGAAAAAAGTACTTGAAAAAAAAATTTTGGAAAAAAATTTTCGAAAAAAATTAAGAAAGGGTAAAATGGTCATAATACTTAAAGAAAGACAAAAATGTCAACATTTGTAAAACCCTAAAAATATAAACGCATAATAAAGACTATTCTACCCTTTAAAATCAAAATTTCGAAATACGAAAAATACACTAACGCTCATTTAACAAAATTTGAAACCTAACTTATTTACTTTATTTTGAAAACCAACGACATTGTATGTCAAAGATAAACGCTACACGTAAACATTTTGGGCCGTTTGTTCGGGTAGTCCGATTAACCGCTGGGTCTCGTTCTTTCTTTTGTGAGTCAGATAACAACTTAAGCCACTTGGGCCGTGTGTCTTTGTTCATTGGGTTAAGACACCCGTAACCCTTATACCGATCGACATGTATTATAAATACAAACACATTGAAACCCTAATTCCTTCACAAAAGTCTCGGCACTTTCTTTTGCCTCTCTTTTCTTTTGTTCGATCGACGCGGTACCGCCATTCTTGTGCAGTGGTGTTTAGTCCGACGTAAGCTAAAGGTACAACTAAGTCTTCTCGTCTCCTCCTTTTGCTTTGAATTCGGCCGTGACTTAAGTTTTCCATACGCATGCTTTGTTTTACAATACAACATGTCACACAAAGTAATAAACTAGATTATGTAACATCTAGTGATATGGCTGCATGGAAACATGCAAAGTATTAATATATGTGTCAATTAAATGGGTGCAAGGTAACGTGTATAGCATCTGATGTTAAACCTCTCGACCTACATGTTTTTCTATTGGATATGTAAAGGTTAAATGGAATTAAAACACGTATACACTTGGTATTAAATTATGTCGAATAGAACTATAGATCTAGGGTCTCGTTTTGTTAAATGGGAGTACAAAAACTACATTTGGGTGAGGGTCTCGACAACAAAAGGGATCACACAGGAGATTATATAAACTTGTTCTATCATAACTAAATGGTTAATAACGTATATGGTTAAGTGTTTGTGTGTCGAGTAGATTGTGAGTCGGAAAACAATATGTAAAGACTGTGAGACTTGTTGTGTGAACGTATATATTGAAGCAAGGGAAACGGGTAAGCTTTGGTCTCATTAATATGATTTATATAAGTCAATATGGTGTGAGTCATTAGTGTAAACATGCATGAGTTTTGTTCAATTTCCGTTTGGTTTTCACAAGTTCTAGGTCAAAGTAATGAGTCATTAAAAGACGTGACATGTAAAATAAATGCGCATTAATATGATATTAAAAGATGGGGAAAACCTTAGAACATAAATTAGAGTCGATTAGGGTTTGAAAGCTAAGTGTGTAATTCGTTATTTCATGTAAAAATAGTAAGTCGTGAGGTCATTAATAACGAATGATTAAGCGTATAACGAGCTAGTATTAAGTATGTTGTAAGCATCGTGAGTTGTAATTTTATGTAAGAAGTCAAGTGTCATGAATTGAAAGAATTGTATGCATGGTCTCATTTAGGTTGCGTTCGAACAAATGTTACATGTGAGTCGTGGTTAATCATGTAAAGTATAAAGGCTTGTGTAAACCATTTTGAAAGAGAGTTCTAAAATCCGTTCTTGACATTTATAAACCCTATACTTTGGATGATGATCATATAAGGCCTCAAATAAGATAATTATCATATTAAACCTTTAAGTTACTATTTATCATTTGTAACCCAAAAGTTTGGCTAATTAATGATTAAGACTCTAAAATGTTATAATTTTGTCCGTCACTAAGAATGAGAATATACTTACAGCCCTAAGAAAGTTAATGCGATGAATCCGTTATAACTTGATGATGCTAACAAGTATTAAATAAATCATAATCCATGTAGATTCATTGAAGGAGACGCGACGTTATATCTTCGTGATTCACTCATTCGTTTGCTTTTCTCTCATTTGCTTTAAGGTACAGATATTCTGACCTTTTTAGTAAAGGTCCTTATGATGTTCTTTTCGTTAGCTTTCCTATTTTACTTATTAGGGTTTCCGATGCCATTGCTATGAACCCTTTTCCTGATTGTTTGATCGTAGCTTATCCGAACTTATGTTTTATTGAACCATGCAATATCGATTTGAACTATATGTTAGGAAGACTTTGATATGCACATTTGTTGAACCTTATTATATTTGAATATGAACCTTATGATATGAGTTATCTGATGTGTTATTTGTTGAACCTTGTGTTTGATTAGGACCTGTGTCATATCTGAAATTTTGTTTGACCTAAGTTAGTTTGACACCGAGCCAAATATTAACTAGTCATGGGGTTCCATGTCCGTGTCGATGATGCACCTCCGACATGACTCTAGGGCGATGAGTGAAGTTCGCCACGTCCCTTATCGTTATTTGTTATGAGCTCAAGTTATATTATATTATCAATATATGTTTGTGGGGCGTATGGATGCATCCTATATCCGATCGTTATTCGATATGATTTGTCTAGTGAATGATGTCGTGCATACGCGTCTTCACAACTTCGGGAGCTAGCTACTCAAATTATTTTCTAAGATTATTTCTATATAGTTACGATGTTTTGATATGATATGTCGGGCTCGTGGTAGTTAACTAAATCTTTATCGTTATTTCTATGTTAAGTATTCGATTATGATTCGGTATGTTCAAGTGTTAATAATTATGTGCTCGGCTTATTATATGTTATTATATGTGGTTATGATTTTGCATGTTTATGTGACTACCGTCTACTATGCTAGGTTATGATTAATATGTTTAAATATGATTCGCATGTTGTCATCTGATGTCATGTTAGTTTATTGTTATGTGAATTCGTTGATCTGTGAGATGAATGTGCTAGTGTGAAAGTGAGTATTCTATAAGTTTAGTATGTATAATTTGTTCAGTTAATTTTGTGAACTTTGCTTATACGATAGTGTTTTATCCGCCTATGTGACCTGCCATGCTTAACTCACCGATGTTAGGATTTGATCCGAGAACTGGTTTAGCTTATGATATCTGTTTTGATAATTGCTAATGGTTATGCTATGTTTTGTTTGGTCTATTTAATTATAGTTTGTCTACTATGTTTCTATTTGTTTGTGAGACCGCCATGATTTGATTGCTATTTCATTGCCGCAATATTGAATTAAGTGTGTTAAGTGAAGGTTAATTAATTTGTTGAATGCCATGTTTATTTTCTAGAAAGTGTTTCGTTAGTCATTAGACTCTTCGTTTGGCTTATAAGTGTCTGTTATTCTTGATATGTTAAGTGTTTGGTTGTTCGATGTGTTTGTGTTTGTGTCATTAATGTGCTATGAGATGTTTAACTTGTTATGTGGTCGCTTTGGATTTCAGATATTTGTGCTCCGCAGAATCCTAAAAGATCCTCATCATCATTTTATTTGGATTTCGTTATTTGTATATTTGTTTTGTTTAGCTTTTGTTTCGTTATATCATTCATGGGCTTTGTAAGCTCACCGCATTTTCTTTTCTGGGTGTATTTTAAGCATTCAAGATGAGCTCTTGGGATAGGCGATCCGGGTTGAGAGTAGAGGCGAGCAAGATTTGACCATGAGATCTTAGAATTATTTTGGTTATTAAGTTATTTATGTTTTCTTTTGAAAATTTCGTAAAGACTTCGTTTTTGTATAGTACTTAAAGTTCGATATGAAACCAGATTTGTGATATCTTTACCCTTGTCGGGTTGGGGTGTTACAACATTAATGTCTAAAATAGTTATTTTTTTTAGTTCGTTACACAAAACTGTCATTTTTGACAAGTATAGTGCTTTAAAAGGTTATTAACCCTTAACTAAACAAGACATGCATATATTTGTGTGACACAAAATTTCGGGACCAGTTTCATTTCGGAGAAACTGGGATTTTTAAGGAAAATTTACACTAGGCGACAAACATCCATCGGGGTCCCGTGAACTACAGGCCGAAAGTCCACCCCTAGTAACAATTTGGTACAAATTTTTAAAATTTCAAATCAGGTGTGTTTCATTTGTGTGGCGGGTAATCTTAGCCTCTTGGGTGACTAGGTGTTCGCTGTGGTTTCATGCTTCTAGTTGGTGGTGTGGTGGTGTTTATTTGTACTAATGCCAGAGTTGTTCATTTCGGGTGTGTACACTAGTACAAAAAACGTCTTTTAAACCCCCTTATATAGACCCTCTAAGAAAAACGCAGGTCTAAATGTCTATTTTCCCTTTGAAACTTTCATTTAGACCAATGCATATAAAAGCAACCGGTCTATATAACCTTTTGACATTTAGACCGGTTCGTTTAAAAGGAACCGGTCTAAAAGTCTGATATTTGGACCGGTGTGTATCCTATTGACCGGTCTATATGTTAAAAATTATTTAGACCGGTTACAATAATTGTAACCGGTCTAAATGAGTTTTTTTTTAAAAAAAAGGCCCAACGGCTACAAAACCAGATCTGCCATAAATATACCCACAACAACCTAATTTTCTCAATTAATTCACTCGAAAAATATCAAAAATATGCTTATAATTACCAAATCTTTCCACATTAACTACAATTAAAAGGTATACAATTAAAAGGTATGACTCATTTATTATATATTTATATCAGTACTAACTAACATTTTTAGGATAATTTATGTAATCTTTTCTATAAAAATGTTATGCTTGTAATAATCACTACTTGTGTGTTTATGCATAAATTAAAGATAACATGAATTTTTTTTTTTATTTGTATAGGAACGTTTGTGTAAATCGGCCTTGTATGGTTACTGAAATGCATTGTTTGGTTGATTAGCAAAACTCTTTTGGACCTCCCTCATTTAGACCCGCGGAGTAACCGCTATAAAAGGTGTTTGTAACCGGTCTAAAAGACGTTTTTTTGTAGTAGTGGTAACTCCATGGCTTGAGGTGTTTATTAGACGAGGCCAACTAGCATAATCTCGTCTAATAGAGTTGTGCTTTTGTATCTTTTAGCCTTATGCTAGTATTTTACGTTATATATGTTGTTCCCATTTCCCTCTAAGTCAACTACCCAAACTAGCTAGTATCACAATATATATGACATGTGTTATGTGTACGAATGGTGGAATCGAAGTCAAGTCGCCACTTGAAGAATCAAAAAAGACGGCAGTCAGGCAACCCTTTTATATTTGCAGCAAATTTCATATACAGGGGAACAAGACGATGGACGAAATTGCTTGGAAGCAAATCATTACTAAAATAAGCAATGTGTCCAAAATACACAGATAAGATCATAAGACCTTGTATACTTATTTTGCCTTCAAAACACGTGTCATTATGCCTTCTTTTGGCACAAGCATTTAGACGTTTAGCTTTCAAATGTTTAGTCAGTTTTTGCGCTATAAATATCCACTTAAATATGGATATGTCCATATTAATCAAAGATTCAAAACCACAATGGCAATAAACTCCAAAATTCGTACTTTTCTTTTTGTATTTCTCTTTGCTTTGCTCCTAGTAGTTAATCCAGGTGAGGAAACGTTGTTTGGTGATGGAATATCTGTCACTTATCCTTACTAGATACGATGTAAATAATTTACTTGTCAATTATCACAGCATGGCCCGGACATACTTGAGGCAGAAGGTCGTGCATACCTATGAACACCATTTGTAGTTTAGAAAGATTTTTTTTTAGAGTTTAGAACTAAATACATACATTTAATTGTTATGGAAAAAAGTTGCACCCTTTGTTACTTGTTAGATTTCTGGTTCTGCCACTTATCATAGCAAACATAGATTCGATAGTGCTATTTTATATTGCAAAATTTCTAACGTTTGCTTAAAAGTAAATTCAGATATGGTGGCGAGTACAAAAGTGGCAAATAAGCTATGCGAGCGTAGAAGCACGACATGGTCAGGATTTTGTGGAGTCTCAAAGCATTGTGATCAACAATGTCGTGAATGGGAGAAGGCGGCTCATGGAGCTTGTCACCGTCAAGGACTAGGAATGGCGTGCTTTTGCTACGTCAATTGCTGAATGTAACAATGCTGATAACTACATACGGATGTGGTATTTACGAGTGATATATCAAATGGTCTTAAGTGGTTGATGGCATGGGTCTTTTAATAAAATAATATGTGCTGTGTTTGCTTATAGTGAATGTTTCGGTTTGAATAAGTCGGTGTTTTTAGCTTATTGTTGTTTTATCTCTGTACGAAATAAATCATATCGGTTTTTTTTTTGTCTGCTTTTAAACCTTTGATAAGTACTTCAATTTATGTTTCACATGTCGGTCGTAGAACTTACAGGTACAAAGCCGTTAGTAGATTAGATTTCCATGTATGACATGTGAAACGATTTATATTTGAGGTTGAATCGATAGTATGTCCGGTTTTCCATTAATGATTGATAAGAATCTCAAAGAAAGACATGGATACACTAAAAAATTAAAAATAATAATAATAATCATCATCTAGTGACACATAGAAAAAGTGTTACCAAAAGTTAAAAAAATTGTCACTAAAAGTAAAAAGTGTCACCAAAAGTATAAAAAAAGTCACTAAAAGTATTATGTGCTTCTTCCACACTTAAAGTGCAGGTAAAAGTCCAATAAGTAAAAGTCTATTAATAGTGACACAAAAAAAGTGTGAGTATAACTATTTTGCCTTTCGACACATTTTGTTTATGAAAAGTGTCATTAATCTTAAAATTTAAGGCTTTTGCTCACACTTTCTAAAAGTGTCACTAAAAGGTTAGATTAATGACATTATTTTGTGTCATTACAACCGCTGTCGCTAAAAGTCTATTCTTTTGAGGTGTTGATACTCACATCATTTTTTTGATACATACATTCACTACTACAGATTAGGCCTTTAAGACCTCCTCATTTAGACCCTTTAGTTGAAAGCGCAGGTCTAAAAAGTTTTAAGACCCGTGAAAATGAAACACACCGGTACATATGTAAAAAAAAGAATAAAGACCCGTGTATATTTTTCTAAAACAATTTATTGTCACTTGAGTTGGGCGGGAATTCAATTTTTTCATTTTTCCATTTCCCGGTTTCAACAAATTCCCCACTTTGTTGTCCAGCCAACACAAAGTCACAACCTACCACCCTTAATCTTTCTCTTCTATCCTCCCATCATCACTGTTGTACCACCAGCCACCCAACTCCAAGTTTCAATTAACTGGGTTTGATTAAAACTAGATCTAACAAATGAAGCCTTTAATTAGTTGTGAAACTAGGGTTCTTAAGCAACCCGGAATTAGAGCTCGATTTTGGTAAAATGCTTCATTTTTACATGTTAATATCAGTTTATATATGCTTACTTCATGGTTGATTTCATTCTTTTCATGCTATGAATTGTTTATGCGTATATTATGCTTTACCATTACATAGTAAAGTTCAAGATTTGGGGCAAATTCGTTATCTAGGGTTTAAAGTCTTTTATCTTGAACAAATGGCTGATTTGGTCTGTTAGAGTGCTATATTTGTTTGTCAGTGAGTGAACCCATGGTTAAAAATTGCCCAAAACGTGTATATTAGATGGATAAAACTAATTTTTTAGTTTTGTGGTCACTTATGTTCTCTTTGTAAAAACTCATTATCTTTACATATTTGCAAGATTAAGTTTCTGATCTTGTTACAGGTCTAATGGAGATGAGTTCATTAACAGCGCAAAATGATTTTAATTCGGCCTCAAGAAAAGCTGAAGAAGCATGTAAAGTTATCAGTTATTGTTTTGAGGTGAAGGTGATGATATCTTTGTGAATTTATTTAGGTTATTGCTTTTGTTCATGTAAAATAATAAGCTATCGTCAATGAATATATGAGATCTTGGTGCTTGTTTATGTCAACAGAGATAAAATGTGGATATAAAACGTATAGAACTTTATGCATGTTTGTTTATCACTTGTGGAAGCAACAATAAGCCTCTCATTTTGTTGATTTTTATATACCTTTCGTTAGAGCTCATAATTTTTTTAACACGCAAGGTAGGTTTTAAGCAGAGGTGGGTTCACCAATCATTCTCATGAAAAAAACTCAACGTTGTTGACGTTAATAGACTGTAAAAGTTCACAAAAGTTGGTTCTTTTTCCCTTTGAAAGTTTCGAACTATTGGTTTCAATGTTTCTTATCTTTTTTTTTTTGTTCTCTTAGATGCATAGACTTTCTGCTCTACTTGTGATAGTTTTCTTGAAGATGCTTTGAGTGATATACATAATTAGACATCCGTAGTTCTACTTGACATGGATTATGCACACTACGAGTAATGACAGAGAACTATTATGTTTGGATAGACACGTTTTTAAGAGGAAAAAATATACGTCTTAGACTTTTGTTTGGTATTATGTTGACTCATACATGTATGTGAACATTAACCTTTGTAGGTTGTGTTTATCACAACCAAAAGAGAGAGTAAAATTTGCTTGAGGTTGACTTTTGTTCTTAGCTCGTTCATACCTAGATAATCATTTGTCTGATGTTAGTAGTTTGCTCATTTTATCATTCTTCATGTATCTAAATTTTTTGTAATTTTTTCTAGTTTATGATAACAATGTGCATTGTCTTTGTATTAATATGCAATTATACAATTTATCACAGGCTACTGGAATCCTGTCTGGGAGAGTTAAAGAGTAAAGAGGTCTGGTCTAGTTCCTTGTTAAGCATAATGGTAAGTATCCGCTTTCCAATGGTATAAACACATGTTATCGAGTAGCTATTTTCAAACAGATGTCCTCAACATAGTTATTCTCAGAGTATAAAAGTTTTTGTAGATGTACATGAATCAAGATATCTTATGACATTATATAAATGATATATTCTTGATTAGATTAGACTTCTAATAGTCTGTTTTTATTGCTTCTGCTTATTAGTTTAGACTTCCAATTAGGGGTAGGTTGTGATCTTCTGCTATATGAAGTATACAACAGCAGCAAGTACGAGTCTTCTAAGTTCTAAGGATGCTCCAAATGTCGTTTTATGATCTAGGAGCGAAATCCTGAATAATAACTTGCCAACCATTAGTCAACCTATTCAAACCAATCATATCTGCAACTTGACCCATTACTGCACTTATCCCATCTAGTGACGTATTCTGTGTTAGTAACCTTTCTTGAATTTCCCACTACTATAAATTAGGCCTTTAAGACCTCTCAATAGTAAGACCGATCTTTGTTCGTCAGTTATTGTGTTAACATATTATACATAGTGGTCAACATTGTAATTTAAAAGAAGCACATAGAAGGAAAATTGATAAATGCTACTTCCTATACTGATTAGGTAACACAAACGTCTCATTGTACACTGAGTAATGACAGAGAACTACTGGACAAGAAAAATATGGGAGTGAATCCATTTTAAGATAAAAAAATATAGGTAGATTTTCTTGAGAAGGCTCCCAAAGCTATTAGTTTTGGTCTAACCCGTCTAATTTTTTGGTACAGATTCAACATTAGCAACGTCATTGAGGCAATCTGAGGTAATGCTTGTCTAATTTTTTTTTGTTCTGTTGCAGACTGATATGAGGTTCCAGAGTCATGTTGTTTTGCAGACTGATCTGAGGTTCCAGACTTGATTTTGACTTGTATCATTATAGTGGCAAAATGGCGGATCTAGTAATGTGTCTAAACAGGCTTTGGTTGGTAGCTTTCAACCTGTTTGAGCCATTTGACCCGTTCCAATTTTGCCAGCTTTTAAAAGTTGGCATCTGTATATGTTTGCTCATTGCATAACTTTTTTGTGGCTTAAAAATCTGATGTTTGCTAGAGTAACACTTTCAGAAGGTCTATTGATCCATCAATCATCTGTTTAACTCAAACTTTTCGATACAGTTGGTACTGAATATGATCGTGTTATAATCTTTAGTTTTAGCAAGGGAATGTGAGTTCTGTGATTAATTAAACAGTTGCTATATTGGGAACGAGAGTTTTGTGATTACCTGTTGAGACTAGACTACAACATGTAGTGGGTTTGTTTGGGATTGCTTATTAAAACTGCTTAGAAAGTTTATAAGCAGTTTCAATGAGTAATCCCAAACAGCCCAAATATATTTTTTTAAAAACCCCACATAGAGACTGGTTTATATGATAATAACCGGTCTTAAAGACGTCTTTTAGACCGGTGCGTGAACCGGTCTTAAAACCCATCTTTTAGACCGGTGCTTGAACCGGTCTTTATGTTAAAAACCTTTTAGACCTCCCCCTATTTAGACCCCCCGTGTAACCGGTCTAAAAGGTCTTTTTTATAGTAGTGATTATACTGTACAATACTGTAATATACAAATATGATGTATGTATTAAAAAAATGGCGTGAATATCAACCCCTATTTTTTTACTGATATCCGGTAGCGGGAACAAAAGCCCCACATAGATCAAGTGTGTGCGAGTGAGTGCATTATGAATTGTTTATACTACTTGTCCCAAATTATTAATTACCGTCTCTATAAAATAGAGGTAAATCTAGGGTTTATGTTTATTTATAAACGTGTTAAATGTAATTATGACGGGTTGAAAGCCTCTAAAATTAAGAAATTATAATTATGGCAGGTTGAAAACATTAACTGTTAGTTCCATAATATTAAAGGGCAAATTAGTAAATGTCTTGTGTTGAATTTTCAATATTTCAATAATATGATTTGTGCATTATATTTAGTACTATCAAGGTACTCGCGCGTTACAGCGGCAGGTCCCTTGTAAATAAAATTTTATGCGAGTAATGTATCTGATTACATGTCTTCCTTACGAATGATGATAATATTATAAAGTTAAGAGGTATTCACCTATTATTTGTTACGATGATACATATATCAAGGAGCATTTGATGAAATGAAAACATGATTATGAGAAAGGCTACATATACAATCAATGTTTTGATAACCAGACTGGCTTGTTCATCCGGAAACCAATTGACCCAGAAATGGCCGGCTGAACCGGACAAAACCACAAAAAACCACCAAAAATCGAGAACCGTTTGGGAAAGTGGTTTGTTGTACTCTTAGTTTTAAAACCATGTATACAAGATAAAAAGAAAAGATATGTGAATTGCATGAAGTTTTGTTTTTTTTTTTTTTTTTTTGTTTTGTTTTTTTTTTTTTTTGATTAGCTTGTAGAATAAGTATATTAACATGTGCCTTTTATGTATGGGATGTTTTTTTTAACATTAAATGTGGGGTTGAAAAGTCAAATGGTTGAATATTTGTTGCATTAGATGGTTGTACTAATAGCTTAGCTAATTGTATTTGCTTAAAGTTTATTTTAGGAAGTCTTAAAGTTTATTAGGAGAGAGGGGGCTAAATGCTTTATAAGTAGTATAGATAAATATAAATTTATGGCGAGACGCAACTATTTCTATATGGGTATGTTTGTTAGCAAGTGTTTTGGAGTAACTAGCGGTTAGCGTTTTGCACAAGCTGCTTGTTTGGAAATAAGCAAATAGTATTCTTACTTTTTCTAAACGCTCCAAATTAAAATGCTACTTCTAGTAGCATTTACGAGCAACTAGATTTTTCATTTACTAATTAAGAAAATACGGCTATGTTACTAAGCATTTTATCAAAACAAACAGCTACCTCTTACTACTAATGTTTACTGCTACTGCTTACTGTTGCTGCTTCTTGTTGTCGTTATCTTCGCCAAATATACTCATAGTGTCTACATCTTTTAACCATGGACATGTTAAGCGGCAATCATTTGGAAAGGTTTTGAAGTAATTAGCGACTAATGTTCTAAATACAAAGCCAATCTGACAACAAGCGTTTAGCATTTGCATTTAATACAACCGCTCCGATTCAACATACATGATCATGAAGCGTTCATATCTTGGTGCCAGCAGTATGTTCCTTACATTACAAATGTATCCTTAAAAAAATGTTCCTAATCATTATTATAAAACTAGTTATGGCTTTGGCCGGTATGTAAACGCAAGCATGAATAAGAACATCTTAGTGAAAATTTCCGGTATAGATAGTTTGAAAGGTGTTTCACCATTTACGACCCTAGAAATTTGCGTTACAAAAAACTACTCAGCACGCAAAATTTGTTTGTGTCCTTTAAGTTGCACGTGGTATTTATAAACCATACATGTGACATCTTTTATTGTCTAGATTGAATAAGAATGTGCCACATGGAAGTGCAAGCAAAACTAATTTGCTCATCCTCCCATTTGCACGCTATATTTAATTAGGAAGATAGCCTATTATGTTGACATGTAGTAGTGCAAGCAAAAAAAGTTTGCTCACCATCCTATTTGCTCGCTCTAATTATAGACGGTTTTGGGTGTTGACATGTGGAAGTGCAAGCAAGCTTGTTTGCTCACTCTCCAATTTGCGCGCTTAATGCATTTATTTTAAAATAGCCGGTTTGTCTTGATATCCGGTTAAAAGGTTGAAAAGATAAGGTTTGAGAGGGTGAAGTAAATGAAAAAAATAAATGAAAAGTAAATGAGTGAAGTATTGAGAGTGTTTTGAAGTAAATGAGTTCAACTGCTTACAATCGGTTTTTTTCTTCCCACGTACGTCATATAAATGAGCAAAATAGAGGGTGAGCAAGCCTACTTGCACGCCTAATTTGATAAAAAGAAAATAATAATTAACCATTGAAAATAAAGGTGGCATGTGTTGTAGAGCACGCAAATGAAAACATCGAGTAAATAGGTTTGCGCGCCGAGTAGATTTTAGTAATGAAAATAAATAGTGTCGATTCTAGTTATTTGATTTAATAAGAATGGATTTCAATAATAAGTTTTAACATTTTGTCATAATATACTTTTAGTACTTGTGTCATTTATATTGTTACAAAATCAGCTTGTTTCTTTTTATTAAATTTGGCCATGTCAACTATATTCTCTAGTACTATACAAACTACGAATGCACAATATATACACATGACATGTAATAATAATTGAAATGAGACTTGATATATGGTTTTTTATTTAATCTTACACTTTATAATTACAATTGCATGTCACCAAATGTTTTTTTTTTCAAAAAGCACTGATTGGAAGTTTAACTCGTATGTCTAATAGGCAAAAGTTCTTTATAGATCCAAAAAATATCATAGATCCCACCATCCAATCTCATCCCTCCATTTATCTCATTTCATCCGTCCATTTTTTTCTTTCTTTATCTTATACAAGAGTATTTTAGACAATTTACTGTCACCCCAAAACCTCTCAATCATGTTCTTTCTTTCTCATTTGATAACCCTTTCACCCTCAAAACCTCTCAAAACCGTCACCATCAATCACTCACCATTAAACACAATCAATCATCATCAATCGGAATCATCATCACCATTAAACATCATCAATCACGATTAAACACCATCAATCTCTCAATACCGTCACTCACCGTCGCCGCCGCCGTGAACCGTCACCATCAATCTCATCAGAATCATATATGTTGGAGATGGGGCTGATGAAGGTGGTGTTGGGTTTAATGAAGGTGGTGTTGGGGTTGAAGATGGTGGTGATGGTGTGGGTGTGAAAGGTGGTATTGCTTGTGTGATTCTGGTATTGTGGATCTACAAAATCGTGTTGTGGACTGAAAATGGTATTGTGGATCTGAAAATCGAGATGAAGATGTTGATGATTTAGATGCACACCATGTGTTTGATGAAATGCGTCTGTGAAGAATCATATATGATTCTGAAGAATCATATATGATTCTGAAATGCATCTGTTTCTGTAATAAAGAAGAAAATAATCACATATGATTCTACTAGAATCATATATGATTCTGATAGAATATTTTAGTTTTTCGTATTATCCGTTAAAAGTTAAGGAAGAGGAATCAAAAGAATTAGGTGAGCAATGAAGAAGGAACACGAGGTCGCTAAGAGACATGTGAATCGTAAAGAATGTGTTAGAAGAGAGGTTCTTTGTAAGATTAGACGCAGAAGAAAGAGCATTACAAGAATTATAGTAGAATCATATATGATTCTTACTGAAATCATATATGATTCTAGTAGACCTCTTTGATGATGATTTTGTGAAGCTGTGGTTTAATTTATTTTCTTCAAAGAAGTTGGTCCTTTAGCACCATCGTTGTTATATGTTGTCTCAAAGAGGGATCGTTATTTTTTATCATTATAATATGTGATTATGTTAAAAGAAATTGCTAAGAACTTTTTTCTAGTGTACATTGCATTCATTAACCAATGTTTCTTATCTTGAAGATAAGGTTGCAATTATATATGTAAAAAGTTATTACTTATAGGCTCTATGTATCTACGTAGCTTTGAAAATAATAATGATGCAGAAGCAGCATAGTCAAAGGCGAGGAACTAGTTGGTCATGCTTTTATCTCTTCTACGTTTTGTAAATTTTTATGAATAGTTGAACAACAATTATAGTAAAATCATATATGACTCTTGTAGAATCATATATGATTCTAGTAGAATTATATATGATTATAGTAAAATCATATATGATTCTACCACAATCATATATGATTCTACTAGAATAATATGAGACAAAAAAAGAATGCAGATATTAAAACAAAATGACATGTAAAAATACATTCACTATACGAACATCAGTAATTACCAAAAGACTATCATCAACATCTAAACTCAATAATATGAGGAAATTTACATAAATCATCACTCGTACATAACACCTAATCAAGAAATTTACATAAATCATCACTCGCACATAACACCTAATCATCTTCCCTTTGAATTTCTTTAACACCTTCTTACATTAACCACTTTCCGAATCTTCCCCTTGAATAACTTCCTTTTTTCTCTGAATAAGCTTAGGCTTTTCTTCAACTTTTTTAAGCAATACCTGTAGTTAGCTAAAATACAAACATTTAATTAGTAACAATGATGATTGTAGTAGAATCATATATGATTATACTAGAATCATATATGATTCTTTTCTTCTTTATTATAGAAACAGATAAAACAGAACAATTAAAATATTATATTAGAATCATATGTGATTCTTTTCTTCTTTATTACATAAATAGATAAAACACAAAAATTAAAATATTCTACTAGAATCATAATATGATTCTACTAGAATCATATATGATTCCACCAGAATCATATATGCTTCTTTTCTTCTTTATTACAGAAACAAACGCATTTCAGAATCATATATGATTCTACAAGAGTCACATATGATTCTACTACAATCCTTTATGATTCTACTAGAAACATATATGATTCCTTTTTTTCTTTATTATAGAAATAGATAAAACATAAAACTAAAATATTCTACTATAATCATATATGATTCTACTAGAATCATATATGATTCTTTTCTTCTTTATTACATAAATATATCGATATAACAGAAAAACTAAAATATGTGATTTTGCTTCACATGTGATTCTTCAGAATCATATATGATTATTCACATACGCATTTCATCAAACACATGGTGTGCATCTAATTCATCAACATCTTCATCACGATTTTCAGATCCACAACACGATTTTTAGATCCAAAGCACGATTTTATGATCTAGTTGACGGTTTATGATGATAACTATTTCAAACATACCTCGTGATGATGGTGGTGCATCGATGATGGTGGTGGATCGGTGATTGTGGTAGAACGGTGATGGTGGTGGAACGGTGATGGTGGTGGAAGTGTGATGGTGGTGGATAAGTCATGGTGGATCGAGTTAATAGTTGGTGTGTGTGTGTTTTTCTTCGCAAAATTATAGGCAATAATGAAGTGGGTTTTTTTTTTTTTTTTTTTTTTAATTTATATAATTGACTTTTTGCCCTTCTAATTAGATTAGATTGTTTAATTTCAACCTTGGATTTAATTAGATTGGATGGTTGGGATGCAATGATTGGTTCTATGGTTAATGGGGGATCTATAGAATCTCAACTCATGTCTAATAATATGACTAAACATATATGTCAGCATTCTATTAGGGACAACAGGTGGACCAACTTCTTCACAAACTAATAATTAATTGCCACATCTATTATGCACACAATTAGTCGTATTTTTTAGACCTCCAATTTTCCTTTAAAAAAAAACAGATGATGTTAACTACAACTGTTAACTGACATTGCTGCTGCTAACTAATATTGCTACATTTCGTCAAAATTGTCGATTTTAAAGTGGTTTTAAGTCACATCCATACAATTATAAGTTTTTTTTTTTACTTAAAGTAGAGTAGTTATGTTTTTAAAAATTAAATAATACTCGATTTTTATTAGTTCTATGATAATTTTTCTTATTAAAAAGCATTTAAACTTAAATGAATAGCTATAATTCTTACTCAATTACTAAAAAGTCGAATATTGCACTTGAAAACAAATGCATGTAATAAAACCAAGGTTATAAATAGCGTGAGGTGTGGGCGTGTGGCGTGATCAAGCCTCAGCTTTTTGTAATTAAGTGAAGCTTTGCTTAATAGCTAAGACAAAGAATGAAAATATTTAAATATTTATATCATAATTCATATATATCGAGTTTAAAAACATATCTTATAAGACATAAGCGGCGTGGCGTAATGTCGTAATCAGCCTCAGCGCCTTTCTGCCAAGATTTTAGAGCATCGAATAAAACAATAGGTCCGCATTAGAAAGTAACCAGACAACTTTAAACTGATTGCTATGTACGAAGAGTAGTATTTTAGTAGAGTAAAAAGTAAAGGGATGAGGCCTAAACTATTAAAAATTGACAAATGACTCATTTCCATACGAGTTTTGTTCAAACGATGATTCATCGAACGCATTACGCATATGCTAAACACTTCTTGGAGACAAGTTATATTGGTTTACGACACTTCAATCAAACTTTACACATCAAACTGGATAACCGTTGTAGAAAAAGATTGTACGTCCCTTCGGTGAAGAACATGATTTGATAGTAAGATGAAAACAAACCAAATTCTACTAACATAAAATGTTTTAGAGCATGTGTTCGATTGTAATATGTTCTTTGAGTATGCAATCCTTAAATCTTTTAAATTTCATAGCCAAATAAAACAATTGACGTTAAAAGTATGTTAATTAATGAATGCCTTAATGAGTTAGGATCAAAAATATTAAAATGAGAATGATGAGATTTCACATGCATCTATAAATCTTTTAAAATTCGCCTTCCTATTTAAAATGTGTAGCTAGAAATCTTTCTCATGCGTTAATAATTATGTACTGATGAATTATTGTCTAATGTATTGCACATTGTATTAAACATTTTTACATGTTGCAAATTAATTCGTATTACATAAAATTACATTAAATGGTATCTTACAATACTTTAAAAGATAGAGAGTGCTCCATCCAATATATGAAAAATATAGATATAGAAATATATAGATATACCAAGCCCGTAATGCAAAGAACTCGTAACATTTAGCAATTGATCAAGAAGCAACAACACACTCTCCCAACTCCCTGACAGTGACAAGCTCCGTGTGTTGCCTCCTCCCGATCTAGACATTGTTGATCACAATGCTTCAAGTCCGACCATGTCTCGCTTCTACGCCTGCATACCTTCTTTGGCTCTTTTGTACCCATTAACAATAAACAACTTGTTAGAAATTGAAATAGGGTGTGATGATAATCTTAATCTCGGATATGTACTTAAATCATGTAAGGTCACTTTCCAAATAAAGTATTTCGGCTTTATTGATGTCCGGATACATGAAATCCTTATTGAGGTAATTCAAGAAAAATATTTTGTTTTTAGGCACAAAAAACAAAGCAAAATCACATATGAATTGTGAGTTTTTCGTATGCTATAATGACACCAAATGTAATTGTTAAGAAAGAGATTCTAAAGTTAAAAGCAATTAAATTCGGTTGGATACCAACAGTCACAACTATTTGGCCAACAATCACATAGGTTGGGAAAATGTGGGGATCAATGGGAGCAGGACCCCAGTAAAGGGCTCTGCCCCTTGACCCCTGCGTCTTTGTCGTGGTCGAAAACATATTAGCTCATTGGTCTCTTATTAACTCTTTGTCGTGAGGATCAACGAGTGTGCACTCCACATTTCCTTAACTCGTATTCGTGCATAATATAAAATCTCATTGGTCTATAGTAAATCACAATCGCCTAAAATAGTTGATGACACTAAAATCACCAACAAAACTTCTAAAAGTCGCTTTAAAAATATATAGTATGTTAGAATATGTGCATATCACAAATTCATATATGCCCAGAAAATACATGAGCCTATGGGTCACACGCGTTAACATGTTGAAACAATTAATGTAATCAATATATTAAAGTATTATATTAACATTTTACGATAAGTACATAACAATCATTAACTAATGTAGTTACTTAACGGTTGTTCAACTAACGGTAATTAAATGTTAATTTAAGGGACTTAATTATGACTAATTAGAGGAAGGATCTAGAATCCCTCCTTAACCCTTGTGATCAACCGAATATACAAAGAAAAGGAAAGAAGAGTTTTGTGACTTGTTCCCTAAGTTTTGATTAGCCTATATAATGAACTCTATGATTCATTATTTACTAATCTTGAAACCCTAAGTAAACTAAAGCGTCTCTTCTTCTTTTCTCTCCTCCCCTTGGCCGATCGTGTACCACCCCCTACAAGGGATTGCTAGTCGATTTTCTAAGGGTAAAACAAGTGCTTTGTTTTGCTTATCGTGATTCAACTTGCATTTGAATTGTATTGCTATTAAACGTGATTGTATGTAGACCATAGAGGGTTTTTACAATAAAACCTTTATTGTTTTCGTGTGGTCTCAAAAGGATATTCGTATCCGTGTTCTTGATGAAATCCACTACAACAAAAGGTAAACAAGGTAGTTTATTATGTTTATGTTTATTAGTTGTATGCTATACATGAACTTTATATCCATTGTGTTTACTCATGTATATTACGTTTTTAATATGCTTATATTCAAACACTGGCATCACGAGCCGATGTATAGTGTAGTTAATTACATAAAAAAGGTAAAATTGGACCTTCAACATATGATTCACTACCATATAATATGTTGCTTACACAATATACAGATATAGCAGAGAGTTTGTTTCGCCTAATGCTCGTACTTAACAGTTAACACGTCCCTCTAGTTTAGCTACCTTGTGTTGCTTTGATCTAATTACTTAGTGAAGCAATAACTCCTAATCATCATACAATACTATATGGACACTTCAAGTTTAATACTACGAACATGAACATCACCATAGCTATACATTTTACAGCTAACTACATATAAAAGGACATAAAACATAACAAAATCACGAAATAAATATTATATGAGTACAATACAAATCTAACATGTATCATTTTCAAGTAAAGATTACATAATTACTGATTACATACATACCACATCAATACAAGAAGCACCATTTAATTCAAATATTAATCACATTAATTCACAACACTCAAAGATGATATATATCAAGCAACTAAGCAAGCAAACATATAAAAAAATATACAAGTGAGCTAAACACAGTAATATTAACTAAATAGATATTGTGATTACCTGACCATAGAGAAGAACTTCGACTTCTTGTATAGGGTTTGAAATCGACTTGTGTAGAAAAATGAAAATCATAGGCCATGATTATATACATGAATGATCAGCACAATTTTAGGGATTGTCTTTAAAACGACAACAATTGCTTTACCAATTTACCAAAAATACTTGAGATTAAACGAATGACATAAATTGTTTTACCAATTTACCAAAAATATTTGAGATCAAATGAATGTAATATATTGTCTATAAATAAAGAGTTGAATATGTTACATGCTCGGGTCGGGTTGGTTACCCGCAATTAGTGAAAAGCATAAACCGAAACCGCCCCATTATAACTCGGTTTTTTCCGGTTTCGGTTATCGGTTTTTTTTTTCCGGATCAAGCGGTTCGGCTCGATTTCTCGGATTTTTTGAACACCCCTACATATAGGTTGAGAGGCATAACACTCGCTCCTAGTGTTACCAGTGACATGCCTAAAGAAAACGCCCATATTTGCAGCTGTATCACTAACATTCTTAAAACCTTAGCATGCCACATGCCGAAAAGAAGGGGCTATCATCGTCAAATACTGGCAACGGCTGTAACCACAACGCAAATGTGCTAAAATAACCACACAGACACACGATCTTCACATGCCAATAATAAGCATGTAGCAGAACAAAGCCAAAAAAACCTCCGTGGTTGCGTCACAATAAACGCCCCGCCAAGATGAGGCATTTTTCACACTTTAAGCAATTTCAGTAACATAACCTGGAACCAAACAACCTCATTAATTTTACAACCAAAAGAGAATTTTTCTTAACCCAAAATCTAATATGTTTATCCACACATTTATTAAATACCAATTTATTTATAAAAAAAAAAACAAATTGTTTTTTTTTTTTTGCATACCTGAATTTGAAGTAAGACAGAGAAGCATTCCATTCCAGAAGAGCTTCTTTTTTCCGGTTCTAAAACAACTTGGGCGAAATAGGGTTTTACCGGGAAACCATAACATGCCATCACCAAATGCCCAACAACAACAAAACGAAACCCTAATTTAGGTTTTCAAGAAATAAAAAAAAAATAAAAAAAACCCCAAACCGCGTGTACCCTCTTATTTATCTACCTCCACCATTTCATACCATTTTGATACCGGATAAGAAAATAGAATCAAAAACGAAACCAAATCAATTTCGGAAGAGAGCTAAAACTGTGTTCTAACACAATTCTGGAACTGTCTTGGGGCGACGAAAGAGATGGAGCGTTATTAAAACCACAACAGGCCTAAAAGAAGGGGCTACACTTAACAGGCCCAAACATAGCCCAAGTCCACACACAGTCAAATAATTTCTTCAAAAATATCACGCCTCCCAAACCAATCTATTTAACACTTTATAGATCTGTTCTTCAAACGCAGGGGGTGTGTTTTGTATTTATTTTTTTTGGTCTCTTTGCACGTTTTCTCCCACGTTACAACGGTAACGTGCGTTACAAGTAATGTGCGTTACAAGTAACGCCACCCAAAACGTTGTGAGAGCTAGTTTTGGATCCTTAATGAATTCGGTGAGAGGGATTGAAGATATAGGTGAGAACTTTATGCTGGACATATTTTCAAGGCTTAATGTGAGGGAAATAATCTACTGCAAGTGTGTATGCAAAGCGTGGCGAGAGCTAGTTTTGGATCCTTACCTTATGAATAGGTGGTCGAAGAATAACAAGAGACCTAGTCTAATGATTCATGATGTCAAATTCTCAGAAAGAGGAGATTTAAATTGGATAGAGATCCAAGAAGAAGAAGAAATTCTTGATACTGAAAGAATTCATAATGTCGATTTGTATGCTCAAAGGGGGCCAATGAATATAAAGTTATAAGGATTTGCGATTTAAATGCGTCTGGCTCTGAAACTCAAGTTGAAATTGAGGTTTACACCCTTGGCACCAACCGCTGGAGAACCTTACAACCACAAGACCACTACAACAATGTTGGCCACTATATGACTTCAGGTTTTTTTTTTTGATGGTCGTCTCCATTGGATTAATGTTTGTGGTCGTTGTGAACTCTTTGTTTTTGAATTAGACAAAGAGACATTCAACTTATTTCCTTCACCTCCTCCAGTATATGAACATCAAGCAGAAAAAATAAACCACTCAACTTTGGGAGTTTTAAAAGGTTGTTTAAGCCAGTATTGTTGGTATCCTTCTTTTCAGTTCTCCGTTTGGGTCTGAAATGAGGCGCAAAAGTGGATACACTGAAATGAGGCGCAAATTCTAACCGTGACCTATTATGAATGATATGTTTTATAATAAGTTATGATGTAATATTATGCATGCAATTCGTATGTATCTATACCACTTGTAAATTTTTGAAAATAACGTTTATCGTCGAACAATATTCTTATAACGTCTTGACAATTTATAAATTACTTTATAAGTATATACGTTGAAATGATATCCTACGATAGTCACTTAGTGATTTATTATGAAATTATAACTTTTCGTCGTAAAACAATGTCATTTGACAATTTCATGAAAGTGACTAAATGGCCTCGAAAAACTAGTCATAAAATGGTGAATATTGAGTGTTAGGAAACAAACTTAACGGTTTTGGAAAGCTTGTATCATTATCTTAAAGTCTTAGCTTTTAAGTTTTATCATAGAGGTCTCGATCATGGAGAAAACATAGGTAAAGTAAGTACTTGTATCCAAAATATTGTTTAAGAGTGGTTTTCGGCAAAGTTTGAGTGACCGTATTTTATTAATTACAACTCCGTTTGACTAACGGTTGGACATTTTGGAAAATAGGCTAAGCGAACTTAGTTTTACTAGAAGAGATCTTTTTATAAAAAGTATTACATCAATGTTAAAAACGACCCTCAACATGGTCATTCGCGGCCTTAATGTTTGTCTATTAGAAAATATATTGTGTGTACTGAACTTTCAAAATTCAATTATTGTGTGTATTTTGTGACCATTTTACCCTTAATTTTATCAAAATTTGAAGGGTAAAATGGTCATTTTACATGGCAGAATAGTCACAAAATGCACATAATGATCAAAATTTGAAAGTTTAGTACATACAATAAGAAAAAAAATAGTTGGCTACACACAATCACATAAAGTGTCAAGTTCGATGCATTTTTTTTGTCATTTGCCCTATATAAAATAGTTACGGCAACTTTGTTCAAACGCGTGTAATGTAATCGTTACAAGTCCGTTTTCTACGTTTTATATGTCCTTAGCTTTGTGTTAAAGTATACTAATATATTTTTGATAAGTCGACACATTTAATAACGCTTAAGACTCATTTTTGACTCGTAAAAGTTGATACAACATCTTTGAATTTTACAAGATTATAGTTTTCAGTCGTTAAACTTGAAAATAGCATAACTTCTTCGTTATAACTCCGCTTTTAACCCATTCAAGCGACCACGTTTTCGTTTTAAAGTATATTTTCTAAATATCTAGCCCAAATTTTTTTATCAGCGTCGAAATTTCCGAATTCACGAAATGACGGACCACTTTTATATAGTTGTCGAAATGAGTTTTTCTCACAGTAAAACTTATTCTAACCACTTCAAACCAATGCCAAAGCTATTCTAAACCTACATACACCTTCTTAGGGTGTTATGGGTTCCTAGATATCATCAAAAGTGGTATGTTTCAAGGAGTAATTATAGGATGATATATATATATATACTTATAGCACTTAAAAACAATTAAAGTGGTATAGATAACCATATAACTTGCATGTTTTTCTCAAGCATGATAAAATGACCAAAGTATGAATATGAAATATAAAAATGATCATGAAATGCTTACCAGTTACTTGATGAGGTTTAAGGAACAATGGTTTATCCTAATTACCCTAGGTTTTTATTTCAAAACCTTACTTAAGAGTATACTATAGTTGTGAAAATAACTTGACTTGAAAAATTTATGAACTTCTTGCTTGGGTCTTCCCTTGGCCGGTTCTATGAAGTAAGGATGGAGAGAGTATTTTTTTTTCACTCTTGATATTATGCTTGTATGTGTTGTAGAAGTAACATAAAATAATGTAAGTATAATGCATACTTAGGATATTTAGTACTCAAATGTAGTTGAGTCATCCTCTTTGTCGACAAGCCCAAAAAAAATAATTATATTGTATTTTGAGTAGCTAAATACATTTGGGTAGAAGTAAAAGTGATGTTGTTTAAGGATAATTAGTAACTTGTGTATCTCATAATAGCACTTGAAAACCAATTGAGACTCAAGGTTAGAGGTATTAGATGTGATAATGGGACTGAATTCAAGAACAAGCTAATGGATGAATTTTGTGCCAACAAAGGGATCAAGAGGAGTTCGACATTGCAAGAACACCACAGCAGGAATGGTGTTGAGAGAGAAAGAATAGGACTTTGATTGAAGCGGCTAGAACAATGCTTGCATTCACAATTACCTATTCAATTATGAAATCAAGTGTAACTACTGCTTGCTTATGTAGTAGTGTCGATCACCAAACCTTAAATGAAGACACCTTATGAGTTCTTGATGGGCCAAAACCCAACATTCATTTTATGAAGCCTTTTGGATGCCTCAACAATTCTAAATACAATTGATAACTGGGAAAGTTTGATGGCAAGTCGGAAGAAGGATATTTATTGGGATATTGTACCAACAACAAGGGATTTAGAGTGTACAATGAGTCACCAAGAAGGTTCAAGATTGTCTTCATGTTGAATTTTAGAAGATCAAGAAAATCGAGAAGGGTAAAGGTCCCGATTGGATGTTTGATCTTGAAGTTTTGACTCCTTCATGAACTATGTACACATTAGAGAAGAAAATCAACCTGTACACAATGGAGAAGATTTCTCGGTATGTTGTTCATGGAGTCCATATTAGACCCGATCTTTGTTCGATGAAGAACCCATACAGTTGATCCAAGCAAAATCTTGATGAATCAAAATCCTCACTATCTACCGAGGATCAAGCTATACAAGAGGAACTTAATCGGATGCTTTTCAAGATGTAATAGCACATTCTTATAATGATGATCAAAGAAGAGGTTATGAAGAAGCAAAGAAAAGAACAAGGCGCATAGTTCTATCACAATACTTTGGGTGTGATGCTTTCGATCAAAATCTTGTTGCATCTGATGTGACACTTTGGATGATTTGGATGATCCTACCATGCCTGGCTTAGAAGATACTGATGATGAGTTTGAAGATGAAGGTATTTTCTCAGATTCCAATGAAGATGCTGATTTTACAAATTTGGGTGATAATCTCGAAGTTCTACAGACTCCTATAACAAGAGTTCATAAGAATCATCCTACTGGTCAAATCATTAGACCTTCTACATCAGGAGTGCTAACAAGAACCAAGGCTAAAGGTTTTACTCAGCCTCATAATGCTTTACTCAGCTTTGTGTATGAACAAAATAGGCTGAATCATAAGGATCATCAAACATGCATGTTTACTTGTTTTATCTCTCAAGAAGAACCCAAGAATATTGCTCAGGCATTAACTAAAGAAATTTGGGTTGAAGCTATGCAAGAAGAACTTCTTCAATTTAAACTTCAAGAAGTTTGGGTACTGTGTGATCTACCTGATGGAAAGAAGGTCATTGGTACAAGATGGGTGTTCAGAGTGAAGAGAGATGAAAGAGGGAATGTCATCAAGAACAAGGCAAGGTTAGTAGCTCAAGGCTACTGAGACAAGAAGAAGGAGTAGATTATGATGAAGTATTTGCTCTCAGCAAGGATTGAAGCAATTGAATCTTCCTTGCTTTTGCATCATATATGGGATTTCAGGTTTATCAAATGGATGTCAAGAGTGCCTTTTTATATAGCAAGATCACAGAGGAGGTGTATGTTAAACAACCTCCTGTTTTGAAGATCCTGCACATCCAAACAAAGTATACAAGGTGGTTAAGGCTCTTTATCGCCTTCATCAAGCACCTAGAGCTTGGTATGAGAGTCTCTCTACTTTCTTATTGCAACATGGTTACAGGAGGGGAGCCATTGGCAAGACTTTGTTTATCAAGAGAGACAAAAAGGATATCATGTTGGTTCAAGTATATGTTGATGATATCATATTTGGAGCTACCAAACAGTCCATGGTTAAGGAGTTTGAGAAGCTGATGCAAAATGAATTTCAAATGAGTTCAATGGGTGAGTTAACTTTCTTTTTGGGACTTCATGTTAAGCAATCAAAGGAGGGAATTTTCATAAGTCAAGACAAGTATGTATCTGACATACTTAAGAAGTTCAATTTTGATGTTATGAAGCCAGTTACTACACCTATTAAATCTATAAACTCATTGGGCAAGGATGAAGATGGACAACTGTTGAAGTCAAGCTATGCGGATCCATGATTGGATGTCTTATGTATCTCACCGCATCTAGGCACGATATTATGTTTGTTGTTTGTCTATGTGCAAGATATCAAGTCTCACCTAAGGTCTCTCATATGAATGTAGTGAAAGCGGATTTTTAGTTATTTGAAACAACAACCTAAGTTGGGGTTGTGGTATCCATGAGATTCACCTTTTCACTTGGAAGCTTTTTCGAGATAGTGATTATGCGGTGATAACTATGATGAAGATCAACAACTGGAGGTTGCCAATATCTTGGAAGAAGATTAGTCTCATGGCAATGTAAGAAGCAAACTATTGCAACAACATCCTCTCATCAAGAATATGTGGCTGCGCAAGCTGTTGTGGACAAGTTTTGTGGATGCAGAATCAACTCTTGGACTATGGTTTCAACTTCAAGAATACTCCTATCAACATTGATAATGAGAGTACCATTTGCATTATGATGAATCCAGTTTATCATTCCAAGACAAAGCACATTCAGATTAGGCATCACTTCATCAGAGATTGTTATGAGCACAGGCTCATTAATGTTGTCAAGGTTCACACGGATGATAGTGTAGCTGATTTACTCACCAAAGGCTTTTATGTTTCAAGATTCAATCACTTGGTGGTAAGCATTGGCATGATTAATTACTGAGTTACATTTGAGGGGAGGACTATTTAGTATTAGTATAGTCCTATGCATTGCTTGAGGGGAGGCAATCTTATGTTTATTTGAAGTGTTTGCTATTGTAAAGAGGAGAATGGGAAAGTACTGCTTTTAGGTTTTATGAAAGTACTGCTTGGAAAGTATTGCACACTTGGAAAGCACTGTTTTTCTTATCAACGTACTGTTCCAATGGTAATATTGAGGGGTAAACTTCACTAACGGTAACTTTGTTATTAAGGGCTGCGATTTTTTTAAATCTTACCTATAAATAACTACTCTCAGAATTTCCCTCTCATACTTATATCTTATAATCTTTTCCATATTTCTCTCTCTTTCACCTATATTATTTATCAAATCACTTTCTTCATAAACAAATCATCAATGGCAAATCGACATACAGTTTCGAAACACAACATGGTGGCGAATTTAGAGAAAACTGAAGCTAATGTCATCTTCCATGACATCATTGACTTTCTCACTGGATCTCTAATTAGTTATGCGCTTTTAGTGGAAATTGAGCCATGGATTCAACAGTTTTGGGCAACTGCTAGGGCTCATATGGAGAATGATGCTTCGTATATTCAAGCTAAAGTTGCTGGGAGGATAGTAAAGGTTTCTGAAGCTTCAATTCATGAAGATTTATTGTTTGATGATGAAAAAGGGGCTGTTCATTTTGATAAGCAATTGATTTGGGATACATTCAGAGACATTGGGTATGAAGGGTCCTTAACTTAACAAACTTTCAAGAAACCCTTATTTAGCCCACACTGGAAGTATTTAGTTCATGTATTGCTTCATTGTATTAGTGCTAAAAGTAAATCATGGGAGCACTTTGGTTCTAACATAGCATATGCTATAGTGGGATTGGCTACAAATCGAATTTTCAACTTTTCAAGGCTAATCTTAGATGGAATGCTCTCACACATCTCTCATGGTTCCAGATGGTTGATGTATCCAAGATTTATTCAAGTGTTCTTGAATAAACAGCTTAAAGATGTACCAAAGCCTACTAATCTACTACCTGTTGTGGTACAACCAGCCAAGATTTTCACATTTATGGCTAGGAAAAGTGATCTATTCACTGGAAGGAACACTCCATTAACCACTTCAATGATGGAGGTTGTTCAAGCATTAAGAGATGAGGCTGCAGAGAGTGATGACAGAGAAGGTACTGCTTCAACACAAGGTACTGCTTCTCAAGGTACTGTATCACAGGGTACTGACTCACAAGGTACTGCTTCACAAGGTGCTGAAGTTGAAGAAGATATTGCAGTTTTACCTCCACAATCTCCACAAGTTTATGCTCATGATTCTCAACAAGAAGAACACCCACCATCCTCTCCTAATGATTATACTTCAACAGATGGGCTTCAAACATCTGGAGGAGATGTGGCATCTGAGGGTACAGTTCTTAACAATTATGCTTTATCAAGAGAATTGACTAGATTGAAGAAATATTATGAAGATCAGGCTACATAGATTAAGCAGTTGAAGCTTAAGTTTAGAAGACTCAAGAAATTTGTCTGGCCATTGGTTCAACATCATCGTTTATGGGTCAAGTCTCAAAGAAAGCAAGGCAGGCCAGTTAGGCAATTTAAGAAGACCACCAAAGGTAAAAAGGTTCAAAAACAATCTTCATTCCAATTGGGGAGGAAATTGGAAGATAAGAATTTGAATGGAGAAGCTGAACCTCAAGGTACTAAAGAGCAAGTCAATATTGAAAGTACTGAGGAAGAAAGACCTAAAGTTCAAGGTACTGCTGATCAAAGTACTGCTTTTCAAGGAACTTATAGGCAAGAGTTAATTACACCAAGGAGGTTAGATTTTTGAAGAGGAAGCTGGTCCTTCAACTGTTATATATGAAGAGGAAGCTGGTCCTTCAACAGTCATACCAGAAAAGGAAGCTGATACACCCAAATCTATACACACTGCAAGTGATGATGAAACTATTGCTGAGATCTTGCATGATTTGTCAAAGCCAAGGGGTGTTAGCATTCTAGGAGTTACAAAAGAACAACCACAAGCTTCTCAACCTTCTATAGATCCAAAAGATAAAGGATAAGGTAAATTGATTGAAACAAAGAAGAAAAAAAGCTTACCTTGGCATATATAAGAGCAATTGAAGTTGCTAGGAATGAGGAAGCAGCTAGAAAGGTACAAGCTGAATTGAATGCTAAGGTTGCTAATGAAGAAGCTAAAAATGAAGAAGCAGCTAAGAAGTTGCAAGAAGAATTGAATGCTGAAGCTACTGTACCATTAAAGACACCTATTCCTATTTCTGCTCTACCAAGAAGACCAAATCATGCTAAGGACAGAAATGCAATGATGGCTTATTTAAAAGGTCAAGGGTATATTGGATTGCAGAAGTTGAATTATTTTGAGATGAAAGAATTATATGAAGCTGTTAGAGAGGCTTATCAGAAGAATGTTGAGAGTATCAAAGATTTTAAAGATGATGATGCTTGGAAAAAGGATGATAGAAAAGGAAGCTTAAAAAGAAAAAGAACAACTGAAGTTGAAGATGCACAACCATCAAAGAAGGTTGAATTAATATCTGATACTAATGATGAACTAAGGAATTACTTAAGAGTAGTAGAATTTGAGTATTCTAAAGATGATTCTGAAATGAAGAAGAACAAGTCTCAAATAACTTCTTTTGATGTTGTAGAATCAAAGGATGGAAATTATCGATGTTTCACAGAGAAGATGAAAGCTTCAGAGTGTTCAATATGTTATGGGATCTTTTGCATATAATAGATAGAGTGGATTTATTTCATTTATATCATTTGGTGCGAGAATATTTTGAACAAATTCCATCAGAAGGAATTGGTTTAATCTTTCTTGGAGATCTCACAACTTGGGAAACTGAAGAATCAAGCACTGATGAGATTTGGAAAAATCAAGAAGATTGGGAGATTATCAGCTGTAGATTCTTTGAAGAATCTGGAGTACATGTTCTAGAGTTGGAAGATGGGACTATGATTCACATGTTAGCAGACAGAACATATCCGCTTACATCTGATCTTATGAGGAGAATGCTAGAGCATGGTATGGAAGTTGAAGAAGATAATGAAACTGCTCTTATGGTCATCAAATTGTTTATCAGATGGACTACTATGGCTGATGATGATGAATAACGGTATGAATCTTTATTGAATAAATTATTTTTGAAATATCGATACTTTATTCAAAATCTGGCTGATCAAACAATACTTTCATCAAAGTCTCGCTTGCGACTTTAAACCGATTAATGATTTTGAAAAGAAAACTTTTGTTAAGTGACAAATATTTAGAAACTAAGGTTAAAAGAAATAAATGGTTTTGAGATGGTAACAACAATAGGTTATCAATCCACCATGGTTACAAAAGGATTGGCTAATCCATGAGCAAACGGCTCGGTAAAGATATCTCAAATCCGTTTTATAGTTGACAACTTGCTAATAAGTTGTATGGTAATCAACTCACCATATCGATGAAATGTGAAGAGTTGGCTAGCCCACAAGAAAATGGCTTGTGGTAAAGGCTGTGGAAAAACCATTATATGGTAATTAGTTCACCATGGATGAAAGAACTAACTAGTCCAAAAGGGTACAACTTTTGGTAATGACAAATCAAATCTGTTGATAGCTGATGATTTGCTAAAAATCATATGGTTATCAATGTACCATGGTCTTATACACCAAAAACATTTGGCTACTCCAGAGTTAATGGCTTTGGTAAAGAGAAATCAAAATCCATTAAATTTCAATGATTCACCTCTCACAGGAGTTTATACACCTGGAAGTGATGAGAATAGATTGCAACTTAAACCGAATTAATGTACAAATTGTCATATGTTCTTGTGTTCTTTGAAAAGATGGAGCTTCTTGAATGATCTTGTAAAGAATTATTTCTAAAGAAAACTTTAATAATGATGATATAAGCACGAGACTACAAAGATACAATCTAAATACAAAGACACAACCTTTCCTTGAAGATGGAGAAGTTAAAGATAAATTTACAAAGGAACTTGAAGTCAAGCAAGTAGAATTCAAGTTAGGGAGGATTGTTGGGATATGAAAGTCTTGAAGAATGACAAAGTCTTGCTAAAGAAAAAGTCAAAATAATCACGTCGAAGTCAAAATCGCAAAGCTAAAGAAGCGCTATATTCGTTTATGGAAAGCTTTGTTATTCTAGAATATTCTTTGTTTAGATTACTTGTCGTACAAGGTTACAAATTGTAAACCGACTAGGGTTATCCTTAAGCCTATAAAAGGACCCCTAGATTGGCATTAGAGATACGACTTTTAGAGAATTCGATATTAGTGTTTTAGAGTTGTTTTAGAATCTGCATAACAAGCAGATTTAGAGTTATTAATAAAATCATTGAAAGTTAAAGTTATATTCTTCTTAGCTTTGTTAAGTAAATTCCGCATACTTAATAAAGTTTGCTCAGTGTTTCATTGTTAATAACTTAGGATTTATCCAAGGTTGTTAAAACCTTAACAAGCTATATAGTTAGTTTGGTTAGAGTACATCGATCCAACATATATGTATACTGTTTAAAGCATGAAATAAAGTGTGTCAATCAATAATTAAAATGTGCAAATCACCTCTTTTAAATAAGCAATAGGTTTAAAATGTACAAATAAGAATTTGTATACTTATTTTATTCCTTTAAGTTTTCCACCATTAAATCAGACTTTGCGCTATAAAACTTAAAGTTGGATATAAAACGACAATAGCAATAAACACCATGGCAAAAGTTCAATATATATCTCAAATTTATCATATATCCAATGAAGCAATAATAGCCATTCATTTTTCTAATCAAAACAAAAAAAAAAAACTTTCACCTGTAACATATTAGTTTTCACAAACACAAAATCACAACCACAAGCATTCGAATGAGTATAGTTCTAGAGAGAGAAAGTGGAGAGAAATGAGAACTTCTAGTAAGAGAAAGAAAAATGAATTATGAAGCTCCAACCCTTTGCCTTGCTAGGTAAAGGGTATTTATAGTGTTTTACAACATACGCCACCTACAGGCTGTTGATCAGGCATACAGTGGGCAAAGACCCCCGTCCTCCACGGTGTTACTTATCTAACTAGTAACTATATCTAAACGACTAAGACTACGAGCTTTCTAATGAATACATATACTTGAGGTGACTGAGTCTTTAACTGCCGGATTTTCTAAATCCCAACAATCTCCCCCTAAGAGAGGTCACCTCAGTTACAAACAGATATTACATTTTGCGTGTTCTTAGATTCTTGATTTAAGTTCTTTGCTCTGTAGCTCGTAATATTTGATTCTTCATATTTCGCATGTTTTGTACTTCAAGTGGAGGTCTTTAACTGATCCATTGGTTATTCTTGGAGCCTTCTTAGAGATCATCAGCCACAGTAAATCTCTTGACTCATCCTTTGTAGTGTTGCCTTCATGTGATGTTTGTGACTTTGGACCGACATGCTCACATTATTGGATCATGACATCTTTTCATCAGAGTTGCGGAAGCTTCTTTGGATCATGATATTTGCATTAGCGTAGCGGAAGCATAGCATGCTGGTATCAAAGTGAAAGCAAACGTCTCATGATTATATCAAATCAAAAGAGTGTAGACGATCACTTGTCATAATTTCTTTGAACGTGAGTGTGATGTGTGAGCATGCGGTTATTGATTGACTTCTCAATTCTGATCAGCTGCAACCGTCCGATGTTCCTGTAAACAACAGTTAGCAATAAAACACATGAAAGTGTCTTTGTTCACTTTCGTTGAATAAGGTTGCAAGAACCATGGTTCCCTGTTGATCAGTATAAATAATGCCTGTGATCATATAGAATTCCGAAGAATCTCTTTGATAGGGTTTCGCAGCTGAACTAGCCATTCTCAAACCGGAGTGTCCCAAAGTAGACAACACGGTGAGTAAACCAGCGAATTGAGATTCACTGATTGATGAAAAATGATTTGAAAAACCAATAATGTATTGCTTAAGAGAAAGAGTTTTGCAATACGACGAAGGTTTTAGAAGAAAAATCAAGTTTCAATCATAAATACCCCTTTAATTTTGGAAAATTAATACACATTCGATGCGCTAGAGAAAAGAATTGTTAAGCACAACGAATGGTTTTTCAAAGGTATCCGTCAATCCATTTCTTTGACAAAGGTTGATTCGAAAGTGAATCGCCCCATTGTTTCTATCCAGTTTTCACAAGTTTAACTCTTGAAGAATCTCACATGTTGATTCGCGCAGAAGGCGCGTTTGGGGTCAAAGGAAACTTCCTTTTCTTCGAGCAAGTTTTTCAACCTCCTAGGTAGTGAACCTAATCGTTGTAGTGTAGTCTTGGGTAAGCCTCGGGGATTGATACCGTTCTTTAGGAGAATAGGAATGCTAGTAAGAAATATATGACGAGAAGGTGGGGGTTGAGGATGATTCTTTTTTTTTTATTTTATTTATTTATTTTATATTTTTTTTAATCTTTTTTAGGTTTTTTAGAAAGCTAAGGTAAATATCTCGGGGCAATAGGTTTGGGGGTGGTACTTCTACCGATTACTCTACTGTAACTAATTATCTAATTACTACGGGTAGCTGTGTCTAATTGAAGTGTGCTCGTATGATTATTAAAGATGTGTTCACCTAGATACTATTACTCGCTAGTTATCTTTTATTGGTCGGTTGTGTTGTTACGTCCTTTATCTTAACACGTTGTATTCCTAAAGGTCATAGGGTATGCGTGGTCCCTAGTTCTTTGAGGTTATCTCTCGTATATGACTCACGGAGTTGGCAAGCCTAAGCTATCTCATCCATGAACCATATCATCGTAAAGCATACTCAAGCATTAAATACAACGAAGATACCTAGTCGCATTCTAAGCTAATGTCAATTAAGACAAGAAACAACCTAACAATAATCAATAACTAGGTTTCATAGATCTAAGCAAATATACAAGTAATTTAGCTAGACATGATAGACAAGCAAGCATACACACAATCAATCGAATATGAGATAGACATAATGATAATTTGGATTAATAAACTTATCTCGATGTGTAAAATAGGGTATGGGACCCTAAGATACTGTCCAAGTCGGACTACAAACGAATTAGGGTTTTCCCTCCAAAATTCTACCTCTTAAAATACAGAAAAATCAAATTCTATATATAGATTTACAATCGCGACGACATCACCTTTTGCATGGGACGCCGTCAGCTCGCCGTCATTAGGGTTTCGTCTGGCCAAGTCATCGATGGGACGGCGTCACCTTAGAGTTGTGACGCCGCCAGTATTTAGTTGGGACGTCGTCTTGATTCTAGATCTGGGCCGTCTGGGTTGAAAATTGTGAGTGACGCCCTACATTTTTAAAGCGTGATGCCGTCAGGTTATGTGACCAAAATTTTCACTGAGCCATCGCGTGCATGTTTTGATCAAGTCTTCATAAAGGGACGGCGTCGCCCTTTGGATGGGATTCCGTCAGGTACTGTTGATCAGTCTTGAGTGGCTTCGATCTTGACTTTGCCATTTTCTTCATGTATTTGCTCCTGTTCATCCAAATATGCTTCATTCCAACATTTTGCTTCCGAAAGACCTAAAAGTAAAAGGAGCGAAATTAGCGATATGAGATATAAAATGTGTCGAAAAAAGGCTTAAATGACCCCCTAAAAGCGTATGTTTTAAATCCATATCAAATATCCCTACACTTGGTATTTGCATGTCCTCAAGCAAATGTGCTTTTGACTAATCAGTTTATAAGTTAAGGGGCATGAAGCATTGGTTTAAAATAGTTCATAACAAGTAAAAGCGCCACAATAGTCATAACAAGCACGAAAATTATATACTAGCACCTCACAAGTAGTGTTTGGATTCTCTCATCTCTCGGGTTTATATGAAATATAACATGAATGGAAATGGAAGATAAACACTCATTACCTGGCATAGTACATTGATTACAATAAGCTTGAGAATAGATCAAACCTCCACCGCTTTGGCATAAGCACCTAGGAACAACTATCTAAGAGGTCTTTACAAGGGTTGTAACGTTAGGCTTAAAGTAGGGAAACAAAGGGTTTTGTTGGATAGGGGATATTTAGTGGTGGCAAGTCAAAAATCTTATGTTACAAGCATGAAAAGCGTGGCGTTGCTAAGCCAAGACTCGACTCACTAAAATAGATAACTTGAAACAATACAAACATAAATTTAAATACATGAACATAAAGATAGATGTAGGATGGTAGCCCGTATGTTTTTCTTCATTTTTTTCATTTTTTTTGAACACTTTCTTCTTTTTTTTTGATTTTTTTTCATACCTTTTTACTCTACCATCCTCTATGATAACATCAAAATATAAGGGATTTATAGGAGCATCCCTACATTTGAGTTTTTATTACTCTAACACTAATTGACCCGATTTGAAAAGATCAAAACACTTGGAGTATTTAATTATGTAGACAAAGGGAATTTGAATTAATAGTTCTTTTCCGTTACTCCATAAAATATTACTTTTACCCCTGAGTCCCAATCGTCCCAAAACTGTGTACAAAAGATATGACTCGACTTAGCAACCATGCAAGTAACTAGATATTTGAACTAAGGGTTAATAATTATAGCAATAATGCACTAAAGATGAGTGCATATAAGGTAGGCTAAGGTGATTTGGGTGTAAATTTGGGGGTGGATTGTAAACAATGCTCATCATTGATATTCCAGAAAACCAAAACATCACGAGAACCGCAAGGGTGTGGGGTAATTACTCAACCGATGTGGGAGAAGTAATTATAATACAGGTTTTAAACAAGGTTTATCCTAATGCCTCTTATCACTTAGTTATTCCTAACTACAAAAGTGTAGTCTCACTAGCGATCTCGGAATGCATTACAAAACAAGTTCTAGAATCTATTATACTACCGGTACACTCTCTAAGCATTAAAGATGAATGCTTTTATTCCTAAAGATCTGGAGGCAAACCTCACATTTTTGGGGTGGAATTTGAGTGGTAAACGATTTTTTTGCTAATCATATAATTACTATCCATGAGACGCTTTATTGAGACTAAAGTTTAGCTCGTAAATGTCATAAAAAATTTTAAATTTGGTGCTAAAATTTCCCTAAAGAATATTTCTCATAGTTTATTACACAAATTACCAAGGACAAGACAAATAATCAAGTGAGTGAATAGTTCCTAAGTTCCCATTTTATTCTCCCTCCCTACACTTACACTGAACATTGTCCCCAATGTTCCCCGAAAGTATCAAAGTTATGATAAAGGAAGGTAAGTAAGGAAAAGAAACTAGTACTCTCCTGATTAGCTCGGTAGGATACGTATGAAGTTGCGATTAAATCCTATTTCAAGAAGAATGCATAAGTAATAAGCTTCATCCAATGAGTATTTCTTCTTCTTGCCAAATATAACCTGCACACTTATAAGAAAACTGTAGGACCTTAAATCTATCAACCTTATCACTTTACCAAAGCAAACCAAACACTACGTAACCCACGTTACGCATAACATGTGAAACTCAAACACAAACTAAGAGTAGAAACAAATAAGGAAAGATGAGAAAGATGGTGACTTGATGTTATAAAACCGTGTATGTGTAGAGAGAAATATGAACACAAGATGTTGTATATTCCAAGGAAAACACACACACACTTTTTCAAGCACACCCCTCAAATGAGACTTTGAGGGGTTTATATAGTACAAGCACTAGATTCCTAAAAGGCTTGATAAGGTTTTAAAGGTACCATTTTGAGGGTCGTTTAAGTCCTTATTTGATCACTTTTGTATCCGTTATTGCTTAATATCGTTCCTTTTCACTTTTAGGTCTCTTGAAGGCAAAATCTTTGGAATGGCACTTATTTGACGAAAAGGCGCGAATATATGAAGAAAATGGCCAAAGTCGAGAATCGAGACACTCAAATATGCTGAAAGCGAATCGAAGGATGGCGGCGTCGGTGTCGGTGTGCGGCGCCGTCGGAGGATTTTGTGACGATCGGTGGCCAAAACCCTATTTTCAAGTGGCGACGTCGGGCTTTAAAGAGTAGGCCGTTGCTACTCGGGCGGCCTAGATGCAACCAGACGACGTCGAGAAGCTGAAGGACGGCGTCACGGACATAAGGTGGCGCCGTCGCAAGGTTAACGTGGCCAAGGCGAAACCCTAATGGCGGCGACACGCGGCGTCACGAAACATAAGGTGGCGCCGTCGCATATGTAATCTTATATATAGAATCCGAATTTTTCGGTTTTAGAGAGTCTTTTGGGTGAAAACCTAAAACCGAACCTAAGGTGTCTTGTACGAGTATTTTAGGGTTTTAAACCCTATCTTACATCAAGATAAGTATTTACTTCATTAATTCAATTATGTCTTTGATTATTTGTGTGTATGCTTGCATGTTCTCCATGTCCAAGCTAATTTATTTGTGTGTTTGCTTAGGAAGTATGAAACTTAATTATTGAATATTGATTGGTTGTTTCTTATCTTAGTTGATCAATGATCTAGTAATGCGATAGGTCATTCGTTGTGTATAATGCTTGATTCATCTTTGTGAACCTTAGAATATGATTACACGAGTAGTTGTAGGCTAAATTATCCAAAGAGTGCCTTAGAGTAAGAGTTTATCATCCTAGTGGGTTTTGTAGGCGAGACCCTTTGGTAAGTTCAAAGAGTTGGGAGAAAGCATACCTACAACTTTAGACACACAGCAACTAAGAATAAGGGCGTGACAACTCAACCATCAATAGGAGATAATTAAGGAGTAGTACAACCTAAGTAAACACATCTTTAAACTATCATACGAGCACACATTAATTAGACATAGACTCCCACAACCTTAGTTTAGATAATTAGATAATAGTAGAGTAATCGGTGAAATACCAACCCCCAAATCCAATACCGAGATTAGTACCTTTCCATTTCATAAAATATAAAAATACAAAAATAATCTTCCTCAACCTTAACCTTAGCGTAGTAACTTCTTACTAGCATTCCTATTCCCAGAGAGCGATATCAATACCGTGGCTTACCTAATTACTACACTACAACGATTAGGTTCCTTTGCCTAGGGTGTTATAAAACTTGCTCGAAGAAAGGAAGTTTCCTTGACCCGAGCGGCAGCGTGTGGCGTTATCAAGTTTTGGGCATTGCTGGGAATAGAATAGCTAGTTAGTAGTCCACCTCGTTTAGGTTCTTTGCTTGATTCCTATCAAGTAAATTTTTCTCATTTTAGCTTTCTCTTAGTCTATCCCCTTCTTCGTGACCTTTGTTCGTAACACCCATCACTTTTCATCATGGAGGATGATAACCAACCACCACTCATCAACCCACCACCAAATGACCCGCCAAGAGCCCGTACTCTTGGTGAATACTCAAGACCAAGCCACCTAGGCTATAGGAACACCATTGAGCTTCCGACCAAGCCCAAACTACGGCCTGCGATCCGGCACCATCCGGTTGGTGCAAAGCGGATGTGCATTCCATGGACTTCGTTAGAAGATCCAAATCGACATCGAGGATTTCCTCAAAATTGTCGATTCCATCGACCTTGATGCTACTACTCGGGAGACCATGCGCTGCGTCTCTTCCAATTCTCTACGGGACCAAGCTAGTAATTGGCTTGGCGACTTCCATGGCTCCATCTCAAGTTGGGATGATCTTACCTCTCGCTTCCTTGCTCAATTTTTCCCCGGGAGAACCACTAAACTTAGGCGAGACATCTTGGCGTTCCAATGACTCAAGGTGAGTCTCTTTACAAAGCATGGACTCGATTTAAGGAACTACTCCGTGAACTTCCACACCATGGCATTGATCTTTGGCTTCAAATCCAAATCTTCTATGATCATACCGATTTCATCACTCGACGATCCATTGATCGAGCCGCGGTGGAAGGCTCGGCGACTTTCTTGAGAGAAATCATGGGATATTATAGAGGAGCTTGCCGATCAAAGCTACGAAGATTGGGTGAATCTCCGAAACTCCGATTAACGTGGTTAATGCCATATCCACTCTTACGAATCCTCCGATACACTCGAAGAGCAATTGAGTGCCATCGAGAGAATTGATTATCTTATGGAAAGGCGAAAAGAGCCCCGTACAAATTCCTCGAGAGGTCGTCAAATCCGCCAACTCCACCAACCGCTCCACACCTTTTGGAGTCCCAGTCGCGAGCAAAACCCGAGTTCGAAAGGCGCTTCCGTTCTACTTCCCAATACCACTTTCACCAAGCTTCAAGGATCAAATGAGGAGTACATGGCGGCTCATACGGAGAGATTAGCGGTTGAAGAGGAGGTTTATAGGCGAGAGAGGAAATGCAAGCAAAATGAAAGAAATGATGAATTTGGTAATTGAATTTACCAAAACAAAGGTTCGAAAAAGTGCTCGTGAAACAACGATTGCCCTCCACTTCATTTATGCGCCGTTTCCATTATGCACGAGAATGCAAGGGTGAGATGTGGAAAAGCGAGGAAAGCACGAAGGAGGAGTGCATGCCTAATGATGAACACGAGACCATTGAGTACTACCTTAAGCACGAAATTAACAAGAAAACCATTGCAAACCAAGTAAACAACTTTAGGTACAATGAAGTTCTTAGGGAAGCTCTTGAAGGAAAATAGCGGAAGAAGAACACGACGCCTTACCTATGGAACCTCTGTATGAGTTGGTTATAAAAAACCGTTAACAAGAAAGCGAGACACCACGAGGAATTTCGTGATACCGGTTAGTATCGGTGACATGGATAATATAAATGCCTTGGCGATCAAGGGACCGATGTGAACATAATGCCATTGTCAATCTATAATAAGTTAACTAAGGAGAAACCAGCCAAGACCGACCTTAGACTTTCCTTAGCTAATCATACTTATGTCCACCCGTAGGAATCATTTGTTGATGTTCTAATTGAGGTAGCCAACATCGTTTATCCGGTGGATTTCGTGATCATTGATGTTGAGGAAGATAAAAGCGTACCCTCATTCTTGGGACGCCGTTCACGGCCACCGCCAAGGCAACCATCAAATGCGGAGAAGGCATCATGATACTCAGCGGGAAGAGTGCGCTAGGATACCCATCATCCCAAGATATCCTCTTAAGATCATGGAAATGATTACGGTGGAAATCGAAAAGCCCGGGCAACAATGTTAAGAAGAAGATGAATGGCGGGAAAAGGGCTTAGAGACTTTATGGTTCAAGGATTGTATGCGACGTTGTGGAAACCCGATAAAAGTTAGGCGACAATCCCACCTCGATACCTAAAGCAAAAAGGACCTAAGGAATTTCTAAAGGGAGAAAAAGTGCTATTGTATAGATCTCGGATAAGGGCATTACGAGGAAGAAACAAACCAAGATGGTTTGGGCCTTTCACGATTAAGGAGACCAATTTAAATGATAAAACCGTCACCATAATTGGCAGCGTTGGCAAGGAATCCACGGTAAGCATCTGACGCCTACACCCTTTCGATGGCGGAAAACAAAGGGTCAAGAGGCGGTGGTGAGGCAACGTAGGAGCACGACTATGAGTCTAGCTACAAGACTCTTAAATAAAGAAAAGCGCTTCGTGGGAGGCAACCCATGCTTAATTGTTTGCTTGTTAGTGTCATATATCTTTTATTAATTGTTTATCCTCATGTTTAAATTTGTAAAAATGCTTTATTTTGTTTTTAACCTCGTCTTAATTGCATATAAAGGTATTTTACATAAGGGATAAGTGTAGGGAGGATTACACACGTTTTCAAAAGCGTAAACATGAGAATAACAATTAACTAAAAGATATTTATGTTTGTTTGTTCGAGTCAAATGCTTGTATCGAGTCATAATGGATGTTTTGCAAAATTTTTCGATTCTAAAGATGTAAATTTTCGAATTTTTCGAAAATCGCAGACCGGTTTTGTCGGGATAACTGACGGCGTCGAGATTGCAACTGACGGCGTCGGGAAGGAGTAAAACATCAGATTACTTTTTCTCGTTTTACGAGCTACTTATAAATTTTGGAATTTTCGGTCTTAATTTTCTTAGAAATTTTGTAAACATCCATTCCACAAGCATTATATCCTAGTTTAAATCGAGTCTTATATATATTATTACCGCCGATTTTACTGCGAAGGTTTCGTTTGTTTTCTTCAAGTGTGCGGGTTTAGTTTGTCGAGAAGAAGTTACATAAGATTGGAAGGAGCTTTTCACGCAATAATTCTTCTTGAAAAGTTTAACCACCACTTTACGGATCTACCGAGCTAATCGGGGGTATTAGTTTCTTTCGTTTTAATTACCTTCCATTATCATAACTTTGATACTTTCGGGAACATTGGGGACAATGTTCGGTTTAAGTGTAGGGAGGGAAAATAAAGCGGGAACTTTGAAACTATGCTTATCCTTGATTATTTGCTTTGTCAATTGCATTTGCGTAATAAACCATGAGAAAATGTCGGTTAGGGTAATTTTGGCACCAAATTTAAAATTTTCATGACATATAGGGTGGGCCATTAGTCTTAACAAAAGCGTCTCATGGATAGGAAGTTGCATGACTAGCACAAAACCCTTTACCACCCAAATTCCACCCAAAATGTGAGGATCGCCCTTAGATTAGTAGGAATTAAAGCATTCATCTTCAATGCTTAGAGTGTGAACGGTAGTATATTAGATTCTAGAACTTGTTTTGTGATGCATTCGAGATCGCAAGTGAGGCTACACTTGTGTAGTTAGGAATAACTAAATGATAAGAGGCATTAGGATAACCCTTGTTTGATACCGTAATATAATTACTTCTTCCATATCGGTTGAGTAATTCCCCACACCCTTTGCGTTGTACTCATCTTTAGTACACGATACCCTAGTTAACCCCTCGAGCCTATCCTTTTCGCGGTTCTCGTGATGTTTGGTTTTCGGAATATCAATGAAAACATTGTTTACACCACCCCAAATATACACCCAAATCGCCTTAGCCTACCCTTATGCACTCACTTTTAGTGCAAATGTTTGTTATCACCCTAAACCCTTAGTTCAATTATCTAGTTGCTTGCATAAGTTGCTAAGTCGAGTCATATCCTTTGTATCTGATTTTGGGACGATTGGGATTCATGGGAAAAGTTAAAGTTTATGAAATGACGGGAGGGGGCGTTAAATTCAAATTCCCTTTGTTTGCATAATAATGTACCCCAAGTGTTTTGATCTTTTCAATTCGGGTCAAATTAGTGTTAGAGTAATAAAAACTCAAGTGTAGGGATGTGCCTATAAATCCCTATCATTTTGATGTTACCATAGAGGATGGTAGAGTAAAAGTGTATGAAAAAAAAAAAAAAAAAAAAAAAAATAAAAAAAAAAAAAAAAAAAAAAAAGTGTAAAAAAAAAAAAAAAACATACAGCTACCATCCTACATCTATCCTTTAAATTTATGTTTGTTTATTTCCGTTACCTAGAGTTTTAGAGTGTCGAGTCTTGGCTTAGCAACGCCATTCTTCGTATGCATTTAACATAGAGATTTTGACTTGCCACCACTAAATAGCCTATCCCACCAAACCCTTGTTTCCTACAGTAAGCCTAACATTACAACCCTTTAAAAGACCTCTTTGATAGTCTTTCCTAGGTGCTTACGCCAAAGCGATGGAGGTTTGATCTATTCTCAAGCCTATGGTAATCTATGTACTAGGACCGGTTAATGAGTGTTTATCTTCCATTTCCTATTTGTTATATTTCATATATACACCGAGAGAGATGTGAGTACCCAAACACCCCATGTGAGGTGCTAGTATGTAATTTCCGTGCTTGTTATGACTTTCTTGGGGCTTATATGTGTTGTGGACCGTTTTGAATTAATGCTTCATGACCCTAACTTATAAATTAATTGGCTAAAAGCACATTTGCTTGAGGACAAGCAAATAACAAGTGTAGGGATATTTGATAAGGTTTTAAAGGTACCATTTGAGGGTCGTTTAAGTCCTTATTTGATCACTTTTGTATCCGTTATTGCTTAATATCGTTCCTTTTCACTTTTAGGTCTCTTGAAGGCAAAATCTTTGGAATGGCACTTATTTGGACGAAAAGCGCGAATATATGAAGAAAATGGCCAAAGTCGAATCGAGACACTCAAAATGCTTTGAAAGCAGGCGGCGGCGTCGGTGTTAGTGCGGCGCCGTCGGAGGATTTTGTGACGATCGGTGGCCAAAACCCTATTTTCAAGTGGCGACGTCGGGCTTTAAAGAGTAGGCCGTTGCTACTCGGGCGGCCTAGATGCAACCAGACGGCGTCGAGGCGAAGAGACGGCGTCACGGACATAAGGTGGCGCCGTCGCAAGGTTAACGTGGCCAAGGCGAAACCCTAATGGCGGCGACACGGCGGCGTCACGAAACATAAGGTGGCGCCGTCGCATATGTAATCTTATATATAGAATCCGAATTTTTCGGTTTTAGGAGAGTCTTTTGGGTGAAAACCTAAAACCGAACCTAAGGTGTCTTGTACAGTATTTTAGGGTTTTAAACCCTATCTTACATCAAGATAAGTATTTACTTCATTAATTCAATTATGTCTTTGATTATTTGTGTGTATGCTTGCATGTTCTCCATGTCCGGCTAATTTATTTGTGTGTTTGCTTAGGAAGTATGAAACTTAATTATTGAATATTGATTGGTTGTTTCTTATCTTAGTTGATCAATGATCTAGTAATGCGATAGGTCATTCGTTGTGTACTTAATGCTTGATTCATCTTTGTGAACCTTAGAATATGATTACACGAGTAGTTGTAGGCTAAATTATCCAAAGAGTGCCTTAGAGTAAGAGTTTATCATCCTAGTGGGTTTTGTAGGCGAGACCCTTTGGTAAGTTCAAAGAGTTGGGAGAAAGCATACCTACAACTTTAGACACACAACGCAACTAAGAATAAGGGCGTGACAACTCAACCATCAATAGGAGATAATTAAGGAGTAGTACAACCTAAGTAAACACATCTTTAAACTATCATACGAGCACACATTAATTAGACATAGACTCCCACAACCTTAGTTTAGATAATTAGATAATAGTAGAGTAATCGGTGAAATACCAACCCCCCAATCCAATACCGAGATTCGTACCTTTCCATTTCATAAAATATAAAAATACAAAAATAATCTTCCTCAACCTTAACCTTAGCGTAGTAACTTCTTACTAGCATTCCTATTCCCCAGAGAGCGATATCAATACCGTGGCTTACCTAATTACTACACTACAGCGATTAGGTTCCTTTGCCTAGGGTGTTATAAAACTTGACTCTCGAAGTTTCCATTAAAAGGAAGTTTCCTTGACCCCGAGCGAAAAATCGAAATTTTCACTAAAATACTTTAAGCTATCTTGATTTTAAGAAAAATAGAAAAGAGTACACTACTTTATGAAATAAGCGGTTAAAAGCCAAAGAATCAAATAAGCTTAAAAGCATTAAATGTACTTAAATATTAAGTAGTGCAAATATAAACTGAAAAGACCTAGGCGTTGGTTTGAGTGTGTTGTGTTGTGGCGTGAGCAAGGGTCCCGAGTTGAATCTGTGGTACCTTTTTTTTCAAACTATTTTTTTTGAAATTTTCTTTTGCCACTTAATAATAAGATGAAAATAAGACTTTTTTGTGAAACGCTTTGGACAAAACCTTGGAATAAGCGGTTTACAAGCCTTATTTCAACGAGTTAAAAGAAAGAGGCCACATGTCTTATGATTTTAAGCAAATGAAAAGATAACGGATAAGCACTTGAAAAATGGAAGCAAGCTAATAAGTTCTAAGTTTAATAAGCTATGAAAAACTAAGGAGCTAATGAGGATAAGCAGATAAGCATAAGAAGAAAAAGGAGCATAAGCAGTTTTGATGATAAGCTAAACTAAAAGAAACTTAAGCTAAAAGGAATAATAAGCTAGTCTAAAAAGCTCAAATAAGCTGGATAAATGCTAATCTCACCTAAGGTACCTAATAAGCTCTAAAATAAACCTAAATAAGCTAAAGGGGACAACTATTAAGCACTAAATAAGCTGGGAAAGGGGCTGCATATCACGGTCCCAAAGCAGATGCAAAGGGGCTTTTTAGAGCTTAATTTTAAGCACCTATATCTAATCCTAATCTTATAAGGGACCTAGGCATGCAAACTAGGGATGGAGGGGTACCTAAAAAGCTATTTGAGATTCCATAAAAAGCCTAGGATAGCTTATTAATAAGCTACGCAAAGCTTTAGTGGGCTGCTGAAACAGTTGCTAAAATGGGGTTTTGGACAGATTTGTAATGCAATTTGAGCTTACCTAAACTATCCTAAGTGCCAAATAAAGTTAACAAATATTGAGGTGGGTATATGAGGATCCCGAAAAGCAATTATGACAAGATTTGGACCAAAAATGGTAGTGGAGAAGCGAGTCAAACATTCTACATTTCTTTGTTTCGTCAGCGAGACGAAGCGAGATATTGCTTTTTGTTTTCAAAACTTGTAAACTTTGTGCGACAAGTTAAAACTTTGCATAAACTAACTACGGACTAAAAAGAGAGTTTGACTTATGGGAATCAAAATGGGTAGAAATCCGTTTTAGACACCAAATAAGCTTGAACCAAACACCCTTTACATCATAATTAACTAACTAATATTGATTAACTCTTCTGAAAGCCATTCAAATCTTACTAATAAACACATGATTGAACCGATGAAACAAATAGGAACGGAAAATCAACCCATACCAATTTGACTTTCCAAATCTAACCCACTTTGACTTTTGTTGACTCTAAGTGAAAATTGTTTGAAAGCGATTTTTAGGCTTACAAAAACTTTGATAAGCTTAAATATGCTAATAAAGTGAGAAACAAACTATATAAAGCTTTAGAATAAGACTATGAAATGGAAAATCTTCACGATAAACTCAAAAGCAGATTTTAACCAAACTTTAAAATTAATACTTGAAGCAGTTACAAAGATAACATACTTGAGTTTGAAACATAAAACAAGAAATTACATAATTTTAAGCTAAGCTAATACATAAATAAAAAAAACGACATTAAGAAAAACTTAAACTACTAACTCGCCTTCTAGCCTCTCTCTTCCTCTTTTATACTCCCAATGACTTCACATACTACTGAATAGATCCGCATCAATTTTGGACCATTGGATGACTAGATGCAATTTTAGCCATTTGATCATTTTGGCGCCAAAAAGGACTTTAGCAGTTTAGGTTGAGTAAATGGAGTAAAGGATCATTAAATGGAATTTGGCTCTTTGGTGAGGTGGAGGGGACATGGAGGGTGAGAAATGAGGTGGAAGGATGGTTGTGTTGAGTGATTGCAGGGTAGCAGGTGAAGGGGAAGAAAAAATGGCGCCAATGGGTGGTTTGGTTGACTTGTTTTGACTGGGCAGAGATATTAATAATAGGGGGTTCAAAATTACATATGACAGGGGGTCCAATGTTAGGCAAGGGTCCAATTGTTTATTGACTAGTCCAAAAAGGTTTTAAGGTAATAATAAACAAGGACTAGATGTGTAAATTCGAAATTTGGAGGACCTAAAGCGCAATTCTGCCAAGTTACTTCCAAGGACTAAAATGACAATCTCGAGAAAGTATGAGGACCAAACTTGCCATTTGCCATTTTCAGGGGCCATTTTGACATTTTCAAACTTGAGGGACCAAAGTTGTAATTTTGCAAATTTTATATTTCAAGGGTTTGTTTTGACAACTTTTGAATCCCATGGACCTTAAATGACATTTTCCTTTGTTTTGATTTACCGAGGATTGTTTTTGACACTTTTGAAACTTGGGGACTAAAGCGCCAATTTTGCAAACTTGATACATTTTCATCGATTTTGATATTTTGCATTTAAAACACATAAAACACGATTTGTGATATTTTCATCATTTGATGCATTTTGAGTGTTTTCGGATGTTTTTGCAGTTTATATTGTCACAAAATGATGAGTATTGCACACTCATTAATCCCCATTGAGATATTGCTAGTCCCTAGCAATGATTTGAAAAACATAATGGATTTTAATCTCTTTACCAAAAGCCATTACTTGGAGTAGCCAAATGTTTGATTCAAGTAAGAACTATGGTACATCGATAACCATGTGATTTTGAGCAAACCACCGACTTTCAATGGTTGATTTTGTCTTTACGAGCCGTACCCATACGGACTAGCCAACTCTTAGATAAATTATCGAATTATCTTTGGTGAGTGATTACCAATTATGGATTTTCCTTTGCCTTTACCTGAAGCCATAAACTTGCGGGCTGTGACTCTTCACTTTTTAGGATATGGTGAGTTGAGAACCATACAATTTTGGGCAAATTGCAAGCCGAATGCGGATTTGATATATCTTTACCAAGAGCGTTTGCTCTGGATTAGCCAATCCTTTAGTCTTCTGAGACATGGCGGATGATAACCAAATGAGTAAGTGTAAAACACTTACTCGAAAAAAAAAAAATTGGCCAAAAGGGGAATTGGTTAGATAATATATGAAATTCGCGAAATTCCCCCACTTAGAAATGAATATTGCCCTCAATATTCAAAGTACCGTGATTATGCGAAAAAAAAACGTAAAGGGAAATACTACGGCTATTATTTAGAAAGGTTTTTTTTTTTTTTTTTTTTTTTTTAGAGATATATATATATATATATAACATGTAGGGCATCACCCCACACTTAGGTGGTAGAAAGGGTTGAGAAGTCGAAATATGGGTGAAAACCCATATGGTGTGTCTCTTTTTTGGTTCTGCAGTCGCTAGCTTGACTCGACCCGCATTCATTGGTTCATGGGAAGCAAAGTGGAAGAAACAATCTCCATCGGACTTTCATTCAAGATGTTTGGATAAACATTGAAGTGCGAAAGTTCACACCGATGAGATAAAGAGAAGCAGAGCAGACAGGCTCACGGATGGTACATGAAAATGCGGGGTCAAGATAGTGTCCTCGCTCCCGAAGGAGTGAAGAAGAAAGGAAGTCACGGGTGGGTGAAGAAAGAAGGAGAATTATGATAATGATCATGACTAACTCCTCATTATCGAAGGAGAATTCATGATTTTGGATCATGAATCTCATCATTGAGGATAAGTCATCATCACATGATGGAAGAGATAAGATAGAATGAGAGGTGGGACAAGTGGTGTGCTCGAGGCTAGCAATTTCCACCGCTTAGTGATGGTCTGCGTATCGACCTCGGACATTTCATCGAAAAGAGTTTACTTTCTCAAAAGTGTAGTCATTATGAAATTCAAAGAGGATTTGAGAAAATCCCGGAGTAACCTCGAAATGTCGAGAGAATCACAAAAGGCAAATCACAATCACTATCGGATATATCCTCGGACTCACTTGGGATTGGGACAAGATCCTCGACACTAGATGATTCCGTTTCGAAATAGTCTTTGAGATGATCATCCTCCATTATGAGAGAGTCTTTGGAAGCAATAATAGGTAAGATAGGTGTGATAGCAATAGGCGGGGAGTTGAGAAATAAGATCGTTCAATTGAATAACACTCTCCTCGTCGTAATCATAGTATTCCTTCGTTTGAATACTATCCTCATCATCATCGTCATCATATCGATTCTTATATTCATCTCTGAAGCTTACACCATTCTTTTCATTTGCGGTTTCTTTGAATCGTATTTCTTGAACTTTGAGGAAGATTACACTCCTCGTAATCATTGAAATGATGTGAAGGCTCGGAAGTCGATGGTGATGGAATCTTGTGGGGTTGGAAATTGTCAAAGCGGGAGGTGGAATTTTGAAAATTTTGATTCATCGGTTGACATTCAAAAGTCTCATGAGGACCCCACAATTCTCACAATAGAGATAATTGGGAAAATAACTTTCACCAAAGTTAAGATTGTAACATGGTTCGGCTCATAGACAAGCGGGACTGTGGTGGACAATCAAAACCGTAATGAGAATCATTCCACAAAACTTCGCATGAGTAGGATTCGTATTAGAAATTTGTGGAGGTAGGTAGGAAAAATCGGGTGTTTCATTTGAAATGGGATCGGGATTACCGACAAACTTGTCTCGAAACTCACATTGGTACATCACGACAATTTCCACCATTAAATGGACCTCCACACGGGAACATGTCAAATACCATGACATAGAGAATTAAGCAGATAAGAGGATAAGAGATGAAGAATTAAGCAGTTAGAGGGTAAGAGAATGGAGAATTAAGCGGGTTTGAGGATAGAGAAATGTAGAATTAAGCAGTTGGAGGATAAAGGATGGATATTTTGGATTTTGAAAACTTTACAAAAAAAAAAAAAAAAAAAAAAACTTTTACAAAGGATGGGTTATGTGCAAGAGTGGATACGAAAAAGGCTAACACACTAAAGCCTCCCGGCGTGGCGCCAAAATTTTATTCGCTAAACCGTCAAGTCGAACAGACTTAAAACAGCTCAGACGCAAATGCAATTAAGATCAGAGGAATATAGGGAATTCCTGGGTCGTTATGTCCCAAGGAGACTCAATGGTGTGTTAAACACATGATCAGATGATAGAATGATCACTAAGGATAGTGATCTGAAAGGATTGGGATTGAATATTACACTACTGAAAAAGATTATAAATCAAAGCGACTTAAATGCAAATTAAGAAAATTAAAAAGATAAAAAATATTAAATAAACGCTATCACTATTTTTACAAATCGATGAACGTTTATTTTATAAAACAAAATAACTTAAATAAACTATATTAATTAAAACGTAAACCTAAATAAACTTAAAGCGTAACCTAAAATGAAAGCAGCGTTTATGTATGAAAAATCTGTTTGGGCGCAAGCAAAAGCGTAAAATTATTGAAATAAAAAGCCTACAGTGTAAAACTAATTTTATTACGTACTATATGATAAAAGAAAATTTTAGGAAAAAGCCGGGTATTTTTTCGACTTTTAAATTATTTATTATGATTTAAAAACTAATTTAATCTAATTAATTTATAAAAAATACTAAATGATTTTAGAAAAATCTGAAATTTTCACTAAAAATACTTTAAGCTATGCTGATTTTAAGAAAAATAGAAAAAGAGTACACTACTTTATGAAATAAGCAGTTAAAAAGCCAAAGAATCAAATAAGCTTAAAGCATTAAATGTACTTAAATATTAAGTAGTGCAAATATAAACACAGAAAAGACCCTAGGCGAGTTGGTTTGAGTGTGTTGTGTTGTGGCGTGAGCAAGGGTCCCAGTTGAATCTGTGGTACCTTTTTTTTCAAACTATTTTTTTTGAAATTTTCTTTTGTCACTTAATAATAAGATGAAAATAAGACTTTTTGTTGTGGCGCTTTGGACAAAACCTTGGAATAAGCGGTTTACAAGCTGCTATTTCAACAGTTAAAGAAAGAGGCCACATGTCTTATGATTTTTAAGCAAATGAAAAAGATAACGGATAAGCACTTGAAAATGGAAGCAAGCTAATAAGTTCTAAGTTTAATAAGCTATGAAAAACTAAGGAGCTAATGAGGATAAGCGAGATAAGCATAAGAAGAAAAAGGAGCATAAGCGGTTTGATGATAAGCTAAACTAAAAGAAACTTAAGCTAAAAGGAATAATAAGCTAGTCTAAAAGCTCAAATAAAATTTGGATAAATGCTAATCTCACCTAAGGTACCTAATAAGCTCTAAAATAAACCTAAATAAGCTAAAGGGGACAACTATTAAGCACTAAATAAGTGGGAAAAATTTCTTTGTATGCAGTCCCAAACGATGCAAAGGGCTTTTAGAGCTTAATTTTAAGCACCTATATCTAATCCTAATCTTATAAGGGACCTAGGCATGCAAACTAGGGATGGAGGGGTACCTAAAAAGCTATTTGAGATTCCATAAAAAGCCTAGGATAGCTTATTAATAAGCTACATAAAAGCTTTAGTGAATTTCTTGAAAGCAGTTGCTAAAATGGGGTTTTAGACGATTTGTAATGCAATTTGAGCTTACCTAAACTATCCTAAGTGCCAAATAAAGTTAACAAATATTGAGGTGGGTATATGAGGATCCCAGAAAAGCAATTATGACAAGATTTGGACCAAAAATGAGCCGTGGAGAAGCCGTCAAACAATGACTACGGTTCTTTTTTACGTCAGCGAGACGAAGCGAATATTGCTTTTTTGTTTTCAAAACTTGTAAACTTTGTGCGACAAGTTAAAACTTTGCATAAACTAACTACGGACTAAAAAGAGAGTTTGACTTATGGGAATCAAAATGGGTAGAAATCCGTTTTAGACACCAAATAAGCTTGAACCAAACACCCCTTTACATCATAATTAACTAACTAATATTGATTAACTCTTACAGAAAGCCATTCAAATCTTACTAATAAACACATGATTGAACCAGTAAACAAATAGGAACCAGAAAATCAACCCATACCAATTTGACTTTCCAAATCTAACCCACTTTGACTTTTGTTGACTCTAAGTGAAAATTGTTTGAAACTGATTTTTAGGCTTACAAAAAACTTTGATAAGCTTAAATATGCTAATAAGAGCTGAGAAACAAACTATATAAAGCTTTAGAATAAGACTATGAAATGGAAAATCTTCACAGTAAACTCAAAAACAGAGATTTTAACCAAACTTTAAAATTAATACTTGAAACAGATTACAAAGATAACATACTTGAGTTTGAAACATAAAAACAAGAAATTACATAATTTTAAGCTAAGCTAATACATAAATAAAAAAAACGACATTAAGAAAAACTTAAACTACTAACTACTGCCTTCTAGCCTCTCTCTCTTCCTCTTTTATACTCCCTGAGCGACTTCCACTTGTACTCGAATAGATCCACATCAATTTTGGACCATTGGATGACTAGATGCAATTTTAGCCATTTGATCATTTGGCGCCAAAAAGGACTTTAGCGATTTAGGTTGAGTAAATGGAGTAAAGGATCATTAAATGGAATTTGGCTCTTTGGTGAGGTGGAGGGACATGGAGGGTGAGAAATGAGGTGGAAGGATGGTTGTGTTGAGTGATTGCGGTGGTAGCGGTGAAGGGAAGAAAAATGGCGCCAATGGGTGGTTTGGTTGACTTGTTTTTTGGCGAGATATTAATAATAGGGGTTCAAAATTACATATGATGGGGGTCCAATGTTAGGCAAGGTCCAATTGTTTATTGACTAGTCCAAAAGGTTTTAAGGTAATAATAAACAAGGACTAGATGTGTAAATTACGAAATTTGGAGGACCTAAGCGCAATTCATGCCAAGTTACTTCCAAGGACTAAAGCTGACAATCTCGAGAAAGTATGAGGACCAAACTTGCCATTTGCCATTTTCGAGGGCCATTTTGACATTTTCAAACTTGAGGGACCAAAGTTGTAATTTTGCAAATTTTATATTTCAAGGGTTTGTTTTGACAACTTTTGAATCCATGGACCTTAAATGACATTTTCCATTGTTTTGATTTACGAGGATTGTTTTGACACTTTTTGAAACTTGGGGACTAAAGCGCCAATTTTGCAAACTTGATACATTTTCATCGATTTTGATATTTTGCATTTAAAACACATAAAACAACGATTTGTGATATTTTCATCATTTTGATGCATTTTGAGTGTTTCGGATGTTTTGCGATTTATATTGTACAAAATGATGAGTATTTGCACACTCATCAATTCCTTTGAGATCTTTGATGAATCTCATGGCTCTAGACTCGATTAGTGCATTTTTTTTCCTAAGCGGAGACTAGGGAGAGGGTCTCCTTCTTCAATACCGACTATCTCTAAGAGAAAGTCGATAGATTATGTAGGGTTCCCAATGAGAATGATACAAATCCCTTTTAAGAGGAATTGAGTGGCTAGAAGGTTTAGTGCGGTGCGTCCTTTGGGTCCATAGCGTCTTTGTCTTCAATACGGTGTCATCTAGTGACAACCGGTAGCATATGAATTGAACCGGTTTACGCCTAAGGTTGAATATGGAGGGCTATTTCTTTTCACCCTTTCTATTGCTTTTCTTTTTAATTCTTCAACCCCTTCTTTCTCCTTTCTCACATTACTCCTTTTTTCAATCATACCTAAGGACTTCTAACTATTACTATTGGTGGTGTCCTTGGGTAGATCCCTCCGGCTCTGGCGGATCATAGGACGAATATTCCTATCCTTAGACACCTTATAACTCCATGACTGTCCCATGTTGCCATAAAACCTTTTCTTGAAAATCTCTCAGAGTTTTTATGATCGAAAACATGTTTGAGACACTCCGAGAGTTTTTAAATTTTAGAAACACTCCCCCTTCACATGTGCTTATAAGTTTTGACAAAAATCTGCACATAGAGTGTAGAGTTCGCACTTTTTGAATTGATCGGCTCATGATAGACAATTCCCCATGAGACATGGTTACGTTGTATAGTTAAAGAGTTCGATTGTCAGTTTTTAGGTGACAACTAGCTCTAATGACTAACTTGAAGATGTAAACACTCCTTGAAAAGGAGGTTAGACCCATGAAAGTGCATGTCTATCACAAGTTTCTCGAAATGGTACATTTACTGACTTTGATTACTCGTCAATTCATTGGTTACGACTGAGTCGAGCTCTTTTGAGATTCAAACAACGATCATTAAACTTTTTGATCACATTTTAATCACGTTTCTCCCCTCAAAATAGCATATCTATGATGTTTTGAAACAAAATGATTAAAAGATATGTTTTGAAAAGCATTTGAGAAAGCGATTTAGCATGAATTTTGGAACAATTTGGGTTTAATACTCCCCTTAAAGAAAGCATATTTTTCATACAAAAAATTTAGAATCAATTAAGGGTTTAGAGGGAGTTATCTTGGTACCAAATATGAGAGATTTTGAAAAATATTTTTGAAAATTTTTCAAATCAATGGTACGCAAGATGAAGATTTTAAAAAATCTTTTGAAGATATTGAAGAAGAATTTATCTTCATTTGTTTTAGGATAAGTGCTCGATATTTATGAAAATCGATTTTGCGTAGCCCTTTCCTTTCTTTAAAGCGCGGGTCCTGAACCGATGTGTCCAGAAGCCATTAATTTGAATTCCAGGTTTCGTATTGAAGTATACGACAACCATTATGTTTTTAAGAAATTTTTGAGAAACGACATGTTTTAGAAAACATTTTAGATAACTCGCGCTCAAGCATCTGTACATGTCCGTATCATTGTTGAGTGACATTTCTAGAAACGTACAGAATATCGATTATATGAGAGACATGTCGTAGAAGAATATTTTTGGAGTTTTGAAATTTTCTAATGTTTTTGTATATATATATATATTTTTTTGAAAGTTTTATATTTTTGTATTTTGTTTTTGTTGGTTTTATAAAAGAAATGGAAAATCAAAAATAGAAGATTGAAAGAATGAAGAGGAAGAGTTCTGATTGGAACCCTACGATGAGTGGGTTTCGAGATATTTGATTCACCTGCAACCAAAGACGAAGAGATTTCACAAATAACAGTGTTAGAAGTATATGTTTCCTCACGGTGAGGGTGATCACTATCAACGATTGTAATGGTTTCTACTTCCTTATCCAGATGATTTTCACTATTATTTGTCTTGGAGCAAGTATCAAAAATCTTTCCTGTGGGAATCCATCTAAGACCTACTTTGTTGAAAACTTTTCCCGTGGGTATCCACCTAAGGTAAGATCTAGGATTTGTTTTCTTATCAGATGCAGCGGAAGACTCATTTTTGGAAAAACTACGTCCTGAAGAGATTGTCCTATTAGGTGTCTTTTTGTTTGTCTTTTTATCAACGGGCTTGTTTCTATTTGGTGTCTTAGTGGATTGTGCCTTGGCACGAGAATTATCTTTCTTGAGATATTGTGAGACACATGCATCATGATTGGCTGAAAAGACACATTTTTTTTACATGTAGTACAGACAAATTCAATATTCTTGTTTAAAACATCGACTTTAACTTTGTCACTCTGGTCTTTTGGAAATTGATTCTTGTTCGAAAAAGACTTAGAATTCCTAGTGTTGTTTTCTAAGGGCATAGCAATTTATTTTGCTTAACTACTCTTAGATGCAAGCCAATCCTAGTCTGTTGTAGAGTGTTCCTAGGTAATGGTTTACTACTACTAGCGGTGCCTTGAAATCTTGTAGAATTCATCACCCTAGATGTTGCACCTAAAATTCCGTCTTTTCAGTGCATGCCTTTTCCTAGCTTCTTCTAGATAGTGATTGTTGACCATGTCGTTAGAACCAAGCAGATTCTTTAATCGGATTTTGGTCACATTCCGTTTACTAGTCTTAGAAATGTCGGTGTAATCACTTTTCTTTATCAAAAACAGGTTTTCAAAACCTTTGATAATTCTCTTTTAATAGGCAAACAACGTGGGTATTTGTTTTGACAAATCATTTTCTCATTAAATTTTGGAGGCGAGAAAGAGACATTTTGGTTTGAAAACCGGTTTTGGAACATTTGTTTTCTCCTCGATCAATGGTTTTGCAAACTTAGTATCCACAGCCTTCCCTTTTAGACTTCCCAGTTGAGCTCTCAAAAGATCATTTTGCTCTTGCATGTCCTTGTAGGCACGCTCATACGACAGTTTGTCATATTTGCATTCCTCAGATTTTCGATCAAGTTGTTTAAAATATGAGACATTTTCTTTTTCAAGTTTTGCAAGAGCATTTTCATATTTTTAAACAATTTCGGAGGTCTCAGACTGGAGTCTTTCATGATCTTCAACATAATATGTTTGTAAGATAATGGACATAATATCAGTAGTCATAACATCTTCGAAGAGGGAATCATTTAAATTTTCCAAAACTTTAATTTGTTCAACACTTTCATTAGCTTGCTTTACCAGGGATTTGTGGTCCTTGACAAAGTCAGTTGTTTGTTTCAAAAATGCTTGTTCAAAATGAATTACCCTTGAGTTGATGTTATTCAGCTGAGGGGCAATTTTAGTTTCAAAAAACTAATTAGTTTCATTATCAAAACTATTAAGCCATATGTTTGTTGTAATATTGGTTTTAGTTTTAACAGTCTCTTGAAGATCCGCAATTCTAGTTTTCACATTTTCTAAAATACTTCTCGCATCACTTGTGTTAAAAGGATTGTTTGAAGACATTTGTTCAATGTTCGAAAGAGATTTGGAAACAACAACTGGAAACAACAACTGGTTTTGAAACTGATTTTGAAGCTGGTGTTGACTGTTTGTTTGAAACACTTGGTGTTATGGAAAGCTTTGATTGTTCTTTTTGAGAAACAAAAGAAATACCATTAAGTTTTTCCATTTGATATAATCAATTGGTTTGATTTCCGGATGTTTTTGTTTCATTCTTGATCTACTCTCCTCAGATAGTTCTAACATTTCAAGAGAGTCATGTACAATTATGGGTTCATGCAAAGGTTTTCCATTGTTCAACACATTCCGTTCTTTCTGAGCTTTCTTGAGGAAGCAAGGAGGTGTGTTACCAAGAGCCATTTTATGCACAGTATGAAAAATCGGATTTACTTGATTAGAAAGCATCTTGTTTGTTTTAGCAGAATGACCCGTTGTAAGAAGTAAATTTTCCAATTTTTGATTGTTTCATTTTATCGAGAATCTCATCAAGAAGAGAATCTTCTCGTTTTGAAAAATCGATTATCAACTTTTCTTCTCTTTTCAAGATCGAATCGTTGCTTTTTGTTTAGAAAGTTGGTCATTTAGATCAGAAATTTCCTTGTTTAAAGATTTGATTTTCAAGTTTGATTCACATCAAGTGTGTCATACTTGAGTTGCAATTCTCTTTCTCTTAAAACAGAGTCTCGGTAACCAATTTCTAATTCTGATTCTTTGTTTTTATGAAATTTAAAAGCTTTGGCGTTCTCCTTGTAACTCTCAAGCTCAGCGGTCAATTTAGCATTCGCGGCCTTAACATCGTGATTGACCTTTTTTACTTTCTCAATTTCAATGCCACAGTTATTGATTAATGATTCAAAATAAGCACGTGTTTCCTCATCAGTCTCAGTATTTTGTGCCACACAACCTTCATTAGGATCCACATCTGGAGTTTCAGAGTTAGTATTGCTACAACTCGGATTGTCCAGGTATGTATCATAGGTAGGTGCAGGTGTCACAGAATTCTGATCATCATGAGTAAACACATCAAATATGACATTGTTATAGCATGGATCAATGATTGGTACCTCAGATACTGCGTTGGCGTCATAGACGGGAGGTGCGTCAGAGTCGGTGTCGTACTTAGTCTCCTGAAGATTTGCCATGAAGATGCAGCTCGCATTGAGTTCCTCTAGGTCTTCTAAATCATCCATGATAGCCATAAAGTCGTGTTCCTCAGCACTCAACTGAACTCCTGCGTTTTCCTTTTGGACCAACATGATATCTTTCTTAAGATACGCAAGATCCTTCTTTTTCGGCTTAGTAGGAAAATTCGTTGCCATGTGACCCACTCCTTGACAGTTGTAACACTTAATCTGATTACCCTGATTCACATTCCCAATGACTAGAGCTACAACATTCCATTCGATTACCCCGCTCTATTACCAACATTCGACCCATCGATTACCACGACACGGGCGGATTACCCATGTGAAATCGGTAGCATATCTCTGCGATTCCCAATAACTCCAACCATTTGTCCTTGATGACCCATATTCAAACCGGTGCAATTTGCACATTGCGAGTGTTTGATGAAATCCTTTGGTTGTTGTTAGTTGGTGTGGAATAGCGAGAATGCTTTACCCAAGAATGTAAATGCATTTGACAAAGCCTCTTCTTGTTCAATTTTAAGATCAGTGATTCCTTGTTCTTGGTATTGTTGATATTGCTGTTGTTGAATGACTTGTTGTTCATGTGGATAGAATTGTTGTTGAGGGAAAACAGCTTGTGGTTGAGAAATGTATTGCTGCAAGTTGTTGTTAGTGGAAGATGATGAAGCTTGTTGTTGTGTATTCACTGAAGGTTGAGTCTTTGCAATAAGTGCCAATGGATCATGATTCTTTGCCAATGTTTCTTTCCTGACTTCATTCACTTGACTTGGTTTTGTTTGAGAAAATCGTTTAGTTGATCAAAGTTCACCGATGTAAGTCTTTTGTTTGGTTGACAATAGTGACATATCGTCCCCATTCTTACGGAAGATTGTTCGAGAATTTGATGTTTTGAGCGATAGTTATGGGTGCCAACTTGTTTACGATAAGCTCATTCATCAAGGTGCAAAACCTTCCATAGTAGGATTCAATGGATTCTCTAGAGTTGAAGTGAACTTCTCCCATTCGATTAGCGACTTGTTTTCCATGTCTTGTTGACCAATTTACATTCCATGACAAAGCCGTCTAACACGTTCGCACATATCGAAAGCAGTTTCACAAGCTGTCTATAAGTTGACAAAGATGTCTCTTGGTAAACCCAGTTGGACAATATGAATTTCCATGTCATCTACATCGACTTGTTTCTGATCCTCTTCAGTGTATTCTGATTCTTTTTTAGTATGAGAGGATGGTAGAACGGGAGGTGTTGCATCAGCATTTCCAGGGATTTAGACTTGTCGAGGCTTGAAGGGTCCATTCATAATGGATTGAATCATGAGTTTTCCATTAGGTTTGGTCTTGATGTAACGAAGCATACGACTTGTCCATTGAAGATAACCACCTTTTTCCAACATAGGAGGATGGTTTTCGGCACCGGCTGCATGAATGTCTTGTTGAGTTGCCATTAATGAAGGTATGTTATGATAAAGTTGATGTAGGATCGATTCAACGATAAAGGAGTTGTGTTTGATGAAGATTAAGCTCGGTTGATGTAGTGAAAATTTGCTCTAAAAACTTAAAAACCTCAATAACTTCTTTTCGGAGCGTTTTTAGGACTTGAAGGTTGACCCAAATAAACTTTGGTTAGTTCAGCGTGCTATTCTCCTCGTTCTCACGGTCGTTTTGATCGGTAGAACGCTGAAAACGGAGTTACGGTTCAAAAGTTATAGCCGTTTTAAGTTATGCTCAAAATCTTACTCGTAAACTTGTTCTAATGCTTAGAAATCAGTGCTTATGCGTAGGATTCTTATGTGTAGGATGCCTAGCTTACGCGTAGACTAGAGAAACCTTAGCTTATGCGTAAAACGAAAAGCTTAGTCGTAGAATCCTTATGCGTAGGATTTGCTTAGGCGTAAGTCAAGCTTATGCGTAAGAAAATGCTTAGGCAAAAGAAATTCTACGCGTAAGTTTTTAGCTTATGCATAAAAACTAGGGTTTTGCCCACAAAATCCTTTACACTATCACAGTGTAAGAGATATCAAAAGTCGAAGTGTTCCACAAACTTATCCAAGCGAGGGAAGCACTGAGTAACCGTTGAAGCTCGAAGAATCTGCACCAAAAGCTTATGCGTAGAAACCAAAATTCTTACGCGTAGACCTTACGCGTAGGATTAGGGTTTTGACTTTACTTACGCGTAAGAATAGGGTTTTGACCAAAAGTGACTTACGCGTAAAAACAGCCCAGTTTGCAAAAACCCAAATTTTTCACCCAAAAACACGTTTCCAAACGATTTCTTTTGCACAAACTTCTTCCAAAACACTTAAAAATTAATAAAGTCTACAACTTTAACCTTAAAAACACGTAAAAATCAAAACTTGATGCAAAAATCCCACGTTTTATAGACAAAAACGCAACTTTTCTTGTAAAGCTTTAACAAAAACGTAACACAAACACTCCTAAACCATTGTTAGGCGATTGATACCAATTGTAGGACCTTAAATCTATCAACCTTATCACTTTACCAAAGCAAACCAAACACTACGTAACCCACGTTACACGTAACACGTGAAACTCAAACACAAACTAAGCGTAGAAACAAAGAAGGAAAGATGAGAAAGATGGTGACTTGATGTTATAAAACCGTGTATGTGTAGAGAGAAAGATGAACACAAGATGTTGTATATTCTAAGGAAAACACACACACACACACACTTTCAAGCACACCCCTCAAATGAGACTTTGAGGGGTTTATATAGTACAAGCACTAGATGCCCTAAAAGGCTTTCCAAGGGCTTGGGCTTGGGCTTCGTATGGATTGGATTGGACATGGATTGATATAAGGCTAGCTTAACTAAACTAATACCCATTTAGCCTAGTCCAATCCACGAGCCCGTTGACTATTCTATCACGATATATAACACACGTTACAAAGTTCCTAAACGTGAATTACCATCACTTCTAATAAAAACTATTAAGGCTAACAAAAACAAATGAAACCTTCGCGTAAAATCGGCGGTAAAACTATATATGACACACAACTACACTAGAAAGCAAGTAAGATATAATGCTTGTGGAATGGATGTTTGCAGTTTTTCTGGAAAATTAAGACCTGGGAATTTCTAATAATTTATAAGTTGCATAGAAAATGAAAACTAATTAATCTGTTTCTCCATAGCTCGACGCGTCAGAACTTTAATCTGACGCCGTCGGGTTGTCTGACGACAGAAGTGGTGCTGCGTTTTACGGAAAATTCGGAAAAATTACATCTTTAAAACACGGAAAAATTCCTGCAAAACATCTATTATGACTCGATACAAGCATTTGACTCTAACAAACACACAAATATATCAATTTCAATAATTGCAATTCTTATGTTCATGTTCTTAGAAACGTATGTGATCTTCCCTACACTTATATTTCTGTAAAATACCTTTATATGTAATCAAGACGAGGTAAAAGACAAAATGAAGCATTTTCAAAAAATCTAACATGAGAATAAACAATAATGAAAAAGATATATAAACACACAAATAAAACTTAAAAACAAACATTCAAACAAATAAACATAGGTTGCCTCCCAAGAAGCGCTTGTTTTTGTTCGAGTTACAAGCTTGACTCTACCCTTATTTAACGGATAAAGGGGAAGTTTTCCCTACACTTAAAATTAAGTGCGGGTGATAGTAGCTGATAAGAATTTAAAACATACGCTTTTAGGGGGTCATTTAAGCCCTAAATCGACCACTTTTATATCCGTTACTAATTTCGTTCCTTTTCACTTTTTATGTCTCTTGGAAGCAAAATGCTGGAATGAAGCACATTTGGACAAAAAGGAGCAAATGCATAAAGAAAATGGCAAAGTCAAGATCGAAGACTCTCAAAGCTGATCAAACAGTACCTGACGGCGTCCTAATTAAAGGGCGACGCCGTCCCTCTATGATGGCTTGATCAAAACATGCACCAGACGGCTCAGTGAAAATTTTGCTCACATAACATGATGGCGTCACATTATAAAGAAGGAGGGTGTCACTCACATTTTTCAACTCAGACGGCCCAGATCCAGAATCAAGACGACATCTCAACTGAAGAATGACGGCGTTACAACTCTAAGGTGACGCCATCCCATCGATGAATTGGCCAAGACAAAACCCTAATGACGGCGAGCTGACGGCATCCCATGCAAAAGGTGACGTCGTCGCAAGTGTAAATCTATATATAGAATTCTATTTTTCTGCATTTAAAGGGGCATACTTTTGGAGAAAAAACCCTAATTCGTTTGTAGTCCGATTTAGATAGTATCTTAGGGTCCCATACTCTATTTTACACATCGAGATAAGTCTTCTAATCCTAAGTAACATTATATCTATCCCTTATTCGATTGATTGTGTGTATGCTTGCTTGTTTACCATGTCTAGCTAAATTTCTTCTGTGTTTGCTTAGATCTATGAAACCTAGTTATTGATTATTGTTAGGTTGTTTCTTATCTTCTTTGTAAATTGGCTTAGGAGTGCAACTAGGCATCATTCGTTGTATTTAATGCTTGAGTATGCTTTATGACCGTGAGGCTTATGAATGAAATAGCTTAGGCTTGCTGATTTCGTATGTCAAACCCGAGAGATAACCTCAAAGAACTAGAGACTATGCATACCCTACGACCTTAGGAATACAACGCGTTAAGATAAGGAGTGACAATTCAACCGACTAATAAAAGATAACTAGGGAGTAGGGGTGAGCAAACGACCCGAGCGGACCGGACCGGACTGATGGATCGACCGAGACCGGACCGGACCGACCACATTCGGTCCGGTCTTCGGTCTATGCATTTGGGCTAATTCGGTCTTCGGTCCGGTCCGGACCACAAACCGACTATTTTGGCCTTAGTAGACTCCAAACGGTCCGGTCCGACCGACGGACCGGACCGGACCGACCACATTCGATCTCGGTCTCGGTCCCGGTTTTACCTTAATTCGGTCTTCGGTCTTGTCGGTCCGGTCCGGTCCCGGACCGATGCTCACCCTTACTAGGGAGTAATAGTACCTAGGTAAACATATTTTTAATCATCATACGAGCACACATCAATTAGACATAAGACTACCCGTAGTAATTAGATAATTAGATAAGTAGAGTAATCGGTAGAAGTACCACCCCCCAACCAATTGCCTCGAAATATTTACCTTAGCTTTTTTTGTAAAACATAAAAAGATAAAAAAAAGAATCATCCTCAACCCCCACCTTCTCGTCATACATTTCTTACTAGCATTCCTATTCCCCTAGAGAACGATATAATCCCCGAGGCTTACCCAATACTACACTATAACGATTAGGTTCACTGCCTAGGAGGTTGAAAAACTTGCTCGACGAAAAGTTCCTTTGACCTCGAACGCGCTTAGTACGCGCATCAATTTTTTGGCACCGCTGCCGGGGAATAGAATAGCTAGTTAGATTTCTATCTCATTTAGGTTCCCTTGCTTGATTCCTATAAAGTAAGATTTTTTATCATTTTCATTAGCTTCCTTGCAGTCTATTCTCCTTCTTCGTATTTTGTTCGTAGCCTCGTCACTTTTCATCATGGAAGGTGATAAACCACCACCAATTGACCCACCAAGAGGTCATACTCTTGGTGAATACTCTATACCGAGCCATCAAGGCTATAGGAACACCATTGAGCTCCCCGATCAAGCTCAAACTACGGCCCAACGATCCGACACCACCGGTTGGTGCAAAATGGATGTGCATTCCATGGACTTCGTTCTGAAGATCCTAATCAGCATCTCAAGGATTTCCTAAAAATTTTTGACTCTATCGACCTTGATGCTACCACACGAGCGACCATGCGCTTGCGTCTTTTTCAATTCTCTCTACGGGACCAAGCTAGTAATTGGCTTGAGCGACTTCCCACCGGATCCATCTCAAGTTAGGATGATCTCACCACTCGTTTCCTCGCCCAATTTTTCCCACCGGGGAGAACTACCAAACTTAGGAATGACATCTTGATGTTCCAACAACGTCAAGGCGAAACTCTTTACGAGGCGTGCACTCGATTCAAGGACTTATGTTAGGAATTGGAAATTTCATAGTGAAGTGTCGGTCACCCCATCTATAGTCTAGCATATGTTAGCTCGTAGACATATCGTTATTTACTATTTTATTAGTTAGTTATTAGCTTAGTTTAGCGTAGTGTAACACCGTGGAGGAAGGACGGGTCTTTACCCACTGTATACCTGATCCACAGGCCGTCAGGAGTTCGTTTAGGTTGTAAGCTATAAATACCCTCTACCTCCCAAGGTAGAGGGTTGGAAGTTCTAATCTAATCTTTTACACTTTTGTTTATCTCTCTAAAATTCCCTCATAACTCTCTTCATCTCTCCAACCATGGCATTCATATACTATCATCATCCTAGACCACCCGAATCATCAAACAACATAATATTCACGATCCTACAATTGGTACCAAAGCCAGGTTATGTTGTTTGTGTTAGTCGAATGGTTTTTAAGCGGATTGGTTGTTTCATTGATGCGATTTTATGCAGTTTTTTTTATTATACTGTTGTTGTTACATGGTTATGAATGGTATCTGATTGGAACATGTTTACTGGACTTGATTGAAGTGGCCAAACTTCTTTTTAACATGTCTTGAATAAGTTTTATATCAATTTTTTAAAACATTTTTGGTGGTCAAATAACTTTGGTGGGTAAACTGTTTCTATCATCCGATTTATGGTCATACTTGTTCAAGTCTTTGGTCAAAACGTCCGTGCGTATCTGTTTCTGTAAGCCTGCATTATAGAGTTTATTTTTCTGGGTTTATACATGTATTTCTTGGCAGCGAGTTGTGGTCCATTTCATAGATGCGAGTTGCCTAATTTATCTATGCGAGTTGACAGTTTTGACTGCAACTATGTCCAGATTCAATGTGTAAGAAGTGAGTTAGGTACTAGCATAAAGGATGCGAGTGGACTATTTAGTCAACTGCGAGTTGCTTACTTGCATTTTTGAATGCGAGTTATGGTAGAAACTCTTGGAAGCGAGTTGTTGTCAACAGATGTCTAGATACTACGTACCTTATGCGAGTTGTCACATATTTATGGGTCATAAGCGAGTTGGTCATGCGAGTTGGTCAGAAGAGTGTTGGTTAGAAGCGAGTTGGGTTTCTAGTCCAGTTTCAATGCGAGTTACTTAACTCGCATATGGTTTAATTGCACTTGCTTTTGAGCGAGTTGTTGCTGTTGCGTGTTGGGTCAAGATGCGAGTTGGTCATGAAGCGAGTTGGTTGCCAGATAATGAATGCAAGTTGATAAGGGGAAGAATATAAAGCGACTTGTAGGAATGAAATGGGGTAAGCGAGTTGTGATGAAAAGAATGAAGCGACTTGTTTCTGTTAAAGATCGACATACATCATCATTCAATCACAACCTGAACCTATCCACTGTTCCATGTACTTCGTAGCAACCTTTCTTCTTAACCTTTTTCAATGTACACTATATATGTTTTCTTGACTTCAAACTCAACCACCAATATCTCTTCAATAACCCGGCATACAAACGTCAAGAATGAGCAGTAGGAACGAACTACCTTAACAGTACAAACTTTCAAAAACTCGAAGAGAAACACTCGTTCGAAGATAGCATAAACCATCACAACAAGCAAAGACATTGACAAGGAAGCATGCTTTGACAAAGAGCGTTGCTGACAAAAACGATGATTGACAAAGCGAGACTTAAATTTGAACTCATGCAGAAAACGCCAACCATAGACCAATGAAAGTGTTCCATTACTTTTCTCTTTTATACGTCAAGACCAGAAGCAAAGAACCAAATTTCATAACAAACTAGGGTTTTGACAAGTTAAGGTTTTATCAAACCTTCAATTCCCTTATTGCTCCAAACATTAATCATAATAAAGTGATTAATAACAACAGTAATAAATCATGATAATCTAAAAAACAATTAATAATCAACCCTAAAGATCGATTATCTCCTGAAACCCTTCGAAAAACGACTTACATCACCTGTTTTTGCAGCAGACTTTGACGATCAATAACTTTCACATAAAAGCTCAAATCAACAATTCCTACAGTGGAAAGTTAGATGGGTATATAGAGAACGTCCACTTAAAATTTCTTCACGATCCAACGGTTAACAAAAAAGTTATGATCGTTTCAAAACAGTGTTAATAACTCACGAAACTTTTGGTTTACTGCAGAGACTTGACTGACTTATAAATTTTGATTAAGAGATCTAATTGACAATCCTCGATTGAAACATTAGGCGGATATATGGAGATGCACCGAGAAAAATTGTAGCTCGATCCAATGGTTCACTAAAAGTTATGCCCTCTTGAAAAGCAGTCTTTGCGAGAGGTTGCGAATTTTGATGACTTCAATTTTCTTCCTTCTTTGCCAAGAAAACCTTTTGAATCCCTAGGTAACGAGCTCCCCGCTCTGATACCAATTGAGAAGATCGTTTATAAGCTCATCTAGGGATAACAATAACAAAGACAAACATGAATGCACAGCGGAATAATAAGAACATCAATGTTATTGCTAAAGGTTTCTCGTCATCATCTCTAATTAAACACTCTAATACTAATCGACTACTAAATAATATTCGACTAAATACTATTCTAGTCGACTAAATACTAACTAACTATCCTAGGCGTTTATACTTTACGCCTAGGCTAAACACACACATCTTTGGTGTTCACATCTTGACACACACTAAAACCTAATTCCCTGCCTCTATTTATATACTAGAGAGTCTAGGGTTACAATTGAGTACTAGGAACTAAATAATAAAGTCTTCTTTAACAAGTAAGTCCCTTATCTTTCTTTGTCTTCATAAGTCCTTCATCTTTCATATTTTGTCATAATCAACTCAAATATAATTCCTAACATTTAGCCTCAGAGAGGTGTTTCTCAGTAGGTCGCGACTGATAACGGGAGCATAGGTAAACTGCAAATACTATGTCATGTCAACTGGCTGTTAGATACATGAGAGACCCAATAATACTTCGGTATTTGGTAGGGTCAACCAATTTCCCATGTAAATCAGCATCCAATATGTTAGTGTGTGCCATTGGTGTTGCATAGGTGTCACAACTTTGCATTCCATGTTTATTCAATATTTCAAGAGCCTATTTGGACTGACTTAAGAAAATACCACGGGGTGATTGATGAACTTGAAGTCCTAAGAAGAACGTAAGTTCAACCATCATAGACATTTCAAAGTTTGTTTTCATCAGTTTTGAAAAGGCATTTGAGTACTTTTTGTGGGTAGAACCAAAAATGATGTCATCCATATATATTTGAACAATTAAAATGTGTGCCCCATGATATTGAATAAATAGTGTTGGGTCAACCGATCCTTTAATGAAATTATGAGCAAAGAGAAAGGATAATAACTTATCATACCATGCCCGATGGGCTTGTTTGAGACTGTAGAGTGCCTTGTTTAGTTTGTAGACATGATTAGGGAACTCTAGATCAACAAATCCTTCCGGCTGGCTAACATATATTGTTTCCTTCAGTTTACCAATTAGAAAAGCAGTTTTGACATCCATCTGATAAACAATGATGTTCATGTGAGCTGCAAATGCCAGAAAAATCCGTACAACCTCAAGTCTAGCAACCGGAGCAAATGATTCTTCAAAATCAATACCCTCTTCCTGTCTATAACCCTTAGCCACCAGACGTGACTTGTTTCGGATAACCGTACCTTCAGAATCTAACTTATTCTTCCAAATCCGTTTAAGACCAATGACGTAGACCCCTATTGGTCTTTCAACCAATTCCCATACTTCTAGACATTTAAACTGGTTCAACTCTTCCTGCATGGATTCAATCCAGTTGTCATAGGTCATTTCATCTTTGATGTTTTTGGGTTTAGTTTGACAAACGGTGAGAGCATAAATGCAATGTTCACCGTCAGTCTGAAGGCATTGTTTAGTAACGACTGGTTGGTTTGGGTTGCCAATAATGTTCACAAGAGGATGATCTTTTGTCCATCGATGTGTGAAGGGTTGATGTTGGTATACATTGTGCAGATTTGGTGGATTTAGATGGCTGGTAGAAGACTCAGCGACATCTGAAGTTGTAGTTTCAGTAGCGAAAGGGTTAAAGAATGCATTTCCATCATAATCCGCTGGTGCAGGTACATCTTGATTAAGAGGATCATCAGCTGGATCAGCATCATTAGAAGCAGTTTATTCGTCTGTTGTTGTAGATTCAATCGAAGTGCATCGACCATGATTATTGTTGTTTCGTGTATCGAGGATTGGAATATTATCGGTGAGCGTGAAACATTTGATACATCCGGACCACGTTGATCAAAATTGTCTTTGAATAATGGAGCAAACAACGTTTCCATCTGACGACGAGTGAGTTGAAATGATTGATCAGCTGATGATTGGGGGAAGTTGAGACGGTTATGACCGGGTTCCAAGTTGTTTTGCTCAGAAGCCATTTCTGTGAGCTCATCAAAATTAGCATGAATGGTTTCCATAATTTCCTTTGTACGACGATTCCAGATCCGGTATCCCTTTGAGTTTTCATAATATCCAATGAAGACTCCAATGTCAGCTTTTGCCTTGAGCTTTCCAAAGTCATCACAATCATTATTTGGATAACAGAGAGCACCAAATACGTGAAAGTGTTTTAGGTTCGGTTTTCAGTTATGGATTAGCTCATAAGGTGTTTTGTTGTGGCGTTTGGTAATCATAGAACGGTTCTGAGTGTAGCATGCAGTTGACATGGCTTCTGTCCATAAGTAATCTGGAAGTTTTGCATTTATCAACATAGTTCTTGCAGCTTCCACTAACGTACGATTTTGTCTTTTGATAACTCCATTTTGTTCTGGTGTCCGTGCAATGGATGTCTGATTCTCAATTCCCACTTTCTCATAGTAATCTCGAAGAGTTTGGTTCACAAATTCAGTTCCTCTATCTGTTTTAACTTGTCTAACCGTGTTCCAGAGCTGAACTTGAATTTTCATGAGAAAGGTGATGATCATGGACTGAGCTTGATCCTTACTTCGAAGAAAATAAACGCAAGTCCATATGGAGTAGTCATCAACGATTACAAGAATGTAGCGTTTGCCATTTATCGTCTGCACACACATCGGGCCACATAAATCCACGTGAAGAAGATAAAGAACATGCTGAGTGTTGTTTTCCACCTTAGAAGGAAAATGAGCACGAGTGCTTTTCCCTTGTTCACAAGTTGGGCATAAGTGATCTTTTTAATACCTAAACCTTGGGAGACCTTCAACTAGTTTTTATCGTGCAAGATTGGTTATGGTTTGAAAGTTTAAATGGGAAAGTCGTCGGTGCCACAACCATGATTTTGTAGATGTTGCCTTAGAAAGTAGACTGATGGGAGATGAAGCAATCATGTCTTGCATTGAAATAATGTAAAGGCTTGATGTACGATTTCCATACATAAGATCGTTTCCTTGTAGATCACGAATGAAGCAAGTTTTCTCCCTGAAAGCAACTTCCAAATCACCATCACAAAACTGACCGACTGGAAAGAGATTGTGACCGAGACCTTCAACATAATAAACCTTGCTAATTTCGATGTTCCCATTGATGTAATCTCCGTAGCCCATAATAGCTACAGTGATCATTCCCGAACACCGACATGACTGATGAACTTTGATACAAAGTTTGATAAAGTTTGAGATTGCTGTCATGTGCCGGAACATCCGCTATCATCAATCAAAGGATGATCTGTATCACCTGCAATACACACAGACGACACAAGTGGAATAGAAGTAGAGGTGGAACCCGAAGAGTTAGAGGGTTCCGATACAATTACAGAGGACACATACATGTCAATAATTTTGGGTAACCATTTAAATCCTGGTATGTTTTGCAACCATCTCTGCCAAGTCCAACTAGATTGTGCTTTAGTCTTAGTGAATGGACTAGGTGATACTAACTTCCTAGGACATGATGATGGAGTTACGGGTATATAAATGCTAATCTTAGAAACTAAAGAGGGCGGCTTACCTAGCACAGACCTAGAAGCAGTAGTGGGCCTAGAGATAATGTCATTCTTAGGTTTCTTATAACGAGACAAGATAGATTTAGCAACACATTTATCATGACAATACGAAAGCATACTTTACGACATATAAAACAAAAAGCTTCAAAATTAACATCAAAAGTACTTAAAGGTTTAGCATTCGTTACATCACTTTGATCATTACATTTAGCTAACGCAATATCGAAAGGAGCAACATGAGTCTTATTCGAAGTCCTAGTGTGATCTTCTACCGCAGAGGTCTTTACTGATCTTTTCTTACGTTGCAACTTCCTATTCTTCTTTTGAAACTTTCTATTCTGTGAAGTGCTAACGCTGGGATGAGAGGCAACTACTCCTGTATCACTGGAAAGAATCACATTAGTATCTTGTGTTGTGTCAGTGGGCTTCCTAATGTTAATTTTAAACTTTCCAGGTGCAAGGACATGTGTGTTACTAGATTTATCTTTCCTAAGTTTCTCCAACTTTTCTTTTAACTCAATGATAGTGTGTAACAAATCTTGGTTTTCAGAACGTAACTTTGCATTTGTATAAACAAATTCACGGGAATAATGAGTGTGATGATCGATATCCTTTGACCAATCAGAACGTGTCTTTTTCAGCAAATCAAATATGGTTCCACATTCTTTTTTAACTGTTGCAATTTCTTGTTAATATTTGGAAATTTGACATTTTAAAGACGCATTCTCATCATCTAGTCGTTCGAGTTTTGGTTCAAAAGGTTTAGCACTCGACTGTTGGATTTTCTTTTGTAAAGAAAGTTCTCGATTATTACAATCATTTTGACACCATAGAAGACGACGTCTGACAGTTGAAAGTTCTTTTGACAAACGTTCATTTTCAGCTTTCGAAGATTTGATTTACGACACATTATCAACATTCTCAACATTTTCAACAGAATCAACAGAATTAACAGCAATATTATCAGATGCAGAAACAACAGTATGATACAAAACGATAGACATGGTATCAGCACAGATAACATCTTCCAAGAGTCGATCGACATGGTTTTGAAAAGATTTGTTTTTGTTAGCCTCGCTTTTTTATAAAGATAACGTCACTTACGTAAATTGGACTAGATGCGTAGTATACTTTGCCCATAGGGACTAGTATCATTTAAGTGGCAAAGTTATGGTTTGTTGAGCCTATAAATAGCCCTCATGACTCTCCATGAGGGGTGAGGTAAAGCATTTGGTTAGTGTATTGTGTGTTTTATCAATAAAAGTTTCCTTTGTTTCTCCTCCCTCTCTCTAGTTTCTCTCACTAAAAGGATGAAGATATTCATCTTCTTCCACCAACCCCGACCTCCAAAACTACATAAATCATATGTTTTACGGTCCTACAATTGGCATCAGAGCTAGGTTGTGTTGTTTTATTGATTTATGTTGGTTGAATGTTGTTTTAAACTGATTTTATATCATTTTTTTAGTGTCGGAAATTTTTTTTCCTACTTTTTAGTGACATCAGTTTTATAACAAGTTTTTTATGTATCCTGGTCTAAAAAGTCATCTATTCTATCACTGTTTACACATCTATCTTGTGTCAATATATTTTGTACAAACAGATTTGTGTCTTGTCACTTTTATGACTTTTTTGATTCATATCCGTGAAACTCTTGTGGTCAAAAGGGGCATAATGAAGCATTTCATATGCATTTTATGGGTTATTATGAAGCTAAACGGAAAATATGGTCGGAATCTCACCGGAAAATGGTCAACTGGGTCAAAACCCTAGTTTTCTACGCCTATGGACATGCTTACGCGTAAGTGCTTATGAGTAAGTGCTTACGAGTAAGAAAAAATCTACTCCTAAGCATAAGCTACACGTTAGGGATTTTTTACGCATATGAAGTTACGCTTAAGCCCTCGTTTACGCATGAGAAATGAAACCTACGCTTAAGGTTGAAGGATGTTACGCGTATGATTTGTTTCTACGCTTAAGAACTGAAAATATAATGAAAGCAAAACGGCTACGCGTAAACTGTTAAAATGACTCTCGACCACAACGACCAAATACCAAACGACTCATGTGACTTCAGGATCAAATCCCATCATCAGTCCAAGTACAATCAACAATATCTACCTAGACTCGATTTAACTCAACTAAGAATAATCAAATCTCATACTTGGTGTCAACTTTCTTTCATATCTTTTAAAGATTTTTTGAGTTGAACCATATCATCATTGATCCTTTTGAAGGCCAAGCTTCGTGTTAATATCCAAAATCAATTAAGAATAATTAATAACAAATCTGCTATAATTATTCTTTAATTCGTTGAAAGACCAACATCAACAACAAACATTTAAAACCCTACCTGAGACCATATCAATGATCTTGAAGACTTCAAAATACCCTCTAGATTCATCTTGATTCGTATTTTGGTGAAACTGAAACGTTATTGGTTGGGTAGGTTTGTGTTTCGATTTGATGATTATGAAAGGAGAAATGAACGATTTGATGATGAGATGAGATGAGATTTGGATGTGTATTTTTTCTCAGTTGCTTTGGGAGAGATACAGATATGATGGGAGGCGGATTATACAAGGTATGTGTGTTTAGGGTTAGGTCTAGACATGTGCACATGGGTTGAAGTTATATCACTAACTCCCTAACTGGTTATAAGATTTTAGATGGATCGGGTTCTATGGCTGATGAAATGGGCCGAACGGATTTCCTTCTTTTTGATTGGGGCGCTCTTGTCTTATTGGATCAAATGGATTGGGTTGTGGTGATTATATAGTGACTCAAATATATCAAATAAAATTGTGATTCATTTTTTTTACAAAAAGTTGGATACAAATTTTATTAATTGATATACAAGAGCGGTATTTTGGTATGGTAAAATTTCACGGACGATACAAAATTCACGGCTTGAGAAAAATTTGAAAATGATCACGGGGTTTTTGTACGGTATTATTGATGCGAAATTGAAGTGACGTTTCACGGTTTAACTTCTTTATCTTTGAGACGTTGGTTGGTTGGTTGCATGTCTCAAGATAACTTTTCTGGGCACATTAAGAATTGACAATCTGGTCATAACTGATGTAAGGAGTTACGTTGTAGTGCTCACAGTGTATAACCATCACTTTAAGGAGTTACGTTGTAGTGCTCAGTGTCACACATCGTTGTGGATTGTTCAATAATTTAGAACAAGCTGTAAGTTACAAAGTTGCGCTGTTTACTTCCTTTTCAAGTTAGTCGTATCGGGTTATCTCCATATGTGGTCATTACTATTAGCCGGTGAATTCAACGGAGGTTCGTTTAAAGGTTGCTTTGAGAGAAGAAGTATCGAGAGTATATTTTTGCGACATATTCTCACGATAATTTTGATCAAGCTAAGGTTGTAATATTGCATCAAGAAAAAGGTATACGGCATGTACGCAACATTACGATTATTCCGATAGCTCGCAACCATCAGGAGGGAGAAGTTGCTATTTCATCTTCTGTGATTGGATTACGAAGGGATTTGTGCTTAAGACCGAAGAAGGAGAAGTAGTGTGTGTACATCGAGGCTTTTTACCAACTTGGATTCAATACTAAGTGAGTTATGTTGTTACGATGTTCCCAGAACGACAACCATTATGCTAGAATCAAGAGTTTACTTTCTCCACTGCATGTTGGAAGAGTGTTGTCGATTCAGGAGGGTCAAAAGGAAAGAAAAAGGCTCACTAGCTAGGAGGGAGTAATAACCTAACTAGACCATTACAGTTGAAGTTCAAAGCTACAAGGATTTGTGCCGTCAGCGCCAAAGATCAAATGCCGAGATCGTCAGAAGGGAGAACTTCAAGTTTGCCTCAGTATCTAGACTACAGAGACTTTGCGCTTCAATAAAGTCATCATTGTTCATTACTGTTGGATCGATATACTCTGACCAAACTAACTATATAGCTTGTAAGGGCTTAACAACCTCGGATAAATCCTAAGTGTTGAAACCAAGATCGAGACTCAATTAGGGTATAGAATAACAATGATTGATTAAATGCACAGTGGAATAATAATTGACACAATCAAAGTTACCAACAAGGTTATGATCCTCTATGGATCTCTATTACTCTCCCTTAAAGATATTTTCTGAAGTGTTTGTTCAAGAGTCTGCCTAATACAAAAGCCACCAGTTCCTTTTATACACAAGAAACCCTAAAATATATAATAAATATAAAGTAAATGCATATTACTACCTAAAATAGCTCATGCAAATCCTAACAAACTAATACTTGATTAACTATATCAAGAAGAATACAATATCGTGAGGAACCATGTCATCGCTGAGAACCATCTAAAGTTTGGTAGGAACTGTCATTAGAACTTCATCAGTAGGAACTTCTAAAATTCCCAACAGTCCTCCCCTAAACTTAAATTTGACTTTTTTAACTTCAAGTTTCCAGTTAGATGAGTAACTTTCAAAGCATGAGGATTGATACTTTAATGTCTGCAGCAAAATAAAGTAACCAGTAGCAACCAAATCTATATATATCGGCATCAACTAGAAACCATCTTTGAAGAACAAGATTCCACAGCAACTCCTAGATCAGCATCATCAGGAACCAGCAGCATCAGTAACCAGAGTAGATTTGATAAGCCTTTACCAAGTAGCTACTCACTCTTGGGCTAGCTAGTCCTTTGGTGGAATCATGACATCACCCTGGTGAACTACTAACCAGTCCAACACTTAGAACGTGAATCAATGGTGTGTTGGAGAACCCTAATAATTTTAGGCAAATCATCATAGCCATAAACGGATTTGACATGTCTTTACCTGTAGCCGTTTGCTCAGGACTAGCCAATCCTTTGGTCACCCAATAGGGCAGCAACCATGGTGAATTGATGACCATCTAACTCTCAGCAATGAACCATGGTGAGTTGAGTACCCTATGGTTTTGAGCAAACCATTACAGCTATCAACGGAATTGAGATGTCTTTACCAAAAACCGTTTGCTTTTGGACTAGCCAACTCTTTGATGGAATACTGTCATCATCATGGTGAGCTGATTACCATTTATGGATTTCCGCAGCCTTTACCACAAGCCATAATCTTGTGGGCTAGTCAACTCTTGTGTCATCAAGACATGGTGAGATGAAAACCATTAGTTGTGTAGTAATTAACCAACACCAAAACCTGCAAGCAAAAAAGAGTAGAAACTGAACACAAACAGGTTAGAGTATTTTTTTTTAATCACTAAACAAAAGAAATAATACGATTTTTTTTTTCTTCAACAAAAAATAGAAAATAAAGAAAGAAAGAAAAATATAAAACATGTATAATATACCATCAAGCAGCAGCAGAAACCAAGGAAATATGTAGTGTCATCAGAAACACTAAGCCTCCCGAAAGGCTTATGAGGATCCAACAGCTGCAAAAATGGTTAGAATACAAAAAAATACAACAATAATCCTCCCCTTAGGCTTATGCCTCCCCTCAATTAATGCACCTAACAAAGACTATTATCCTTGGGTACCCAGAATGAACATTGAGTTTTCCAAGAATAACCCATTGAGGGCTTAACAGCAGTAGCCACTCTTACTCCACCATGTGCTATATTCATAGGAGATACATAAGGTGTATATGACTGAAAATAAGAACTTGTAGGTCTATAGGGCATAAGTATAGCATTACTTGTCCACAAACCAAGAGTAATCTGGCGAAGAATATCCTTCACCGTAGGAACTGGAAAAGGCCTATTAAGCTATCGGTGAAACAGATGCATACACCTTTGGCTTACCAAGAGGAACGGTTTACACCGCTTTCACATGTGCGACTTTGGGAACAAATGGAGGAATACTAGCAACATTAGTCCATGTGGGTCTAAAGGTCTTTTGGCCATAGGAAACACCCATCCTTTTCTCATGATAATCATAGTCTTTAATAAGATGGAGTTTACTACCACATACAAAACAAGATTTCTTCTTAAATGACTCATTTTTAACACAACTTTGTTTATTACACAGAAACTTATTAGAAACAGAAGTAGAAGCAAAATTGTGTTTAATAGAATAAGTATCTGGCTTTGTTTTGGGCTCATTATCAGCTACTTTGGACTTGGGTGTGGTCTTGGGTATGTACCTAGGTGAGTCAGACTTTTAACTTGAATCACATGAGGCATAGTCAGTGGACTATAGGTCTGACAACTTGTCACTTTTAGAACAAGAGACAGAGTCATTAGTGTCGCTACTAAGGTCTGGCAAGTCACTTGACTTTTTGCCATATAAATGGTGTGATCCATCAAAGTCTGAGGTAGTAGTTGAAAGGTCAGTGGGCATATGTTCTCCTCTAATAGGTCCAGGTACAGCATGTAATTCTTTTTCTTTTACATAATTAGCTAAACCTGCTGGTGTAGTTTTACGCCCATCATGCCTAGCTTCTAATCCTACATACTTTTTAAAACCTAAACCTATCCCAGAGGTCTCAGATTGACTACCATAGATTAATCTAGCCAAATTATCACCTGACATCATCCATTCATTATGTCTAGTTACTTCATTATCCAACTTATCTTGCACTTCTTGTTTTTCTAGCTCTACTTTAGCTCTTTCTTTCTCAAAATATTTTAACTCATTTTTAGTATTAGTTAGATCTCTTTCTAACACTCTAATCTTTTCTTCATAAGCAAGCTGATTCTTTTGAAACCAAATTTTCTTTTTTCTAAGGTTTTTAAAGAATTTTGTAAAGATCGAACCTCTAGATAACATTCATCATATTTAGGTTTCAAATCATCATAAGAATCCTTAAGGGCATTATATTTTACATCACAATCAAGGACACAATTACGTACCTGAGAGATGCCCATCATTGCAAATTCTTCAGCATCACTTATAGTATAAGCTTTCTTGCCCATTTCCTTGAATTTAGCCTTTTCACCATACCTTGCTTTGAGTGCATTCCATTTACCGTGCATCATCCATATAACAAAATCGCTACATGATCGTGAGGAATAGATTTAAGCAAGGTAGTTCGCCTTTGACTCTTTGTACCTCAATGTGTTCATACGTAGTCGTTGGAGGAAGAATAATGATTTTCCATCGTGATCTCTTTTCAAGCTTTTCAAGTCTGTTGCCATTTTGGATCACCTTCCGGATATTTATATCATTATTCATGATCCAGGTGTTTCATCTTCTTAGCCAGACCTCATACTCATCATTCATCAAATAAGGAAACATAACATCATCCCTTGTTTTCTTTATATTGCGACACATATTTTCTCCATTATACCATCAGATCTGCTTCAAAATACCAATTAAGGTATAAACCCTAATTACCCAAAAACCTTATAAGCCCTAGATCGAGAGCCACGAGGCTCTGATACCAATTGTTGAAACCAAGATCGAGACTCAACTAGGGTATAGAATAACAATGATTGATTGAATGCACAGTGGAATAATAATTGACACAATCAAAGTTACCAACAAGGTTATGATCCTCTATGGATCTCTATTACTCTCTCTTAAAGATATTTTTCTGAAGTGTTTGTTCAAGAGTCTGCCTAATACACAATCCATTAGTTCTTTTTATACACAAGGAACCCTAAAATATATAATAAATATAAAATAAATGCATATTACTACCTAAAATAGCTCATGCAAATCCTAACAAACTAATACTGATTAACTGCATCAGTAGGAATACAATATCAGCAGGAACCCATGTCATCAGCAGAAACCATCTAAAGCTTCAGTAGGAACCTGTCAGTAGAACTTCATCAGTAGGAACTTCTAAAATTCCCAACACTAAGTTAGTAACAATGAAACACTGAATTTACTCTATTAAGTATGCGGAAACTACTTCAATAAAGCTAAGAAGAATAACTTTAAACTTCAACGATTATATTGAAACTTTGAACCTAATTGATACAAAGATTCACTAATAACCTTAATAACTCTAATATCGTACTTTGTAAATTCTAAATCACATATCTCTAATGCCAATCTAGGGGTCCTTTTATAGGCATAAGGAGTACCCTAGTCGGTAATTACAATCCTTGTACGACAAGTAATACTAAAACTAAACTAAGAATATTCTAGAATCACAAAGCTTTCCATAAACGATATAGCAGTTCTTTAGCTTTGCAGTACATTGACACGAGCAGTACTTTAACTTTCATTAAGCAGTACTTTGACTTTATATCCCAACAATCCTCCCCTAACTTGAATTCTACTTGCTCGATTTCAAGTTCCTTTGTATTTGTATCTTTAACATCTTTGTCTTCAAGGAAAGATTGTGTCTTTATCTTCAGATTTGTCTTGTACTCTCTGTGCTTGTATTATCATCATCAAAGTAGTCTTTATAAGTAATTCTTTTCAGCAATAATTATCAGCAACCTTCATCTTTGCAGCTTCTTAGTAACATATGCAAATTGTACATCAGATCATAAAGTTTCATACTATTCTCATCACTTTTGGGTGTGTAAATTCCTGTGAGAGGTGAATCATTGAAAATTTAATGGATTTTAATGTCTCTTTAGCAAAGCCATTAACTCTGGAGTAGCCAATGTTTAAGTGTGTAAAACCATGGTACATTAATAACCATACGATTTTTAGCAAATCATCAGCTATCAACGGATTTGTTTTGTCTTTACCAAAAGTCGTACCCTTTTGGACTAGTTAGTTCTTACTACTATAGTGAACTAATTACCATATGAATGGTTTTTCCACAGCCTTTACCACAAGCCATGTCAAGGTTTTCATTGATTCCTTTCTCCCTTGTAATTTCTGTTAATAAGATGATGTTAATGAATATTTTTTTATGAATCGAATCGGCTATTGTCGACATATCGATATGTCGTGGTGTTTAATTATCACTTTAATTGGTTAAAAGTCTTGTGTGGCTATTAAAAATGGAAATACCAGAAATTAAATCTAAGATTGGAAGTGCTTATTTTATTTAGCTTATTACTATGAGTATTGGCTTATGTTGTTAAGTTTCGGGTTGCATCAGTTCTGATTTTGTTTCAATCATCTTGAAACCGACCTAAACACAGTGGCGTGTTGTTGGTTGTGATTGTTGTTGTGAGTCAAAACCCCCTTGAACTCGGCATAGGGTGCGTTTGGCTTCTCGTTGTCTGACCCATGAGGTGCGTTTGTTTTGCGTATAACACCCCAATACGAGGTGTCTTTGGTCGAGTCTAACCTTAAAATATTCAAAACAACAAAAGGGACTTCCATGTATAACATAAGGGTAATGATACTTACACGAATTTTTACTTCATACGTAACATTAATGTGAATTGACCATGATGCCCTCGATCTTATTTATTACCAGAATTGAACCCATCTTGTTGAATCAAAACTTTAAAGAACTCATTATCACTCTTTCGTTGCTGCTGCCTTTCATTGCATGCCTACAAAGCTCGTACCAGTCACCGGCCATTAAATTACCGAAATTTTCCGACCGTTTTAATACATATGATTTTGTGGAAACAATTGCGTTGGTTGTTTATATTATGATTAGAACAAGAATTTGAATTGGTGATCGTTGTACTGAAATTACCGGTTGTTATCCGAATACACGGAGGTTCAAAACATTTCATTCATAGGATGATAGGAAGTATTTTAGCGTCGAAAGTTCACCGATGAGTGTGTTGATGGTTGGGTGGTCGGTCAACCGAGAGTTTCAACACTAGTCAATCATGCAGAAAATGTATTTTGTAAATCTTGAGACATAAAAACAGATTTAGCCGAGAGTCGGGATGGGCACTAGTGGATGTAAACCTAAAATTGGAGTCCGTGGAAATGTAAAAGGGGTACAGTTATGGGCAACTAAATTGGGTAAATAATATTAAGGGTACAATGGTCTTTTCATATGAGATTTCTGTGTATGAAGTAAAACTGCCCGTGTACATATCAGTACCCATAACGTAACTAGAAGAATGAAACCCGTGAAGGGTGGTCATTTGTCTTAACCAACTCAGTAGCGTTGGTGTACGTTTGCTTGGTTTTGCTCAGGTCAGTCGACAAAACCCAAGGGGTGGTGTCTTGTTCTCAGTCCTTTAACAAACCGAGAGGTTGTGTCTATTTTGGTGATACAAAAAAAAACTCATTTTGGGTGTGTTTTGTGTTCGGTTCAAAAGCTACCCACCAAGGGTGTGTTGTTTTGTTGTGTCTTGGTTTGACACGACCCATATGAGGGTGTGTCGTGTTTGATTGTGTCATACTTATTTTATTTTAATTTTCTTCTTGTTATTTCCCTTGATGTCACGTGAAAACACAGGTAGCAGATAGGTATAAAAGTTTTTGTGATGTTAATCTTTAATTACGGATTGAGCTTAAGCTGAGTGTTAAACCTACTAAACCCACAACGCACTTCAGGATGCGTTTGGTTTAGTTCGTGACCCACTTCATTGAGGGTGTTGGTCTCGGTTCAAGTTTGAGCAAAGAAACCCGAAATGGGTACTTCGGTCCAACTTATTCAACGTACTTAACACGACTCTTTCTCGCATGATAGAAACTAGGAATTATTAAAAAAAAACGTAACTTACCTCAAAACTTAATATTTCATATCATTTAAACCATGAAGTTAAGTCATGAATTAACTAATAAAATATGAGTTTTAGCTTAACCTTGAAATAACTAATTTCGCCTCTTATATTGATTGTTTAAACTTGGTAAAATCTATTTTGATTATAAAACTTTGACATTTGGTCACCTCGGACAAATAAAAACATATACATGGGTCATGCCCGACTTTCGTCAAAATATATATTTAGTTCATATTATATTTTATAATAACCAACAAGAGGAGTTTTATACATCACTTTTTAAATACAAATGTATTAAGTAGGGTTATTATTTAGATGTTTGAATACTTTTATGTTAACTAATAAATGTGATATATATAGAGATATATATACATGGGTACGCTTAGTAAAATATATTGCCTTTGACGATAATGTTACATGACACGTTAATGTCTAATATTATATGTAATTATTTTTGTACATCGTCATTCGGTTGCCAACAAACCAAAGAATCATTCGTCCTTGATATTTCCCATTTTATATACTTACACATTTCCAAGAGCCAATACTGTAAACATATAGAAAGTTGTTTTTAAACTTAAAAGTTGTCACACAAGCAACAACAACACAAACACTTTTAAAATTTAAAGTTATTTAAACTTCCTAGAGTCTTAAACCTGAATTGTAAAGTAAACGTGCCATACTAAACTAGGTCGCGTGTCGGTGCCCTCCACTAGTTATACTTGACAACTACTTTAGACTGCTGATTTACTGAGGTGAGTTCTCGTAGCCCCTTTTTCATAATGTTGTCCTTGAGGGAAAATGGTACTCAAATGATGTTTTAACTGTTTTTATGTTGTGCTAAACTGTTTACATATTTTTGGACAATATGTGTGTTTGATTAAAATATGTGACTATTTTGTGGTGATAAATTGTATTTTTTGTATGTGCAACTGTTTAACTCCATTTGTTGCCGAAGCAAGTTGATAGTACTATCTGGGGTAGCTCCCCACTATTGGTAACATGTCTCTAACATTTTTGGTAGGTTCAGTTGTCGCTAGCACTGTGTTTCATATTCATACATCTTGCTCACTGTTTTCCTACACTGCTATGCACAGTTTCGTGGTTTAACTCTTAAACCTACGAGCTCACCAACTTTATGTTGACATTTTCGAGTATCCATTTTCAGGTGTTAAGAATGAAGTTGCATAGAAGGTTGAGTAGTATAGGTGATGATGAATATAATAAACATAAAGTAAACATAAAAACGCAGCGGAATCATCACCAACAACGGATCCATATAGCCATATGATCAATCAAATAAAACAAACATAAGGTTTATACCTTTGAAGCGTGAATAGCGTTTCACCACTAATATCAACACCACGAATAGATATGAGAAACCAAAAGATCAATAAGGTTGATCTTTTCTTATGTGTGAAACACACTACACATCCACAATCACCACTTAATGCTAGTCTGAACCCCGTAACCCGCGATCTAGCCTTGAACTACTCTAGAATAAGGTTAGATGAGATCAATCAACACAAACCCTCATCAAGGGAGTTATATTTCGTGGTATTGGTCAAGAGGAAGAGGGAGAGAAAGTAGGTAAGTGATTCAATGTCATTTACTACCCTTAATTACAAAATCAATGTGTAGTTATCAACATTTAACTTACACTTAGGCCCTTGACTTATCTCCCTAGTTCCTTTCTCATCTAGGCTTGCCATTGGGACCCAAAATAGGATTTCCCATTTGTTGGTCCAATCCAATAAACTAAGTACTAGCTTAGTTATTAGAAACTCGTTATTGATCCCAAGTTACGAAGGTTAAATATAACGTAATACGATAGATACGGTATATTAAATGGTGTCTCGTGTATAAGTGTGTGACCCTATAGGCTCACATATGTCTAGCCATATAATTATTTATTATGACACGAGCATACTCCAACGACTCCCACTCATGACGCCATAATATACAAGTAATTATACAAGCAATGGTTAGCGTCTAGCAACACACCCTAGTGATATGTGAGGTCGGTTTCTCAAACATTTCATAAAATGGTTTATATGTCATATATCCCTTTGTTTGAGATACCATGTTGAATATTAAACATGGATCAAAAGTCATTCTAATTGTTCAACTATTATGTTCTCGATCTTGATATTGAACATGATTACCAAGTGAATTAAGATTCATCTTAATCTCATTTCGGGTACGCCATACAAACATCTGCTCAAATCATCGAGGGCCCAATAGTATCTAACTCCAAATCATGTGGAGGAACAAATCCTATTTTGATTGACGTGTCATTCATGTGCTTCAAATCATTCCTGATAGTGGCCTTTATAACTACCTTGTTCAGGACAGCGTTTAACCATATCAAGGAATGAAACTCCACACATGCAAGACCTGCTTGCATCTCAAGTCTAAGGATAATAGACATAACCATTTTCGAGATTCACTATTTGACGCCGATCCATGCAGTGAATACTCGTAGGTTGGGTCAGTCTAATGCTCATCACCATGAACAACATGTGAGTTTGGCAAAAAGGTCACCAACACACTCACAATTTTCTTAATTTGATGGTACTCCCGTACCGTCAACCGACAATGGACAAATTTTTAATGAAGAAATTACACTATAGTGTTTTGAGTCTAGATCTTCAAACCACCACACGAATGATAATACTAAACTTTTCTTACAATTTATGACAATAAACTCTTATAATTATCAATACGAGTATTCCATGAAAACTAAAACATATCATCTCTTGAAAACTTATTTACTTTACGATCGTGATTCGAGATAATCCATATACTATTAGGTTGTGCCAATGACGTATCGTTATGTCGGTACTCTTGTATCGCTGTGCGTTACTACATTGTGATACTCACCGTGATACTTTTCTCGATGCCACCGTGTTAGTTGTGATTCTTATATTTCTTCGACTAAGGTGAGTTTCACACCCGCTTTACTCTTTTACTCGCTTTGGGGTGAAAAGCATGCTATGATTTATTAAAACTAAATTGGTTGTGCATTTATGAAATTATGGATTTATCGAACGGATTCAATTTATTGAGCTATGCTCGCTATATCTTGTAAACCGGTATGTATGCTTATGTTTGGCGCCTATATATATATATATATATATATATACGATCAGAAGTCCCCGGTACTACACTACTTATTAACTCCTTCCCACCGCACGGACGAGCCGTTGATGTCTATGGATAGCGCTATTTAGGGGTAGAGCCATCCTCACTCTACTAACCGGAGTGCATAGAATCGCCTCATGCTAGGTTAGAGCATGTTGTGTGGGGCGATTCATTGAATCGGCTTAAGTAGTGGAACCTTTATGCCATGAACGCGCCGCATACATAATGGACCTTTGAAACTTTGACAATCAATTGATTTTCTGCTGAGAAACTACTTGTGTACTAAAAACCGTGAACTCACCAACCTTTGTGTTGACACTTTTAGCATGTATTTTCAGGATGGCGTTAGCTAAACCTTGGAGGCGCTTGGGCATTGGCATGACATGGTCATAGAAGACTCTGATGTACATTTGGGGACCACTTTAATTCTTTTATGGGCCTACATTCTATAATATATATTTCGAAATATGTAAACATAAATCTTTACGAAATACGATTTCTCAAGTTAAACTGTTGTTCTATACATTGTGTTGTGGTACCAATCGAGTAATACCCCGGTAACACTTACTTCCGCTGCAAACCATTTTCATTATTTTTGGGGTGTTACACTATTAATGGGCCGATTAATACTCATAATTCCATTGGAATAGCTCAAGAGTAACCTCTATATAGGAGATCCGAACATGCACGAGACACACGTAAAACGTAAACACTTATTAGCGAAAGGGTTATAGAATTGTGCCTAATTCTCTAATCGCATTTGGTCTTATCCCAAGTAGATATTCGTGATACCCGGGCATTAGGGTCGAATAGTTTACTTTGGAAAGTGATCACACGATTCCAAGTGATATCCCAGAACCACCAAGTGGTATCTGTTACTACTAACAGTTTGTTTGTTTGTTTCAAGAGTTGCACATTTCACCGAATTGATTATCTTCACCATGCTTTGGGACGAATAACCACCAACACTATCTACACACTGTCGCCTATGTAGTCACCGCCACTGAACCCCGTCAGTACACCACCATCATCAAAAATATCCAAGATCCTTAAAGACATGGATGGAGCATTACAGGGGCAGGGGTGGGCCATGGCCCCTCCAAAAAAATTTGTTCTCTTTATAATTTATTTAGGGTCCGTTTGGTTAGAGGTTTTTGCACTGTTTGAATAAAATCAAAGTAAAAATATCATGTTTGGTATACTATTTTTTAAATTGAATCAAAAAGTCAGCCTAAAAACTTATTCCACAACAAAATGATATGTATCGATCAAATCCTCTGACACCATCTTTTTCACTCAACTCTTAGCCACAAGTAAATGTACTTTTCTTATTTTAATAATTTATTCACTTTTAATATTTTTAAAATAATACTTTTTTATTCAATTAATTTTAAAATTAAATATAATTACTCTCTCTTATTTTTATTTCCATACCTACATCAAATCCAAATCTTAAACCAAATCCAAATCCAAATCCAATTCCAATCCCATCTACAAACCAAACGGACCCTTAGTGACCTAGTGTTAAAGTTTTGATTTTACAGTTTGGCCCTCTTGAAATTGAAATTTGTTATTTCGGCCCCTTTAACAAATTGGTTCAAGCTCCGTCCCTGTTTAAAGATCCTTAGAGATCTAACAAACCCATCATCGATCTATCAAAAACAACAAATAAAAACTTACCCGTGAATTTTATAAGATCATTAATCGAATCCATTTTCAGTTGGGTTTTGTAATTTGAGTTTATGTGAGAGTTTCAAAAAAAAAATGTTCGTGTGACAAAGAGATAAAGGTGGTTTGTTTGGTTGGCAAGAAGGAACAACAGAGTAGCCCTTATAGATCGATATTTGAGATTCGGTTGAGTGAAGAAAATAAAAAAGATTGTTGTAATAAGGTTGGTTGAGAGAAATATAAGGTTCTTGAAATTTGAGGTTGTGTAAGAAAAAAAAATGTGTGTGTGTGAACATTACCTTTTGTTTCCTGGATTAAACAAGTCACCGACTTCTAACCACATATAAAAGAGTTATCTCTATCTTTAATATACTTTGAACTTTTTAAATGATAATAGATAATGACATGGTTATTTAAGATTTTAAAACTTGGTATTTGTGTTTTTGTAACAATATAAATGATTAAAAAGGAAATAAAAGGATTTATAGCATATGGGATTTGTGAGAGTTAGTCGAATTGTTTTGAAGATGATGGTAGTGGTTAATTCAAGCTTGGTACATGATGTAAGATGGTGATTATGAGTGAAGAAGATAAAGAAAGATAGTGGAAATAGAAATGTCAATAGTGGTGGATGATGATGGTTTTGAGATAAAGATAAAAGAGATAAGGTAAGGGGGTGGCAACACTGTGAGGTATGGATTCGGTATGCTAAGGCATGGAGCGGCATCCCATTGCCACCAATTCGGCATGGCCTAATCGGCATGGAGAGCGGCTTCCGAAACCGCAACGACATGGAGGATAGCATGGAGGAGCGTGTGTGTTAATTTGAATTTTTGACCGTTTAGATGCATTGAACATAAAAAAAATAAAAAAAAAAAGAATTCCCCTTCCCTTTATAAATAATACTCCTCACAACACATTCCAAATCACATTATTTTTACACACACAAATCAATTATAACATTAAAAAAAATGTCTTCATCATCCTCTTCTTCGTCCGATGACGGATTAATTTTTCCCGAAGAGTCGTCCGAACTCATCTTGTCCACCGGTAGTACTCTAGAAACCTATTTCGCTATACGCGATTCCCTTCAAGACACCGCTAGCTCAAGCAATACTCGGGGGTAATCTTTGACCCACTTTCATGATAAAGCATTAGAAACTTTAATGAATGACTATTTCGTCGAACGAAGAAAGTTTCCCCACCTTGTTTTTCGTGAAAGATTTCGAATGAGCAAAAGCTTGTTTTTAAGAATTGTTGGCGATGTTGAAGCGAAATTTGAATGGTTTAAAGAGGGCCGAGACGCGAGGAAGAAAAAAAGTTTCACGGCGTTACAAAAATGCACATCGGCCATTCGGCAACTCGCAACGGGTGAACCTCCGGATAGATTTGATGACTATCTAAACATGTCACGAAGAACGTCAAGATTTTTTTTAGTTGATTCGTATTTTTTTTAATATATATAAATTCATTTTTTTCAGTATATATATTTTTAATATTTTGTAGGAGACCGTCTTGATCATTTTGCCATGCGGTAATTCGTTATACGGTCGAGAGTTCTTACGTGGGCCGACAAGCCATGACGTTGCCGGTTATTCGAGGCACATCAAGAAAACATCACATTCACGGAATGCTTGGTAGCATTGATTGTACACATTTCGTTTGGCGAAATTGTCCAAGGCATTGAGAGGCCAATATAAAAGGGTGATCACCAATACCGACTATTATGCAAGTCGTCACTTCAAATGATTTGTGGTTTTGGCATTCGTTTTTTGGACCTCCAGGTGCGAATAACGATATCAATGTTTTGAATCAATCTCCGTTGTATCTTACTGAGCGAAATGGAACGGCGCCAAACAGTTCATTTACTGTAAATGGATGGCTTTACAAACGTGGATATTATCTTACCGATGAAATCTATCCTACATATTCAACGTTGGTTAAAGCATATAAGTTTCCCACTGACCCGAAGGAAAAGAGATTCAAAAAGCTACAAGAATCTGCAAGAAAGGATGTCGAACGAGCTTTTGGGCGTCTGAAAGGAAAGTGGATGATTCTTAGTCGTCCTCTACGGGCTATGTCGGTCGAAAAGAATCGACTCCTCGTTTATGCGTGTATTATACTATGCAATATGATTTTAAAAGACGACGGGATGGCAATATCACCGGTTTATATAATGGATCAGCCGTTAGCGCCATTTATGATGACGATGCACTACGGGAGTTACTAGACGAAGATATCCATAATCGCTCACGATTTGATCTTACTGGAGCGTTTGGCGACTCTGACTTAGCATACCTCGATGAATAGTTTAATTTTCTTTTTATTTCAACGGTGATGTAATTTTTTTTTATTTTTTTATTATTTTTTTTTTTACGTATTATGCATTTTTTTTTATTATTAATGAAATATTATGTTTTTATTTAATTGTTTAATATAATTATGAATTAAAAAAAAATAAAATAAAAAAAATGAGTGAGGTATGGAATGACCATTGCCACTAAAAAACTATGGTGAGGTATGAGATTAGGTGGAATGAAATTATTGTTGGGTTGTTGCAGTATGGTGAGGATGAATGAAACCATCACACCCCTAAAAAGAAAGAAGATGAAGTTAAAAGGTAAAATGATTACTTTTTATGTGCAGACTTAAAAAGACGAAAATACTCTCGCTTGAGGTGAGCAAAAGAGTGTTAGTGTGGCCGTTAAAGTGAAAGACCAACGACAAATAATGTTTCGCATTTAAAGATGAACAGTGATTTTTTCGGTCAAAAGACGAAATTTGTCATTCAATGCAAACCATAAGGACGAACTATGTAGTTTACTAAAAGGTAATAAACGTGAGACAAAAAAGTTAGATAAAAGGAAATTACAAAAGTCAAACAGTTTTGGTGTACTTCCCTAATTATAAGCCGCCGCCGCCTCCTTCTCCTCCATAAAACCCTTGAGTTTAACTTAAACTTTATGTACTCCCCTAATTATAAGCCGCCTCTTTCCCCGAAGCTGTAAATAATGGATTCGGTGAGAGGGATTGAAGATATAGGTGAGAACTTTATGCTGGACATATTTTCAAGGCTTAATGTGAGGGAAATAATCTACTGCAAGTGTGTATGCAAAGCGTGGCGAGAGCTAGTTTTGGATCCTTACCTTATGAATAGGTGGGCGAAGAATAAGAAGAGACCTAGTCTAATGGTTCATGATCTCAAATTCTCAGAAAGAGGAGACTTAAATTGGATAGAGATCCAAGAAGAAGAAGAAATTCTTGATACTGAAAGAATTCATAATGTCGATTTGTATGCTCCAGGGGTTATAAACGGATATCCTGGTTTTCCTAACATCCTAACACTAGTAGGGGGCTCAATCGATGGTTTGATCTGTTTGTGGGATCTTTGGAATGGCACATACATAATAAATCCAATTGCTAACGAATGTATGACCCTCCCTCAAGCTCATTCATCGCTGTCTTATACAAATCTCGAGGTAATAAGTTATGGTTTTGGTGTTTCAAAGGGGGCCAATGAATATAAAGTTATAAGGATTTGCGATTTAAATGCGTCTGGCTCTGAAACTCAAGTTGAAATTGAGGTTTACACCCTTGGCACCAACCGCTGGAGAACCTTACAACCACAAGACCACTACAACAATGTTGGCCACTATATGACTTCAGGTTTTTTTTTTTGATGGTCGTCTCCATTGGATTAATGTTTGTGGTCGTTGTGAACTCTTTGTTTTTGAATTAGACAAAGAGACATTCAACTTATTTCCTTCACCTCCTCCAGTATATGAACATCAAGCAGAAAAAATAAACCACTCAACTTTGGGAGTTTTAAAAGGTTGTTTAAGCCAGTATTGTTGGTATCCTTCTTTTCAGTTCTCCGTTTGGGTCATGAGAGAGTACGGAATCAAGGATTCGTGGTATAAAGCTTTCACCCTCAAAGACACTAATATCGCCCCCCAGCTGTCTGATCCCTTGTGTCTCATTGATGGTCCAAAAGGAGGTCTTTTAATCGTCAGAGATTATGAAGACAGTCTCGCCGCATATTGTCTCCAAACAAACAAACTTAAAAGGGTTAATTTATCATCTAAATATCCTAATCGCCGTGTCCGCATCGTCACCACAGTCACTTATCGTCCTACCTTCCTTAAACTTCAAAACTTCGCATCACCAGATGCGGTAGTTCATGCCTTCTAAAGGTCAGCTTCTTCTTTTTCTCTCTTTCAGTTGTGTTTTTTTTACTTTACTAAGCCCACTTGGTCAGATTGGCTACTCTGGCTTGTACCAATACTCTGTAATATTTGTTCTTTGCTACTCTAGCTTATTGCTTGATGATTTTTAATGAAATGCCGTTCCAAAAAGAAAAAGTCCCCAAACAAGGTTGTGATTTTAGGATTGTACGATTCTACAAGCACGTATAAATAGATCATAGTAGGATCTTAATTTGAGCAAGGCTGTCTAGGATCATAGGAGCGCACGCAGGATCATAAGATCGTAAAATATCCGATCCTACTACGACCCAATGTTTTATTTATTTAGTTTTTTTACATAAGCCCATTTTGGCCTAGGGCAGCAATCGAGTCAAGCCGAGCTCAAGCTCGACAAGACTTGAACTTGGCTTGAAAGAAAAACACTAGGCTTGAGCTTGGCTTGATAGCTTGTCAAGCTTTAATCATTGGCTCGAGTAGGTTTCGAACAAAGCTTGAGCTTGGCTTGATAAGCTTGAATGTATACAAAAATATTGTATTCAATAGCCCAACTCAACAATAAATAATTGTATAAAGTAAAACAAGCTAAAACCATATTTGAAAACCAAATTAGATTGATTTAACACTAATAAAACCAAGAACAACATTCTCGTACCCAAGTCGAACATTAGAATGAAACATAGGCCAAAGTACTAATTAAGGTTCTAATGTCTAAAATATATCAACAAAATATATCTCGTGAGGCTTCATAAGGTTCACAGATCTTGAATTCTTGAGCAAAATGATCTTCTATCTTGATGATTTCCTTAGCATTTTATTGTAAGAACCTGATGAAGTATATGTTGCGTTATTGCTTGTCTACTTGATAAAAGAAAAGATATTAACTCATGCATTCGTATATATAGATATCTTGGCTTCATGCACTTGCAACTTGCAACAAGTTAACTGCACTAGCAATAAAAGTGCAATGCTATATCAAAACTAAAGATACATCAGATCCTTACAATAGAAGTGAAATACTATTTCAAAACTAAAGATACAGGTTCATACTAGTAATCTAATATTCTAATATACACATCAGTGGGTCGATTAACACTCTTTTTACCCATATCACATCGACTATAACAGGTTCAGACTACTAATCTAACATTCTAATATGTGGGTCGATTAACACTCTTTTTACCCATCTCACATCTGCAGGGCGTGCCACTATAACAGGTGCATACTACTAATCTAGTATACACATCAGTGGCTATTAACTTGCATTTTAATAGCAGCTAAACAAGCAAAAACAACAGATAAAAAGCAGCCAAACACAAGCAATTTTAGCAATCCATTTTGCCACTTTGTCACAGATTACCCATTTTGCCGCATGTATGATATATTTTCCATTTTTCAGCCCTAATGATCACTACTGAGTTAAGTATTTAAAATGAACAACTTTTGCCTTTATGCTATTATTTAGCTAAGGGTATCTTCGAATTAACTATGATAGCTTGTACTTTTAGGTTTATCCTTAAAATTTAAAAGTAATAATGACTACAAACTGTATCTTTGTGCTTTAAGTTTTACTCTATAACAGACTATGAAACTAACCACTGATAAATAAAATATCTATGTCATAATTCGTTTTATCATATAATTCTAGGAAATTTGTAGTGGCATTTCTTTGTCATTCCTCATGTGTCTTAGAAGCATTTTAAACTTTTTATCATGTAACGTACATACAGGTGACACACTTAATGTTTATTCTGATATAAATTAGAAAAAGCCCCCAAACAAGGCTGTGATTTTAGGATTGTACGATTCTACGATCACACGTATAAATAGATCATAGTAGGATCTTAATTTGAGCAAGGCTAGTCTAGGATCATAGGAGCGCACGCAGGATCATAAGATCGTAAACTATCCGATCCTACTACGACCCAATGTTTTATTTTTATTTTTTTTACATAAGCCCATTTTGGCCTAGGGCAGCAATCGAGTCAAGCCGAGCTCAAGCTCGACAAGACTTGAACTTGGCTTGAAAGAAAAACACTAGGCTTGAGCTTGGCTTGATAGCTTGTCAAGCTTTAATCATCCAGGCTTGAGCTTAAGTGGTTGAATGATTACTGATTAAAATTATTAAATTATTAAATAAAAGACATGCATATCATAAAGACTGATGATGTTAACCCTTAAAATTATTAAATAAAAGTGTAGATCAATATAATGAACTTAGGATTAGAGAAGAGAATAAAAGTTGCATATCATAGAGACTTAAGTGGTTGAATGATTACTGATTAAAGAAGACAACCTGATGAACTAGAGCGCCAAGATGCAAGAAGTGTGACGAATACAAATCGTCAGTTTGATCTTGATGGATTTGCATTATTGCTATTAGTATGTTGTTTGACCTTAAACATTTTCGTGAACTACTCGCATAAAGCTGTGTTTGGTATTATATACTTTCTAAAAATGTATTACTCATGTTAAAAAAAGAGCTTTAGTTGGATTTCCAATGATGATCGTGATACGATCATATCTTGCAATGACAAAAACAATCCTATGTAGGATCCCGATTGTGATAACCTTGCCCAAACACTGCACTTACATATTTATTTTGATGATCTAGCACCTTCTATTATCTATGTATTTTTCTTTCCTTTTTACCAAGACTTGTTTTGATCTTGTTATAGTTAGACACATCGAGAGATGTGTATGCGTAATAATAATTTTTTAAAACAGAGAAAAAAACCCGCCTGTGCAACAGTTAACCTTCCTTAATAGGTTATGACTATATATTTACACTCGTTATACTTGATCCCTCAGCATTTAATAACACTTCATAAGGAAACACGGCTTGGTACTTACTTAAACCTTTATTATTATTATTGTTTTTATTTTTCATCTAACATACACAACATGTTGTTCCTTAATCTCATCTCTCTTTGTGGCATTCAAATGTAGGATCCCCTGTTCGAGCAGCTGCTGTTGCATCACCCCAATTGAAAGAGATGTTTTACCTTTAGTATCTGGTGTAGGCTGTTCTTTTCTTCTACTGCTAAGAATAATGTTTATTGTTTGATTGCTGTTTTTCTGCAATTTGGAAACTTCGCCAAATTTACAACTTTTTTTATCGTGTCAACTTTTCTCTATGAACTCAAAATTTGAATCCCTTTTGGTTAATTATCTTTTCTAGAAATAGTTTTACAACCCGCGCACGCACGGGGTTTGGGCATATATCGTGACGTGAAGTTGTTGAAACACATTAGAGTTTAGACATGTTTAAATGTCACATATACAAACAGAGTTGAGATCCACGTAACTCAAATTATCGTGTAACCAATTAACCAATCACATTCATCAATTTTTATTTTCACCTTTTTTAAAACAACATATCTCGCAAACCAGAAATCTTCGTTACAAAAATACATTGTCGTGACGAGAATTAAATTATCTTTCATAGATATGCATTGTTATATATTTTTTCGACTAACTTTTTTAAAAAGTCGTCTGCATAAATCACACGCGATTTTTAAAATCACACGCGATTCAGAAAATCAAATCACATATGATTTTAAGAATCACACGCGATTTCATAAATCACACGCGATTTTTACAAATCACGTGATTTTCCGAACTAAATTTTTTAAAAAAAGTCACGAAAGATATAACAACGTATTTATAGAAAGATAATTTAATTTCGCCGAGACAGATAATTTTTTCGACGTAACGATTAACGGTTTGTAGATATTTAATTTTCAAAAAAATGAATATATTTTAATAAAAAGAAATGAGTGGCCATGATTGGTTGACGGTTTCATTAAGAATATGGGTCTATAACGAACTTTTCTATACAAACACAAATGCTGAACTTTTATACATTTGTACCGATCAATATAGTAGAATAGTTGTTACACCGCACGTAAATAGTATGTTAGGTTTAAAACTAGGGTTTAAGTTTAAATAATACCACGCATCTTTCTCAAACGTTCGACATTGCACTGTGTTTTTTTCAACCCTACAGTAGTGACATTTTTTCTGTCGATACAGACTGATTTTCTCCAAACACGTGGCCATGTCACTGAGTTTGTGTGACGTGAACAAGTCATATACTTATTTACGTGGAAAAAAAAAAAAAAAGTAAAATTTTAATTTGAAAAAAATTAATTTTTTTCAAAAATTTACGTTTAAAAAAAAAAAAAAACCTTACGTTTTTTAAATCGTAAAAAACCTTTACGTTTTTCAAATAATAGTTTCGCCGCCAGTCACTCCGATTAATAATAGTTTTCACCGTTTTGTCCGCTTTTATCCGCTGCTCGCTTTTTATCCGCTTCCGCTTTTTACGTTTTCGTCCGCTTTCATTCGCTTTTAAAGGTTTTGTCCGTTTTCTTACGCTTTATCCGTTTTTTAAAGTTTTTGTCCGTTTTTCTTACGTTTTATCCGTTTTTCTTATGTTTTGTCCGTTTTCTTACGTTTTTATCGGTTTTCATCCGTTTTTTCCGTTTTTCTTACATTATTTTTGTCCGTTTTTCTTACGTTTTGCCTGTTGATTTTATCGGTTTTCATCTGTTTTTTTTTCTTTTTTTCCGTTTTTCTTTCAAAACTGATAAAAATGTACGAAAAACAGGCAAAACGTAAGAAAAACGGAAAAAAATCTAAGAATAATGTAAGAAAAACGGACAAAAACGGATGAAACCGATAAAACGTAAGAAAACGGACAAAACATAAGAAAACGGATAAACGTAAGAAAAACTGGACAAAAACTTTAAAAACGAATGAAAACGAGGAAAACGAAAAAAACGGAGGAAACGGATAAAAACGAACGAAACGGATAAAACGGACAAAACGGTGAAACTATTATTAACTGAGTGACTAACCTAAGAAACTATTATTTGAAAAACGAAGGTTTTTTTTTTTTTTTTTTAAACGAATTTTTGAAAAAAATTAATTTTTTTTTCGAATTAAAATTTTACTTTTTTTTTTTTTTCCACGTAGCAGCTTATACGACTTGGCAAGCCACGCCACACAACTCAAGTGACTTGGCAAGCCACGTAGATGGAGAAAGACATGCACTATATCGACACGTGAAAAAAAAGACACTACCTAACCGCGTTAAAAAAAAGACAGACACTATATCGAACATTCGAGAAAGACGCCATTATTTAAATTTTAAACCCTAAAAACTAATGCATGTTGTGAAGAGATGGGATGTTAGATAACAATGTGTTAGATCTAGTTATATTTTTCATGCTATCACTTGGAAAATACCATTATGCTAGTTGGAAGAATCGAAAGTTTCGAAGTACAAATTTAAGAGGCTGGAATTGGAACTACAAATGAAAACTTTCTGTTCATCATCGACATTACAAAATTGTACGCAGTATCATCTATATCTATACTACTTATAAAGCATTTAGCACGTTTTCTCATATTAATTTTTTAAGACTTCATAAAATAGATTTTTAAGCAAATACAAGCAAAGAAGCATCATTTACAAGGATTTGAAGCAAAAATAAAACTAAAAAAAAAACACTATTTAATACACACAATTAATATACAATTTAATTCACCCATTCACTTAAATATACAACCATTTTAGCACAATGTACAATCTAAAAATTTACTAAGACATTCTTAATTTAGATAATTAAGACGTACAATTTATAATACTCAATATACAATTATTGTTAACAAATCCTTTTGAATAAAATCTCCAGTCAAATACTGTAAAAAATTAAAAACCACTATTTCTCCAATTCTCCTTTTTTTAATGTAATTCTTTTTTAGGTAAACACTAACACCCCGATCAAAGAACAAGCTAAAACCAATATCACAAAGACTTCTACCATACTTCTCTTTTAATATCTTTTTGGCTACTGAAATAATACATAAATTTCTCACTTAAACACATACTATAATGTGATCGCAGGTTTGGTTTTTGAATTAATCAAAGATCTCTAAAGATCCAACACAACCCATCATCGATCTGTTGAAAACTAGAACCAACAAAGCCACAGTTCAAGGCTTGTGTCGCTGATTTGTGTGGTTCGGTTAACACGAATGAAAAAAAACCGAGCATAACAAACCTTACATGAAGACCTTTCTAAAAATCTTGAAGCCAACACATAGACGAAACAACAGGATCTTGAAAAGGGTTTGTGTTTCGAAATCAAGACAACCAAAAAGGGGTTCGTGATTTTGTGCTAATCAGCTGTTAGTTTTCGACAAAAGGGGTTCGTGATTTGGTCATCATCGACCTTTTTGTATCAAATCAAAACGAAAACTAACTCAAAACTCACCTGGTTCCTAACTTATATCGCATGAGTGAATTAATATTTTTTTTATATAAAATAGTATCCTATTTCTTAAAGATATTACAATAATTTTTTTTTCTTCTATAAAGTTATTTTCACGATAAATATATAATAGCAAAATATTATTCGTCAAAATTTTACACAGGGTACTCGCCGCCGCAACGCGCGGGTCCCAAACTAGTAATTTGAAAAGGCATTATGGGTTTCTAACAACAACAACAACAATGCACCCAATCCTGCCAGCTGGGAGGTAAAATGTAGACATATCCTACCGCCTCGTAAACCCGTGAGTAGGAGACTGCCCAACGAGACCTCCGTGCAAGTGCAAAGGCGAGAAAGAGAGGAGAAGAAAGCAAAGACAATAAAACCACAAGCACAAGCAGAGACGAAAGCAAGTAAAAACAAAGCAAAGGGGCACGGGAGAAAGCACATGAAAAGGCACACAAAAGCAGGACACAAACATAAAAACAAAGGAACAAAACCTAAAGAGAAGCAGGCAGACCAAAGGGAGCAACATAAAGCACGGCAGAAACCTAACACGCACAGACCTAGAGAAAGGCAGAGCAACAAAAACAAAGCACCAAAAACGAAAAACATGCAAGAAAAGCAGGCAAACCAGAAAAACACAAAGCAAAGCAACGCACGGGGCCTAGGGCTGCGGCAAAAGCAAAAAGGTGCCTAGAAACCTAAACCTACCAAAAACCACCTAAACCCCCTAAGACCCTAGCCAAATCTACTCGCAGATTCTAATCCTATCTCTCCACCCCTAAGACCCTAGCATTATGGGTTTCTAGCCCATCAATTTAAGAAAGTCACCCCACCATAGACCAATCATTACAAATAATCATTATCATTTATAACATAACTCAATCATTAAACAATTATTGTTATCATATTTAATTATTTTTTTTACAATTAATCATTATATAATAATAAACTAATTATACTTTTATTCTTTGTTTCTTTCACAAATTTTTTTTGAACGAGTTTCTTTCACAATTAATCTTACAAATATACATTTTTTTCCCAACGACTGCTTTTCTTTAATCAAATTGTACTCTGTTCTTTGATCTACAATATCATTTTGTTTCATTAGTATTATTTATCGTTGTTTTTCATTTTTTTCTTTCTTTTAGTTTTACTTTGTTTTATTTTATTATTATTTTTAAAAATTTTGTTATTAATACTTTTTTTTTTTTTTTTTTTTTTTTTTTTTAATTTATCAAACTTTCTACATTTTCAAAATTTTGCTCAAAAGAACAAGTACTCTCTCTCGTGTTTCAAAACCTCAAAATATTACTTGTTGAGGGGGAGTATTTACAAAAATATCTTTGTTCACAAAATGTTCTTCGTGGAAATCTTCCCATAAAACTCGAAATGGTCATATCCGATATCAAAATTTCATCAAAAATAACATTAATATGCCATTTTTTAGGGGGAGAAAAATTGTGTGATACAATATGTTGAATTGTGAATGAATCTAAGTGTGCATAGACTTAATCAATGAATTGACGAAATCTGAAATGTCATAAATCGAAAAGATTTGTCTTCCAAGACTTGTCCGAGTAGATTGTACCTATTCGAGAAACTCTTGATAGATATGAACTTTGACGGGTTTGACAACCTTTTCGAGGTCTGTTCACATCTCCAAGGTAGTTATTAGAGCTAGTTGTCACCCAAAAGTCGACAATGTAACTCTTTAACTATGCAACGTAACCATGTCTCATGGGAATTGTCTATCTTGAGTCGATCAATTCATAAGTAAGGCTCTTCCCTCACCGTGCGATTTCACAAAACTCTTAAGCACATGTGGAGGGAGTATTTTGAAAATACAAAACTCTCAAGTGTTACAAACATGTTTTCATTCATAAACACTTTGAGAGATTTTCATGAAAATGGTTTTATGGCAAAATAGGATAGTCATGGAGTTATAAGGTGACTAAGTTTATGGATAAACGTCCTATGATCCCCCAAAGCCGGAGGGATCTACCCAAGGACACCACCAATAGTTAGTACTTAGAAGTCCTTAGGTATGATTATAAAAAAGGAGAAAATGAGAATCGGAGAAAGAAGGAGTTGAGAAATTAAAAAGAAAAGTAAAGAAAATGGTGAAAAGAAATAGCCCTCCAAATTATTCAACTTAGGGCAGACACCGGGTTCAATTCATATGCTACTGGTCGTCACAAGTTGACACCGGTATTGAAGATTAAAGTCGTCATAGACCCAGTGACGCACTGCACTAAACCTTCTTAACCACTCAAGTTTCTCTCAAAAGAAGCTTGTTTCATTCTCACAGGGAACCCTACATAATCTATCGACTCTCTCTTAGAGATTGTTGGTATTGAAGAAGGAGACCCTGTCCCTAGTTGTAACAATTCGCATTTTTGGGTCACTATTCATTTTTACTATTCACTGTTACTATTCACTTTTCACTATTCATCCCGTAAAATTTTATTTCACATTCTCGTAGGATAAACTATTTTAGTAATGACCTGAGAGTTCGACAATCGTTAGATCATTTTCGCAAAAGTTATTAAGAAAACACCGCTTAAAAGTTTCGCTTTGTACGGTTCACCGCTTAAAATCCACAGACAACGAAAACCGCCTCCGACAATTTTCCCGCATTAGATTAATTTTTTATCACTCATGACTAATTTGAGAATTTTAAGATTTATTTTATGTTACCAAATAAGCCCAAATAGAAGACGAAACTAAACTTACGCTTTTAAACAATTCTACTTACATCCGCACTTAACGATTCCTCGTGATCAGATTTCCTAAGATTTTAGAAACTTTTACATTTTGGAAAAGTCAAACATATTTCCTCCTCCTTTGACTATAAAGAAATTAACCTTGTACGTTTCTACCTTTTATTAAATCGCGTGAATTTTTAAACTTCACGAATAATCATGGTTATCCCGCGTGCGAAGAAATCCAAAGTTTGACATCTCATATCACTTTTAGACTAATTTTAGTCTACTCTAAATAAATTCACGGTCGCTTCCGAAATTTCGTTATTTTTCGATAAAGCTGCGAATTACGCTTTTGACCCGTATTTCTAGTTTTAAGCGCTTTTGCACCCAATAAGACTTATCACCCATTTTATATTTTTAGATGGAGTATAATGATGAGTTTCATCATTCCTGCAAGTTTTATATTTTTACGATACCCGGTTTTACATTTTATGGCTTCGATTAGCATTTAACGGAACCAAAACTCACTCCGTAACCAAGATAATACCAAAACTATCCACCAAAGTCATCCTATCTTATCATGAACGAAATTTAGGGGGGGATTCATCACCTTGGTGTCAAAATCCTAAGCATACTTCCTTTAGATCATTTACATGTGTAAATTTAACCATGGTTAGTTTTTAACCCAATATATAGTTAACCAAAACTACTAGCCTATAAATACCAAGCATAATCACTTCATTTATTCTTGCACCACCCTTTCTTATCATCTAAAGTCCTAAACCCTAAGGCATTTCTTATAGATTCAGAAGAACATTCATGTGTTCTTGAAGAAAACTAGCGTTTGATCTTCGTTCTTGGAAGTTTTCAAGAAAGAGTCGTTATAATCTTCTTTTCTTCTTCGGGTTCTCAAGAAGGCGTTGTTATAATCTTCTAATAGTCGTGGGTTTCAAGATCGCAAATTCTACGTCAAGTCTGCTAATATTTTATTTTTCCATAATACTCATGCATTCTATTTTAAGGTAAGTATTTATAAAACTCAAACTTATTAAAATACTTATAAACTTTGTTAGTTTATTTATTGTATTTATAAACTCTTAATTTAGCATATAATCAAATAATCAAAATACATGTTTTACGTATTGAGCACTACAACACTAGGGAACTTCATGTGAGGGGTTCATTTGGGTAAACGGATCGACGAGTTCTTTGGATTTACGATTTAAAGTGTCCTAGCTCCTCTAACGCCATCGCATGACCTCTCGAATTATGATGGCCCGAACGGTAGTACGAGATATACAAACTAAAACCATTTCTATAAACAAACATACAATATCTGCGCCTTGATCAATATAATGGCATATATAAGCTCGCTCATCTTTTCTTAGGCATTATACCGAACCTAAGAGTTGACATCATATTCTAGGTTATACGTAGAGACTTCGTGCTTATCCATCATTTCCGTATAATGCTCGATATCATTTTAAGGTGAGTTTCATAGCCCCGCTTATATGTTTTGAATTACTTTTGGGGGAGATACATGCTCAAACTATTTTCATTTACTTTCATAAGTACTTTAAACTTTTAAGAATTACTGTGAGTTCGTAGCCCCACTTTTACTCGTTTAATTGTTTTACAAACTCTTTGGGGGAGATACATGCTCAAATACTTGCTTTTACTTTCATAAGTACTTTAAACTTTTTAGAATTACCGTGAGTTCGTAGCCCCACTTTTACTCGTTTAATTGTTTTACAAACTCTTTGGGGGAGATACATGCTCAAATACTTGCTTTTACTTTCATAAGTACTTTAAACTTTTAAGAATTACCGTGAGTCATAGCCCCTACTCTTTTAATACTTGTTTTACAAACTCTTTGGGGGAGATACATGCTTAACTATTTCTTTTACTTTTACAAATACTCAAAACATTATACTTGATTGTATTATACGTGATTGCATTATACTTGATCACATTATACTTGGTTGCATTATACTTGATTACGTTACACTTGATTTCGTTTACATGCTTGAAATACTTGCCTAAATACATGAATTGTATTTACAAACGTGCGACAATACTCTATGTGTCGGAGAGGTATTGATAGTATTATAAGTCGGTACATGCCCGCCCATGGTACCCGATTCATGACCATGTGATTAATATAGTACTATTTGGGAAGGTGCCCCGCCATGTGTGCGGATTCTTGGCCATGGGTGAATATAATCCGTGTATTGTGCAAACTATATTTTGGCGGTGGGTTGTGAACACACAGTTGCAAGTTCTTTATGGCGGAACTTGAACCGAGTGGATTTACAATGCCTTTGCTATGTAAACATTCTTTCAATGCTTTTCAACTTATTCAAAACAAACTCTATGAACTCACCAACCATTGTGTTGACACTTTAGCATGTTTATCTCGGTCATAAGACGATAGCTATTGCATGGAACATAGAGTCGCATTTCGATATATTTTGAAGACTTATGCTTTTGTCATTTACCATTCAAACATTTATGTATTATACTGGGACCTCATTGTTTGTAACTCGATTTCATTAATCGAATGGTAACTTTTCAAAACGCCTCATTTAGAGGTCGTTTCTATAACTTGTACTTTGTATTATGAAGTAGCACCCTAGTGACACAGTCTTCCGCTGCGGTATTTTGGGGGTGTTACACTAGTCTCCCCTTAGGAAAACCAAAGCGCACTAATTGAGTCTAGAGCCACGAGATTCATCAAACGATCTCTTAGGAACACTTAAACTTTCATCACTTGTCGTTCAACAATAAGGACGCAAGTGACACATTCTAGAGTCCTTCGCAGATCTTAGCAATCTGCCGAGAACATTTATGAGGGATTCACAAATGTGATCCTCGGTGGTTGAATGGAAACTCCCGCCGTGGTCAACATCAAATGTACTCGACAAATAGTCACTTTGGTAACTCCTTGTGGTTACGCTTAGTGTTGTCTCAAACGGTCTACACCGCGAGGTGATGCTTCGGTGTACCTCGACTCACTGAATCAGATGTACCTCGGTACATCGTGTTATCCTACTGAGGACTCCGGCTCAGAACAACCTTTGCTAGAATTAGAGATGTGTTTTCACACTATGTCGTTAACACCTCAAGTTCGAACTTGTAAGTCTTTGGAAATCCCGCTAAGGAGGTTCCTTTCAAGAATCGACTCGAAAATGGGTCATTACTTGAACTCGCTCAATGTAATGCCAATCGTCCTTAAGGGATTCGGACGGCTGATTCACCCGACCAAGGTGAATGGAATCAAGACATTCATCAGTAAAACAATCGTAGTGGTCAATTATTTAAGAAAAGTCTACAATGATCGATTGGTGATTATCACTAACCCACTCTTATGCAGATACTGATGGATGTTCCTGGGAGAAAAGATCGTGCTGATTCTCCACATGTTAACACCAACAATGACACAATTGAAGTTCTCTCAAAAGGCAACTCAAAAGTCAAAATGATTCTTCATCAAACCCAAAGAATATACAAAGTTTAAAGACTAGATAACTACATCACATCTGAAATCCAATGCCAAAAGGGGTGTGAGCATGTTGGAGAAAGACGTGGAGACACCTGAGCAACGAAACTGACCAGATGCAGACATAAACATACAATCACATCATCCACAAACAGAAAAAAGAACAAAGAACAAAGATAACACGACGTCAAAGCTGAAAACTTCAAAAGAAACAAGATCCCACACATGGGGAGATTGTTGGAATCCAAAGCACCTCTACTCACAAGAAAGAAGAGTGCTAGAAGATGTCGATCAACAACTATTACATCATCACCAACAACTTATTCAAGTTTGTTGAATTCATCACTAACACTTAGGGGGAGATTGTTGGAATCACTTGATCGGTGCAAAACCATCAAGTTACCTCACGCAAGCTAGCCACTTGTGAATGACCAACCTTAAGAAACTCAAAACAGCTCACACACCAATGCAATTTAAGATCAGAGGAATATAGGGAATTCCTGGGTCGTTAAGTCCCCGGAGGATGAATTGTGTAATAAACACTTGATCAGATGGTAGAATGATCACTAAGGATAGTGATCGAGTAGGGTTATGGATGGAAAATTATACCTAAAGAGAAAATCTACAATTTAAAGCGACTTAAATGCAAATTAAGAAAATTAAAAGTTAAAATCTATTAAATAAACGCTATCACTATTTTTACGATCGATGAACGCTTATTTTATAAAACAAAATAACTTAAATAAACTATTTTATTTGAAACGAAACTTAAATTACTTAAAACGTTACTTAAAACGGAAACGAGCGTTATTTACGAAAATGGCGCTGGAGCGCAAGCAAAAACGTAAAATTTATGAAATAAAAAGCCTACAAGTGTAAAATCAATTTTCTTACAAAATATATGATAAAAGAAAATTTTAGAAAAAAGATTTGTATTTTTTAGATAATTATTTTATTTATTATGATTTAAATACTATAAAACACTAATTAATTGATTAAAATACTAAAACTTATTGAAAAATCAAACTTTATAGAAAATACTTTATACTAATACTGATTTATAAAAATACAAACACCGAAAAAGCTACTAAGAATAAGCTCTAAATAAGCTATTAAGCTCGTATAAGTTAAAAAGAGGAAAAGAGGGTTATGTATTTGATTTTGCAAATGATAACAAGAAAGACCCAAGGGCGCTATTGGTGCAGTACACACACTAACATCTTAAAGGGGTGGAGGTCTCGTGTTCGAGCTCGCCTCCACCCTTTTGCAAAAAACATTTTATTTTCAATTTTCTTCTATGCACTTATTATACACAAGAAAATAAGCAACTTTTATAACTATGACTTTTCTAAATATCACTAATAAGCTCTGTCTTAGCTTATTAATCTCAACAAGTTGAGCTTAGAAATGAAATAAGCTAAGGAGTTTAAACAAAATGGCTTTTAAGCTCAAAATAAGCAAAGTGTAAAATGGAAATAAGCTAAATAATGGTAATAAGCTAATATGAAAACTGATTAAGCTTAAAGATTGACAAATAAGCTCTGAGATAAGCTCAAATAAGCACTAGCAAACCTGTATGCACAGGACACTGTGTTTAATCACTAGGCACCTTCAAGCTTATTTTTAAGCACTTATATGAGCTTGGAAATGAAAAAGAACTATGGACTTAACAAGTTAACCAGTTTTACTCTCTAAAAAGCTATTTAACAAGGTTTGGCTTACTCTAATAAGCTCTTGAGGAGCTTATGAAAAACTGATGAAAACTGACTTATTGATACATTTAAACAAAATGGACAGAATTAGAAACACTTAGCGACTAATTAAATAAGCTAAAATTTGAAAACTAAACTAGGAACCTTTAAAGGGCTAGGTGAGCTTCTCAAAATCTAAATTACATAAGCTAGTGATTACTAATAAGCACTATAAGAGCTTCAAACAAGGTACCAAATCAGGCATGTGGCACTTCTCGCTTAAGGGTCCAAAGAAGCTAATTAAAAGCTATCTATAAGCTAATTTTATAAAACCTAGTATTTTTATATTTTCTTTAGCAGCTAAACTTTATTTTCCCAAAAGGAATTAAGCTAAATCCTAATATCTAATCCTATATAAAATTATTCATTTTATTCAAAAACAGCTATTTAAGATTTTGACTTTTTAATGAAAACTAATAAGTTGACTTTAATGAACTTATAACTGATTCTATGGACTTATTTTGTTGTAATAAGCTGCAATGAGGTTATCTATGTCTTTGGTAACAGCTTTTAAGCTTGTAAAATGATTTTGGCTACTCAAAATCCCAACAGTGGACTGCCAAAGGCAATCACATAAGATTTTGACTTTTTGTGGAATAAGGACTAAGTTTACTTGCTGAAATGAGTTATTAGACACATGTATGACTTAAAACAACAATAATGAACAATAAAGCAAGCTTATAACACTGATTATCAAACCAATCCAAACACCTCTTTTTAGAACTGATTTGAAGCTTTTCAAAAGGATTCTCAGATTAAAACCATACAACTGATTAAAAACTTTATATTATCATATACTGAGGCTAAATAAACAGTAAATAATAACAACAACAACAACATAAAACTAAGAAATGATAATTATGTTAAAATGACTGTTAAAATAAGATTTTTAACAATTATAAATTATAATGAACAAACAAACTGTTTTAAGGTTCAATTCTACTCAACTACAGCTAAGAAACATAAACATACAAAGATTAAAGCTTACAAATGACTTTAACAATGAAATACCAAAATGGCTTAAAAAAGCTTACAACTTGAATTGAGCTGAAAACCAAGGACAAGGACCAAAGAACACTTCCTATAGAACCTCCACACAGTTCACTAACCCGTAGAAATCCATAAGTAACCATGCTTCAATGCCATTTCATCTTCTCAATCGCTTTTGAATTTTCCAACTATTTTTAAGTAATTTTTTGGTATTTTTGAGATTTGAGTATACACTTAAGTTTAAAGGATTTTAAAGCTTGAAGCTTTAATAAGAACTTATATGCTTATGAGTACAAAACAACAACTACAAACATTATTCGACTTAACATGATATTTTCTTAAACTTGAAATTTTCATAAATCAGAATGAAAAGAAGATTTGAAATTTATTGTCGATAAAGATTCAAATACATTCAAACACTTAAACAAGACCTTGAAGGTTTAAAAATACACTAAAAGCTTGAAAGAATTAAAACGACATAAGTAAAACTAAACTATACTACTTTAACCATCGCCTTCATCTCGCTTCTTCCTTCTTTATAATGACTTCTAGGGTTCCGTGGGTCCCACTTGGTCTTTCCCATCAACAATCGAACCTTTCGATGAGTCAAACTCATCCTAGCCTTCAACCGCTGGCGCCAAAAAGTCATAGGCGTGTTTTAAGCATTAATTGGGCTTGATTGGTGTAGAGGTGGAAGGGGATGGAAAGGTGTAAGGAGGTAGTGTGGAAAGGTGGAAAGCGGGTGGAGTGAGTGAGTGGACACAAGTGGGGAGGTGAAGGAGATGAATAGTGGCGCGTTATCTGTTTTTAAACACTGGGTTGGGTTGGATGTTGGGCGTGTCGGGTTTGGGCTTTTAGTTAATAAAGGGTCCATTTGGTATATATTAAACAAGGATCATTTGTGTAATTATCTCAAAATGAAGGACTGATCTTGTAACATTTCCAAAGTTATAATAAGGACTAAACCTGCCAAATATGGTTAGTACAAGGACAAATGTTTAATAAAATTCCATTTTAATAAGTCCAAGGACTAAAATTGTCAACTTTGAAATTCTAAGGACCAAACTTGTAATTTTCCAAAAGTTTATCATAAGGACCAATTTTGTCAAATATGAATAGTACAAGGTTTATTTTTGATCAATTTCACTTTTAAAACCTTAAGGACTATTTTTGACACTTTTGCAAAGTTGAGGACCAAAGTTGTAATTTTGTGATTTTAAACTTCAAAGGATTATTTTGAACAACTTGTGAATCCCAAGGACCTAAAATGATATTTTACAAGTTTTTGAATTACTGTGGACTAAATTTGACAATTTTTGAAACTTGAGGGACTAAAACGCCAATTATGCAAACTTGATACGCTTTTACCGATTTTGATGTTTTTGCATTTAAAACATATAAAACACTTGTTTGTGATATTTTTATCATTTTGATGTGTTTCGAGTGTTTTCGGATGTTTTGGCATTCTAACAAGATAAAATGATGAGTATTTAGACACTCATCAATCCCCCACACTAAGATATTGCTAGTCCCTAGCAATGATTTATGAAAAGTTAATGGATTTTATCTCTTTACCAAAAGCCATTACTTCGGAGTAGCCAATTGTTTTAGTTCAAGTAAGAACCTTGGTACAATGATAACCAAATGATTTTGAGCAAATCATAAGCTTTCAACGGATTTGATTTGTCTTTACCGTAAGCCGCACCTTCGGACTAGCCAACTCTTAGATAAATTATATCGATTATCTTTGGTGAGTCGATTACCAATTATGGATTTTCCATCGCCTTTACCACAAGCCATAAACTTTATGGGCTAGCCAACTTTTCACTAGTTTAAAGATATGGTGAAATAACACCATACAATTTTGGGCAAATTGCAAGCCATAAACGGATTTGAGATATCTTTACCAAGAGCGTTTGCTCTCGGATTAGCCAATCCTTATGTGGGTTAGACATGGTGGACCTGATTACCATTTGTTGTGTTTAGTACATAGTACTTCCACTAAATAAAAAAATTTAAAATTTGGCCATTTTGGGGAAAAAGGGACTAAAAGGGTACATTTACGATCAAATTACGTAATTTCCCCCACACTTAGAAATGAATATTGTCCTCAATATTCAAAGTACCGGCTGTAATGCCGAAACTTAGAACGTAAAAGATAACATTACTAGTTAAGTGTAGAAACACAACAATTATTCTCTTTTTAATATTTACAATTTTCAAACATTTTTAGATCTCTATACAACACATGGGCATCTCCACACTAGGTGGTAGAAAGGGTAAGAAGATGTAAATATGGGTGAAACCCATATGGTGTGTAGCATCGATTTTGATTACCGAGTCGCTAGCTTAACTCGACCCAATTAATTTGTTCATGGGAAGCAAGTGGAAGAGATAATTCCATCGGACTTTCATTTAAGATGTTTGTATAAACATTGAAATACGTGAAAGTTCCACACCGATGAGATATACATAGAACCGCTCAAAATGATTAATGAAAATGCCGGGTCAAAGATAATGTCTTCATTCCCAAGGAGTGAAGAATGAGAAGCTACGGATAGGTGAAGAAAAGAAAGAAAATCATGATGAAAATCATGACTAACTCATCTTCATCCATAGGAGAATTCATGATTTCGGATCATGAATCTCATCATTTAAGCTCAATTGGTCTAGACATATCCCGGTGTGTCTAGATCAAAATAGAAGTTATCATACTCGGTGGAGATATGATATGAGTGAGTTCACAGGAGAACTCCTCAAAGGAAAATGATTCATATTCGTGGATTGATTTGACCGAGTTCACCTGGGAACTTATCAAAAGTGAATGATTCATAATCGGGAGAGAATTATGAGAATGAGAAGTGGTAATACCACTAATCTTCTCTCCCATATGATCAAAATGGAACGTTTGCAATTCGGAATAGAATCATTGAACAAAAGTTCACTATCCTCTGGGGATAGGATATGAAGTAGGATTTTCATCAAAAGCCTCGATTCTAGAAATGAGAAGATTAACATTCAATAATGTAAGACGAAGAGCTTCGCCTTGGATTTCAAATGTCAATTTCTTCATCATTCTCTCTTCTGTCGACTGTGCTCGTAAGGTAATTCCTCCATATAACCGATGTCTCCACAAGATAAAGAATAGTCCTCATCGAATCGTAGAACATCTCAATATGATCATTTTGGAAGACAAGAGGGTAGGGATATCACACACATGATCGAGAATTCCTCGTGACTCTCTCTCGGATTGGGACAAGGTCCTCAACACTAGACTTTATGAATTCGTCCGATTCCTTTTCGTGAATAGTGTCAAAAGCTCATCCCCATGTTCGAGAGCGAGTGTGAACCTCGGTGTGATAGCATGAGATCGAGGGAGTTTAGAAGGACTAGCAGTTATGGATTTTACAAGTTCCATTATTTCACCGCTAGTGATTCGGTCATATTCTTTTCTCCCGCATTTCCACGGATGGAATCTCAATCGATGAACTTGATGAATAAAATTGTAGAATATCAAAGGTATCTTCATCATCATCGTCATCGTGAATGAAATGGAATTGAGAGCTAGATTTGAATGCTTTTTGTAGTCTAATTGATTCCCCTAATGTTGTTTTCAATGGCAATTTGGGAATCTAATTTAGCGACCTGTCCTCGCCTAACAATTCTTCCATGGATTTTTCATTTGGATTATCTTGGGAGGACATAGCCGACTCCTCCTTAAGTTCTTTTAATAACTCAAGACTCTTCAAGAGAAGGTCCGCCGTAGTTTCATGAGGAGTTGCTTGAATCATTTGGTATTGTGGAGGTTGGTCTTGATACAAGAGTCGTAATTGTTACAAGGAAATGGATTCCCTGCTTGACAATCCGAGCTAGAGTGAGGACCTCCACAATACTCACAACAAGAAACCGATGTGGTGTGAGTTAGTGTTATAGTCATAATTGTTATCGTGAACTTGCTCATAGACAAGCACGCTTCCGATTGACAATCGAATCGTAGAGTGAACCACCACAAGACTCACAACAAGAAATCACCGATTCTCACAGGTGTGGTAGCCGATGGAATAAATCGGTTGTGTTATGGTAGGAATAGGGATCTTGGTTATAGATGCACCCGCTTCCGATTCCACCATGCTACAACCGGGCAATTACCACCATTATAAGGACCACCACACCATTGACAATCAAGAGGGTGAGGATAAGACATAGAAAGAATCAAATGGATGAGGGTAAAGGAATAAAGAATCAAAAAGGGTAAGAGGGTAAAGATGAATATTTTTGGATTTTTGAAAACATGCCATAAAAACAAAGAATGAAAATATTTTGGTGTTATCAACACTTTATGAAAAGTGTTAATGAACTTTTGATTTTGAAAACTTTATCAAAAACTGCTTACAAAAGGGTGGTATATGCAAGCACGGGTCCGAAATGCTTAAACACGCTTATACCTCCCCAAGTGGCGCCAAAATTTGATCGGTGCAAAACCGCTGTTACCTCACGCAAGCTAGCCACTTGTGAATGACCAACCTTAAGAAACTCAAAACAGCTCACACACCAATGCAATTTAAGATCAGAGGAATATAGGGAATTCCTGGGTCGTTAAGTCCCACGGAGGATGAATTGGTGTAATAAACACTTGATCAGATGGTAGAATGATCACTAAGGATAGTGATCAGTAGGGTTATGGATGGAAAATTATACCTAAAGAGAAAATCTACAATTTAAAGCGACTTAAATGCAAATTAAGAAAATTAAAAAGTTAAAATCTATTAAATAAACGCTATCACTATTTTTACAGATCGATGAACGTTTATTTTATAAAACAAAATAACTTAAATAAACTATTTTATTTGAAACGTAAACTTAAATTACTTAAAAACGTTACTTAAAACGGAAACGAGCGTTATTTACGAAAATGGCGCTGGAGCGCAAGCAAAAACGTAAAATTTATGAAATAAAAAGCCTACAAGTGTAAAATCAATTTTCTTACAAAATATATGATAAAAGAAAATTTTAGAAAAAAGATTTGTATTTTTTAGATAATTATTTTATTTATTATGATTTAAATACTATAAAACACTAATTAATTGATTAAAAATACTAAAACTTATTGGAAAAATCTGAAACTTTTATAGAAAATACTTTATACTAATACAGATTTATAAAAAATACAAACACTGAAAAAGCTACTAAGAATAAGCTCTAAATAAGCTATTAAGCTCGTATAAGCTTAAAAGAGGAAAAGAGGGTTATGTATTTGATTTTGCAAATGATAACAAGAAAGACCCAAGGGCGCTATTGGTACAGGTACACACACTAACATCCTTAAAGGGGTGGAGGTCTCAGGTTCGAGCCTGCCTCCACCCTTTTTGCAAAAACATTTTTATTTTCAATTTTTCTTCTACAGACTTATTATACACAAGAAAATAAGCAACTTTTATAACTATGACTTTTTCTAAATATCACTAATAAGCTCTGTCTTAGCTTATTAATCTCAACAGTGAGCTTAGAAATGAAATAAGCTAAGGAGTTTAAACAAAAATGGCTTTTAAGCTCAAAAATAAGCAAAGTGTAAAATGGAAATAAGCTAAATAATGGTAATAAGCTAATATGAAAACTGATTAAGCTTAAAGATTGACAAATAAGCTCGAGATAAGCTCAAATAAGCACTAGCAAACTCAGTATGCACGTGACACCGTGTTTAATCACTAGGCACCTTCAAGCTTATTTTAAGCACTTATATGAGCTTGGAAATGAAAAGAACTATGGACTTAACAAGTTAACCGGTTTACTCTCTAAAAAGCTATTTAACAAGGTTTGGCTTACTCTAATAAGCTCTTGAGGAGCTTATGAAAACTCGATGAAAACTCGACTTATTGATACATTTAAACAAAATGGATGTAATTAGAAACACTTAGCAGACTAATTAAATAAGCTAAAATTTGAAAAACTAAACTAGGAACCTTTAAAGGGCTAGGTGAGCTTCTCAAAAATCTAAATTACATAAGCTAGTGATTACTAATAAGCACTATAAGAGCTTCTGAAACAAGGTACCAAATCTGTGCACAGGGCACTTTCTCAGTTAAGGGGTCCAAAAGAAGCTAATTAAAAAGCTATCTATAAGCTAATTTTATAAAACCTAGTATTTTTATATTTTTCTTTAGCAGCTAAACTTTATTTTCCCAAAAGGAATTAAGCTAAATCCTAATATCTAATCCTATATAAAATTATTCATTTTATTCAAAAACAGCTATTTAAGATTTTGACTTTTTAATGAAAACTAATAAGTTGACTTTAATGAACTTATAAGCGATTCTATGGACTTATTTTGTTGTAATAAGTCGCAATGAGGTTATCTATGTCTTTGGTAATGACTTTTAAGCTTGTAAATGATTTTGGCTACTCAAAATCCCAATAAAGGATCGCCAAAGGCAATCACATAAGATTTTGACTTTTGTGAATAAGGACTAAGTTTACTTGTCAAATGAGTTATTAGACACATGTATGACTTAAAACAACAATAATGAACAATAAAGCAAGCTTATAACACTGATTATCAAACCAATCCAAACACCTCTTTTTAGAACTGATTTGAAGCTTTTCAAAAGGATTCTCAGATTAAAACCATACAATTGATTAAAAACTTTATATTATCATATACTGAAGCTAAATAAACAGTAAATAACAACAACAACAACATAAAACTAAGAAATGATAATTATGTTAAAATGACTGTTAAAATAAGATTTTTAACAATTATAAATTATAATGAACAAACAAACTGTTTTAAGGTTCAATTCTACTCAACTACAACTAAGAAACATAAACATACAAAGATTAAAGCTTATAAATGACTTTAACAATGAAATACCAAAATGGCTTAAAAAGCTTACAACTTGAATTGAAATAAAACCAAGGACAAGGACCAAAGAACACTTCCTATAGAACCTCCACAGTTCACTAACCCGTAGAAATCCATAAGTAACCATGCTTCAATGCCTGTTTCATCTTCTCAATCGCTTTTGAATTTTCCAACTATTTTTAAGTAATTTTTTTGGTATTTTTTGAGATTTGAGTATACACTTAAGTTTAAAGGATTTTAAAGCTTAGATAAGCTTTAATAAGAACTTATATAAGCTTATGAGTACAAAACAACAACTACAAACATTATTCGACTTAACATGATATTTTCTTAAACTTGAAATTTTTCATAAATCAGAATGAAAAGAAGATTTGAAATTTATTGTCGATAAAGATTCAAATACATTCGTAAACACTTAAACAAGACCTCAAGGTTTAAAAATACACTAAAAGCTTGAAAGAATTAAAACGACATAAGTAAAACTAAACTATACTACTTAACCATCGCCTTCATCTCGCTTCTTCCTTCTTTATAATGACTTCTAGGGTTCTGGTCCCACTTGGTCTTTCCCATCAACAATCTGAACCTTCGATGAGTCAAACTCATCCTAGCCTTCAACCGCTTTGGCGCCAAAAGTCATAAAGGTGTTTTAAGCATTAATTGGGCTTGGATTGGTGTAGAGTGGAGGGGATGTGGAAAGGTAAGGAGGTAGTGTGGAAAGGTGGAAGTGAGCAGGTGGAGGTGAGTGAGTGGACACAGGTGGGGGAGGTGAAGGAGATGAATAGTGGCGCGTTATCTGTTTTTAAATACTGGGTTGGGTTGGATGTTGGGCCAGAAGCTGGGTTTGGGCTTTTAGTTAATAAAGGGTCCATTTGGTATATATTAAACACAAGGATCATTTGTGTAATTATCTGAAAATGAAGGACTGATCTTGTAACATTTCCAAAGTTATAATAAGGACTAAACCTGCCAAATATGGTTAGTACAAGGACAAATGTTTAATAAAATTCCATTTTTAATAAGTCCAAGGACTAAAATTGTCAACTTTGAAATTCTAAGGACCAAACTTGTAATTTTCCAAAAGTTTATCATAAGGACCAATTTTGTCAAATATGAATAGTACAAGGTTTATTTTTGATCAATTTCACTTTTTAAAACCTTAAGGACTATTTTTGACACTTTTGCAAAGTTGAGGGACCAAAGTTGTAATTTTGTGATTTTAAACTTCAAAGGATTATTTTGAACAACTTGTGAATCCCAAGGACCTAAAATGATATTTTACAAGTTTTGAATTACCAGTGGACTAAATTTGACAATTTTGAAACTCGAGGGACTAAACCGCCAATTATGCAAACTTGATACGCTTTTTACCGATTTTGATGTTTTGCATTTAAAACATATAAAACACTTGTTTGTGATATTTTATCATTTTGATGTGTTTCGAAAGTGTTTTCGATATTTTGGCATTCTAACAGTATAAAAATGATGAGTATTTAGACACTCATCATCACTCCTAACTAGTATTTCAAGTGTTAGTCATTAATATGTAGTAGGTTGCTTAATTAGGCTTTTATATTAATTATGGCTAAGCTTATGTAGAAAGCCTATGAGCTTATGCAAAAGCCCATGTGGCTAAGGAAGGGATTAGAAGTGTTGCCCTAACTCCTTTCCCATATAAATACTTGTATCCTCTCATTTGAGAGGTTGATTGTTCACATAATATACTCTACGCATAACCTTTCTCATATTGTCGTGTGTTTGTGTGTTCATCCCCCCTTCTCTACCTTATTTCTATCATCTTATTACTTGTGTTCACTTATGGTGACCTAACAATATGTTTTGTCGGTGTGTTATCAGAATACAAATATTTAACGAGAACGCGTATTAAAAAAATATAACAACTATAATCACTTTATAGAATAAAGTATAAACACTCATGATTACATTAACGAAATTCAGTCTATGTTAGTTGTCGACTTAAATTATCGACGTTGTTTTAGTTCTTTTCAATTATACACTCTACTTAATGCAAGTTTTTAACTTTTACTTCGGTAGAGTATGTTATCATGCGATTTGCACAAGTTAGCAACTTAGCACACAAGTTAAAGATTCACACATATCATCCGTTATATAATCAGTTTATGTTTTTCATTAATTATTTATGAAGATGTAGACTCAAACTTTTTGTCGTGTATTTGAGTAGGAGAATGAGATATGCTTTTTTATACACCAAAAACATATGGTTAAAGATCAAAGAATATGACTTTTGACACGTAAAGATGAATGGTGCATGTTAATGTTATAAGCAGCCACAAACAAGAATCATGCAATAGATTTTAGTTAAAAAAAAAGGCATTAATAATATACAAGACTACATGTGTGAGGTGTAACATTATCCATTATTCCACTGTCATTAACATTTTTTTAAAGAATATCAAACCTATTAACAATCTAATTAACATCATCAGTTAAATAGGTCAATAATAAGCAACATTGGTATTTGTACAAAGGTCAATAATAGATCAAAAGTTTTTAATGTGGTATAAATCATAAGACCTTTTTAAAATAAGAGGTGAGTTGCACACTTTAAATTTTAATTGGTACACTTTAAAGTACAAATACAATAAGCATCTTGTGATATATATTGTACACCTGTTTACAACATTGAATAGACTTTGTTAATGTTGGAGTCTGATTTATCATATCTTTTTAAAATGGGCTATAAAAGCTTAAGGTGTCATAACACTCTAATATTAAAAAAATGTTTATATCTCAGCGTCAAGTCAACTTTAATATTTTAACACAACACACCGAAATCTCCCCTTATCATAACACCATGTTAATACAAATATCGTCATTAAACGTTATTTATATTTTTTATCTTTACCTAAGTTTTGTTAACGACAAAAGTAAATTTAATTTTTATAAAGCTTAAAGCTTGTCAAGTTTAATAGATATTAAAACAAGTTTTTTCAAATAATATCTTCATCACTCAAGCATTTACATTGTGATTAATCATATCTTAATATGACTCTAACCATAATGTATGATAGTAGTTTTTAGAATATTTTAGTTTCTTAAAAACTAAACATTACTTATGTATTTGCATATTTCTAAAAATAGAAAAATAACACATGACATCATGTGATGCATCATGGAAATCATTGAAAGATTTCATTAGATATTTTGTGTAGATTTGGACTCTTTATATCTTACACAATCTTGCATAGATATGGTTGACTTTGGCAAGATCTTGATATCTTGCTGTCAGACCTCGGCGGCACCAAAACTCATAACGGGCGGAACCCTTTTAAGGGGTCCGCGGTCCGTGGTGCTTGCTGGTGGTTTTGGCTATAAATAGCAAAGCCAAACCAAGTAGTTTTTCATCCCTTTCCATCATACTCTCTTACATATCTTCTCTCTAACCTTTCTAACTCAGTTTCATATCATACTAGTGATCTCTTTTGTAGCAAAAAAGATCAAGTCACATTCAAGCTTCAACGAGAAGTTGGAAGTCTTGTTTGTTTGGTGTTGTATGATCTTGTGTTGATTCATACTTCATTGTTGTACCAAAATATCATAATATTGTGAGTGTGAGTGGTTAGTATTTTAGTCCTCAAAATACATTGTGTGTGGGAGTGGTTGTACCCTTGGAAAGAACTCGACATTTAGCTTAGTGTCGGAAATAGTGTGCGAAGTGTAAAGGTTTCTCCGCCGGTGAAAGGAGCTTGTTGACTAGTGAAGTTAAACTCTCGAGTGTGAGACTCGGGAGTGGAATAGGGCAAGGAAAAAGAGTCCTTGTAGACCGAACCACTATAAAAAACTTGTTGTGGTTTGATCATTTCTTTCCTTATTTACTCTTTACATATTGCTTACATATTTCATTAACATATCTAAGATCAATATCAATTGATCTTTCAATAAGTTTCAAAACAAAGTTTTTAATCGGTAAACTATTCAACCCCTTTCTAGTTTTCTACAATTGGTACCGAGCCTCGTTGCTCAAGAATTTCTAAAATAATTTGTATTTTATAAACTTTAAACAATCCATGGATTTCGAAAACTTTAAAGAAGGGCAATCTATGCAAAGACCACCACTCTTTGAAACCAATGGATTTATCTATTGGAAAACCGCTTTGAAACATATGTAAAATCAAAAGATATAGATCTTTGGTTTGTTATTGTTAAAGGGATTTTAGTTCTACAACAAAGGATATTTCGTTGATGAACAAAAGAAATTAATTGCTAAAAATAATGAAGCTAAAATGATGCTTTATAATGCTTTGCCTCGAAAAGAATATGAAATAATTTTATGTGTGAAACCGCCACAGATATTTGGGAATCTTTGATTGTTACACATCAAGGTAATTCACAAGTCAAGGATAACAAAATTGATCTTCTTGTTCAACAATATGAACAATTTGTTATCCCTGAAGATGAAACCATTGATTGTGGCTTTGCTCGCTTTAATACTATTATTACATCACTTAAAGCACTTGATGAATCTTTTCGTAGTAAGAACTTTGTCAAGAAATTTCTTAGAGCACTCCATCCGAAATGGAGAGCTAAAGTGACCGCTATTGAAGAATCAAAAGATCTCTCAAAAATGTCACTAGACGAGCTAATCGGTAACCTCAAAGTACATGAAATGGTGATGGAGAAAGATTCGGAGATCATCAAAGGAAAAATGGAGAAGATCAAATCCGTTGCTCTAAAAGCAAAGGCGGAATCAAGTGATGATGACGAATCTGGATCCGGTAGTGAAGATGAGGAGTATGCCATGGCTGTTAGAGACTTTAAAAAGTTCTTTAGAAGAAGAGGAAAGTTTGTAAGACAACCTCGAGAAGAAAAGAAGCCATTCCAAAAGATCGGGATGACAAAAGGGTAAAGGTGAAAGAAAGTGTTTTAGATGTGGTGATGCAAGTCATCTCATAGAGAATGTCCCAAGCCACCTAAAAGCAAAACTCAACGAGCTTTTGTAAGTGGTGCTTGGAGTGAGAGTGAAGATGATGAAGAGTCAAGCAAGGAAGAGATCGCTCTAATGGCACATGAGTCAAACGAGGTACATTCCGACTCTTCTTATTCTTCTATTGATGATGACACTTTGCAAAAAAATACAATCAATTGTGTGAGCTAAGTCTAAAAATCATAACTAAAAATAAATTTTAAAAACTAAAAGGAATTTTAGAAAATGAAATCTATGAGTTAAAAGAAAAGGCAAAACGACTAGAAAAGGGAAAAGCAAATGACGATGGTTGTAAATCATGTCGAGAGCTTAATCTTGAAATAGAAAAACTAAAGCTCACGGAAGATGTTCTAATCGAACATAATTCTAAATTTAAAGGTTTAACAAAAACATCGCTCTTGCCGATGAAATAGTTAAAATACATAAAACACCGTGGATACATGAATGGGATAGGATTTAATGAGGTATTAATTCCAAAGAGTCAAAACAAAACGGCGAAAAAGACAAACAAATCGTCAAAATTGTCATAAAGATAAAGACGGACCGACGGACCCAAAATAAGGGTTCCGTCCGTTGAAAGAAATGGTGTCGTAGGTACTTCAGCAGGACAGAATGTTTGTGATACGGACCGTAACAAATTTGTCAAAGTAACAAAGAAAACCAAGGATAGTGTTAAACTAAAACCAGTTGTTACATCAGGAGTAGAACTTGCTAAAAATGAATTTAGATCAAAAACTACTCAACAACGACATAAAACACCTTTTGCTAAACGCCCCTTTCCTAAGAGCAACCACAACGTACAACCCAACTACCAACACAACGGTTGGAATCAAAATAACATATACGTCATGAAAATAGATCAAACATATACGTCATGAAAATAGATCAAACATCTAATGACAAACTTTGTCTAACAACGTTAGATGATAGCTCATCTCTTTGGCATAGACGCTTAGGTCACACTAATATGAGACTTATACAAAACCTATCTTCAAAAGAGCTAGTTAGGAATTTACCAAAACTTAAATATGACCAACACTTTTGCGACGCTTGCAAAATTGGTAAACAAACCCATAGTAGTCATAAATCTAAAAATATGGTGTCCACATCTAAGTGTCTAGAACTATTGCATATGGACTTGTTTGGTCCATCCGCTATAAGAAGCTACGGAGGCAACTTATACACTTTGGTCATAGTAGATGATTACTCAAGGTTTACTTGGACGTTGTTTTTAAAAACCAAAAATGAAGCTTTTGATAAATTTGAAATTATTAGCAAGAAAATTCAAAATCAACTAGGTGTTAAAATTGTGTCGATCTGAACGGATCATGGTCGTGAATTTGACAACGAAACTCAATTTGAAAACTTTTGTGATACAAATGGTATAACACATAACTTTTCGGCTCCTCGAACACCTCAATCAAATGGAGTAGTAGAACGTAAAAATAGAACAATTCAAGAAATGAGTGGAACAATGCTTAATGAACAAAACATTCCTCAAAAGTTTTGGTGTAACGCCGATGACACTTCTACATATATTTTGAATAGAGTCTTGATATGTGCTTTCTTAAACAAAACACTATATGAGCTTTATAAAGGTAAAAAGCCAACTTTAGGATATTTTAGAGTTTTTGGATGTAAATGCTTCATTCTTAATACTAAAGATTATCTCACCAAGTTTGACCCAAAGTCTTATGAAGGCGTATTTCTTGGTTATTCTCAAACAAGTAAAGCTTACATTGTTTTAAACAAAGAAACAATGATTGTCGATGAATCGTTGAACATAACATTCGACGAAAGTCCACATCCCTCTAAGACATCACCTTTGGTAGATGATGACTTAGTTGAAAGTCAAATGATAGAAAGTCAAGAAATAATTAAAAATAACAAGGAAGATGAACCATTAAATAAAGAGATTATAAACATCAAAGAATCTAAAAGTCATCCTTTAGAAAAGGTCATAGGACAACTTAATCAAAGAACCTTAAGGTCACAAGCCCAAAATCAAAGTAATTATTTTTGTTTTGTATCCACCATTGAACCGAAAAACATAAATGAAGCAATAAAAGATGAATCATGGGTAATTGCCATGCAAGAAGAGTTAAACCAATTAGTTAGAATGATGTTTGGAAATTAGTTCCAAAACCTAAAGATCAAACTATAATTGGAACGAAATGGGTTTTTCGAAATAAAATGGATGAAAATGGTGTAGTATCTAGAAACAAAGCTAGGCTTGTTGCACAAGGTTATAATCAACAAGAAGGGATTGATTATGATGAAACTTATGCATCGGTAGCTAGACTCGAATCTATTAGAATATTACTTGTTTATGCATGTGCCTATGACTTTAAATTATTTCAAATGGATGTTAAAAGTGCATTTATTAATGGGTTTATTAACGAAGAAGTATATGTTGCTCAACCTCCCGGTTTTACCGACTTTGAGAAACCACATCATGTCTTCAAACTCAAGAAAGCATTATACGGTCTTAAGCAAGCACCAAAAGCTTGGTACGATCTACTTAAGACTTTTCTTGTTGAAAACAAATACACTATGGGATTAGTAGATAATACTCTTTTTACCAAGAAAAAGGAGTCACATATTATCATTGTTCAAGTATACGTTGATGACATCATATTCGGATCAACTTGTCAAGAGCTATGTGATGATTTCTCTAAAATCATGCACGACGAGTTTGAAATGAGTATGATGGGTGAATTAAACTTCTTTCTAGGACTTCAAATTAAACAACTAGAAGATGGCATATTCTTTAACCAATCTAAATATATAAAAGACATGCTTAAGAAATTTGGTCTTGAAGACTCCAAACCAACTAAGACACCCATGTCCTCGAACACTAAACTCACCAAGGATGAGGAAGGTGAATCCGTAGATAACACTAAATATAGAGGAATGATTGGTAGCCTACTCTATCTTACGGCTAGTAGACCCGACATTATGTTTAGTGTTTGTCTATGTGCTCGCTTTCAAGAAAACCCAAAGGCATCACACTTAGAAGCCTTGAAAAGGATTTTTAGATACATTAAGGGAACAACGTGTTTAGGACTATGGTATCCCAAAGGAACGGGTGTAGAAACCATAGTGTATGCCGACTCGGATCATGCCGGTGACTATGTCGATAGACAAAGTACAAGTGGTATTTGCACTTTGTTGGACATTGTCTCACCTCATGGTTCGCAAAAAGCAAACGGCTTTAGCCATCTCAACCATCAAGCCGAGCACGTCTCACCGGAAAAGCTTGTCAACAAGCTATTTGGATGAAGCAAGCTCTCGAGATTACGTAATTCATCTCAACGATATTGTTATACTTTGAGACAACAAAGGAGCTATCGATCTCAGCAAAAATCCCGTCCAACATGCTCGTACGAAGCATATTGAAATCCGTCATCACTTTCTTTGCGATAATGTTCAAAAAGGAAACATCTCAATTGAGAAAGTGTCATCCTAAGACAACATTGCCGATATTCTAACTAAGCCTCTCAAACGAGAACCAATCAATCTTCTTAGACATGGTTTGGGGTTAATGGAACCGAACATGTAGGATAAACATAGCCTAAACCTTAGAATAAACAAAACAAAACAATTTTGTTTTATACATGCTACTGTAGCCACGGCACCAAACGACAACAAAGACGGAACCATTTTTATGGTGCCGTCTGGTCCGTGGTGACTTCAGAAGCAAAACTGCTACCTACAAAACATCTTCTTCCTCAAAACCCACTTTACAAAAACGTGTAAACATTAGACCCAACTCATTATTGACACCTTCTCACCCACTAATCACTGGAGATAACATCATTGTAAGTATCCTAACTACATTTTATCTCTTAATTTTGAGTCTAGGATTCTAATTTGTGCACAAAATCACTACATGGGGTTTGTATATATTCTTATATAAAACATGGATTCAATTGTAAAATTGCATAACTAGTCATTGAAATTAGGTACTACATTATCATATTGCATAAACAAATCATGCTTCCCACTAATTAATAGATAATGACTATAAGGCCTTATTCAAATAACCAAACACCCCATGTCAAAAATTTTGAAAAGCTTCTCACTTGTAGGAAAACAATTTTTCATTGTTAATACAAATAGAAACGTTGGATTTTCATCACTTGCATGCTCTTGAATACTAAAGGTATTGCATAACTAATATGCATTACCGGGTATATTCAAATGAAGCCACATTGAATTAGGAGCATTTGGGTTATCTCATGGTATTTGCCAAACACCCCACTTAAACCATTTTTGTGCATAAAATGAGTCGAGATAAACGCAACTCCAAATCGTTTTCATATAGGCACACACTAGAACCAAAACGTTAAGTTTTTTCTCATTTTAAACATATTAATTCTTGCTCATAGGAATAACCATGGTAGCCGCAAGATTCTATGATCACAAGGATACCCTTAGCTACATTCCCAAACATCACAAAACCAAGGGACTCACCAAGGAACAAGTCAAAATCTTTAAGAGTCTAGAAACAAGGTACTTTCATGAGGGTAGAACCATTCACTCATCTTTTATCGAAAATACCAATCTCAGTGAAGAGCTAGCCGCTATTCAATTCGATTGTCTCCTTGACATTGATGAACCTATTTGTCCTAGGTTTGTGTTAGAATTCTATGCTAGTGTCACCGGTTTCATTGATGAAGATGATGAATTTAGCCTTAGGTTTAAGATCAATCAAAACGACTACACCATCTCCTTAACCAACTTTGCTCAAGTGCTAGGAATTCCCAACCGAGGGACATGTGTCTACTCGGATAAATGGTCACTCACCATCCTTGATGCAATCAATGACCGCTCTCTTCCCTACCAAACACCTTTAGCAAATAAGGATGTCATCCGTGAGCGCCTATTTATCCCAAGGGGAGATACAACCCGATTCACCCGAAAAGGAAAAGAAGTGAACCGAGATCCATATGGAATGGAGCTAAATGAACTTAAGCCCGAATTTAAGAAATGGGAAGAACTACTTAGAGCCAACGTCATTAGCACCATAGGGAATAGGGATCACATCAATGCTTGCCTTTGCCACATGCTCTACAACTTGTCCACCCGTCAACCATTCAATTTAGCCTACTACATCGCTAGGAGAATGATTGACATTCCAACTCAAGGATCGGTTGCTCTTCCGTACGGGATGCTTCTCACCCGTCTCTATAGAGCTTATGCACCAATTCCACCAAGCCCAAAAGGGATGCACCTTCACTATGAGCTCATCCTTCACATTTTTGTGCCCTTGAGTGACGAGCGAGTTGCTAAGACGAAAGGCAAGAGAGCAAAACCTCCAACTCCATCATCATCATCATCATCAAATAGCTCCGAGGATGGTCTTCCTAACTCTCGCCTTCCACCTCATGAGTATTATGCATCTCTTCCCGAGACTGAGAATGAATCAGCGGAGTTCAAGCAAACCAAGGGGATGTTCAAGTGCCTTGGTAGGATGATGAACAAGATCTACAAGAAGTTGGATAGGTGAGAATCGGTTTAAGGAGTGTTTGGAACAATACATTATCTTTAATGTTTGACTCAAAACAATGTTGTATGCTAACTATTTCATGCAGGGGGATAGCACAAGTGTGTTATTAAATTTTACCCATTTTCACTTCAATGTAAAAATCATTCACCCTTGGTCAAAATCTATGCTCCACTATGTTTGTGCATGTGTTCTTTACTTTTCCTAACTAGAAGTAATAATGTCACATGTTTTAAGCAAAATTTCGTGTTTTGGAAATGTCCCGACACTTGAAAATATGTTCGTGGTGATTTACGGTGTCCACGGATCGACGGCACCAATATTTTGGTTCCGTCATTATGAGAATTGGTACCACCGCACCATGACAGGCGGACCAGCGGCACCCTTTAAGGGTTCCGTCTGTAAAATTTTGGTGTCGTGGTTCCTCCAGGTAAATTTCTGAATTTCGGTTATTTCGACATTCCATATTACCATACATTGCTTGTAAGTTAATCTTGACTAGTTTTTACCCATATTAGAACTATTATAACATACTTAGGCATATAGGAAATCCACTTCCCACCAAAATTCAAAAATTTGAAAAATCAACCCAAGGAACCCTTTTGCATAAAGGAAGGAACCAAAAATTTGGTTCCTTGCAATCCATGGGTAATCTGATTGTTAGGATCTTACAATCATTAGAACACATTTATTGCAAATCTTTGCCTCTTCACTCCATCCCCTTGTATGGCTTGACTTGGGTGATATGACTAGCATTTAACCCACTTCCAAAGTCATATCACCCACTTCCAAATCATTAGGAACCTCATCTCTTCTATGGTTTAACATCAAATCAAACACATTTCTCCATAATTTTTCACTTCTATAAATTAAGAGGTTTTACCATGATCATCTTCACACCTTCTTCATTCTTACCATCAACTAGCAAAAACTCAAGTCAAAATGACAAAAACTTCTCCTTCCACCAAGCCTTGCAAGAAAACCGCTAGGATTAGCGTAAGACCTTGTTGTTTTGTCAACTTGAGTTCTTCATCCGAGTCATCTCCACTCACCATCTCATCTCCTATAAGGGATGATACACACCTCACTTTAGATACTCCTACACCCATCACCATCAACACTCCACCACCAACAAAAACACCAAGCTCACCACCACCGGCACCCCTACAAACATCAAAAACACCATCACCACCAAAATCTCCAACTCTCATCCCATTGGAGTTATTTTCCACACCTCCCACTTCTCCAAATCCTTGCTTGGAGGACTTGGAAGATTTGCCTCCTAGGCCCAATCATCCACCACCATTGCCATCATTTGGCACTATTGAGCGTATTGCTCATGAGTCTCCTAGACCATCCTTCGACACAAACGCCCCGTTAGGGCCAAAACCTCTTCTCTTCCACCCCATCCACAAAGACATCCATGGTCCTTTGTATGGGGATCAACCACTCCCTACATCAATGTCCCCTCACATAGAGGATATTGAGGAGTCCATGTGGGATGATCATCCCACAAGAGAGGAGATTCAAGCCGAACTCCAACATCTCCACCAATTTTCCAACATGGTGGATTCTCACCTAAGTGAGACTATGCAAATGCAAAGTGCTTTTCTAGCCTTCATAATCACCACCCCAAACACCAAAACCAACATCAACACATCTACCATTCCACCACCACAAACTCATCAAACATACTACCCCCTAGGCATGGTTGCTCAACTTGTGAGCAAACCGCCCAAACCGTTGATCGGACCCGGGTGATCGTCTATGAGTTCCAAGAGGAAATGAGGTTCATCCTCAATCACATCCTTGAGCGGCTCAACGCTCTTTCTCATCCACCATCTCATTAGAATGGCCCTAGATTAGCTCTTCTAAGCATTTTTTTTCTTTTTTTCTAGGATTATTTCTTTTGTTTATTGTACTAAACACTTCATTGTGTTCCCTTTTCATGGTTTTTAAAATCATGAAAAATTTTAACTAATGAATGGTGTTTTCTATATTTTTGGTGCTTATTACATAGTGTTTGGAAATGCTTGTGAATGATGATTATTACTAACAAATCTTTTTGCAGCTTTTTCACAATCCATGTATCTTCCCATTGGCACCCAATTTATGGGGAGCTTTGATCAGGAGGAGATAATGGCTCGGCTCATTATACATTCTCAGATCGCATCTTCTTTTGTTGAGACAAAAGGGAGAAATATATAGAACTTGGTTATATTTGACTTTTCCGAAAAGTCAATCGCATACATTGACTTTCGAAAAAGTCAACATAATACTCATTGGTAATACTTGACTTTTCGAAAAGTCAATCGATACTTTGATTTTCGAAAAAGTCAACATCATGCCTCAACTAGTGAAGACTTTGACTTTCTTAAAAGTCAAACATCATACACTTGCATTATCATTTCTTTTCAAGTTCTAAACCGATATTTTATAACTCTTGGTCTCTTGTACAATCTTTTATCTTTTATAAAAATAAAATTTATATTTTGTCCCAACAAAAGGGAGATTGTTAATACAAATATCGTCATTAAACGTTATTTATATTTTTGATCTTTACCTAAGTTTTGTTAACGACAAAAGTAAATTTAATTTTATAAAGCTTAAAGCTTGTCAAGTTTAATAGATATTAAAACAAGCTTTTCAAATAATATCTTCATCACTCAAGCATTTACATTGTGATTAATCATATCTTAATATGACTCTAACCATAATGTATGATAGTAGTTTTAGAATGTTTTAGTTTCTTAAAACTAAACATTACTTATGTATTTGCATATTTCTAAAATAGAAAAATAACACATGACATCATGTGATGCATCATGGAAATCATTGAAAGATTTCATTAGATATTTTGTGTAGATTTGGACTCTTCATATCTTACACAATCTTGCATAGATATGGTTGACTTTGGCAAGATCTTGATATCTTCTCGTCGGACCTCAAAGACACAAAACTCATAACGGCGGAACCCTTTTAAGCCGCGGTCCGTGGCGCTTGTCGATGGTTTTGGCTATAAATAGCAAAGCCAAACCAAATAGTTTTTCATCCCTTTCCATCATACTCTCTTACATATCTCTCTCTAACCTTTCTAACTCGCTTCATATCATATGTTAGGAATTAGAAAATTCCATAGTGAAGAGTCGGTCACCCCAATATTATCTAGCATAAGTTAGCTCGTAGACATATCGTTAGTTACGTTATTTAGTAGTTTATTTATTAGTTTGTAGCATAGTATAGCTTAGTGCAACACCGTGGAGGAAGGACGGGTCTTTACCCATCGTATCCCCGATCCACAGCCGATGGGAGGTCGTTGAGTGTAAGTATAAATACCCTTCCATCCATGGAAGGAAGGGTGGTGCTCATTCAATCTAATATTTCCATACTATTGTAAACCTCTAGCAAGAACACCCTCTCTCTAACTTTTCTCTCTAATGGCTAACATGTATTTTGATCTCCCAAGACCACCCGAATCATCAAACACAATAAAATAACGATCCTACAATTGGTATCAGAGCCAAGGTTTTGTTGCTATTGGTGATTCTCGTGGTTCGATTCATGGTTTTGTATGCGGTTTGTTCGGGTCTTGTTTGTGTCTTGATAAAGTTGTTTGTTTAATGGATATGTTGTTACTGGTTGCTGTTGTTATGTGGTCAAAACATACTAAATTTTTTAACGAGGTTTTCATATGTCTTGTTCTTAACTGTGTTGGTTTGTGATGCGTTGTTAAAATGTTTTCCACTATCTGTTTAACAGATTTGGTTTTCATATGTCTAACAGTTTTGGTTTTGGTTTGTGACCAGTTTTGGTTTGTTTTTAACAGATAAAACATAAGTCTTACATGTCCTTCAATGAGAATTTCTTGTTAGCGATTTAAGCTCACTGTCTTGATTCAGTGTATGGTCAATAAGATTTAAATGGGTGATCCGTCATCTTATGTCACAACCGGGTCAAACTGTTTATCTGGGTTTACTATGAATATCGTCGGAAAGTGGTCGGAAAACTCATATATTCATGCTAGCGAGTTGTCAGAACAAGATGTCCAAATACATTGAATCTACCTAGCGAGTTGGGTCACCTAGCGACTTGTTATTTAACAAGTCGTAGCGAGTTAGCTTAGCGACTTGGCTAGCAACTTGGCTAGCGAGTTGGCTAGCGAGTTGGCTAGCTAGCGAGTTGGCTAGCTAGCTAGCGAGTTGGCTAGCAACTTGGCTAGCGAGTTGGCTAGCGAGTTGACTCAAAAGATGATGCAACTTTACAGAAAGGTAGAAGAATGAGATAAGACTTGACAACATAAACCTAATATCATCATCAGTTTGACTACATCATCCCAACATCATACAACAAACCATAAACAAGAAATGGAAAAACATCAACAAGTCTCAACTGGTTTTAAACAGTACTACATCCTACAAGACTCATCTAGTTACATCACAAAATCTCAGTTTGTATACATCGTGTGTTCACACAAGCTACAAGAAACTCAAAGAACAATCACACGAATACAAAACATCATAGACCATTTTTCGAAGCCTTTGCTTCTTCATATCCGAATACAAAGATGAAACCATAACTAATCTGTTATGATAGTTTTTTCTTTCTTTCGTTCAGTGTTACAAAAACTCTAAGCTTACTGATTATACATCGAATGAAAAAAAAAAAAAAATCTTATTGAATCTTCGATGTTTATTTCGTGATAATCATTGATCAATCAAGACCATTATAGGTATATGACACGAAAATAATTATCTTTCATCGATCCATGTCTCACACTTTTAATGATTACTACATGAAGCTGATCTCAGATATTGTCAACAATGAGTTTCAATCTCTTTTTAAGATGTTTTCATTGATGTTTCATCTTCACAGATCTTTTGAAGTATAAGCTTCTCTTTAATTTTCGAACTATCTTGAAGAAATTAACAAAACAAAACCGTTTCATTAATTTCTTTTGTTCGGTTTTTGAAAAGAAAAGTCGTGTTCAATGAAATACCTACCTTGTCTTGAGCCTCGTCACAAGCTGATGCCATCCCTGTGGCTAAGTCTAATCGTGCCTCTTGCCAATCCTATGGCGAGGCTTGTTATAAGTTTGATGCGCTTAATTGTCATGGTATTGAAGCTGTAAATCGTTCCCAGTTTTGGTGTTAAGATGGGGTAGACGAATGTGTTGGGGTTGCATTTGTGATATGATTGGTGGATATGTGTTGTTTCAAGAAAAGTTAAGTGTGTCTGCGTTTTGTTTTTGTGAAAGTGATTAGGGTTTCATGAGATGAGGAGTGTGTTTAAGGATCCGGCTTTGGTTGTGTAAAAAGGTGAGGCGTTAATGTTATGAGTATTTTAGGGTTTGAGAGATAAAGGAAGAGGGGGGCGGAGAGTTTAGTGAGATTAGGTTTAGTGTGTAATGTGAGAATTATTAGGGTTGTCAACTTTTATAACCGGTTTTGAGTTTTACTGGATTGGATCGGGTTTTGCTTATTGGATGTGGGCTTCACTCATAGGTTTTGGGCCTTGTGTTATATTCGGATGATGGGATAGTTTTTCTTTGTTGGATTGGAATCTCGTTAATGGACTTAGGGTGCCTGGTGGTTTTACCATTTTTCATTGGACATTAGATGATGGATTGATATATTTGTGCTTTATGAAGTGATATTTTGGTATGATTAAAATTTCACGGTGGATACAAATTTCATGGCTTAATCTAATATTTGAAAACATGGGCTTGAGCTTCTTGACGGTGTTAAGAATTTGGTATTGAGTTTAATGCTCTAAAGGCTCTACTTGGACGATTGGATTGTTTTTTATAAACCGGCCTTGATTTTGCAATTAACCAATGTTGGGTTGTACACATGATTGGGTCGTATGGGATTCTTATGATTTGGACTTTATGAGACTTGATGATGAGTTATGATGCTGAGATTCGTTTTTGATTATGTGGTTTGGTACTTTGGGGAATACATTTTCACGGAAAATATTATGTCATAGCTTGAATTGATATGTGAACTAAGTGGACTTCGGGGTTGTTTGTTCGGTATTTCTTATTTGGATTTGAAGTGAGGTTTTCGGGCGCAGGTACTTAATTTTTGTCTTCTTTCTTTCTACCCTTCCGCGAAGATGACTTGTTTGGGCATTTATTGGATGTGATAAAGACTTGGCTATTTAGTTACGGTTGTGATTCTTTCTCGCTTTATCCACAACGTAGCGATCACTTCGGTGTCTCACGCAGTTGAGGATATGTCAAGAGGTTTTGTACATTGGGTACACCGTTTCTTTTTCACGAAGATTAGTACAAGTTTAAGTAACAAATCTGGAGAATTCTACTTCATGATCAAGTTTGGGATATCGGGTTTACTTCTCCATGTTGTCACTGCAATAGCCGACAGAATGTGTGAATGATGTGTTTACCAGAGTGTTTATTGGATGGTTGATGATATTGATGATGTTGGATGATGAACCATTGATGAACCGCTGCATGTTCCCCTAAAACAGATATTCTCCGAAACCAAAGTCGTCATAACACATACAAGCTAACATTGTTTACGGTTTTGTCTTGATTTTGTAAAATCCCGCGAAAGAACCTATTTCTCGGTTTAAATCATAGACTTGTAAAATCCCGTGACTATGGAAACATCCTGCTAAATTGTAAAGTGCATCTCTGGAACTATCATACGGTTTATTCTTGGTTTTGTAAAATCCCGCGAAAGAAATAATTTCTCGGTTTAAACTATAGAATTGTAAAATCCCGTGATGATGGAACCATCTTGGAGAAAAGAAAGCGTATCTCGGGTCTTCGATCTTTGGTGTTACGAGTTACATTTCAAGAAAGGATAAAGGGTGTACTTCATAAATTGGATGTGTGTTTGGATATTCGTCATGGCGGTTTGGTTATTACATGGTTTTACGGGTTATGTGCTTTTAACCATGGTCGGGATGAAACCATTATCGAGTTCGTTTAAATGTCAAAGAAGGCTAGATTTGAGCGATTAACGAGAGGATGTGACAACGGTGTTAATTCAAGATTATTTATTTGAGGTTGAAGTGAATTATCACGGCGAGTGTACTTAGTATCCGAAGGTATCGGGATGGATGGATGAAGATTCTTCAAGATCCTTGTTCGAGCTTATTATCAAAAACGAAGACTTGGAAATCTAGTTATTGTTGGGTGACTTTTACCTTTTCTTTTACCACTTGGGGAATTGGGCTCTTATCACCTCAAAATAACTATCACTTAAAGGAGTTACGTTGTAGTGCTCAATGTCACATTCAATTGTGGATTTTCAAGAGGTAATGTCGTCTATTACTTGATGGTTGGTTGGTTGAAGAGTATAGAGTACTTAGAGATTCAATGGGCATGAATTCTCGGCACCGCTCTTTGTTACATATGTGCAAGTTTAAGTCACGAGTTCGGGCTAGTTTACTTGTGGTCAAATTCATCATATTGGGTTTTCTCCATCACCGTCACGACAAATAGCCTCTTGAATGATAATGGGGATGATTACATGTTTTGCTAAGAGAGTTGAAAAGAGAGACAATGACGCCTGCTCACATCGATTCAGCCTCGTACTCTAAAGAAAAGAAAAGTGTACGTTTGATGCGCATTTATCTTCAAAAGAAGAGAAATCTTCTTATGACGTATGAACACATCAGTTCATGCCTCGTTCCTCTAAAGAAAAGAAAAGTGTACGCTTGAGGCGCTTTATCTTCGAAGAAGAGAAATCTTCTCACTAATGACCATTCTCATCAACATGCTTCATACTTTTTCCATGCGCTTGGTCATCAAGTGAACCGGCTACCACCGATTGTTTTCTCATTCCACTTGCTCGATTATAATGAAGATGGCGACATCATGTGCTTATTTTGCGGAGAGAAGTGTGAATAGAACATTCGGATGATTTTCACTTATTTAATCAAGAATGGCAACTCCGTATGCAATTCTTGAGGGGAGAAGAAGTGTGAATTTTTGCATGGTTGATTGATATTTGAGAATAAATGGTCATACGGCTCTAAACTCATGTAAGAACCGAGCTTCTTCTTATCGGGTCATCGTTACATGGAGTTTCTTCTAAGAGCCGTTGGTTGACATCTTCACCGGATTGATGAGTTTATTGACAAAGTGCTTCCGGTTAATGCTTCACGTATACATCAACATGATGATTCCGAACAACCTCTCATTCTTGTTTGATGTGATTGTTTGCTTGGTATTACCATCTTGTGTGTTCGTTATGCCTTATTGTCGATTTCCTTGATGAACATCTTTCGTTCTTGTTTGATTGGGAAGGATTTTAGTTAAGGGATTTGCAAGATGTAAGTTGATTGGGATGCGTTTTGGTGATGTTCTTTTTTTGGTGAGTTGAAGATGTTGACTTTCTATTCCCAATGGACAATCTTGAAGAAGGTCGAGTCTGATCGGTTCTACATTTTCTCGCTACATGTTAGAAGACTAAAGGCGAGTTGCATTTGATTATCCAAAGACTTCTTCTTATTCGGGCATTTATCAAAAGATTGTCGGTTTAGGGAGAGCACTAATTGGGAAGAGTGAAATGCGAATTTAATCCCCAATTAGACTTGCTCACATTATTCAAAGATGTTGATTCTCACAAGACTTCAAGCGATCTTCTCAACAAATTTCAAGTATTTGGGCTTAAAGAGTTCTTCTCAAGTATCAAAATTTCAAGTAGGAGACAAGCATTAAGCGAGTAAACTTGATGACTTAATACTTCTAAGTAATTCAAGATATCCCGGAAGACAAATGAGAGAGACTCAAGTTTGACTCATGGCGAGTAAACTTGATGAACTTAATTCTTCTAAGTGATTGAAGTTATCCCGGAAAACAAATGTCATGACCGCAGAGAAACTCAAGGTTTTACTCATCAAGGCGTTTAGTGTTCTTATTTCAACTATGTGGGGAAGAGATGTTAGAGAATGTTTCGAAGATATAAGAGGTACATTGGTGTGTGATGATCTCGATGTTATCGCAATCATCGGGAGAGAATTGTGTACATTGGGGATGCTCATTTGTTTTACTTGAGGGCTTAATCTGTGATTCGAGATATAATCACTTATTCGGTGTTGACATCCGCAGAGATTGTCACCGCAGAGATAATCGATGATTCGCCCGCTTCTTCAATGTTATCGGTTGTTCTCTCTTTGGGGAATGTGTACTTGGTCCTTGAGCTTCATACACGATCATCGTGGAAGAAAGCCATTGTTTACCACAAACATTGGGAGGTGTTTTCCTTAGGGCATGATGTGTATTGGGAGAGTTCTTGGATATTGGTGTACTTGGTTCTTGAGCTTCATACACATTCATCGAGGATGAAAGATGTGAACATTGGGAGTTGTTCTTCATTACCCTCATGATGTGTATTCGGGAGAGTTCTTGAGCATTATACAAAGAGACCGATCGCATCAATTCAACTACTGGGGAATTGTTCTCTTGACACCTTTTGGAATGGATCGCAGACGTCGGTTGAAAAGGAAATTTGAGAAGATTATTTATGTGTGGGATGAAACGTTGCGATGTTCTTCTTGATGATATAACCCGAATGGAGATCCTCGATTATCGTTCTTAAATGGAGCAATGGATTTATGATAATGGTGTGCTTTCTTGTGCACTGGCTAAAGCAAGCTTGAAATAGAGCTTCAATCTGCTCATCTTAAGGATTTTCGGTTTGGGGAAGTCGCCAAAGTCTCACTTCGGATGGTTCAATTTCTCTTCAATTCAAGAGCCTCAAAGCTTTGGTGGTGAATGTTTAAGAGATGATGACTTCTATCTTCTACAACGAGGTCATTCGATATCCTTATCTTGGTACTCGTATCATCATCTTCTTTAACTATATCATCTATTCTATCCTTGTAAATATTTATTCGAAAAACAAAATACAAAAATATAAAACCAACAAAACCAAATAGAAAAATATAAAACCAACAAAAGAAAATAGAAAAATATAAAACCTTCAAAATCCATAAAATTAGAAAATTTCAAAATACCAAAATATGTTTTCTATGACATGTCTTACAGTATCGATAACATCTACGGTCTTAGAAATGTCATTCAATAATGGCACGGGACCATAGATGAAGTTCGAGCAGGAGGTGTAAATATTTCTTTCTAAACATGTCACAAACTATGGCTTACGACTGCGATTACCGGGCTTCAAATAATGGCTTGCGCTACTTCAGACCGTGACCCGTGCTTAAACCATGGCTTGCTATTATTTCGAGATAGCAACCCGTTCTTTAAAGAAAGGAAAGTGCTACGCTAAATCAATTTTCAAATATTTCGTGCATTTATCCTAAAACACATTGAGGAAAGTATGTCGAAGGATCTTTGTTCCTACACAAATGTTTTTCCGTCTAAAATTCTTGAGAAAAATATTTGTTGTATTTCAAAATGGTGGTAAAATGAGTTGCTTGAAAATCAATCGGGATCGAGTTTTCATTAAATTGCAAAAACTCAATCAATGACTTCAAGACTTTTAAACTTTTCAAAAAAAGAGTCATTGATTGAGGGGAGAATGTTTTCAAATTTATATCATCTAACGGACTTTCTTAATTATCCCACGTGCTTAATTAAAAATGATAATTGCCTATGTTGAAGGACTAGGAATCTAGGATATGATTGTTAGGTTTAGATGATTAGAGTTTGATTAACATTATTCCCATGCTATATATGATCCGATTATTATGTTGAATTGACTTTAATTAGTCGATTCTTTGTTATGGGTGATGTCGACCACCATATATATGTATGTGTGTTCACTAACGTATGCGGTATATTGGTTATAAGAATGTTCCCGATCCGGATCCCACAATTGAAGATGATTGGATGCCGAAAGGAAAGGGTAACTATTTCTTGGGTTGACAAATGAAGAAGCGAGCTTAATTGGACTTCAATGGAGAGTTGGCATAAATGCAACGTAAGAGGTCTCATCTTGCATCGCAGATGGTTTTCTTCTAAGTGATTGAAGAAACGGAACTTAATTTGACCTCGGTTGGCATTCAAAATGCAACGTAAGAAGAAGTCTCACCGCATCGCAGACGGTTTTCTTCCAAGCCCTATAGCAACAACGTAAGCTTCTCAACCACCTAACATATCTTTGTGCAGATACCGTTTTGAAAACAATTTTGAATAATTTGATTAAATTGTTTTGAAAATGGAAAATATTGTTTTGAAAATATATTGGACTAATTTTTGAAAATCACGGACTTCATGTTATCAAAACCTAAGTCACTCAATTATTGACTTCATCATGGATTGAGGGAGAGTGATTTAAAATAAAATATTTTCAAACGATGTTTCTTCACAAAAGTTCCGTCTTGTACGATAATAAGTGGTGATCTAAAGATTTAATGTTATGTCATGGTATGATTTTTCTTTAGAATCAAGGTCTTTCAAAATGAAATTTTTACGTTCTTGTTTGATTGTGAAATTGTTTTGTTTTACTTAAAGATCTCTTAAAACTATCATACCGACACTAACAATCTTTAATGTCTTAAAATGGTCCTTATTTGTCATCTTTCAAAATTGAATCTTGCCACGTCTTTCCCCAAATTTTTCTAAATGATTTAAATCGGTTGGGATCACAAATCTCAAATGGTTTGATATTTCGATCGGGTAGAGATCGTGATTTAAATCTCAAATCTGTTTTAAATGGAATTGGTTTTAGTCCTTTAAAGGCACTCCCGCCTCCATGTGCCAAACGATTTCATACACAATGCACATGTTGAGGAGGAGGATTTATCCAAAAACGGATGAGTATTTAAACAAGGCCACATTTTCTCCCATGTTTTATAAACCTTATTAAATCACTTGGGATCCAAAATCTCAAAGGGTTTGATATTTTGATCGGGGAGAATTTGTGATTTAATAATGAAATTTGATAAAAGTTGATCGCTTTGATTCGGTTGTGCAGTCGCTCTCTCATATGTGCTAAACGATTTCGAATCTCGAAGCACATATTGAGGGGAGCAAAACCATCGAGGTACAAAAGTTTAAAAAAAAGAGATTATAAAGTACCTTGATTGTGTTTTCAAATGGTTTTCTTAATGGATTTTGTGATTGTGGATGTGCTTCAAAGAACTCTTGCCTCTATGTGATAAAATGATTTTATCCTATGCACATATTGAGGGGAGAAATTTACCAAGAAAATCAAATGGCTTTTCGTATGAAAATTGTGATCAAAGAAAATATTTCAAAGTCCTCTTGCCTCCTTGTGCTAAACAATTTCTAAATCTTACGCACATGTTGAGGGAGGTTTTCTAAATGATCAAAACTATTAAGGTACAAAATGCTTTGATCTCGTATCACAAGTACCTTGATTGGTTTTCCAAATGATTTTTCAATTGGTTTAAGAGAAGGAATGAACAATACCAAAAGACCGACCAATTTACTTTATGCATGGTGTTATAAGGATGGTTAGGTTAGGTATTTGTTCCACGATCCGCCGAACCGGAGGGATCTTCCGAGGACAATCCACTAGATAGTGTAGAGTCCTTAGGAATATTGAAAAAGGAGAAAATGAGAATATGGGAAGAGTGCGGATCGAGACAGAGCTAGTCTTGGAATAAACCCAACAAGGTTCTAGTTATGAAGTCTCGGTAAGCTTGAAGGGGTTGAAGAATGAAAAGAAATGAATGATAAAAGGGTGAAAAGAAATAGCCCTCCATCAATTCAACCTTAGGGCGAAACCGGGTTCAATTCATATACTCTTGGTGGTTACTAAGGTAACACGGTATTGAAGACAAGACATCATGGACCCGGTGATGCACCGCACTAAAACTTCCCAAACTACTCAAGTTCCTCTTAAAAGGGCTTGTTTCATTCTCACGGGAACCGACATAATCTATCGACTTTCTCTTAGAGATGGTTGATATTGAAGAAGGAGACCTCTCCCTAGTCTCCGACACAGAACCAAATGTGCACTATTGAGTCTAGAGCCAAGAGATCATCCACAATATCTCATTAGGACACTAAATTCTTGAAGACTTGTTGTTTCACACAATGTGGAAAGTAAGAATATATTAAGAGTCCCACGCATTATCCTTGTGGTATTGCGGAACATCCGAGTGATATGTAAAAATATTCACAATGAAGATGGAAATCCTTCTAGAGCCAACATCATACAAGCTCTTGGTGGGTGACATGTGAGATCTTCTCGTAAGATCAAACTTGTGACAACCGGATAGAAACGATGGGAGATTCATTCTTGAATCAACCTTGGTCCGAGAATGGAATTAGCGAATACTTTTGGAAAAACCATTCGATGTGCAAACCTTCTTTTCTAGCACGTCGAATGTGTACTTATGTTTTCAAATTCAAAAGTATCTACGATTGAAAATAATTTTAGAAAAACCATTCGATGTGCGAATCTCTTCTTTTCGCTAGCACGTCGAATGTGTACTCATTCTTCATATACAAAAGTATTTTGATTGAAAATTGATCTTTCTCATAAAACCTTCGTCGATTGCAAAACTCTTTCTTCAAGCAATACGCGATTGTTTTCAAATCATTTTCATCAATCGGTGAATCTCAATTCTTTGGTTCACTCACTCCGTGTTGTCTTCTTTGAGACGTTCGGTTTGAGAACGACTAGAACAATTGCGAAACCCCGTCAAGGAGATTCTTAGGAATCCTACCGATCACAGCAAGATTTGTAATCGATCAGCGGGAACCGTGGGCGTGTACCTCAATTCAACGAAGTGATCAAAGACACTTTCGTGCGCTTTATTGCTAATCGTCAGATGCGGTACACCCGACGATTGCGGTGATCGAATTGAGAAGTCAATCCAAAGCCGCATGCTCACAACATCCACACTTAATTTGAAGAAATCATGGTGGTGCATATCTACATAACACGGTTCGATATTTTTATACTATGCTTATGCTTCGTCTTTGCAAATATCATGAACCGAGAAGGCTTCCGCTACTCGATGGAAAGATGTCATGATTCAAAAGTGTGAGCATGTCGGTCCGAAAGTCACAACTTCACATGATGGCAACACAATAAAGGGTGATCCGAGATTTCTTCGTGGTGATGATCTCAATGAAAGCTCAAAGATCATCAAAGATGTGGATCGATAAAGGCCTCCACCGAAAGTACAAATCAATGCGGACTTTGAAGAATCGCTACAAAAGCACAAAGATTGTTGAAATGAAGAATTGAAGTCTCACGAGCTCAAGAACAAAGACAAGAATAGAATGCTAGGATTCAAAATGTAAAACATGGGGTGACCTCCTTGGGGAGATTGTTAGAATTAGAAAATTCCATAGTGAAGAGTCGGTCAACCCTAATATTATCTAGCATAAGTTAGCTCGTAGACATATCGTTATTTACGTTATTTAGTAGTTTATTAGTTAGTTTGTAGCGTAGTATAGCATAGTGCAACACCGTGGAGGAAGGACGGGTCTTTACCCATCTGTATCCCCGATCCACAGCCGATAGGAGGTCGTGTAGTGTGTAGTATAAATACCCCTTCCATCCATGGAAGGGGTGGTGCTCATTCAATCTAATATTTCCATACTATTGTAAACCTCTAGCAAGAACACCCCTCTCTCTAACATATTAGTTCTCTCTCTAATGGCAAACATGTATTTTGATCTCCCAAGACCACTATCCGAATCATCAAACACAATAAAATAACGATCCTACTTTCATCAATTATTATATAACACAAACAAAAATATTTAAGGTCAAAGTTGACAAAGAAAGACTTAAAAAGTCAAACAGACGAATAATATGGACGGAATGGGGTTTAATTGTATTTTCATTGATATAACTTTCATCAATTATTATATAACACAAACAAAAATATTTAATAAAGTGACAAAGAAAGACTTAAAAAGTCAAACAGGACGGTAATATTTTTATTAATTAAATAAAAAAACAAATTATATAAAAAAATATATACTCCCCCCGTCTCAATTTAATTGTCCATATTCCATTTTTGGATGTCTCAAAAAGATTGTCCACTTTTCTTTTTTTAGTAAAAATTAAAGAATCTAAAGAGGAAATATACTATTCGTGTGATTGAAAATTAAAGTGACCCCACTTTTATTAAACTTTGTGATTTCTCTCTCCTGACAATTAAATTAGGACGGAGGGAGTAATTAAAAAAAAATCATATATACTTACCTTCTTCCTCATCACACACACCCTGTCAACACACACACTCACATACACACCATTTAAAATCCATTAAAGAGGAAAAAAAAATCGCGCTACAAGACAAGTTATTGAGGCAATTCCGGCTTCAACGCCGTTGGCCAAAATGGGAGGGCGGTATCATAACGCCCACCAACATCGTGTCACGTGGGTGTAACGCCGAGTGAGGTGTTATGACACCGTGCACTCTAATTATTAAGTTGATGTATGCTTGTCAAGAAAAGTTTCATAATAAACTTTATAAATATTTAATATTACTTGAGTGATATTTTTTTTTCAAAGTAATTCATGATGATATACATTATCACATAAATATTGGAACATAGAATAAACAGGAAAGTTGTGCCCGCTGCGTTGCAGCGGGTTTTTGGTAGTAGTTTTTTTTTACAAACTTAATATTTGTAGTGTTCAAATGTTGTGTTACATATTTTTGTTAAGATATCAATAACAATTTTTTGGCCTCTCACACGTGTCAGGAAGGTAACGAAACTATTTTGGAGCTCGAGGTATTTATAGCTCAAGTGGGATGTTTTAATTGCTACTAATGATTGTGTCTCCTTTGGCCTGTTTTTTTTTTGTTTATATACTCTCACAATTCATTTAGCTCATGTGTTTTGTTGGAACTCTTCTTCTTTGTATCAGGCTAGTCCAGTCGCAACAACAGGATGACGCAGAACAACCCGTACGCCGCCTTTTTCTCTCAAATGACGCAGGACAACCCGGATGCCCAATGTCACGACCGAGAATTTTTTTTTTTTTTTTTTTTTTTTTTTTAATTCAAACATTTTTAACATTAAATTTAAATTTCATTCAAATTAAAAAACATTACATTACTGAAATTAAAAAAACATTACACTACTTAATTAAAAAAAACAAAAACATTACAATCTGAAATTCAAATAACGTTAAAACATTACAAAACTCTTCATCGTCTTCGTCTTCGTCACTATCGACTTGATTCATCGCTCGACATGATGTCGACGATTTCTCCAAATGTGTTCGACCAAATCGATTTTAAGTTTTGATGAGTTGTTGAGTCCATTAGCTCCCGAGTAACCACCATTGATTCGGATGCGTTCTTAAGGGATCATGATCTTGGTGTCCTCATTTTCAAACCATGTAGGACATATCGCCCATTGCTTGTTCGGATGATCATATTATGTAATATGATACATGTATACATAATATCTTGGATATCATTTCTAAAAACCCTCGAGCGTGAACTTTAAGCATTTTCCATTTTTCTTCAACACACCAAAAGCCCGTTCCACATCTTTCCTTGCGGCCGTGCCTCTCTTGTACAAACATCTTTTACGATCGGTAGTGGAGGATTTGAAATAGACTTCATGAGAACGGACCATTGTGGATATATCCCATCAAGAAGATAATATCCCTTTTATAAGCCACATCGTTAGCCTCAAACTCAAGGTCCGGTGCTCTCCCGCATTTGATATCATTGAAAGCAAGTGAACGACGTAAAACGCTTACGTCGTTATTCATTCCGAGACACCAAAGCACGCATGCCAAATCCATAAACTCGGAAGCGACCGCCCAACAAAATGAATGGATGTGGCCCGTGATCACCCCACAATGTTGAGCTCTCTCACTATTCGGGCAATTCTCCCACTCCCAACTTGTACAATCAATGCTTCCCATCATCCCAGAAAGCCATGCTTATGCTCGTGATGAGCATATATTCTTTCAAGGTCGAATACGGGCCTTCGCAAATACTCACGACCATATAACTCCATGATAACCTCGCAAAACTTACGAAGACATTCACGGGTCGTGGATGCAAGAATCGCTAGAGTCTCGTCTAGAGAATCGTGAACGGCCGCGTATCCCAACCGACGAATGGCGTTAGAGACACTTGACCAACGGGTAATACCAGTACGCCTCTAGCATCGCCAGCTTGTCGAAAATAAGTAGAGTGATCGGTTATCTCGAACAATTTACGTGAATAGCTCTCGGCTCATACGGAACCGCCGAGAGAATGTTCTTCGTCGAATCTGCGGGTTTTCGGAGAAGTATACGCAACTAAACGATTATGAGCACCCTCATGATCCCTACGTATGTACCTTCGTCGGGTTTTTGGTCGTGATGCTTTGTAAGCCTTCCAAGCGAAATCCATGAACCCACAAACTCACTAAAACTTCTTCCTCGTCGAAGACGAAGAACCGAATAAATGCTCGAATGACGACATATTAAAATTTGTGTTTGGTGGGTATTTCGTTAGAATGGTTTATTGAATATAGATGAGAAATGTTGAGTGGTGAATTGTGTTTGAGGTGAAGTGTGTATTTATAGATGGGTAGATTTGGTTTTAAAAAAAGTTTTTTTTTTTTTGTTTGTTTGTTTGCCAACGTTCTAATTTTGAAAATACAAACGAAAGTGACAAAAGGTAAATGAGATCGGTTGAATTTGCGCTCGATGTCCACTTTTTTCGTTCCACAACCGATGTGGAGACCGAACTCCACATTGGCCACAACCGAACTCCACATCGGTCGAACATGGATTTTCACGTTGCCCAACCGATGATTTTCGTCCCACTGCGACAAGCCTCAGAAAAATCACATCGAGTGATGGCAAACCGTTTTCCAATCACTCAGAGGTTGGCACACCTTGCTCATTCATAGAATAGGGCACGCCAAGCGTTTGTGTTCATTGAAAGGCATAGGTCTGTGAAGCTATATATGAAAAAAAAAAGTGCACACCCTTTGTCAGATTTCTGGTTCCGCCACTTATCATATCAAACATAAATTTGACACTGCTATTTTAAATTGCATAATTTCTTACGTCTGGTAAGGTAATTTCAGATATGGTGGCAAGTAAAAAAGTGAAAAACAAGCTATGTGAGCGAAGAAGCAAGACATGGTCAGGATTTTGTGGAATCTCAAAGAACTGTGATCGTCAATGTCGTGAATGGGAGAAGGCGGCCCATGGAGCTTGTCATCGTCAAGGACTAGGAATGGCATGCTTTTGCTACTTCAATTGCTAAATGTGACAAGATCGGTTACTGAATGCAGCTAACTGCATACGAGTATGGTATTTACGAGTGGTATATCGAATGGTCTCAAGTGGTGGCATGGGTCTTTTAATAAAATAACAGTGTGTTGTTGTATGTTCTATTTTGAATAGACTAAATTACACGGATGGTCCCTAAGGTTTGTCAAAAGTTTCACTCACAGTCCTTGAAAGTTTAAAGTTACATGGATAGTCCCTATCTCTGAAAAGAATAACACCTATGGTCCCTTATTTAACTGCTGTTAAATAAGTTCTGTTATAATTTACACTTTTAGCCCTTTTGTTTAACAATCGTTGCCTCGTCAGTCCTTTATCATAACGGAAGTTTATAATTTAAATATTTTCGAATTTAGGCACGTTTTTATACGTTTTCTTACGATTTCATCCGCTTTTATCGTTTTCGTCCGCTTTTATACGTTTTCATCCGTTTTATATGTTTTAAATCGCTTTTTATACGTTTCATCCGTTTTCTTACGTGTTCATCCGCTTTTAATACGTTTTATACGCCGCCGCTGCTTACATTTTTTATATTTTGGTCCGTTTTGTATGATTTTATCGTTTTCACGCTTTTATCCGTTTTCGTCTGTTTTTATACATTTTCACATATTTTTATACGTTTACATCCATTTTTATTTGTTTTTGTCTGTTTTTATACATTTTCATCCGTATTAATACGTTTTTATCCGTGTTCGTCCATTTTTATTTGTTTTCATATGTTTTTATTCGTTTTCGTCCATTTTAGTACGTTTTCATCTGTATTTATACTTTTTTATCTGTTTTCGTCCGTTTTTATTCGTTTTTGTCTGTTTTAATTCGCTTTTGTCTGTTTTATACGTTTTCATCCGTATTTATACGTATTTATCCATTTTCGTTCATTTTTATTCGCTTTCGTCTGCTTTTATCCGTTTTTGTACTTTTTCTTGCGTTCTCATACGTTTTCATCCGTTTTATCGCTTTTTAAAATATTATACGTTTTCGTCCTTTCGATACGTTTTAATTTGCTTTTATCCGTTTTTATACATTTTATTTTGTTTTTCTTACGTATAAAAAAGTATGAAACATATAAAAACGTAAGAAAATGTATAAAGACGGATTAAAACGAATGAAAAATGTATAAAAACGGACGAAACGTATAAAATGGATGAAAACGATAAAACATAAGAAACGGATAAAATGGATGAAAACGATGAGAACGAGAAAAACGGACGAAAATGGATAAAAATCGATACGCGGATGAAATTATATGAAACGGATAAAACGTATGAAAGTGTATAAAAACGGAAGAAAAACGGATGAATACTTATAAAAAAGGACCAAATGTAAAAAAAAAATATAAGCAAACTAGCGAAAACCTATTAAAACGGATGAAAAAGTATGGAAACGTAAGAAAAACAGATGAAAACGTATAAAAACAGACAAAAACATATAAAAGCGGACGAAAACATATAAAAGCGGACGAAAACGTATAAAAACGGACGAAAACGGATGAAAACGTAAGAAAACGTATAAAAACGTGCCTAAATTCGAAAATCTTTAAATTATAAACGTCCGTTATGATAAAGGACTGACGAGGCAACGATTGTTAACCAAAAGGGCTAAAAGTGTAAATTATAACGAACTTAGTTAACAACGGTTAAATAAGGGACCATAGGTGTTATTCTTTTCGAAGACAGTGACTATCCACAACTTTAAACTTTCGAGCATGAGTAAACTTTGACAAACCTTAGGGACCATCCGTGTAATTTACTCTTTTGAATAAGTCAATGTTTTAAATCTGTTGTTGTTTTATCTTTGTGCGAAATAAATCATATCGGTTTTTGTTGTCTGCTTTTAAACTTTTGATAAGTACTTCAATTTATGTTTTACATGAACTTACAGGTACAGAGCCGCTAGTAGATTAGATTTCATAAAGAATATCACCACGTATAACATGTGAAACGAGTTATATTTGAGGTTGGATCAATAGTATGTCCGGTTTTTCGTTAATGATTGATAAGAATTTCAAAGAATGATATGGATATCCTGTACAAGCAAAGCCCTCAGAGATCAAGTGTGTGTGAGTGAGTGCATTATGAAATGTTGCATACTAAAATGTCCTAAATTATTAAGTCGCATGTTTTGAGCAAATAAAAAGGTCCACTACAAAAAAATGAGTTGAATTATCCACATTTTAAATGTCAAATGTCACGGTTAAGAATGTGTAAAATTATAGATTTCATACTTTCTCATGTGTCGTAATAATGGGTGTGACAAAAAAATTTTATACATATAAGTGTGGAGATATTATCCAAATTTATAGTTAAAAGTGTGGAAATTTTTTGAATGTCCACACCTAAAAGTGTGGCAAATTGCAAAAATGTTTATAATAAAAAGTGTGAAAAAATTTCTATACATATAAGTGTAGCTTTATTATAATTGTACACTTATATATGTGGATTAATTTTTAAAATATTTGTGACACATATTAAGGTAGCAAAATTATTATCTATATAAAAAATGTCCACACTTAATCATACCGTAGCAAAATAAGTGTAAAGAATGGATGTATTTTTTGTAGTGGTCAAATAATAGTTCATTAAATGGAAATTACATGTAATTATAGTAATTTTTAGGTATAATTTATAAGCACTAATTGCATTTTATAATTTTTATGAAAATTATCAGTTTGACTATCACACCTTAACATGTACTTGAAGACACATTTTAGAAAAGACCTAATTATTGATTACCTTATCTATTTTTAGGGGTGAATCTAGTGTTTACGTTTATTTATAAACTAGTTTTAGATCCCCGTACACGTACGAGGCTTTGGGTTTAATTTTTGTTAGATTAGTTTTGATTTATTAAATAAATGGAATCGGGGCAAAAATTCAATATATATCTCAAATTTACAATAGATCCAATGAACCATTAAAAGAAACTTTCACCTTTTTTTTAAAAATTAAATGTCCCGCAAACCGTTAATCGTTACGCGAAAAAAATCATACCATCGCGACGAGAATTAAATTATCTTTCTATAGATATGCACTTCTATATATTTGTGAAAATCATACGTGATTCGATTTTTACAAACCATATATGATTTTTGCAAATCATATGTGATTTGTAAAAATCATATATGATTCGAAAAAATTACATGTGATTTGATTTTTACAAATCACATGTAATTTTTGAAAATCATATGTGATTTTTTTTGGGCGGAATTTTTGAAAAAAAAATTGTCGAAAATATGGAGAAGTGCATATCTATAGAAAAATAATTTAATTCTCGTAACGATGATGTATTTTTTGCAGTTTGAAGATTTACCGTTTGCAAGATATGTTGTTTTTAAAAAAATGGTGAAAATGATCTTTTTATTAATTTTGATCAAAAATGAATAGCTAAGATTGATTTATTCGATCTATGACAAATATGAGATCTATATTGATCTCAACTCATAGAATCGGTATTGTGCAAGTACAATATTCTAATATGCAAACCAAAACACAATAAAAAACATAAATAAATCCATGATATAATTCTTATATGCAATCCAAAACACAAATAAACAAATCCTTAATATACTTGTTTAAACTGAAAAATTAACTATCATCTTGTTCAGCTGCTCAATTCTCAATTATATCAACGGCTTTAAGTTTCATATGTTTTTGTAGTTTTTTTCCCACTTCGCTCGAGCCTGAAAAAGACAAATTCTGAACATAAAACCAATGTTTTTTCAAAATTAAATTATAAGGAAATTCAAAACACGTATAAACACCTATTCATCTGATGATCTGTTGCAAGCATTTGTTTGGCAATTACATTCACCGTTCCTGCACTCACATTGACAATACCCATAACATGTTTGACGGTAACAAAAAAAAAATAGGCAAGATCCGTTGGATCGAAATCATCATTTTCATAATAAAGAGAGTTGCAATCAAACCATCCCCAACCATTTTTCCACTTTATACTTTTCCTCAAATCTTCAACAGCTTGTAGCTCAGCATCAACAAGATTAGAATTATCTATTTTCTTTGTACCATTCACTTTCCAATCAATCTTATTTGATAATTTGACCTTATTGTCATTGACAGTTTCTTTGCTATATATTTTAGTGATTCTCATGGTAAACCTCCAATTACGAAAGCAAGGATCTACATTATATTGATAATAATATTATTTTAAACACAGTTTAAGACAATTATAACAAAAAGTATATCAATCAGAACAATATTTATTGATAAAAACTTTTGTGAGTAAACCTGCCACACTGAAGATCACATAAAACGTATATGTATTAACGAATTAGGGTTGATAACTATTTGTTTTTATTTAGACATAATTTAGTTAAATGTTTATTAAGCCCATTAGGTCAAATGTTTATTAAACCCATTATGTCGTAATTTAAATATAGACAAGATATCAATAAGATAAGATAACTATCGTTTTTACATTTTCCAAAACTTTGTTATATAAAAGTTTGAAAACTTGTTCACTCTTTTTTCTATTTTACTACCCTTTTTTGTTTACCAGTTTTGTTTTAATATCTTTTCGTATAAAATACAAAGATTCGATGCAAAATGTGTATATTAAATTACATTTAGTAGGTTTTTATGTTGATGTGTTTTTTTAGAAACAAATTATTTGTGTGTTTATGTTTTTATCCTTTATTCTTGTTATATAATACTTGATGCAAAATATATAAATGGATTGTGTATTAAATGTATTTTATTTTGATGCGTTTTTTAAAGAAACAAATTGTTTAGGTGTTTATATTTTGTTCTATCAATTTATTACTTAAATTGTATTGGACCATGAAGTTAAAGGTTTTGCCATGGTTGTTTGATGTGGTGGTGTGGGTTTCTTAGGGTTTTGGGTTTATAATGGCATGTGAAGAACATGATTTTGTTCATTTTTTTAATAAACTAATTATCATATAAGAAACACGTAATTCGATATTCATATATATATATATATATATATATATATATATATATATATATAGATTAGATCATTTAAAAGTTGATCTCGAGAAAAAGAGAGAAGTGATCTCAACCGTTAGATCACCCTCTTCCCTCCCTTTTTCACACCAAACTACGGGGACCTTATTGTATTTTCACTCATTCTTTAAGGTAGGGTTTTGAAAATCCACACCTTTCATATATAATGCCTAATTTTTTTCATTTTTTCTTTCTCTAATTCCAGGACTGATCTTTTTTTCTCTGAGTTCAGATTCACGAAGATTCACGAAATCACGACCACGAAGATTCACGAAATCATCTCATTACGAAGTCATATCGTGTTATCAGATTCAATAAGGTATGCAACTGATTTCATTTTATCAGATTCAATATCATATCGTGTTTTCAGATTCAATATAATTTCATCATAATTTGTACCGATTATTGTTTGTTATGAGGGTTTGTTATCAGTTATGGTTTTGTTTTATGAGTTTTGATTCGGTAATCATAATCTTTGTTCATAGATGTATCGATTTAAGAGTTTGTGACATGATGCACTATATAGATGAGTTATTTGAAGCAAATTTGAGGAAAAAAAAGACTTAGAAACATGTTTGCAAAACATGCACACAAGGTGTTTGATAAATCGCCTAAATGAAATTTCACAACTGTGATGCACTAATTTTACACTGTGTTTTGTGCTTCTGATTTTCAGGTGATTACTCTCGATAAGGGTCTACTTGTTGCTGGCACAAAGTATCGTGGAGATTTCGAGGAGAGACTAAAGAAGCTGATGGAAGAAATCAAGCAAAGTGATGAAATAATCCTCTTTATCGATGTTGTTAACTCTTGAAGCCTGATCTTGCTAGAGGCGAATTACAAGCATGTGAAACTTTAATACAAATCTTAAATTAAAGAACTTGAGCCAACGGTTAATGAGACCATACAAATATTGAAGGGGCTCCAAGAATGATATGAGATTCACCACAAACTCCGTTACACCGATGAATCACTTTGGTAGTTCTTTGCTTGATTGTCATATCAATGCATTAGGTATTAATATCAATAATGATCTTTTGTGATTATGTTTACCAGTATGCATATGATCTTATGACTGTTTCTCTACATGCATTTACCATTTTATACCTGATAAAGTTATTGATTTAATCAATGAAGCTGGTTCTCGTGTTAGACTTCGTCATGCTCAAGTATGTGTGTTCAATGTATCTTTAATTTGGTTGTTGTACTTTAATGAGCCATTAATCAATGATCGATGCCCTTCAGCTCCCAGAAGAAGCCAGAGAGTTTGAGAAAGAACTTAGGCAAATTACTAAAGAGAAGAATGAAGTTGTTCGTGGCTAGGACATTGAAAAGGTACTTTGCTTTTTGCTACAGATAAAAAAATGTATGGGCCAATTGGGTTGGATAGAAGGTCGAAAATGATTTGTGTCAAATGAGTCTTTTTGGATACACTTTGGGTTGGTTTATACGAAACACATTACGTACAAAATTTTTAAATGTGTAATCAAGTCATCGTTGGAGGTTTTATGCGATAACGTAACACTTTGGGTATTTTTACTGTTCCCATTTTTTTCCCTAAATTAACATTGATGCACCTTTTTATTAACATTGATGCAATTTTCTTAAAAATAATTTTGTTTCTAAGTCTTGATGCGGATAATTCATTCGATCATTTTAACAAGCATTCAATGGTTTTACTTGAAAAATAATATATTTTAGTTCAATAATTCAACTAAATTTGAATGATTTTTTTACCATATGAATTATACCTTATCCAACAGATATACTTTTGTTGTGTACTAGATTTATTGACAACTAAAGCATGGGTTGGAATCAGCTAGCATTGAAAGTAAATATCTGAAGGTGAAGCATATAACGCCACGTCATATAAGAAGAGTTGAATAACGCGACACTCTTATTAAAGGAACTATTGATGGTGGTGGTGTTATCCCTCATATTCATAGGTCGCTTATCAACAAGTCTGGTCAAGAGTAAATTTACCAGGAATAGACGTTCAGTATGTGACTTCCGATGGCACAAGGGTATGAGCAGCTCCAGTGATCATAACATATCTCAAAGAACATCCTGAATACAGTGATACTTCACCAACTAATTTATGTTTCACATACCTAATTGTAATGGGTGACACAATTCCTAAACATGTCGAGGAAAAAAGTCCCGGTGGTAGTGTCAAGAAACAGAAAAAGGCTTAATCATCTTCCGGTGGGTTGTTTTATCCGTGTGGTTTCAAGATTTTATATAACTTTTTTATTATGATGCCTTTGTTTTGTAATATAGATTCACTTTAGTATATGTATTATGGAATGTTAAGTTCATCTATCACACAATATCGGTGTATCATGGTATGTCAATATGTGTAAGAAGTACAATTTTGGTTTGTATCAATATGATAGTATATGTTACAAATAAACCATTCATCGGTTAGTAGAGTATATGTATTAATATAGATGCCTTATTTTTTTAACACAAATGCCTTTTTTGTAATCTGGATGCACTAAAAGTATATGTATTTGTAATATAGATTCACTAAAAGTATATGTATTATGGAATGTTAAGTTCATCCATCACAAAGTATCGATGTATTATGGTGTGTCAATATGTTTAAGAAATACCATTTTTTTTGTATCAATATGGTAGTACATGTTACAAATAAACCATTCAGAAACATAAGTACAAAGAGTAGCACTCACAAACTAGATCATATGCATAAGTACAAATGGTAGCACTCACAAGCAAGAAAAGTAACAACACCTGAAGATGATACATGTGGAAAGGGGTGTAACGCCCATTGAAACATAGAACAGTGTTAGCGATTGGTCAAATAACTAGTTCTAACTATGAACAGAGGATTAGTAAATACACGACATATTTGGAATAATACAAAGTTATTTGTGTTCAGTTATATCTCTATTCGTAAGCGCCTCAATTCAGATAATATAACGTATGTCGTCACGGGACATATGAAGCAGCTCCCAAAGGGCACCTCCACTTACCATATCTCTTGTATTTACTTCTGCAATTACATATACAAAGTACATCAGTTTACTTCAAGGTTTTAAACTAAGAAAAGAAGCGAGATCTCAAACCGATTCAAAAAGCTTCTCAATCTTGGGAGCACACCATGTAAAAGACCAGATCCAGAAGTTATACCTAGGGTTCTGCTCAATCATAAATATCACAGGTTAACTACTATTCTGGACTTAGGAACTAACGGAAGATCACATTCAGGTTCATAAAAAGGTACCTTAATGAGCTCAATGAAGGTAATCAACCGCTCTAATAGTACTCTTGTGATCCGTTCCTAGATGGCGACATGCATAAGGTGATATTAGTTAGCCGGGTTAGGTGACGGTTTATAATAAGATTTAGGTCAACATTATAACCTTTTAATGCGGATCAACATACAAGTCAGGTTTAACCCAACAACACTTACGTGTTCATATTTTAATGTGATAAAGATGGAATATGTATTAAGCAACAATTATAAATTAATATCAGTATGCACAATGATCAAACTTAGACGCGACATTTTTGTCTTGTTTCGAAAGTGCATTTAATTGCACACGAACCTCCTCAAATGTTTTACTTAAAATGAAAAATAATTTATGTAATTATATTAGAGCATGCGATCTATTAATATATAAACGTGCTTTCGATAAACTGGACAAACTGGTCTTGAGCCATACTTAGAAACTAAGAGAAGACAGACACCTTCAAGTTGGGAGTAGCAGGGTCACGTAGCCTCATGTTGTGTGGAAATGCATTGAGTACTATATTCCGCATTTGAATGCAGCTTGGAGGAATGATATAACAAAAACTAAATGGTAATTACAAAGGAACTCTGGAAAATAATGAAGCATAAAATAGTTGCCCAAGTATTTTCCAGTGATGCACTAAACTTACAAATGGATGCCCTACTATAACCAATGATGCTCTAAACATACAAGTGGATACACTAAACATACACATTGATGCCTTAATATGTCTCACGATGCACTAATTAATACTCAATGATGCCCTAATATGTATATTGATGCACTAAACATAAATGTAGTTGCCAAAGTATTTTCCATTGATGCACTAAATATACAAATAAACCATTTTATATGGAAGTAAGCTGAATTTACCCCTCTCTAATTGTACATGACGACCCGAACAAGACCAACTAATTACGGGAGGACAAGTCAAGAGGCGCATACCTAAAAAAGGTATTTTGTAGCTCTAACACTATTGGTTTGATGCACTAGTCACACATAACATATGACTCATTCATACAAACAGTTGTTTTATCACATACGAATGCCCTAATTATACGAACAGATGCCTTAACTTATAACGATATTATTTAACCATGCATTAACTAATTACGATACTAACAGATGCCTTAACTTATTATACTAACAGATGCTCTAACAAATGATCATACGTATGCTTTAACAGATGCCGTAATGTTTAGATGCCCTGATCATATTGGTGATGCAATGATCATACATATAGATGGTCTAACACTTTTGTTTTGGTGCACCAAACACATAATACACATGCCTCATTCATACATACGTTGCTCTATCACTACAGATGCTGCAATAATACAGTTGATGCCCTTATTATCCTAATAGATGCCTTAACTAATTACTATAACAGATGCCTTAACTAGTCATATAGATGCTCTAATAAATGATCATACGTATTCTTTTACAGATGTCGTAATGGTGATCACTACAGATGATGCAACAATACATTTGATGCTCTAACTATGCTAACAAATGCCTTAACTAATTAATATAACAGATGCCTTAACTAGTCATATAGACGGTCTAATAAATGATCATACGTGTGCTTTAACTGATGCTGCAATGGTGATGCACTGATCATACTTGTACATATGGTGATGCACTGACCCAAGTTCTAAAGATGCACTAAACAAACATGTCAAATGGATGCAACAATACATTTGATGCTCTAATTTTGCAAAAAGTGTATGACAGTATTTAGGATTGCATTTTGAGGCAAATTGTCTCATAAACATGTTTTCTTAGATGCCACATGGTTGAGACATGTGAAAAGGATGGTTGAGACATGTTTTCTTAGACGCCAATTTGAATAAGGAATCCCAAACACCCCGATTTAGAGCTGACTTGAGTGATTTATTAGTGAGAGTTGTTGAATTTCCACATGGTTTTATCAAGTGGTCGAAGAGCATAAAATTATATTCCAATTAAAAGTTATAGTAGTAAAAATTCCGTCATATATATCAAAAGGAAAGTTAAGAGCTCATAACTAAATCGGATTTGAAAATTAAAATGAATACGGAAGTACTATCAAGAACATACCCAATCCCAAGAATTCTTATCGTCAGGTTCATTGAAAGATGCATATATTGCTGAAGTTTCTGTCAGATCAGATCAGATCAGCAGTTCCGAAAAGCAATCCCAACCGCTAAATTTATCAATATAGAATACGCGCCTTATATCTACAGGCTTCAGGCTTGGGAATGCAATCCCATATCTACAACAAATAACATGTTATCATAAGTGTCAAGTCATGTTATTTCTTAAGGTTAACAAGACAATAAAATAAGTTACCTTATGGATATCTTTCCTCAATTCTGATTCAAGACAGATTTTGTTACTTTACACAAGGTACAAATATTTCCAGTTTACAAAAGTTATACCTTTGTTTAATCACGTATGACAAACATTAAAGTTGTTTTACGTGGACTAAATAAACAGAACATAGCCTGCAAAAAACCATAATATTAGAAAGAGTATATAGACCATAATATTTCAAGTCCTCATCACTATACACTAGAGCATTTGAAAAGCTAGAAAGAGGGCGTCAACAAAGATATCTCCAACAACATCTAAACCCAAACCCCTATCATTTGAAAATAATACGGAAACTTTTAACTCCTTATTAGAAATTCTTTTAAACATTTACATCCATGCCTTAATATGTTTGATGATGCACTAATCTTCTCACAGAATGCTCTAATATGTTCAATGATGCAATAAACATATAAAGAGATGCCCAAGTATTTCCAGCGATGCACTAAACATACAAATGGATGCCCTAATATGACCAACGATGCACTGAACATAAAAATTGACTAAATACATACAATGATGCCTTAATATGTCTAATGATACACTAATCATAACTATTGATGCTCTAACATGTTCAATGATGCACTAAACCTGCAAACATTTAAACTGATGTAGCAACTACAATCACAGATGCACTAAAACAACCTGAAGCCCTAACGTGTAATTTGATGCTGCAAATTTACACACAGATGTCCTAATATGTCATATCCTACAATAATAAACACATATGATGTAAATTAGTGCATCGCATTTATAATAATCTTACTTAGACATTTTATCAAACACATAGTGTGCAACTTTAATAAACACACTTTTTATGCATTTTTTCGTCAAATTTATTATAAATAATTAAACATTAAAATGAATAAATTATTCAGTTTATATAAATTATATAATTAAAATGTTATATATAATTAACTAACCTGAAGAAGATCATTGATGATGTAGCGTTTGTAAATGAACAGCACATGACCAGCGGTGGTGTGGCGGTAGCGGAGTGAAGATTGGCGCGGTGGATGCACGACGGAAGACGGTGGCGACGGTGGTGGTGGCGATGGTAAGTCATCTCATCATACAAATAGATTAGCTCATCTCACTGTTTGGCGTAGGTGTGACGGTGGCGGTGTAAAGATTGAAGCGGTGGTTGCACAATGGAAGACGGTGGGGATAGTTGTGGTGACGGTGGTCTTGATGAGTCGTCATCTACAACTTATCTGTTTTGATAATGAAAGTGAAAGTGACGATCTCTTTGATATTCCGTCTTTGTTTATTTTTTTTTAATTTTTACCCTAAACTTTCAAGTGTTTACATAATCTACCCTGAAACTTTTTTTTCTCACTTTTCTATCTAATTACACTTTTTCTAGAACCGGACTCTATATATATATATATATATATATATATATATATATATATATATATATATATATATATATATATATATAAATAAATGCATAATACAATTGTTTTAAACTCAAATATTTTGCATATGCTAAAATAAATTACTATATAAGAAATACATGTAGTTCTATTGTTCAAACTAAAATACAATAATGAAATATAAATAAATCCATAATATAATTGTTTCAAATTTGATAGCAGTTTTTTTCATGAACTCTATCATTCTTTGTTGTTTCTTGTCATCCACCTATATAAAATAATATCAAGGCATTAGACTTGGTAAAGCTGCAAACCAAATATATATCATCGGAGGATCTGTGAATTATGTATGTTAATTTAGCAATGAAATTTATTTAAAAAAAATTATTTTCTTACAAAAAATAACGAAGATGCAACATACATATATACCTTTCACATCATCATAAACTCTAGCATTCCTTATATCCATCCATAACTTGTGGTCCTCATCCTCAATAGATTTACGAAAATGATACTCATGCCTACAATGTATGCCTAAAGATGTGCCTAATAACAAGATCAAAACATGTGTCAAAATCAAAAGTGAAGATTAGGAGTGAGAAATTATGCATGTGATGTGTCAAATGATGGATTGTTTAGGCATGAAATTAGGCTTATATTTTAGGTCTTTATATCATTGCTTATAGATTTAATGTAACCAAGAAACTTTTTTGCCATTATACCAATTACTAAACATGTAACTTCGACTCCCGCAAAGGTAAAAAAAATTAGTTTATGTAGTGTACGAATGTAGAAATCATTAATGAGGATAAAGCTCGATGTTCAGTTTCCTATTAGAACATAATGCACCCATAAGGTAGGCTTATATAGCGAGAGATGAGAAGGAAAAAGAGGTTATGGTAAAATTACAAATGCATCCTTAAGTTTGAGAGATAATATCTTTGTTTTACATCCATAAACTTCATAATCTCTAAGTTCACACTCCCAACCAAATATTTCTCCCTCAATATTTGGAACACAAATAATGTTAACATTAAAGGATATATGTGAATTTGCAAATTAAAATATTGGTAGTACACCAAATTATATATCTTATAGCACATATCAACAGGTAATTGTGTGTCTAAATTCAGAGATCTTATGTTAGATAACTTGGTTACTTCGAATTCAGTTTTAGTAACAACACCATTAAATGTATTTGACAGAAGTGCAGATGCGAATCCATCAAAACTTATTATGTATGGATGATTTGTGTATTTGTAACTTGCGTTATTGAGAATAACATTAATATCACTTATAAGAACCACCATGTCGTCTTTGAAATAGTTATCAAGAAACATTAATCGACAATTCATTACCGATAACATGAATCTTGTCACCCTGAAAAATAAGAATTATATAATAAACAAAACTTTTAAAGCAGCACAATATAATATAAATTGTGTCAAGCGTTTGATTGCGGTTAATGTGGTACCTCAGCCACATTCCATTGTACTTAAAAGTTTTTAGAGTAATATATTTTACCGGTGGAATGCCCTTTACCCAAAAAATATAATATAAATTTAAAAGTATAACATGATAAAATTTATTAAAAAAGAAAAAAAATAAAACCTTTCTCATCCAAGACAATTACCTCACAATTGTTACACCCAGTGAACGACACGACTTAAAATAATCAAAAAATAAAAGCTTTAAAACGGAAATTACTTGACTTTAAACTGACCCGTTGTTACAAATTGTTAAAATAATATAATTATGTAACAAACTGATCCTTGAAAGTATTTTTACATGAATCTAGACTCAATTACCTTCGAAACTCCGGGTGGCGGGACCCGTGACGATTTACCGTTTTAAAGATATGATTTTTCAAAAATTGACTCCGACTAGTTCTCTAACTAGTTCTCCACTAAGGGTGCCATTTATAATTAGCATCTATTACTATTATTACTCACATTTTGTACCACGCCACAAGGCATATTATAGCATCCTTGCAATTCCTTAATCCTTTCAGCTTATACTTTAAATACCTAAATCGTAGATTATGCATAACGTCTCAATTTTAATTTATAATTTTAATTCTTATTCTACTTATCTCAGTTTCTAAGACGTCTAGTCTAATTTAGATTCCCGTTTTCTACTCCTTTAATGCTACTCATGCTACGTCGGGAATATATAAGCCCATTCATTTATACTTTCTCATTTACATAGAGAGGCGTCCCAATCAATGTAAATTAGAAAATATAAACTTATGGTTCTGCGATTCACAATTTCTTTATTTAAATGAAAAGGCGTCCCAATCCATTCAAATAAGGAAATCATAAATAATCCTACTTATACGTTTCCAACATAACACTCGTACTGCTATTTCAAACTTTTAGCTTTTACTCTTCTTATCGTTCATTCATTCAAAAGTCATACACTTCACTTTTAGCTTTTCTTATTCTCACAACCTTTACTTTTAGCCTTGGATCCATCCTTACTATAAATTTTATTAAGGGGATTATTACATATGCCAAGAAGTAAGCAACCCTGCCGATGAAGGCAATTTATCTTATCCTGAAGGATTTCTATAACTTTTACTTGGGACTATAACATACCCCAACTAACATAGTGTGGAGTCAATATTTATTTCCATCTCTAAAGAGTGGATCTGTAACATATCCCTCCGGAGGATTTCTATAACAACCACTGTAACACTTTTCGAGTTTTCTGTAACAACACAACGGATCCAAGCTACTAACATGTTAACACGCACACTATCATGGTCATTGTAATTTAGTTAAGGGCAAGCTCATAAGTTATATGCAACTTTCCCATTTAATATTTACACATTCCCTACGTGTTTACACTTCTCACTTTCTCATTTACCCGTCAACCCTTGTTGACCATTCACTATCTTTACTATTACAATTTTAGTCTATTTGACTTTATTCACATATAAACCTTACATAGGTCATCAACTATAACACACTCATTAGCATTTTTTATTTTTCCACACAACTTTAACATTAACATGATCATGTCATGTTTTACTATAAAACCCATTATCACATTCTTGCTCACATACGTAACCCATCTGTTTTAATCATTAGCATTTAAGCTATTATATTCTATCTCATCATTACATGTTATCATATGTTAATCCAATTTTATAACCTTCACATCATTTGATACATAATACGCAATGTGTCATTTCGAATTTGCTTTCACACGTTATACTATAACACAAACTCACCATCACTACATTTCATACTTAAACATCAATTACTTTAACTTACTATTAACGCGTCTCTAATACCATAGCCTCGGTCAATCATTAGCCATGAAATACCAAAGAGACCATGTTTTGGTCGTTAATGTCACACAAATTTTACACATCCATTTCTATTCATGTTTTCTATAACTTCTATATGACTTAACGCATCTAATTACTTCTTACTATCACTGCTATAGCACACATTCACATAACAATCACCGACACTATCCAAGGTGCAAGGTGATCTTATCATTAAATACATAAAGTCCACCATGGACTTATATCACATAAGCATCATCACTATAAAACATACACAACACTTATCATCATTAGCTTATATAACATATACATGTGCATTCTATAACCTAAATGGTTATCCTTCCATATCACTTACGCTTGCGGGCTCCGCATCTATGAGTGGTCAAAGATTAGACAGCCTATAAGGGAGACCTGATTCACTTAAACCGAAGCATTGATACCAAGTTGTTACACCTCGTGAACGACACGACTTAAAATAATAAAAAATTAAAAACTTAACGCGGAAATGACTTGACTTAAAACTAACCCGCTGTAACAAATCATTAAACTGATATAAGTGTGTAATAAACTGATCCTTTAAAGTATTTTTACATGAAACTATACTCAATTATCTTCAAAACACCGGGTGGCGGGACCCGTGACGACTTACCGTTTTAAAGATAGGATTTTTCGAAAACTGACTCCGACTAGTTCTCCACTAGTTCTTCAACTAGTTCTCCAACTAGTTCTCCAACCATTTTAAACACTTTACAAACAATTAACAGTATAAATTGTTTTACCAAAATTATTGACCCGTTTGACCCAAAATGGGTTAAAAGGACCTTGTCCCAAACACCCCTTTAGACAAGACCAATGACACTAAACCATGTCATGTCACACCATTGACGACTCTATTACCTCAATGACTATGACATACACTTTGACACTTTGACAACACGTTTACAATACCATTTTAGACTTTCGGGGGTACAACATTGTCATGATCTCGGTATCTAAACTAAGCTCTAACGCACAAACCCAATGCTTCTAATCCTTGCTTCCAATATCTTAATCTCGTTACCATATGCTTAATCGTTTTTCTCATGAACCTACAAAACATGGTAAAAATCTATAACGTAAGCGAAACGCTTAGATTAATGCATAGTTAATATTTCAATTCAAATAAGATACATCATGAACACTTGAATCACATAACTCAATAAGCCATTAATCCCATATCCATTTACTATAGCGAACCATAACTATAACACATGTCAATCACAAAACATACCTTAATCCTCCTATGATCATGAGCTACCACTTGTACCATTTCCACTAACCAAGCTTTCTAATCAACCAACTTATCCATCCAAATACATAATTCGTATAACACATATTCATAAGCACATAACATGAAAATATCTATACTAAGCACATAGTAATCATAGTTACTTACCTTAGCAATCCAAGCTAAGCAATACCAACCATAATCACCATCATCAATCACCATCATCAACCACTTCTTCACATCCTATGTTAAATTATCATAATCATAATCACTTAGAATATGAAAAATTAACTATAACAATGATTTACCACAACCTTGGCTTACCACTTAACATTTCTAATTATCATATCATCATATGTTGATCATATGATAATTATCCCATAAAATTTACTATCTTTAATTCAATAAAACTTATTCCACAATCACTATAACTCTATAATTAGCTTTAAATCATCTTTTTCCCAATTCCCAAATCAGGGTTCATAAACCCTAACTTCTTAATTTACCAATTAATCACAAGATGGAGGTTACTTACTAGTATAAGATCATTACTAGGCTTAACCCTTGAGTTGAAATCCGAATATTATTCATCAAAGATAATCAAAGTTATCTTCCCTCGTTTTCTTTCTCTTCATGTACGACACACACACACACACACACACACACACACACACTCACACACACACTTTTAGGATAATAATGAAATGTGTAAAACCTGGAGATTTCTAGTCAACCCTTTCTTCATAAAAAAGTTATTTCTCAACTTGACACTTTAAGCCCCTCAAGTCCATTTCCTTCTACTTTGGCCGCATTAAACTTTATAACATATTTACCACTTGACAACCTTAGTCCCTTAAGTATGTTTCTCTTCTATTTCTGACACATCAATCTTTCTATAACCATATACCCTTACTTTGACTATTAGATTGACTAGCCAATCACATAACACCTTCAACTTAACATTTGTTGACTAACCAATCATATCGAGTCTCCCGACTCATAAAAGTCTTAGTCAATTTGTTAGAAATTAGAAATTCCAGGTATTAAAGAGTCGGTCACCTCAAGTATATGTAATCGTTAGAAAGCTCGTAGTCGTAGTTATTTTAAGTTAAGTAGTATTTAGTTTAGTATCACCGTGGAGGACAGACGGGTCTTTACCCACCTGTATGCCCGATCCACGACCCGTTGTGTGGCGATTTATTGTAAGACTATAAATACTCTACCTTCCAAGGTAGAGAGTTGGAGCTCATAATAATATCTTTCACTTTCTCTCACTAAGTTCCCTAAACCTCTAACTTTCTCTAAAATCCCACTTATTCGCCACTTGTTGTTATGGTTTGATGTGTATGTGAAAAGTTATATCCTACAATTGGTATCAAGAGCCATGGTTAGATCATATCTTGCACATCTTTGGATTTCTAGTGGTTTTAGGTGGTTTTGAGTTTGAAAAGTTTAGTGGTTTTGCATCATTTGGTTGATTTCTTGTGTTAAAGTTTGAATTTTGTTAGTACTTTTGTGTTTAGAATCATCACAAGTGTTTAGGTTTTCATTTGGTAGCTTGAATCATCTTGGTTGGGTTGTTTTGGATTGAAAAGTGATGTTTATGTGGTTTTTCTTGCTAGCGACTTGATCACGCATCTCTTTCTTCATAGCGACTTGCTTTACAAATTTGTAGCGAGTTACGCTTTAGACCTAGCGACTTAGATCTAGCGAGTTAAAGTACAAGTAGTGGACTCTCCACTACGGTAGCGACAGTGGTAGCGACTTGTGCAGAGCGAGTTGCTCTTTAGCGACTTGAATCTTTAGCGACTTGAGTAGCAAATCTTGCCAAAATTTTGCTAGCGACTTGAGTCTTAGCGAGTTACTACTTAGCGACTTGGATTTGTCTAGCGACTTGGGACTCTAGCGACTTAGTGGTATAGCGAATTAAGTGTTAGCGACTTAGTGCATTATCTTCTAGCGACTTGGCGTGAGTGATTGTTTACGGTTTCTCTTGATTTAGTAAAACCCGTGAAAGAATCTATTTCTGGTTTAATCATAGAGTTATAAAATCCGTATAATCTGTTAACATGTCTACCAACGCTCCTACTATCATCTCCACTATTGCCGAGGATGTTCAAGCGGTGGCTCGGATACTGCCCACCCATGCTTGACAGAATGCGACTACGATTCTTGGGCTCAACGAATCGATTGTATTGCCTTTGAAAGGAAAATGGTGTCAACATTCTCAAATCCATTGATGAAGGACCATATCGAGTTGAGACGACTAGAGACATACTTGATACTAATGAAGATGGAACTCGATTACGGAATGGACATACCTAAGATGTATGATGAGCTTGATGATAAGGATAAAAGAGATTTGATGCGATATCGTGGCTTCAAACATTGTTCTTCAAGGTCTTCCTAAAGACATCTACAAGTCGATCAATCACAACACCGATGCAAAGGCGGTTTGGGATAATGTTAAGATGCTTCTCTCGGGATCGAATTAACTATGGAAGACAGAGAATCACAACTCTATGACTAATTTGAACACTTCAAGATGAAACCAGATGAGAATGTCTATGAGTACTATGTGAGATTTCATAAGTTAGTTAATGACATGAGGAACATCGAATGACTATGCCTAACATTCAAATTGAACTCAAAATTTGTGAACAACATGAATCCCGAATGGCACAAGTTTGTCACCTGTGAAGCTCACTAAAGGATTGAAGAATACTAACTATGAACAACTCTATGCCTTCCTCCTTCGAGAATGAGAGACATGCTATGTTTGAAAAATTGATTCTCAATTAGTTCAAAACCAACCGAGGAGAGACAAGCTCGTCTAATGACTCAACCGCCTTTCTACTCAAACATCGGAATCACAACCAAAGCATCACAAGTCATACCCTTGGGTAATGGGAATCACAAACTCATTCCCGATCCTATGTACAAACAAGTCGATCTCGATGCTCACATGGGTAACTTCATTAATCAACTAGCTCTTCCGATTAGTCAAAACATGAATACTCTCCCACAAACCAACAACAACCTCGAACGAAGATCTAACCCACAATCAAGCCTTGTTAAAGATGGAAGGATCGTGGTGCAACCGATTCAGAAAGACAGTATGATCGGGGAAGAGGTGGGTGGTAGAGGTTATGTTGGTAATCGAATCGAGGAAGGAATGGTAACCAAGGTCAAGCTAAGCCGATCAAATGTTATAGCTGTGGTGGTGAGGGACACATTGCAAGGCGCACATCTCCAAAGCGTCCACGAATCGCCGATTACTTCGAGATAAGATCTGCTTGTACAAGCTCGTGACAATGGGTCGCTTTGGATGAAGAGGAATTGTTGTTTCTAGGCGAGGGCAATGACAAGACCTATGATGCGATGTGGATGAGCAACTATTCGGAGATAGGTCACAATCATCGAATGCCTTTCAAGTCGCCGATTGTGATGCATACGACTGATGTGGATGATGGACCTACGCACACACAATCTTTATGGCTAGCATTTCTCCAATGGTTTCTCCCAAGGTCTCTTCTTCACCACTAGCTGGCCCATCCCAAGACAAGCTCATCTCGAGGTACTAAAACTATACGATGATCTTGATGTGCAAAAGATGCATGACAAAGTACAATCAATGAAACTATTGAATCAAAATGTTGAAAATATGGGTAATATCAATATTGTCCCATACGATCAATATGTGAAACAAAGTGAAAGTGAAGTTGTACCAAGTGATGCATCTCGATGAGTCCGTAATCAACAATGACTATGTCTTTGATGAATACAATCATTAGAAAAAGTAATTTTGTTAATACAAATATCAAGATGTTAATACAAATATCGTCATTAAACGTTATTTATATTTTGATCTTTGCCTAAGTTTTGTTAACGACAAAAGTAAATTTAATTTATAAAAGCTTAAAGCTTGTCAAGTTTATTAGATATTAAAACAAGCTTTCTCAAACAATATATTCATCATTCAAGCATTTACATTTATGATTAGTAACATCTTGATATGACTCTAATCATTATGTATGATAGTAGTTTGTAGAATGTGTTAGGTTCTTAAAACCAAACACTACTTAAGCATTTGCATATTTCTATTAATAGTAATACAACATTTGACATCATGTATTACATCATGGAGATCATTGGAAGATTCCATTAGATATTTTGTGAAGATTTGTACTCTTCATATCTTGCACAATCTTACTTAGATAGAGTTGACTTTAGGCAAGATTTGATATCTTGATTGCCGATCAAGCGGTACCATTTTGGTACAGGCGGAACCCTTTTAAGGGTCCGCGGTCCGTGGACGCCTCGTCCAAATTGGCTATAAATAGCAATGCCAAGCCAAGTAGTTTCTCATCCCTTTCTAACATACTCTCATACATATCTTCTCTAACCTTTCTAATTCGGTTTCATATCATATTAGTGATCTCTTTGTAGCAAAGAAGATCAAGTCATACTCAAGCTTCAACGAGAAGTTGGAAGTCTTGTTTGTTTAGTGTTGTATGATCTAGTGTTGATCCATACTTCATTGTTGTATCAAACCATCATAATCTTGTGAGTGTGAGTGGTTAGTATTTTAGTCCTCAAAATACATTGTGTGTGGGAGTAGTTGTACCCTTGGAAAGAACTCGACATCTAGCTTAGTGTCGGAAATAGTGTGTTAAGTGTAAAGGTTTTCTCCACGGTGAAAGGAGCTTGTTGACTAGTGAAGTTAAACTCTCGAGTGTGAGACTCGGGAGTGGAGTAGGGCAAGGAAAAAGAGTCCTTGTAGGTCGAACCACTATAAACAACTTGTTGTGGTTTGATCATTTCTTTCCTTATTTACTTATTACATATTGCTTGCATATTTCATTAACATACTTAAGATCAATATCAATTGATCTTTCAATAAGTTTCAAAACAAAGTTTTTAATCGGTAAACTATTCAACCCCTTCTAGTTTTCTACAATTGGTACCGAGCCTCGTTGCTCAAGAATTTCTAAAATAACTTGTATTTTATAAACTTGAAACGATCCATGGATTCGAAAACTTTAAAGAAGGGCAATCTATGCAAAGACCACCACTCTTTGAAACCAATGGATTTATCTATTGGAAAACCGTTTTGAAACATATGTAAAATCAAAAGATATAGATCTTTGGTTTATTATTGTTAAAGGAGATTTTAGTTCTACAACAAAGGATATTTCCGTTGATGAACAAAAGAAATTAGTTGCTAAAAATAATGAAGCTAAAATGATGCTTTATAATGCTTTACCTAGAAAAGAATATGAAAGAATTTTTATGTGTGAAACCGCTAAAGATATTTGAGAATCTTTAATTGTTACACATCAAGGTAATTCACAAGTCAAGGATAACAAAATTGATCTTCTTGTTCAACAATATGAACAATTTGTTATCCTCAAGATGAAACCATTGATTGTGGCTTTGCTCGCTTTAACACTATCATTACATCACTTAAAGCACTTGATGAATCTTTTCGTAGTAAGAACTTTGTCGAAATTTCTTAGAGCACTCCATCCCAAATGGAGAGCTAAAGTGACCGCTATTGAAGAATCAAAAGATCTCTCAATAATGTCACTAGACGAGCTAATTGGCAACCTCAAAGTTCACGAAATGGTAATGGAGAAAGATTCGAGATCATCAAAGGAAGAAAGGAAAAGATCAAATCCGTTGCTCTTAAAGCAAAGGCGGAATCAGCGATGATGGTGAATCTTGTTCCGATAGTGAAGATGAGGAGTATGCCATGGCCGTTATAGATTTCAAGAAGTTCTTTAGAAGAAGAGGAAAGTTTGTAAGACAACCTCGAGAAGAAAAGAAGCCATTCGAAAAGATCGGGATGATAAGAAGATTAAAGGTGAAAGAAAGTGCTTTAGATGTGGTGATGCAAGTCATCTCATAGGAGAATGTCCCAAGCCACCTAAAAGCAAAACTCAACGAGCTTTTGTAAGTGGTGCTTGGAGTGATAGTGAAGACGATGAAGAATCAAGCAAGGAAGAGATCGCTCTAATGGCACATGAGTCAAATGATGTACTTTCCGACTCTTCTTATTCTTCTATAGATGATGACACCTTGCAAAACAATATAATCAATTGTGTGAGCTAAGTCTAAAAATCATAACTAAAATAAATTTCTAAAAACCAAAAGGAGTTTTTAGAAAATGAGGTATATGAGTTAAAAGAAAAGCAAAACGTCTTGAAAAGGAAAAGCAAATGACGATGATTGTAAATCATGTCAAGAGCTTAATCTTGAAATAGAAAAACTAAAGCTCACACAAGAAGTTTTAATAGAAAATAATTCTAAGTTTAAAAGATTTAACAAAACATCGCTCTTGCCGATGAAATAGTTAAAATCCATAAAACACCGTGGAGACATGAATGGGCTAGGTTTTAATGAAGTATTAATTCCAAAGAGTCAAAACAAACGGCCGAAAAGACGAACATTCGTCAAAATTGCTGCGAAGACAAGACGGACCGACGAAACCAAAATAAGGGTTCCGTCCACAGCAAAATGGTACCATGGTACTTCAATGAACAGAATGTTCGCAATACGGACCGCATTGAATTTGTTAAAGTAACAAAGAAAACCAATGATAATGTTAAACTAAAACCAGCCATTATATCGTGAGTAGGACTTGTTAAAATGAATTTAGATCAAAACTACTCAACAACGATATAAAACTTCCTTTGCCAAACGCCCTTTCCTAAGAGCAACCACAACGTTCAACCTAACTACCAACACAATGGTTGGAATCAAAACTTTCCTAGACCATATCAAACTCCAGATTACATGCCATGGAACCCTTACCCATCATTTCCATACATGAATCAAATAAATGGTATGTTTAACCCAAACGGACCCATGAGATATCGGGGACCAAATGTTTGAGTTATTTGCTTCTTAGGTATGCTTGAAAGTTGGATTGGAACCCGATGAATGGATAAAAGATAGTGGATGCTCACGACACATGACGGGCAACAAAGTCTCTTCTCATCATACCAAGAGTATGACGGAGGTAATGTCACTTCGGTAGCAATCTCAAAAGCAAAATCATTGGCAAAGGTACGATTGCTCATAACTCTCTAACTATTGAAAATGTTGCTCATGTGGATAGGTTAGGATTTAATCTACTTAGTATTAGCCAACTATGTGATAAAAAGTATAAAGTACTATTTGATGAAAATGGTAGTAAAATACTAAAAGACGGTATCACCATAGCTAAAGGAGTTAGGAAAAATAACATATACGTTATGAAAATAGATAAAACATATAATGACAAACTTTGCTTAACAACTTTAGACGATAGTTCATCTCTTTGGCATAGACGCTTAGGTCACGCTAATATGAGACTTATACAAAACCTATCTTCAAAAGAGTTGGTTAGGAATTTACCAAAACTAAAATATGACCAACACTTTTGCGACGCTTGCAAAATTGGTAAACAAACACATAGCAGTCACAAATCTAAAAATATGGTGTCCACATCTAAATGTCTAGAATTATTACATATGGATTTGTTTGGACCATCCGCTATAAGAAGCTATGGAGGCAACTTATACACTTTGGTCATAGTAGATGATTATTCAAGGTTTACTTGGACGTTATTTTTGAAAACCAAAAATGAAGCTTTTGATAAATTTGAAATTCTTAGCAAGAAAATTCAAAATCTTCTAGGTGTCAAATTGTGTCGATCCGAACGGATCATGGTTGTGAATTTGACAACGAAACTCAATTTGGAAACTTTTGTGATACAAATGGTATAACACATAACTTTTCCGCCCACGAACACCTCAATCAAATGGAGTAGTAGAACGTAAAAATAGAACAATTCAAGAAATGAGTAGAACAATGCTTAATGAACAAAACATTCCTCAAAAGTTTTGGTGTAACGCTGACACTTCTACATATATTTTAAATAGAGTCCTAATCGTCCTTTCCTAAACAAAACACCATATGAACTTTATAAAGGTAAAAAGCCAACATTAGGATATTTTAAAGTCTTTGGTTGTAAATGTTTTATTCTTAATACTAAGGATTATCTCACCAAGTTTGACCCAAAGTCTTATGAAGGTGTATTTCTTGGTTACTCTCAAACTAGTAAAGCCTACATTGTCCTAAATAAAGAAACAATGATAGTCGAGGAATCGTTGAACATAACATTTGACGAAAGTCCACCTCCCTCTAAGACATCACCTTTGGTAGATGATGACTTAGTTGAAAGTCAAATAATTGAAAGTCAAATTAATAATAACAAGGAAGATGAACCATTAAATAAGGAAATTGTCAACATAAAAGAATCTAAAAGTCATCCATTAGAAAAGGTCATAGGAAAACTTAATCAAAGAACCTTAAGATCACAAGCTCAAAATCAAAGTAATCATTTTTGTTTTGTATCCACCATTGAACCAAAACCATAAATGAAGCAATAAAAGATGAATCATGGGTAATTGCCATGCAAGAAGAATTAAACCAATTCGTTAGAAATGATGTTTGGAAACTAGTTCCAAAACCCAAAGATCAAACTATAATTGGAACAAAATGGGTCTTTCAAACAAAATGGACGAAAATGGTGTAGTATCTAGAAACAAAGCTAGGCTTGTTGCACAAGGTTATAATCAACAAGAAGGAATTGACTATGATGAAACTTATGCACCGGTAGCTAGACTTGAATCTATTAGAATATTACTTGCTTATGCATGTGCTTATGATTTTAAATTATTTCAAATGGATGTTAAAAGTGCTTTCCTTAATGGGTTTATTAACGAAGAAGTGTATGTTGCTCAACCTCCCGGTTTTACCGACTTTGAGAAACCACATCATGTCTTCAAACTCAAGAAAGCATTATACGGTCTTAAACAAGCACCTAAAGCTTGGTACGACCGTCTTAAGACCTTTCTTATTGATAACAAATATACTATGGGATTAGTAGATAATACTCTCTTTACTAAGAAAAAGGAATCACAAATTATTATTGTTCAAATATACGTTGATGACATTATATTCGGATCAACTTGTCAAGAGCTATGTGATGATTTCTCTAAAATCATGCATGACGAGTTTGAAATGAGTATGATGGGTGAGTTAAACTTCTTTCTAGGACTTCAAATCAAACAACTAGATGATGGTATTTTCTTTAACCAATCTAAATATATAAAAGACATGCTTAAGAAATTTGGTCTTGAAGATTCCAAACCAACTAAAACACCCATGTCCTCGGACACTAAACTCACCAAGGACGAAGAAGGTGAATCCGTAGATAACACTAAATATAGAGTAATGATTGGTAGCCTAGTCTATCTTACGGCTAGTAGACCCGACATTATGTTTAGTGTTTGTCTATGTGCTCGCTTTCAAGAAAACCCAAAGGCATCACACTTAGAAGCATTAAAAGGATTTTAGATATATTAAGGAACAACGTGTTTAGGATTATGGTATCCCAAAGGAACGGGTATAGAAACCATAGTGTATGCCGACTCGGATCATGCCGGTGATTATGTCGATAGAAAAGTACAAGTGGTATTTGCACTTTTGTTGGATATTGTCTCACCTCATGGTTTGCAAAGAAGCAAACGGCTTTAGCCATCTCTACCATCGAAGCCGAATACGCCTCGGCCGGAAAAGCATGTCAACAAGCTCTTTGGATGAAGCAAGCTCGAGACTACGGAATTCATCTCAACGACATTGTGATACTTTGAGACAACAAAGGAGCCATCGATCTCAAAGAAGAATCCTGCTCAACATGCTCGTGACAAAGCACATTGAAATCCATCATCACTTTCTTAGCGACAATGTTCAAAAGGAAACATTTCAATCGAGAAAGTATCCTCTCAAGACAACATTGCCGACATCTTTACTAAACCTCTTAAACGAGAACCTTTAATCTTCTTAGACTTGGTTTAGGGTTAATGGAACCAAACATGTAGGATAAACATAGCCTAAAACATTAGAATAGTCAAACCAAAACAATTTTGTCTTGTATTCGCCATCAGAGCTACGGCACCAACGACAACACGGACGGAACCAAAAATTTGGTGCCGTCTCGTCCGTGGTGTCTCTGTACAAAACAAATTTTATACATAACATCTTCTTCCTCACAACCCACTTTACCAAAACGTAAAACTTAAACCAAGCTCATTATTGTCATCTTCCCACTCACTAATCATCATGAAGATAACATCATTGTAAGTGTCCTAACTACATTTCATCTCTTAATTTCGAGTCTAGGATTCTTATTTATGCACAAAACTATCACAAATCATTACATGGGGTTTTATGTATGCTTTTATACCAAATATGAATTCAATTGGCAAATTGCATAACTAGTCATTGAAATTAGGTACTACATTATCATATTGCATAAACAAATCATGTTTCCCACTAATTGATAGATAATAAATATAAGGCCTTATTCAAACAACCAAACACCCCATGTCCAAAGTTTTGAAAAGCTTCTCACTTATAGGAAAACATTTTTCATTGCTAATACAAATAGAAACGTTAGAATTTTCATCACTTGCATGCTCTTGAATACTAAAGGTATTGCATAACTAATATGCACTCCCGGGTATATTCAAATGTAGCCACATTGAATTAGGAGCATTTGGGTTATCTCATGGTATTTGCCAAACACTCCACTAAAACCATTTTGTGCATAAAATGAGTCGAGATAACCGCAACTCCAAATTGTTTTCATATAGGCACACACTAGAATCAAAAACGTTAAAATTTATCTTAATTTTTAACATGTTAATTCTTGTCCTTAGGAATAATCATGGTAGCCGCAAGATTCTATGATCACAAAGACACCCTTAACTACATTCCCAAACACCACAAAACCAAAGGACTCACCAAGGAACAAGTAGAAATATTTAGGGTCTAGAATCTAGGTATTTCCACGAGGTAGAACCATTCACCCATCCTTCCTTGAGCATACCAATCTTCGTGAAGAACTAGCCGCCATTCAATTCGATTGTCTTCTTGACATTGATGAACCAATTTGTCCTAGGTTCGTGTTAGAATTCTATGCTAGTGTGACCGGTTTTAGTGATGAAGATGATGATGAATTTTGTCTTAGCTTTAGAATCAACCAAAATGACTACACCATCACCCTAAGTGAATTTGCTAGAGTACTAGGAATTCCCAACCGAGGAACTTGTGTCTACACGGATAAGTGGTTACTCACCGCCCTTGATGCAATCAATGACCGCTCTCTTCCCTACATAACCCGTTTAGCCGATAAGGATGTCATCCGTGAACACCTTTTAACCCAAAACGGATACAACCCGAGTCACCCGAAAGGGAAAAGAGGTAGACCGAGATCCATATGGAATGGAGCTCAATGAACTTAAGCACAATTTAAGAAATGGGAGGAGTTACTTAGAGCAAACGTCATTAGCACCATAGGGAATAGGGATCACATAAACGCTTGTCTTTGCCACATGCTTTACAACTTGTCCACCGACAACCACTCAACTTAGCCTACTACATAGCTAGAAGAATGATTGATATTCCAACTCAAGGATCCGTTGCTCTTCCATACGGGATGCTTCTCACCCGTATCTATAGAAAATTCGCCCAATTCCTCCAACCCCAAAAGGGATGCATCTTCACTATGAACTCATCCTCACATCTTTGTACCCTTGAGTGATGCTCGAGTTGCTAAGACTAAAGGCAAGAGAGCTAAACCTCCAACTCCTTCATCATCATCATCAAATAGCTCCAGGATGGTCTTCCAAGCTCTCATCTTCCACCTCAAGAGTATTACGCATCCTTCCCGAGATTGAGAATGAATCGCACAATTCAAGCAAACTAAGGGAATGTTCAAGTGCCTTGGTAGGATGATGAACAAGATTTACAAGAAGTTGGACAAATAAGGGTACTTTAAGGAGTGTTTGGAACAATACATTATCGTTAATGTTTGATACTATTTAGTTGTTTTTATTATGTAGGATGATAATATAACTTGAAACAATGGTGTATGCTAACAATCTCATGCGGGGGATAGCACAAGTATGCTATCAATTTTACCCATTTTCACTATATTGTGAAAATCAATAAGCCTTGCTCAAAATCTATGCTCCACTATGTTTACATATGTGTTATTTACTTTTTCTAACTAGAAATGTTTAGTATAACAGGTTTTGAGAAAAATTTCGTGTTTCGGAAATTTACCCGACACCTAAAACGAACTCGTCCATATTTCAAGACTCGACGGATCGACGGCACCATTATTTTGGTACCGTCCTTTATATGAATTTTGGTACCGCCATACACATGCAGTGACCAGACGGCACCCTTTTGGGTACCGTCTGTGTGTTATTTTGGTGCCGTGGATTCTCCGGTAATTTTCTCGAATTTCGACTCTTCGTGATTCCAAATTATCTTCCATCACTTATAAATCAATCTTAACTAGTTTATCCCGTTATTAGAACTAGTATTATTCACTAAGGTATATAAGAAATCCATTTCCACCAAAATTCAAAAATTTGAAAAATCCACCCAAGGAGCCCTTTTGTATAAAGGAAGGAACCAAAATTTTGGTACCTTCAAACCGTGGTAATCTGAATATTAGGAAATTCCACTCACTAGAACACATTTATTGCATATCTTTTCTTCTTCACTCCATCTTCTTTGTATGGATTGACTTGGGTGATATGACTAGCATTCAACCCACTTCCAAATCATTAGGAACCTCATCTCTTCAATGGTTCAACATCAAATCAAACCATGTCTCAACAATTTCTTACCTCTATAAATTGAAAGGCTTTACCATGATCATCCTCACACCTTCTTCATTTTCACTACTATCTAGCAAATCAAAACCCAAGTTAAAATGACTAAATCATCACCAAAACCTTGCAAGAAAACCGCTAGAATGAGCGTAAGGCCTTGTTGTTTTGTTCATCTTAGCTCATCATCCGAATCTTCACCACTCACCATCTCATCTCCCATTAGAGATGATACACACCTTACCTTAGCTACACCCACTTCATCACACATTGTGATCACCACTCCACCACCATCAAAAGCACCTACTTCACCTCCACCGGCACCCATCCAAACATCCAAAACACCCTCACCACCTTCACCAAGGTCTCCCACTCTCACTCCCATGGAGTTATTTTCAACTCCACCAACATCACCAAATCCTTTCCTAGAGGACTTGGAAGACTTGCCTCCTAGGCCAAGTCATCCACCACCATTGCCATCCTTTGGCACCATTGAGCGAATCGCTCATGAATCACCTCGGTCATCCATTGACCCAAACGCCCCATTAGGGCCAAGACCTCTCCTTTTCCACCCCATTCACAAGGACATTCATGGTCCTTTATACGGGATCATCCACTTCCATCATCAATGTCCCTCATATTGAGGACATTCCGAGTGCATGTGGGATGACAATCCCACTAGAGAGGAGATTCAAGCCGAACTCCACAACCTCCACCAATTCAAAGGCATGGTGGATTCTCACTAAGTGAGACAATGCAAATGCAAAGTGCTTTGCTTGCATCCATCATGACCACTCCAAACATCCCCAACACCACCAACACATCCACCATTCCACCACCACAACCTCCGCAAACTTTCTACCCTCCAAGGCATGGTTGCTCAACTTGTGAGCAACGGGTCAAACCGTGGAACGGACCCGGATTATGGTCCATGACTTCCACGAAGAAATGAGGTTCATCCTCAACCACATTCTTGAGCGTCTCAACGCTTTTTCCCATCCACCATCACTTTAGGATGGTTTTAGAATAGTCTTTTATTTGTTTTTTAGGATAATTTTATTTTCTTGTACTAAAACACATCATTGTGTTCTCTTTTCATGATCTTTACTCATGAAAATTTTAACTAATGAATGTTGTTTATTATGTTGTTGGTGTCATTACATAGTGTTTGGAAATGCTTGTGAATGATCATAATTACTAACAATTTTTTTGTAGCTTTATTTTCACAATCCATGTATCTTCCCATTAAAGCACCCAATTTAGGGGAGCTTTGAACAAGGGGAGATAATAGCTCGAGCTCATTACATTCAAGATAGCCTCTTCTTTTGTTGAGACAAAAGGGGAGAAAATATAGAACTTTGAAATTACTTATAGTTGACTTTTCCGAAAAGTCAAGCGCATACTTTGACTTTCTAAAAGTCAAACAGAACCCTCATTGATAATACTTGACTTCTTAAAAAGTCAAGCGCATACTTTGACTTTCTCAAAAAGTCAACAACATACATCAACTAGTGAATTCTTTTACTTTCATAAAAGTCAAATTTCATACACTTGTATTATCATTTCCTTTTCAAGTTCTAAAACTAATATTTTTATAACTCTTGTACAAACTTTGTTCCTTTTATAAAATAAAATTTATATTTTGTCCTCAACAAAAGGGAGATTGTTAATACAAATATCGTCATTAAACGTTATTTATATTTTTGATCTTTGCCTAAGTTTTGTTAAAGACAAAAGTAAATTTAATTTATAAAAGCTTAAAGCTTGTCAAGTTTATTAGATATTAAAACAAGCTTTCTCAAACAATATATTCATCATTCAAGCATTTACATTTATGATTAGTAACATCTTGATATGACTCTAATCATTATGTATGATAGTAGTTTGTAGAATGTGTTAGGTTCTTAAAACCAAACACTACTTAAGCATTTGCATATTTCTATTAATAGTAATACAACATTTGACATCATGTATTACATCATGGAGATCATTGAAAGATTCCATTAGATATTTTGTGAAGATTTGTACTCTTCATATCTTGCACAATCTTACTTAGATAGAGTTGACTTTAGGCAAGATTTGATATCTTGATTGCCGATGGCGGTACCATTTTGGTACATGGGCGGAACCCTTTTAAGGGGTCCGCGGTCCGTGGATCGCCTCGTCCAATTTGGCTATAAATAGCAATGCCAAGCCAAGTAGTTTCTCATCCCTTTCTAACATACTCATACATATCTTCTCTAACCTTTCTAATTCGGTTTCATATTATATTAGTGATCTCTTTGTAGCAAAGAAGATCAAGTCATACTCAAGCTTCAACGAGAAGTTGGAAGTCTTGTTTGTTTAGTGTTGTATGATCTAGTGTTGATCCATACTTCATTGTTGTATCAAACCATCATAATCTTGTGAGTGTGAGTGGTTAGTATTTTAGTCCTCAAAATACATTGTGTGTGGGAGTAGTTGTACCCTTGGAAAGAACTCGACATCTAGCTTAGTGTCGGAAATAGTGTGTTTAAGTGTAAAGGTTTTCTCCGCCGGTGAAAGGAGCTTGTTGACTAGTGAAGTTAAACTCTCGAGTGTGAGACTCGGGAGTGGAGTAGGCAAGGAAAAAGAGTCCTTGTAGGTCGAACCACTATAAACAACTTGTTGTGGTTTGATCATTTCTTTCCTTATTTACTTATTACATATTGCTTGCATATTTCATTATCACACTTAAGATCAATATCAATTGATCTTTCAATAAGTTTCAAAACAAAGTTTTAATCGGTAAACTATTCAACCCCTTCTAGTTTTCTACACACCGCATGTGCTCCCGATGATTCCATAATTTCGAACTAAATGCCTATAAGGAACGTGTTGCTATTTATGAACAACGTGCAAAATTTGAGTTGACCACTCGTGAGCAGGAAATGGATGACCAAGTGAGTACAAGAATTAGAAAAAGTAAGTTTAGAAGAAGTATTGAAACAAGAATTACATTCCTTGCAAGAAAAACTTTCTAAAACCGCAAATAAGCAAAACAAGAACTTCAAGAAAATGTGAAAATGCTTAAGCAAGAATTTAATGCAAAGGAATCAAAACTCTTGAGAGATTTTTCTAATCGAAAACTTTGAAAACAAACTTGAAAACAAGTTGTACATACAAGGAAACACCATTCGATCGCTCACATGGTCACTAAACATCGAGTCTTAAGCGATAAGCATAGCATTCCCTTGTTGAGGAACCAAATCCAGAGGTAATTAAAAGGCTAGAAATGCTCATAAGGTGCTTTATGATGGTAATGAAATCCTTAAGCCTAGGCGAAACCTAGTTGCGTTGAGTGCACCGAGGAAGATAAGAAATCAAATGAAATCACTAGGAAAAGATGAATAAGAAACAAAATGATCCCAAATGCAAAGAGAAAACATAATTATCACTCCTCATGATTACAAGAAGGAAAACTGGATTTCCTTGAACAAGTTTAAGCCTCGAGACTTTGTTGACTCCGAACAAGTCTTTCGGAAAAAGGATTTAGATAAGCGTAAAGCGGAAAATATTGTTGAAACAAACCCTCCCTTTGGAAAATTCCTAGAGCGATCGTGTATCCTCCTAATACACCAATGCATCTTGTACCTAGAACAATTGCCACTAAAAGCAAGACATTAATTAGCCAATACGTTATATTTCAACTATTTGTTGATTTTGAGAAAACTTGCAAGAAAAGGATCACACCCATTGGTATAACGGAAGGAGAAAAGGGTTTTGAACAAATGAAAGAATGTTATTTAAGCGAGGTCATGCCCTTATTTAAACTTCTAAAGATCACTTTGAGAGTCTTAAAAAGGGATAGAAACCGATATTAAGGGAATGGAAAAGGAATTTGATGCAATGGTTGTTGAAGTTAGTGACTATGAGCGAGCACTAAAATATAATGAGATTGAGAGGAAGAATTTGCATACATTAAATGAGAATCTTATTTCTGAATGTGTTGCTCAAGATGTGTTTTCAACGCTTCAAATTGCTCTATTAATGCTTCCAAATATCATGAACTATCGGTTGCCTCGAAAGTCTCCCATGATCGTGTCATTGAGCTTGAAAAACTAATTCTAAACTAAACGAGAAAATTGAACTGGATGATCACGACAATTTGGTTAAACATTTTTCTAAACTAGAAGTTGAGCATTTTAATTTACAACTAAAATATCAACATCTTAAAGAAAATGTCAAAACTTCAAATGTCAAGACATCTTCGATGCTCCGAGTTTGATGCAGTTTTCAAATTAACAAACGTGATGAATGATTCAAGCTCGGTGCAACACGATCGAAAGTTGAAAGCCCAAATCTCTCAATTAAAGGGTCAAACAAACAATATGACAGCTCCCAAATGCCTCCTCCTTTAGATTCTCGAATTCTCAAACGTTTCATCTTCAAAACCTAGTAAATGCTTTACAAAAGGAAAACGAAAGTTTTCTAGAAGAAAATGAAAAGGTTAAACGTCATTTCAATGAGTTATTTGAATCAATTAAAGTCACTCAGAACAAAACAACGAACAAATAGCTTCATTGCAAAAGGAAATTGAGAATCAAGAGTCGTAAAAGAGAAAAGCCAATGACCAATGGGGAGAATGATGGATCAAAGGTTCACTCTTGTAATAAATATACTTTTTCTGTGACTTATGTCCCCCCTCATCTAAGGAACAACAAACTTGCTATTCAAACATACTTCTCATCCCTTAAGGATTGCCTAGAATGTCTGCGAGAGATTGTTGAAGAGGATAAGTTAGAGAAACCTCATGATAATGCAATTGGACATGCATGCTTATATGCCAAACGATCTCAAGAAATCTTAGAATGCTTGATCACAATATGCCCAAAGTCATTAGGTGAGAGAGTTAATCCTTTGATTCCATGCTCGATGCCTAATGCCAAGTATGATATGCACTTGATTCCCAATGTTTTGAATGTGAACCGTAGTGTGCCTTTAAGGGGTTGATTCTAGATCACAATGCTAAGAAAGAGAACTCATGTGTGCCTTCTAGGAGTACAAATCCAAGACTCTAGTTTTAAGAATGTGAACCGTAGTGCACCGCATGTAGTTCGAGATCCCAAGACATCTAAACAGTGATGCAAAGAGTAGTTAAACCAACTAATGTTCCCATTCCTCTACAGAGTAATCGGTAACATTAAAGGGAGCAGTCAAAGTCTCAAGACAATACAAGGAATGATAGGACCTCGCAAGCTAAGAATGTGCCACCGAAAAGAGTAGAAGAACAATCTAGGAACTTTAAGCTTGAATCGAATAAAACGAATCGTGTTGATTCTAGTATTAGCCATAGGCGCATCGTAATTAATTCAATTCGATACTATTTGCAAACCTTGTAATCGATGTCCGCTTGAATTCTATTTCTAATCATGAATGTGGTGTTAATGTTTCGCCTAATGATGTCAATTGTCCGTTCTTATTGTTAATGCTAAAATTCATGCTAAGAAGGCTAAAAGGCAAAACGAATGAAAGTTAGAAAACAGTGGAAACCCAGGAAGAACATTTAGTAAAAAGGCTTCTATTGGATACCTATTGGTCATAAGACTAATCGATAATGCCCACTAGAAAATGGATGCCCTCTTGGTAGAACTATTCCTTTAAGAAGTGATCACACCGTGAAGCAGGTGGCTAATCTGAGACACTAGTATCGCATCTATTCACAATGATTCCATTGCCTTAATTTACGATATGAATGCTTCTATTTCGATGTGGGTGTTCCAACCATTGTAACTAACCAAATGGAACCCATTCTTGCATGGGATCCCAATTATCCGATTATCCATTCTTGTCGTGTTCAACCGCAGATCGCTCAAATCGTTCGTGGTACCGGACTCAGCCGTTCCAAGCATATATTGGGAGACCGGTCGCGCTCATGAACTTCGTGAGCAAATTCATCGGACTATTAGATTTGGTAACGATCATTTCGGAAGCTATTATGGGTTATGGAGATTATGTTGTTGGTGATAGTGTCATCTCTAGAGTGTATTATGTGGAAGGTTTAGGTCATAACTTGTTCTCTGTTGGTCAATTCGTGATTCGATCTAGAAGTAGCCTTGAGAAAACATACCGCTTTGTTAGAGATCTTAATGGTAAGGAACTTTTAAGAGGAAATCGTGGCTCAAATCTTTACACCATCTCTATCGATGACATGATGAGGTCTTCTCCAATTTGCTTGTTATCAAAGGCTTCAAAACAAAGTCATGGTTATGGCATCGCGTCTCAATCACTTGAACCGGCACCATCAACGATCTTTCCGAAAGGACTTAGTTGTAGGTTTACCTAGACTAAAGTATGAAAAGGATCATCTTTGTTCAAAGATGTCAATTGGGAAAAAGCAAGAAGTATGCCCATAAACCCAAACCTACTAACTACATCACGAAGTTCTTCATATGATTCATATGGATTTGTGTGGACCAATGAGGGTGAGAATATATTTGGGAAGAAATATGTGTTAGTTGTGGTTGATGATTACTCTAGATTCACCGGTCAAGTTCTTAAGGACAAAGGATGAAACTCGATATCATCATCAAACTCATCAAACAATTGCAGTTCAACTAAACAAAACAATCGTAATTATCGAGCAGACAATGGAACCGAGTTTGTCAACAAACAACTTAGTGAATTTTATGAAAGCGTTGAATCACCATCAAAGAAGTGTTCCACGAACTCCTCAGCGTAAGCGGTGTACTTGAAAGACAAAATCGAACTCTTGTTGAAGCCGCAAGAACTATGCTTATCTACTCAAAGGTTCCAATGTTTCTCGGGTCAAGCTATTCCACTGCATGCTACACACAAAATCGTTCCACGATTCACTTTGCTCATGGAAAAACTCCATATGAACTTGTCCACAATGAAAACCTAATCTATCTTTCCTTCGTGTGTTTGGTGCATTGTGTTATCCAACTAATGAGGTCAAGACTTAGGCAAACTTAGGGCTAAAGTCGACATTGGAGTATTTGTAGGATATGCACCAAACAAAAGGGATACCGAATCTACAACAAAAGAACCCGAAATATCATGGAAACAATTCACGTTACGTTTGATGAGTCGACCGGTCAAATGGCTCCGGACACTCCACTCGGACCCACACTTCAAAAAAGTCCCATTGGATCATCTCTTGTTCCAAACTCTTCTCAAGAAACTCCATATGTACCTCCATCCAAGATGACTTAAAGAAATTGTTTGATCCTATGTTTGATGAACTTTATGATTCAATTACTAATGAGGTGTTGATCCCACAACAGAGGATGCTCATATTCCCGTGAATGATGTCAATCCTTCAAGATCAATATCTTTAAGTCAAGAAGCACCTCTGCGATCCTTCAATCTCATCTACAAATCATCACTCTTCAAATGTACATCATGGAAATGTTTCGCATCAATGATGAAGTTAATCCCTTTGCGACTCTCGAAGATGCTCCATTTGAAAACATATTTGCTACTCACGAATCATCATCGAACCATCTTCTTGAGGAGACATCGACTCGCCTGCTCGGTCCCTCAACAAGCGCCACATGAACACCTAGAAAATGGACTCACGATCATCCATTAGACAACATCATTGGAAATCCTCTCGTCTCCGTATCAACACGGAAACAACTTGCAACCGATGCCTTATGGTGTTTCTTCAACTCCGTACTATCTAAGATCGAACCAAAGATGTTAAAACCGCCATGAATGAAGATAGTTGGTTCAATGCCATGCAAGATGAAATTCATGAGTTTGATCGACTTGATGTATGGGAGTTAGTACCGCTCAGATTGTGCTATGATTATAGCTCTCAAATGGATTTTCAAAGTAAAACTTGATGAGCATGGTGATGTGTTGAAGAACAAGGCTCGATTAGTTGCTAAAGGATATCGTCAAGAGGAGGGTATAGACTTTGAAGAATCTTTGCTCCAGGTTGCTCGAATCGAGGTAATCAAAATCTTTCGCTAATGCCGCTAGTAAGAACATGGTAGTATATCGATGGATGTAAAGACGGCATTTACGAGCGGAGATCTTAAAGAAGTCGTCACGTCGCCCAACCGAAGGATTTGTGAATCAAGAGCATCCTACTCACGTTTATCGTTTGAAGAAGGCTCTTTACGGTTTAAAGCAAGCTCCAAGGGCATGGTATGATACATCATCAAAGTTTCTTCTATCAACCGGATTTAGCAAAGGGCAGTTTACCAACATTGTTCACCGAAGTCGAGCAAACATTTAATTCATGTTCAAATTTATGTTGATGATATTATTTTTGCCTCGATGCACCCAATGGAATGTGATCGTTTTCAAATGAAATGAGTTCAAAATTTCAAATGTCAATGATGGGACAAATGTCATTTTCTTAGGATTACAAATTTACAAAGTCCGGAGGCATTTTCATAAATCAATCTAAATATGCAAATGAGATCTTAAAGAAATTTGGATTTGATTCAAGTGACCTGTTGACACTCCCATGATTGATCGAACCAAACTAGATGAAGACCACTCAGGGATCATGATTGACCAAACAAAATATCGTAGTATGATTGGATCCCGATGTACCTCACGGCTAGTAGACCGGACATCTTGTTTCTTTGTTTGCATGTGCTAGATACCGTGCTAAGCCTACTAAAAGCACCTTGAAGCGATTAAACGGGTCTTCGGTATCTCAAGGAACCATCAATATGGGTCTTTGGTACTCAAGGACACCGGCATGTCACTAACGACCTATGCAGATCTCGATCATGCGGTGTCAAGATACTCGTTGAAGTACATCGGAGGTGCTCGGTTTTGGGTGATAAGCTTGTGAGTGGTCTTCAAAAAGCAAATGAGTACTTCTATTTCTCTACTGAGGTGAATACATAGCCATGTCATCTGTTGTGCTCAAATCTTATGGATGAGATCTCAATTATCGACTATGGCTTTGAATTCAACAAAATCCTCTGTCTTGTGATAATAAAAGTGCTATTGCTCTCTCATGCAACAATGTTCAACACTCAAGAGGAAAGCATATCGACATTCGACATCATTTCATCGAGAACAAGTGGAAAAGGTGTAGTGGAACTCTACTTTGTGAGGACCGAATACCGGTTAGCGAGACATATTCACCAAAGCTCTTCCAAGAGAACGCTTTGAGTTTATTCTTCCACGCCGGGCATGAAAAGCCTTCAACCGTAAACACTCAAACGTCTTCAGGAGGAAGGCGAGGAGTAAAGGTCTATCTTCATCTATCTCTTGTATATATCTATTCAAAAATCAAATAGAAAAATATAAAACTTTCAAAATCCATAAAATTTGAAAAATTAGAAAAATCTTCAAAAATATTGTCATTTTGTCTTGTTTCTCTCGATTCGATAATATCTACGGTCTTGATGTTGTCATTCAAAGAATGACATGGGACTTTAGATGTTGTTCGAATTTTATATATATATATATATATATATATATATATATATATATATATATATATATATATATATATATATATATATATATATATATATATATATATATATATATATATATATATATTTTGGGGAAAAAAAAATGGTTTATTGTCATTTTGAGCAAGTAACCCGCTTTTCTAAGAAAGAACGAGCCATGCTTTATCATGACTTTCAAATTCCATGCTCGATTCTATAAACATTTATTCTGTGAAAACTAACGCTTTGAAAAATAACTCGGTCTCTATTTTTGATAATCATCGGACTTATTTGTCAAAATCTCTATCTCTCAATCAACAACCTATGTCATTGATTGAGGGGAGAATGATTTCAATTAAATTAAAAGTTATTTGGCATTAAATTGATTTCAAAAGATGTACATGCATGTTTTATCAATGGAGTTTAAAGTATAAAATCCGATCCTTATCGGTTAAAACGCTTTCATAATCAAGTCACAATTCCCTTAAAATCTTTCAAAATCAATTTAAATCAATAAGAGATCACAAATCTCAAATGATTTGATAATTGTGATCGGGGAGAATGTGTGATTTAAATTGGATTTAAAGCGATAATTGGTAAATGGTTTTATAAGAATGTACATGCTATCCTTCCCACATCGACAAACGATTTCAAATTTTCCATGCACATGTTGAGGGAAGCATCTATCTTAAACCTATGATTTGAAGCGTGATCATTTATCTCAATGTGCGAGGTTCCTCTAGTATGTGCAAAACTCTTTTCAAACCTCGAGGCACATATTGAGGGGAGCAAACTTATGGAAACCTCATCCTTCCGGAAATGCTTTATCTACTTGATTTGATCAAGGAAGTGATGGTGATATCTTTTAGAAAATGGTAATCAAAGTAATTTCTTCCTCTTGCCTCCGTGTGCAAAAGCGATTTCAAACAATTCATGCACATGTTGAGGGGAGCACTTATTCTAAGAATATCGAAACAATTCGGTACAAAATGTTTTGATAATATATCACAAGTATCCGGATTGTTCAAATGGTTTCAATTGGTTCCAATGGCGGATGAACAATACCAAATAGACCGACCAACTTTACTTTATGTACGGTGATATAAGGATGATAAGGTTAGGTATGTGTTCCCATGATCCGCCAAAACCGAGAGGGATCTACCTGGGACTATCCACTAGTTAGTGTAGAGTTCTTAGGTATGATGATAAAAGGAGAAAAATGAGATATGGGAAGAGTGCGAATCGAGGCGAGCTAGTATTGGAACAAACCCAACAAGGTTCTAGCTATGAAGTCTCGGTAAGCAATGAAGGGTTGAAGAATTAAAAAGAATTGAATGAGAAAGGGTGAAAACAAATAGCCCTTCATTTATTCAACCTTAGGGCGAAACGGGTTCAATTCATATGCTCTTGATGGTAACATCGGTATTGAAGACAAGACGTCATGGACCCAAATGACGACTGCACTTCAACTTTCCAAACCACTCAAGTTCCTCTTAAAAGGACTTGTTTCATTCTCACGGGAACCGACATTATCTATCGACTTTCTCTTAGAGATTGTTGATATGAAGAAGGAGACCTCTCCTAGTCTCCGACACGGGATCCAAATATGCACAAAATTGAGTCTAGAGCCACGAGATCATCAATAAATCTCATTAGGACACTTTCAATGAAGACTCTCTGTTTCACACAATGTGAAAAAAGAGATTATATCTTGAGTCCCTCGCATTATCCTTGTGGTATTGCGGAACATCCGAGTGATGTGTAAGCATATTCACAATGAAGATGGAAAACCTTGCGGAGCCAACATCAAACAAGCTCTGGTAGGTGACGGTGAGATCTATCATATATATCAACCATGTGACAACCGAGCGTAAACAATGGGCGATTCAATCTCTTGAATCAATCACGGTTCGAGTTACGGATTAGCGGATACCTTTGAAAAACCGGTCTTTGTGCTTAAAAACTCGTTTCTATAGCACATCGACCGTGTACTAATTTTTCAAATCAAAGGTGTTTCTATGATTGATAATTGATTTTCAATAAAACCTTCGTTGTATTGCAAAACAATCTCTGATGAGCAATACACATTGCTTTTCAAATCTCTTTTCATCAATCGGTGGACTTAAATTATTGGTTCACTCACTCCGTGTTGTCTTCTTTGAGATGCTCGGTTTGAGAACGACTAGAGCATTGCGAAACCTGTCAAGGAAATTCTTGATTATACGATCTGAGCGATGCTTGTACCTCAATTCAACGAAAGTGATCAAAGACACTTTCGTGCGATTTATTGCTAAGCTGTATGCACGGTACACGGCGTTTGCGGTGATCGGAATGAAGCGGTCAATCCATAGCCGCATGCTCACTTAACACATTCATCTCAAAAGAAATCATGATTAGTGCATCAATGACTCGATATTTTCACTCCATGCTTACGCTTCTGCTGCCAATATCATGAATCAACGAAAGCTTCCGCTACTCGATGAGAAGATATCATAATCCGAATGTGAGCATGTCGGTCCGAAGTCACAATATCACATAATACCAACACCACAATGGATGTCTCGAGATTGTTGTTAGGCGATGGTCTCAAAAGTGGCTCAAATTTATTATCACGTGGATCAAGAAAAAGACCTCCACTGGAGTAACCAAACATGCAAAGTGAAGAATCAATGACTACGAGCTTAGAGCAAAGTACTACATCAAGAATGCAAGAACAATTGTTAATGTAATATCTATTTGTATTCAATGTAATTTTAGTACATGATTGAGGTGACCTCCTTGGGGAGATTGTTAGGAATTAGAAATTCGGTATTAAAGAGTCGGTCACCTCAAGTATATGTAATCGTTAGAAAGCTCGTAGTCGTAGTTATTTTAAGTTAAGTAGTATTTAGTTAAGTAACACCGTGGAGGACAGACGGGTCTTTACCAGCTGTATGCACGATCCACATGACCCGTTGTGTGGCGTTTTATTGTAAGACTATAAATACTCTCTACCTTCCAAGGTAGAGTTGAGCTCATAATAATATCTTTCACTTTCTCTCACTAAGTTCCCAAACCTCTAACTTTCTCTCTAAAACTCTCTTGTACGCCTACTTGTATTAATGGTTTGATGTGTATGTGAAATCCAATATCCTACACAATTTCATCTAGATTCATACCTGTTTGAAAGCGGGTTTTGGGTGTAACAAAAATGGTAATGAGTTATTGGCATAGACGCTTCCCTGTAACACCATGTCCTTAATACTTTTACTTTGATAGTGCAAGGAGTTAGTTCTGGTGTTAATTGACTGATAAAAGTCATCGTTGATTTAATCATTGATAGTGCAAGGAGTTACTTCCCGTGTCCATTAAGGAACTCGTTACATTTAACAATCAAAGTAGCAAACCTACACCCTCCCAACTCCCACACATTGACAAGCTCCGTGCGGTGCCTCCTCCCAATCTCGACAATGTTGATGACAATGCTTCGAGTCTCGACAAATCCGTAACCAAGTCTCGCTTCTACGCTTGTATACCTTGTTTCTTTTGTTCCCATAACACTTAGAACATAAGGTGTCGAGCGCTATAGTGATGGCATGTGCCCTATAAAGCGAGCCTTATGGATTCACTATCCTCACCCCAAGCCATAGCATCTCGCGCCAAATTCACCAGCCGTGTTAACCGACACTTTTGTGTGTGTGTGTGTGTGTTGTATTTGTCTTTTATTGGGTTAAGTGTGGGCCGGGGGTGTCATGTAACTTGAGTGATGGAGGAAGCGTGTTTTATGTTAAGTTATAGGTTCTGAGTTATGGAGAAAAGTGTTGAGGTGCTATAACACGGCCCTATAACTTCCCCGAAACCTTGTGATCTTTACAACTTTTTAAAGTCGCTTTAAAAATATATAGTAGGCTTACGAGAAGTAGAAATACAAATTTCTGTATCGCAATTTAGCATTGTACAAATGATGGAATCGAAGTCAAAAGCGCCACTTAAAGAATTATTTGTGTTTCAAAGGTGTGATATGCAACGAACTTTGTAGCAAATACAAGGACATGATCAATTTTTTGGAACAATCGTTAGTTAATCAAACAATGGTCCAATATGCCCTACATTTAATATGTTTTTCAAAACACATTCATGATATCAATATGCCTTCTTTCGGCACAAGTGTTTAGACATCTAGTGTTCACAGGTTTATTCCATTTTTTTTACTATAAATATACACTTAATTATCATATTTCCAAATCAATCAAAACCATTAAACCATAATGGCAAAAATCAGAAAAGTCCAAACCTTTTTCTTTGTGTTTCTCTTCGTATTCCTCCTAGTTGTTAATCCAGCTGAGATAAAATTAAAATTGCTTCGTGGCAGAAATATCCGTCATATAGTCTTATAACATGTCGTGTTTAATTTTACATGCCCGATTAACCTAGCAAAAATAAATATGGTCCTAATGCTATGTATTATATTTTGATGGCATGATTTTTTACGCTTGTTGAATTTCATTGCAGGTATGGTGGCGGGTACAAAAGAGACAAATAAGGTATGTGAGAGACGAAGCAAGACATGGTCAGGGTATTGTGGGGACTCGAAGCATTGTGATCAACAATGTCGTGAATGGGAGGGGGCTGCCCATGGAGCTTGTCACCAGCAGGGACTTGGAAGGGCATGCTTTTGCTACTTCAATTGCTAATTGTTACGTGGATGGTTATTCGACATGTCAGATGCATTACGAGTTTGATATTTTAAATAACAAGTCTAAAGAGTCATAAGTGGTTTGTATGTCTTTCAATAAAAGATTGTGGGTCGGTTTGGTTAATTATTATAATTGTTATTGTCATTGTAAATTTGTAATGAATAAACATGTTTCTAGTATGTTCATATATCTGACTACTCATCATAAAAGCACTTGTCTTGTATGAGATTTTAGCGTGAATAAAATGTTATGTAATTTATTTAATTCGAATGTGTTTGTGAGATATTTTTTTTATGTTGAATTCATTCTGTAAGCTTGGTACCAGGCGCTCGCAAGAAGAGAAGATATTTAAGAAATTCAAAAAACGAAAAAAAAAAACATCTATATTGATATGGAAACAAACAGGTGCACCCAATATTATCGTAGGGCTTTAGTGAGATTATCAGTTCCCCAGATTTGACCATATAAATGTATAACCAAAGTCATTTCACTTCAAATCATTCACTTCCCTGTAACAGGAGCCTCACTTAATAGTCAAATAATCAAACACAACTACTTTTTATAAGGGATGATCTATTATTGCACCGTGAACTCCTTCCTCAGCACGATAGGCCAATCATTGGTGCCGATGATTAATGATATTGGATTTTTTTTATTATTGTTTATGTATTTTTTTTATTTAATTGTGTAATGTTTAGGGTATGTCATAGTGTATTTATTTGTGTAATGTTTTTATATGTATAGTGTATTTATTGTGTAGTGTTTTTATATGGTATTTATTTTACGTTATTTTTTTTAATTGTGTATTTTTCATAAACTTTTTTTTATAAACTTTTTTTATAAACTTTTTATAAACTTTTTTTATAAGCTTTTTATAAACTTTTTTTATAAACTTTTTATAAATTTTTTTATAAACTTTTTATAAACTTTTTTTATAAGCTTTTTATAAACTTTTTTTATAAACTTTTTATAAACTTTTTATAAATTTTTTTTATAAACTTTTTATAAACTTTTATAAACTTTTTATAAACTTTTTTATAAACTTTTTATAAATTTTTATAAATTTTTATAAAAAGTTTATAAAAAGTTTATAAAAAGTTTATAAAAGTAACGAAAATAAATATCATATAAAACATTACACAAATAAATACACTATACATATAAAAACACTACATAAATTAAATATACCACACAAATAAACACTACACAATTAAATAAAATAAATACGTTATACGTATAAAACACTATATCTAATTAAATATATCACGTAAATAAATACTACACAATTAAATAAAATAATTAAAAAAAAAAAAAAAAGCCTAATAAAACAAAAACATGTGGGTAAGGTGTTTTAGAAAGTGTACAGTGGTTATGCGTGATGTATAAGTGGTGAATGGGTGTTGGGTTGGGTGAAAGAAAGTTTGGTGTAGGGGTACCTGCGCATGTGGGAGAGAGAAAGAACACACCCCCTATTATAATTATTAGGGGGTGCAACATTAGTAGGACCCTTTTATAACGGTGTTGGCCCTTCAATCATTTTGAACTTCTTTTTTCTATTCGAATTTCGAACAGTAGCACTAAAACAATTCATCCACCTGTACTCATCTTCGTATCCATAATTTTCCAATTAAGTTAGACAAATTAGACAAACAAGCTTCAACTTTCGCCACTAACTAACTAAAATACATTATCTTTTTTTTAAATTCACGTCAACATAAGAAAATCACAAAGTCGGTTTAGAACCAAAGAAACTACTTGCGACCACGACTCCCCACGCGTATAGTCGCATATGTGATGCCTGCTATTGGGCTAACAAGTGTGAATAACATGCTTTACTGCAATTCTAAGAACACGCTACATTGCCATTGTCAATTCACTACAAGTAAGAACAACTACCTCGGCTCATTATCTATTAAATCACAAACATTAGACACTTTGAGTTCCAACTTTATATTAAGTAAATGCAATTAGACAACCCATGTCACTGTTGGACTAATCTTGAGTCATGGCTCAAAGATAGGCGCTCATTATAGTTTAAGTGAAAGAACAAGGGGCTACGTGTACAAGGCGAAAGTTGCATGGACCATATAGTTTTATATGAAACCTAACAACTGCTGTAAACGGTTACTTCTTGGGTCAAACGACACAACCCAAAAACTTTGTACCGTTTGGAGAAGCAGGAAGGGACACAAAGGCCTTCAATGGTGTCGATTCACATAGTATAAATAGGGGTCGATTATTCTCAGTTTAGCAATCAGATATATTGTACAAAACAAAGAAAACCATTACTTTGATTCTTAATAAAAGCATTATTGAATCATATTGTTGTTACTTGTTTCGTTTATTTAATTTGTTCGAAGTTAGAACCCTGCTGGGCAAAAAATTGGCATCAGAGGCTGCGTTTGTTTTGGCAACACGAGATCGAAGAAGGAGTTTGGGGTTAAGTTTCTGGAAACGCTGAACAAAAACACAACAATCTTGCTGCTGTTTGGTTCGGGCAGAAACAAAGAGAAGAAACAAGGTTTCTTGGCGAAGAGATTAAAGGCGAAAAAGAAGAAAAAGGTGTTGTGTTTCTGTGTTGGTTCGAAGACAGAGAAACAAGAACCTTTGTTGGTGGTTTTTGAGTGTGTTGGTTCGTTGGAACAAGTGCAGGAAGAAAAGAAAAATTGCGTTGGTGTTTGTTTGCTGGTTCGAAAAAGAAAGGAGAAAGGGAAAACATATTTAGTGTTTTTACTGTTTCAAGAAAAAAAAACAAAAGGATAGTTTTTTTTTTTTATTTCTGAGTCGAAAAAAAAGGGCAAAAAGGAAGAGACACCAAGGGAGCGTTTGATTGATTGTACAAGGAAGAAGAATAACATTTTTTGTGTTTTACTGGTTCGGAAAAAGGACAACAAATTGAAAGTTGTTCGGAGTTTTTGTTTTGGGCTGTTTCAAATAAGGGCAGAAAGAAACAAAACATTGGTTTGGTGTTTTTAGTGGTTCGAAAAGGAAAGAGGAGGAAGAGGAACAATTGTGGTTACTGCTTCGGAAAAGAAAGACAAAGAAAAGATTTTTCTTTACTTTCGGGTTCGAACGAAATAGAAAAGAAAGAAGACACCAAGGGGTGCGTTTGGTTGTTTGTACGAGGAAGGAAAATGACACATTTCGGTGTTCTTGCGGGCTCTGAAAAACAACAAGGATAGAAAATCGTATCGTGGAGGAATCGCAGAATTCGGGTTTTATATTCTAAAACTAAAATCTGAATTTTATAATTTTTAGTCTTGTATGATTAGAAATTTTGCTTTTGATTCCTAGTTTGAATTATAGGATTCCCATATTCCTACTTTTAATTCCTATTGGAATTAGGAATAGTTTTAGGCACAATGTGGGAGATAAAACAAGGAAATCGTAATTCACAAGGAGGTTACATCGTTTACCCAATTTCAATGTCCTATTTTGAAACCTACAAACTACACAGTATGGGCTCTGCGTATAAAAACCATACTAAGGGCAAATGGGCTTTGGGAAATAATAGAACCTAAGGGTAATGATGAAATGGATATAAAGAAAGATATGGCTACAACTGCATATCTTTACCAGGCATTACCAGAGGATATGATTTTACAAGTGGCTAGTTGTAAGAGTGCAAAAGAAATTTGGGAAGCACTACAAACTAGGCACATAGGTGTAGATAGAGTGCAAAAAGCACGGCTACAAACTCTCAAAACGGAATTTGAGATGTTGAGGATGAAAGAAGATGGCAAGATTGATGCTTTCTCAAGCAAAGCTCAATAGTATTGTTACAAGGGCTAGTGGCTTAGGATCAACTTTTGATCAACAAACCTTAGTACTGAAAACTATTAAGTTCGATTACCGGAAGGTTTATACAGATTGTAGCGACCATAGAACAATTTTCGATCTAGAAAACACAACCCTAGATGAGACAATTGGAAGGCTAAAAGCCTTTGAGGAAAGAGTAAACCTCTTTAACGGAAGCCCTAGTGACGATCAGGATAGGTTATTGTTCACAAAACATGGCAACGAGTTGAGTCATGGGAAAGGTTTTAAGAACAGTGAACAAGGAAGAGCTAATTCGTCTCAAGACAATTGGTGTGACGAAAAGGCAACAAATGTTAGAAGCAAGGATGGAGATGATCGTGATTGGAGAAAGAAAAACTCTAGAGATCAAAACCGCTTCAAGAAAGGAAAACGAGGTGTAGAATGTTATAATTGCCATGAATTTGGACATATTGCTAGAAATTGTCCAGAGAAGAATAAAGAAGAAGAGACAAACATTGTAGAAGAAGACAACGAACCTACATTGTTGATGGCAACTATGACTGATAAGGATGAACTAGAAAAGGCATCTTCAGAAGAAGAACCAAGGCGGAAGGGAATTATCATTAATAAGAATGAAATCCCAAATGAAAGCTTAGAAGACTTAAGGTCAGAAATTGAGACTGACTTAAAAAGTAAACTGGAGTTATGGAAGTATGAAATACTTCATGACTTTGAAGAAAAGAAACAAGAACTCAAGGAGAAGTTCAGAATGAGAGAGCTAGAGTTCGAGAAGAAGATGCATGAACGAGAGAGTTCATTTGAAAACAAGATGAAGAATGAGATGACAAGTGTAGAATGTCTAAAGAAGATTCAAGAGACTGTCAATAGTTTATGATTTCCATGTAAGATTGACATAAAGACTAGAGAACTTTATGAGGTGCTGGATAGTTATTGTAAGACTGCAAAGGAGATTCCAAGGTTAGTACATGAACCTAAGCAAGAGATGCTAGTGAAAGCCAAGGCAGTGGAAGAAGATAGCAAGGAAGCTATGAAGACTAGGATCCCACTAGAAGGGATGGAAGTTACTGCAGGGCTAAGAAGAGGTTATGTAAAAGGCATAGACGCCAGTGATGGAATGAGTGCAGCTAGAGAACGACCAACAAAGAAGTGGAAATCAACGAAAGAGAGACGACTTGAAATGATTGAAGAATACAAAAGAAGTGAAGACATTCAAGACAAATAGGTCAAGCAAAGAATGAGCAAAAAGCCAAAGTATAAAGACAAGGACTTTCTACGAAAGACGAATCATGAAGTATGAAGGAGCTACTAGAGCATGATCAAGATTAGGGGGTGATTGTTGGACTAATCTTGAGTCATGGCTCAAAGATAGGCGCTCATTATAGTTTAAGTGAAAGAACGAGGGGCTACGTGTACAAGGCGAAAGTTGCATGGACCATATAGTTTTATATCAAACCTAACAACTGCTGTAAACGGTTACTTCTTGTGTCAAACGACACAACCCAAAAACTTTGTACCATTTGGAGAAGCAGGAAGGGACACAAAGGCCTTCAATGGTGTCGATTCACATAGTATAAATAGGGGTCGATTATTCTCAGTTTAGCAATCAGATATATTGTACAAAACAAAGAAAACCATTACTTTGATTCTTAATAAAAGCATTATTGAATCATATTGTTGTTACTTGTTTCGTTTATTTAATTTGTTCGAAGTTAGAACCCTGCTGGCAACAGTCACAGGACCATAAACACATTATTCTACACTTGAGTATATCATAGCAAATTCATTTTCTACACTTGAGCATTTCATCAAACACCTTGCATACAAGTTTTCACGTCCCAATTTTTCGAAGAAATAACATCAAGCTTGAAACATGATCTCTACACAAACACAAAGCTCAATATTCCTAAACCTCTTGTAGTAACCAAAATCAAAATCTTGATTCACAATTTATCCAACACTATCTATATATAAATTGCTTAAATTTAAGCTTAATAAACAATTAACATCATTCTAACTCCGTATTTCATGAATCAGGTGATAATGCTATAAAAAAACGTAAATAAACAACTAATTACAGATCTACGAGCGTTAAGTGTGATAATAAGAAGCATAATTATACCTTTGAACAATCAAATTGAATGAATTGAGATCGATTATGAAGCTAGGGTTTGTTTACACATAGTTGAAGGTGTTTGTGTGTGTCTGTTTTGAGGAGAAAGGAAGAAAGGAAGTGCGGAAATGATTGGATAGAAGTGTGTATAAAATAAAGAGTAAACTACATCGGTCGTCCTTGTGGTTGCGTTGACCGACGAGTTTCGTCCTTTGACCGAAAAAATTGCGCCGATCGTCCTTAAATGCGAAACGTTATCTACCGTTAGTCCTTCTCTCTAACGATCATTTTAACTTTCCGTTAAATCCCTCATGTGCCTTGTACATGAGGGTAAATTAGACTTTTCTCTCTTTTTTTTTACTCACCACTGCAAACTAAATCTCTATCTTTCATCTTTCTAACCTTTATATCAGATCCACCACCAGTCAAACTACACTTCTTCTTTCTTTATCTTCACCCACCATCAACCACCGCCCCAACCACCTCCGGCCACCTTTCTAAACCCAAACCCCATTACTCAATTACTTATCTTCTTTATTTATCAACCAACCTTAACAAATACACTAACTCTAATCTTTATATATTCATCTTCATTCTCCATTCATATAATTCTCCAACAAAACATAAATCTAAATAATACTTTAAAGTATATTGTGTGCATTTTCTCAGTTTTATATAATTTTCCATCCCAACATATATGGTTTCTACAGCGCTGGGATCATTAACCCATAACCCATAATATGAAAAAAGCAAGTGGAGGAATTTATGTAACACTATCATTGTTAACAAGAAGCCCTTTTTTTCATCATCAAGTCATACATTTCTTTATTTTAAAAAATACCACCACCACCAGGTTGTTGATTTAATCAACTAACCCTTGAAAACCCAAAATCCTAAACCCATTAGCAACTCAAAAAAAACGGTGGACCCAAATCCCAAACCACGCGAAGCTTGCCGGAATCTTGTTGTCGGGTCTGCGACTTCGTCGGTGATCTAAACGACAGTTTTGGGGCGACGGCGGTGGTTTCGTGGATGATTGAATGTGGTGGCCGATGCGCTTGGTGATGGCGGCAAAGTCCAAAAGATATTACTTATGATGGAATGATGGTTGATGTCGTGGAGTCTGGTGGGATGATGAAAAATTTGTGGATTTGACATGTTGATGAATTTGTTACTAAAAAACCCACAACTCAAATTTGCCACCGCCACCACCTGTAATGACACCGCCAATTGTTGACTTGGAGGTTACACCGGTGATGAAGAGGGTTCCTCCCAAAACCAATTATTGATTTTCTAGCTCTCAAAATTCATGATTTACTTAACTTCTCTTTTTCTTTTTTTCTGAATAATAGACATAGACATTAATGGTGAGAGTTGGTTTTTTGGTAGGTTACTTTGGTGGAAAGGTGATTAGATGATGGAGAAATAGAAAGGAAGAAGATGCAGAGAGAGGATAAGAAAGTGACAAAAAGACATATATGTGTGGTGAAAATGGGTTGTCAAAGTTTGTTTTATTTATTTGTTTTTTAATAAATTATATCATTCATCCTTGCAAGAAAAGACCAAAAGACCTTCACGTGGTTATCACATGTTGCCATATAACGAGAGTTAGTATGTGCCGTTAGAGAGAAGGACTAACGGTGGATAACGTTTCGCATTTAATGACGAACTGTGCAATTTTTTCGGTCAAAGAACGAAACTCGCCGGTCAACGCAAACTACAAGGACGAACGATGTAGTTTACTCTAAAATAAATTGGGGAATCGATTAAATTGAAGGAGTTGTGGTTGTTGTTGTTGTTGGCTATCGGGAAAATAAATTTGGTGATTGGATAGACATGTTTGTAAAATAAATTGGGGAAAAAGAACTATTACTTATGTTTTTTTATATAAGGGGTGTTTGTTTAAGCTTATATAAGCTTATTTGATTTCAGATTATATTTCATAAGCCCCAATTTTGACTTCTTTTAAAATTTATGGATTTAAATAAGTTTATCGTATCATAATAAACTTATATAAGCCCACAAGTGTTGAAAAATTATGGTTTATGAAATATAAGCCAAAACACAAATAAGTTAATAAGCCACATATAAGCTTAAACAAACATTTTTCGACATTAAATTTTCAAAAATTTAGTGACCAATAATGTTCGTCATTTTTCTATACCGAAAAATATCGCATACGTATAATGACGAAAATAGTGACCACTTTTAAGCTTGGTGACTAACTATTTATAGATGACCAAATATTAGTGTCTATGTACAATATGGTCACTATTTTGCCTAAATAGTGGCAAAAAAAAAGTCGGCACTAAAGTTTGGTCATTATAGGCACTTTTTCTTGTAGTGTACACAGAATTGTCACTGCAAATGCCATTGGCAAACCCTTTATATCTAATACTAATTAATGAAAATGCATAATCTTAAGAGTAAACTGCAAAAATCATCCATGTGGTTTGTGTATTTTCGCAAGAATCATCCATATCTCAAACGTTCAGCATTAAACATCCCCAAGTTCACAAACCTTTAGCACTAATCATCCATGAGCACTAACGTCGTTAGTTTTACCCGTTAAGTGTTAAATAATATTTGCCCGTTAATCCCTCCGTTAATACTTTTTGCACCGTTAGTCCTCATTTTACGTTTTGTCATTTGTTACGTTTTGTCGTTTTACTCGTTTTCGTCCGGTTTTTATCCACTTTTGTCCGCTTTTATATGTATTAGTCCGTTTTTACGTTTTCATCGCTTTTTACGTTTTGTCCGTTTTACTCGCTCGCTTTTTATATGTTTCATCCGCTTTTATCCGTTTCGTCCACTTTTATCCGCTTCGTCCGCTTTTTATATTTATTCGTCCGTTTTTACGCTTTTGTATGTTTTTGCGTTTTGTCGGTTTACCCGTTTTGATTCGTTTTTACGTTTAAATGCTTTTTACGTTTTCGTCCGTTATTTCGTTTTGTCCGTTTTTACGTTCTCGTCCGTTTTTTACGTTTTCTTCGTATTTTATGTTTATGTCCGTTTTACCGTTTTTTTTTTTCTGTTTTATATGTTTCGTCCGCTATCTATCCGTTTTAATGTTTTCGTCCATTTTTACGTTACTCATTTTTACGTTTTATGCGTTTTACTTGTTTTCTTCCGTTTTATATGTTCGTCCGCTTTTATCCGCTTTTGTCCGTAAAAAAAGCAGACGAATACATATAAAAGCGGACAAAACGTAAAAAACACACTAAAACCAAGAAAGCGAACAAAACATAAAAAACTTACGAAACGTAAAAGCGAGCAACGTAAAAAGAACGAGAACGTAAAAACGAAAACCGTGAGCGAATACATGTAAAAAGTAAAACGGATAAAAAGCGGACGAAACATATAAAACGAACAAAGCGGTAAAATGGATAAAAGCGTAAAAAGCGGATTTAATACGTAAAAAGCGGACGAAACGTTAAAAACGGACGAGAACTTAAAAAACGTTAAAAAACGGACTAATACATATAAAAACGGACAAAAGCGGATAAAAAGCAGACGAAACATATTAAAATACACAAACCACAGGGATGATTTTTGCAGTTTACTCTAATCTTAATTAGTATAAATATACTAAACATATATTATGTCGCAATGAACATAAAGCAGTTTAAAGGGTACTACAATTTCTTTCAAAGATTAACGGCCTCAATGCACAGAACGAAAATCATGTCGCTATTTAGCAACATTTATGCTAATTATAACTGTGAACTGAACTCTGGTACATTGTTGACACGATAGGTATTATTGAGATTATTTTTGACCCGTTAAGCTTGAGTGAGGAGGCAAAGTTAGCGTGGTACACAATGGATATGACAACCATCAACACGAGTGTATAGGGACTCATCTTGAGGTTCTGAAAGGAATGGAACATACTTATTAGTAGCAAATTTTGTGAATGTCCCTTGCTTGAATTAAAAATGGAAATAAATTACATATTCATAACACATTAAAAACACAATACATCAATTGCATTTTGTTTGAATTTCACGATAAGTTCCATAGCTAGTTCCAATAAAAATGGCAACATACGGTTGATCAAGTTGCAGTTTTCATGGCATCATGCTCTATAACCGGAAAAAAATCAAAGGTAAACCAAGTAAATAATACAGAAATAATCTTATATATGCCCATCATACACAAAACTAAAGAAAAACTATTGAGAGAATGAGCAGGTATATATCTCTTTTTATACACAAATCACATCATGGAAACATATAAGCAATTTTTTTCGTTAAAGGTTGACTCGACGAATATCTTATTTTTATAGGAATTATGGATTTGAGTCAATTCAATAATAACCAATGGAGAAAAAAGAAGGTTCCTAGCATTGCCATAATGCATAATTTATCTTTTTCGAACAAACGTATAATTGCAATGCATGTCGATTTCAACAACAATGTGTATGATACGAATGATAAAATAAAGGTTCATAAATAACATACTTGTATAGGTGATCCAAATGGCATTCTTCAACAGCAAGTTCACCATTAACTTTTTTAGAACAACATCTTTATATATCCTTTCGTATAGCAACTCCATTCAAGAGACATGCATTCAACAAGTCCATTACAAAACATAATTGTTGGAAGATAAGCTGAGGGCTTATTATGTCATTTTTGTATTCTTGTTTGGTTGTGTTTGTGTGTGCAGATTGTAGATAGCAAGGAAGAGAAAGTTCAAAGGGCTTAAAGTGCTATTTCTGGAAGTTGAAGGGTTGATGTGCTACAAGTTGATTTATCAAGTCAAATCTCAAGTCAAGGCTATATAAGCCAATTTATCTTCTCTTTGATAGTTAGTTTTTTGTTTTCTCTGTATGTGCGTTTCTCACACAGTTGGTTTCATAAGTTGTTAGTCAATTTCTGTATTCAGATTCTTTAAACTCTTTTGTATTGTAATAAACGCTATATGATGTATCAACCATAAGGGGTGGTTGGTTGGGTTGATATTCATAAATTTCAGTTTTCTATGAATTGGTTTTGTGATTGATCATCACTTTGTATAAATTTAACATGGTATCAGAGCCAGGTTGGCTTTGATACGAAGTGTTTTGATCAAAATTTATTTTCCTAAAAATTAGGGTTTCGTTAAATTTGGGGGTTTTTTGATTCTTGGTTAGATCCTACTAGATCTAAGTGTTAATTGACTAATTGGCTATTGAATTAAGTGTTTTGGGTATCAATTGAAGGTCAATTGATAGTTACCAATTTTTAGGGTTTTTTTTTTCTAAAATTGGGGTTTTTTGTTCTGGTGTTTTTGTTGGTGATTAACGTGTGTTAATCGGTTGTGTATAATCAAGATTTGTTAATCTTGATTGTATTGACGTGTCTTCACAAATTAGGGTTTTCTGTATCAAACCCTAATTCAGGATTAGAGTTGTCTTTTTCATTTGATTCAATTGATTTTTTTTTATTCTTGATATTTGGTGTTTGGTACACTGGTTATAGTAACTAACTTTTGTATTTCTTGTTTGTTTCAGGTACTTTGATTCTGGTTTCCGCTGCTTGATTGGTTGATTGATCTTCTTGATCAATTGTTGCTGGTTTTTTGCGTGCACTGTAACACCACTCACGCCCTCTTATAGGTTTTTTTTATATAGGATTTTTTAGAATTGCATGAGACGAAGTGTAGGTTAAGGGATTGATTGAGTTGGTGTTGTTGGATAATTGGTGGTTTGCTTGTGATTGAAGGTGGTATAAGGTGTATTTGTTCTTTTTTGTTTTTTTGTTATCCTTTGAGTCATCAGTATGGCTATAGATGATAAGAATAAGGATAAAGCATCTGGTTCTAATGATGTTGATCATCTTGATCAATTTGACCCATTGTTTTTGCACAGTAATGACACTAATGGTATACCTTTAATTGGTTTTAAACTAGAAGGACCTGAGAATTATAAAGTATAGTTTGCTGCTATTTCCATGGCAATCCATACTAAAAACAAACTTGGTTTTATAAATGGAAAAATAACAAGACCTGAAGAGGGTGCTTTTCTGCAAGAACAATGGGATAGGTGCAATTCTGTGGTTCTTTCTTGGATTCTTGGATGTGTTTCTCAAGATGTGTTTATGGGACAGATTTTTTCTAAAAATGCTAAGGATGTATGGGATAAGTTAAAAGAAACATATGATAAACATGATGTTTCTATAATATTTAATATGCATTATAAAATACATTCTTTCACACAATCTAGAATAACTCTCTCTGAATATTATCATAAGTTTAATGCTCTGTGGAGGCAATATGACTCCCTAGTCTGCCTTCCAGAGTGTACTTGTGAAGGCTCTGCTGAATTAAAAGACCATACTAATCTCATTAAACTAATGCAATTCCTCATGGGGTTAGATGAGGTTTATGATCTTATCAAGAGTATTATCCTCACCACTGACCCTATTCCTGATGTGAAAGGGGCCTTTGCCACTTTATCCCGGGATGAGTCTCACAGAAGTACTTCAAATCATAGTACTTCTAAATATGATAATACTGCATTTGTTTCTAGGACTACTCCTAGAAATTCTAATTGCTCTGCCAATAAGAACACTAATTTCAATAATAACAATCAGTTCAGAAGGCTTACTAGGCCTAATTTGGTTTGTACTCACTGTAAAGTGAATGGTCATACTGCTGATAGATGTTTTGAATTGGTTGGGTATCCTTCTGGGTTTCAAAAGAAAAATGCTAATCAAAACAATGCTGTTTCAGGGCAAAAAGATAGGTATGCTGGTTCATCTAATTCCTTTACAGATGAACAATATAAGAAGCTTATGGCTTTGATTAGTGATAAATTTGGATGCAGCAGTATGCGTGCAAACATTGCAGGTATAAACCGTGTTATCAGTTTTAGTCACTCAAGATCTTTTAACCATAATACAAATATAAGCACATATAATCTGTACATTGGTTGGATTATTGATTCTGGTGCAAAGTCAACATATGACTTATAATGTGTTAAACATGTTTAATGTAATTGATTTGTCCAAACTTAATATGACAGTTGGTCATCCTAATGGTACTAAAGCTCAAGTTACTCATATTGGAAGTTTAAAATTGACTGATAAATTGATTATAACTGATGTCTTGGTTGTACCTGGATATCAAGTCAGTTTGTTATCAGTTCATAAGCTGAATAAAGATAATAAGTGTAGAGTAATCTTTGATGAAGATGTTTGTATTCTTCAAGATTTTCTTCTAAGGACCCAGATGGGGACTGGTAATCAAAATAATGGACTGTATTTTCTTAATACATGTAAAAAGCTTATAAATCATAATATTCAAGCTTGTTGTTTATCTAAATGTATATGGCATAACAGACTTGGTCATCCCTCTGACCAAGTTCTGAACATTTTAAAACACAAACTTAATATTGATAATGAATCCAAAAATGATCCTTGTGATGTGTGTCACAAGGCTAAGCAAACTAGGGAACCCTTTCCTCTAAGTGAACATAAGACTATTGCTGTTGGGCAGATTGTTCATTTGGATGTCTGGGGTCCATACAAAGTTCAAAGTAAAGAAGGGTATAAGTATTTTTTGACTGTTGTTGATGATTTTTCAAGAGCTCTTTGGGTGTTCTTGTTAAGGGGGAAAACTGAAGTGTTTTCACATATTGTTACTTTTTATAATTTGGTTAAAATCAGTTTGATAAAACTGTAAAAGTTTTTAGAAGTGAGAATGGAACAGAGTTTGTTAATCATAATATGGAAAAAGTTTTGTAAAGAAAAAGGGATTCATGTTCCTATACCCCTCAACAAAATGGTTTAGCTGAAAGAAAGCACAAACACTTATTAAATGTTGCTAGAGCCCTAATGTTTCAGGGGGGGGGGGATTCCTTTGAACATGTGGACTGAATGTGTTTGATTGCAGTTTATTTAATTAACAGGACACCTAGCTCAGTGCTGTCTGGAAAAACACCATATGAGTTAATCTATAACTGTGAACCAAATCTCTCTCTTTTAATAGTGTTTGGATGTCTATGTTTTTCAACTGTGTTAAAATAATTCTGATAAGTTGTCTTCTAGGTCAGAGAAATGTGTTTTTGTAGGACATTCTTTTGATAAGAAAGGATACAAGTTGTTCAGTTTAGAAACAAAAAAGGTTTTTTACTCAAGAGATCTGAAGTTTTATGAAACTGTTTTTCCTTTTAAACACACATCTGAAAACAGAGGTTATGAGTTTCATTTTCAAAACACAAACGATCAAAATTTCTTTAACTCTGGCCTAGGGAACTCAGATAATCCCTATGATGATAAGAGAGAGAAGTATAGTAAAGGAACTGAAAAAAGTGAGGGCATAGACCAGTCTTCTTTAGGAGGTACTTCTGATGACATCAATAAGGATGAAGGGGAGCATCCTGATATCACAGATGATGCAGCTAAAGAAGACTTGGAGAATGCTACACTTGAAGATAATGAAAATATATCTGAGGGTGATGATGATTATTATCAAGAGTTTAATGATATGTTTCATGATACTGTCATAACACCAAACATTACTCCAGACAGACAAGCTAATATTAAAACTTACACTAGAAAGTCTAATAGAAAACCAAGTATTCTTGTTAAGTTGAGTGATTATGTTTTAGATGGAAAAGTGAAATATGGTATTGATAAGTCTGTTAACTATAGCAAATTGAGTAAAGAAAATTATGTGTTTTCTACTAGTCTCAATAAAGTTATTGAACCTAAAACATATAATGAAGCAATAAAAGATAATAGATGGATTGATGCTATGAATCTTGAAATAGAAGCTCTTAACAGAAATAATACTTGGGTGATTGTTGAACTCCCTGCTGGGAGAAGAGCAATTGGGTGTAAGTGGGTTTGAAAGATTAAGTACAAGTCTGATGGGACTGTTGAAAGATTTAAATCCAGGCTAGTTGCCAAATGCTATATTCAAAAGGAAGGAATTGATTATGAGGAAACATTTTCTCCAGTTGTTAAAATTGTTACTGTGAGAATCATAATCATTATTGCTGTGCAAAATGGCTGGCCTTTGTTTTAGATAGATATTAATAATGCCTTTTTGTATGGTGAACTTGAAGAAGATGTTTACATGCAATTACCTGAAAGATATTTTGACAAGAATGATAATAGGGTATGCAAGCTAAACAAGTCTTTATATGGTTTAAAACAAGCACCAAGAAAGTGGAATGAGAAACTTGTTTCTGTGCTAAAGGAAAATGGGCTTTGTCAAAGTAAAAGTGATTTTTCTTTGTTCACTAAAACTGATAAAGATGTGTTTCTTGTTTTACATGTATATGTGGATGATATTGTCATTACTGGTAATAATGTTGATGAGATTAATAAAGTTAAAGATTTTCTAAGAACAAATTTTCTTATTAAAGATTTGGAAAAGTTAAAGTATTTTCTGGGTATAGAAGTTTTAGAAGATAATACTGGATTGTGTCTTACTCAAAGGAAATACTGTTTAGAAGTTCTTGCTTAGTTTGGGATACTTGCTTGTAAACCAAGTAAGACACCAATAGAATAAGTGAATGTCTCTGATAAGAATAAGCAGAAAAATAAAGTTAAGGATGAGTCTTTACTTGGTGTGAACAATTATCAAAAGCTTGTTGGGAAACTTATTTACTTGACATTGACTAGGCCTGATCTGTCTTATGCTGTACATTGCTTAAGCCAGGTGATGCATAGTCCAATTGTTGAATTCTTTTAATCACAGACAGACCTTGACAGATCTTGAGCACTCGTGGATCGTTAGTGTTGCCTATGTAATCATAAGCAAACTAATAGAAAATCTCTACAACCCGTATTCTATAGCGGAAAGTAAATACAAGTTGTTATAACTAAGAACACTTAGATCCTCTATGGATCTTTTTATTAACTGAAACTCTATGTTTCAGATCTGTTTGTTTATTACAAACTATGAGGTTCCTTTTATAGATAAGGAACCCTAAACTATTACTACTCAATCGACTAAACATGCAAGCATGCATTTAATGACTAAAACACTAGATGATATTGAGCAGTACAATAATACCCATGCTAACCTCGGGCAAGACAAGAATAATGATGGGTTAGCATTTAAATAATACAACAGATGTCGATCCTAGTCGACCCACTCTTCAACAGTAAACACAAGACGGCTTTTACTCTTGTAGAATCTCTTCTTCAAGCAGATTCGCTCTACTTTAGCGAATCCTTGAGCAGATTGATGTAAATCCTTCTTCGCATAATTCCCAACAATCCTCCCTAAACCGGAATTTGACTTGGTTAAGTTCCAGTTTCCTACCTGATAGATCTTAGAGACTTTAGCACTAGAGGATTGTTCTCAAACATCAAATAGCAAAGAACCAATAATAATCTCATCTCTATGATGAGTAAACTTTAAACGCCGGTCTTTGCAAAGAACACATGACATAGTGTACATCAATACTTATTAGTTGCATACTATTCTCATCACATCCGGTGTGTAAACATCCGAGAGAGGTGATTCATTGAAAATAATGGATTTGATGTCTCTTTACCAATAGCCATCACTATTGGAGTAGCGGATGTTTAAGTTCGAAAACTATGGTACATTGATAACCATCGATTTAGTAGCAAATCAAGAACTATATAAACGGATTTGATGTGTCTTTACCATGCCGTTGCTCGGGACTAGTCAATTCTTAGAATTGGTGAATTGATAACCAAATATGGATTCGGTTGCCTTTACCACAAGCCATATACTTATGGGCTAGCCAATTCTTGGATTCCAACAAGGAATAGACCATGGTGAATTGATGACCATACAACTCTCAAAGAATTAAGCATGGGTGGTTGCAGACCCTATGATTTTGAGCAAACCATTACAATTATCAAGCATTTGATGTGTCTTTACCAAAGTTGTACCCTTTGGACTAGTCAACTCTTTGATACACACAAGGTATATCCGGTGAGTTAAAGACCATCAACAAAACATAACAAACTCCGCAAGAGAAAGTTAATTTTTTAACTAATAAACTAACAAACAAACAAACAACACAAAATAAAATCCTCCCACGAGGCATATGCCTCCCCGAGGCCTATGCCTCCCTTAAACCGTTGAGTTAATGGTTAAGCATTCCAATCGACCACAAGGTGTTGAAACCTTGGTCCATCAAAACTTTTGTTATGAGACCGCCACATTATCATCAGATGAATTTTAGCCACATTTATCAAATGTTTTCATATGCATCTCTTCTAAAGTGGTGTCCGATTTCAATATGTTTGGTTCTCTTTGTGAAAAAATGGATTTTTGACAATGCATATGGTACTCGATTATCAATAAAAGAGTTGTGTTCATGAAGTTATACCCATAATCCAACAATTGGTTTTGAATCCAAAGCACCGACCACGCTAGTTTGCGTGAGAACATACCGCTTGATGGTTGAGGTAGCCACAATCGTTTGTTTCTTGCACTACCAAGAAATCGGTCTCGTTCAAGGAATGTGACCTCCGGTTGTGGATCTTCTATCCATTTGCACCAAGATAATCACCGTCACTATATGCTTCCAACTTAAAGGAGACTCTTTGGGTACCAAAGGCCCAAATGAGGTTGGCCTTTGAGGTACTTAAAGATCTTCTTGATTGCATTGAGATGGGAAGTAAGAGGGTGACTTGATGGCGAGAACAAACACTCACGACAAAGGTAATATCGGGCCTTGAAGTCGTTAGATACATTAATGAACCAATCATTGATCCGTGGAAATGAACATTTACTGGTAGATCCGGATCATTGTTGGCTTTTGTTTTGGAGCTTCATAAGGGTTGTGGCGATCCTGACACCTTCCATACCAATTTCTTCAACATGTCCTCACATATTTATCCCGACCGATAAATATCCCATCTTGTTCTCACGAACTTGGAGACCCAAAAGAAAGTAAGCTCCCCATAGCACTCATCCGAAATTCTCCTTCATCGATCCTCAAATTCCTACACCAAGCTTCTTTAGTGGATCCGAAAATGATGTCATCCACATACACTTGCACAAGTATGATGTCATCGAGTTCTTCTTCGAAAAAGAGTCTTATCAATGGCACCTCTTACGTAGCCATGCTCACAGAAATGATGAAAGCTTCAGCATACCATGCCCTTGGTGCTGATGTAGTCCATAGAGAGCTTTAACTACTTTGTAAACATGATTAAGATGATCCGGGTCTTCAAATCCTTTGGGTTGTGTGACATAAACTTCCTATTCTATCTCACCATACAGAAAAGCACCTTTAACATCCATCGATACATCATGAAGCCCATGTAGGATCTCGATAACGCCACACGCGTCGTTCGGGGTCAAGGAAACTTCCTTTTCTTGAGCAAGTTTTATAACACCCCAGGCGATGAACCTAATCGCTTTAGTGTAGTAATTAGGGTAAGCCACGGTATTGATATCGTTCTCTGGGAATAGGAATGCTAGTAAGGAGTTACTACGCTAAGGTTAAGGTTGAGGAAGATTATTTTTATCTTTTATATTTTATGAAAATGGAAAGGTACGAATCTCGGGTATTGGATTTGGGGTTTGGTATTTCTACGATTACTCTACTATTATCTAATTATCTAAACTAAAGTTGTGGGAGTCTATGTCTAATTAATGTGTGCTCGTATGATAGTTTAAAGATGTGTTTACTTAGTTTGTATTACTCCTTAATTATCTCCTATTGATGGTTGAGTGTCACGTCTTATTCCTAGTTGCGTTATGTGTCTAAAGTTGTAGGGTATGCGTTTCTCCCTAACTCTTCGAACTTACCAAAGGGTCTTGTCTACAAACCCACTAGGGATTATAAACTCCTACTCTAAGGCGCTCTTTGGATGGTTTAGCCTACAACTACTCAGGTAATTATATTCTAAGGTTCACAAAGATGAATCAAGCATTAAGTACACAACGAATGACCTATCGCATTACTAGATCATTAATCAACTAAGATAAGAAACAACCAATCAATATTAAATAATTAAGTTTCATACTTCCTAAGCAAACACACAAATAAATTAGCCGGACATGGAAAACATGCAAGCATACACACAAATAATCAAAGACATAATTTAATTAATGAAGTAAAGACTTATCTTGATGTAAGATAGGGTTTAAAACCCTAAAATCCGTACAAGACACCTTAGGTTCGGTTTAGATTTTACTCCAAAGACTCTCCACCCAAAGACCGAAAAATTGATTCTATATATAAGATTACAATTGCGACGGCGTCACCTTATGTTTAGTGACGCCGCCGTGTCGCCGTCATTAGGGTTTCGTCTTGGCCACGTTAACCTTGCGACGGCGTCACCTTATGTCCGTGACGCCGTTCTCTTGACCGGCGTCGTCGGATTGCATCTAGGTCGTCGAGTAGCGACGGCCTACTCTTTCACAACTAGACGCCGTCTCTTGAAAATACGAGTTTTGGGTTACGGCCCGTCACAATAATTTTGGGACGGCGCCGCCAATAGCTTTGACGCCGTCGCCTTCTAGTTTCAAAGAATCGTGAGTGTCTCGATTTTGACTTTGGCCATTTTCTTCATATATTCGCCTTTTAGGTCCAAATAAGTGCCATTCCGCATTTTGCCTTCACGAGACCTAAAAAGTAAAAGGAACGATATTAAGCAATAACGGATACAAAAGTGATCAAATAAGGACTTAAACGACCCTCAAATGGTACCTTTAAAACCTTATCAAATATCCCTACACTTGTTATTTGCTTGTCCTCAAGCAAATGTGCTTTAGCCAATTAATTTATAAGTTAGGGGTCATGAAGCATTAATTCAAAGCGGTCCACAACACATATAAGCCCCAGAAAGTCATAACAAGCACGGAAGTACATACTAGCACCTCACATGGGGTGTTTGGATACTCACATCTCTCGGGTGTATATATGAAATATAACAATATAGGAAATGGAAGATAAACACTCATTAACCGGTCCTAGTACATAGATTACCATAGGCTTGAGAATAGATCAAACCTCCATCGCTTTGGCGTAAGCACCTAGGAAAGACTATCAAAGAGGTCTTTTAAAGGGTTGTAATGTTAGGCTTACGGTAGGGAAATAAGGGTTTGGTGGGATAGGCTATTTAGTGGTGGCAAGTCAAAATCTTTATGTTAGCGCATATGAAGAATGGCGTTGCTAAGCCAAGACTCGACACTCTAAACTCTAGATAAGCTGAAATAAATAAACATAAATTTAAAGATAGATGTAGGATGGTAGCTTGGTATGTATGTTTGTTTGTTTGTTTGTTTTTTTTTTTTTTTTTTTTTTTTTTCGATTTTTTTTTTTTTTTTCATACACTTTTACTCTACCATCCTCTATGATAACATCAAAAACTAGGATTTCTGGGCATATCGCTACACTTGAGTTTTATTATTCTAACACTAATTTGACCCGAATTGAAAAGATCAAAACACTTGGGGTACATTATTACGCAAACAAAGGAATTTGAATTTAACGTTCCCTTCCGTCATTTCATAAACTTTAACTTTTCCATGAATCCCAATCGTCCCAAAGTCAGTATACAAAGGATATGACTCGACTTAGCAACTTATGCAAGCAACTAGATAATTGAACTAAGGGTTTAGGGTGATAACAAACATTTGCACTAAAAGTGAGTGCATAAGGGGTAGGCTAAGGCGATTTGGGTGTATATTTGGGGTGGGGTGTAAACAATGCTCTTCATTGATATTCGGAAAAACCGAAACATCACGAGAACCCGAAAAGGATAGGCTTTGAGGGGTTAACTAGGTATCGTGTACTAAAAATGAGTACAACGCAAAGGGTGTGGGGAATTACTCAACCGAAGTGGAAGAAGTAATTATATTACGGTATCAAACAAGGGTTATCCTAATGCCTCTTATCATTTAGTTATTCCTAACTACACAAGTGTAGCCTCACTTGCGATCTCGGAATGCATCACAAAACAAGTTCTAGAATCTAATATACTACCGGTTCACACTCTAAGCATTAAAGATGAATGCTTTAATTCCTACTAATCTAAGGGCGATCCTCACATTTTGGTGGAATTTGGGTGGTAAAGGTTTTGTGCTAGTCATGCAACTTCCTATCCATGAGGCGTTTTGTTAAGACTAATGGCCCACTCTTATATGTCATGAAAAATTTTAAATTTGGTGCCAAAATTACCCTAACCGACATTTTCTCATGGTTTATTACACAATCACAATTGGACAAAGCAAATAATCAAGGATAAGCATAGTTTCAAAGTTCCGTTTTATTTTCCCTCCTACACTTAAACCGAACATTGTCCCCAATGTTCCCGAAAGTATCAAAGTTATGATAAAGAAGGTAATTAAAACGAAAAGAAACTAATACTCCCCGATTAGCTCGGTAGGATCCGTGTAAAGTGGTGGTTAAATCCTTTTCAAGAAGAATTATTGCGTGAAAAGCTCCTTCCAATCTTATGTAACTTCTTCCCGACAAACTAAACTGCACACTTGAAGAAAACAAACGAAACCTTCGCGTAAAATCGGCGGTAATAATATATATAAGACTCGATTTAAACTAGGATATAATGCTTGTGGAATGGATGTTTACGAATTTCTAAGAAAATTAAGACACGGAAAATTCCAAAATTTATAAGTAGCTCGAAAACGAGAAAAAGTAATCGATGTTTTACTCCTTCGACGCCGTCGGTTGCAATCTGGCCGTCAGTTATCCCGACAAAAAGCGGTCTGCGATTTTTCGGAAAAATTCGGAAACTTTACATCTTTAGAATCGGAAAAATTTCGCAAAACATCCATTATGACTCGATACAAGCATTTGACTCGAACAAACAAACATAAATATCTTTTAGTTAATTGTTATTCTCATGTTTACGTTTCTTTTGGCGTGTGTAATCCTCCCACACTTATCCCTTATGTAAAATACCTTTATATGTAATTAAGGCGAGGTTAAAGACAAAATAAAGCATTTTCACAAATTTAAACATGAGGATAAACAATTAATAAAAGATATATGACACTAACAAGCAAACAATTAAACATGGGTTACCTCCCACGAAGCGCTTTTATTTATTAAAGAGTCTTGTAGCTAGACTCGTAGTCGTGCTCATACGTTTTCTCATTACCGCCCTCTTGACGGTTTCTAATGGGGATTCCATGTTGTAGAAGTGCCTAACATGCACTTCTCTAAGAGTTCATCCTCTCCCAATCGGTCCTATATTCGGTCCTAGGCTCAAGCAATTCTTATAGAATCAGAAAATCTTAGCCATAACATAATCAACACCTTTTTCCCTATCCTCATCATTCCTATAATAGACCAAGCGGTTTAAGTTCCTTTTCATCATTAGAGTAATGAAAACTTCTCAATCTTAAACGGCATTTGGTAAGCTATGTCATCGGTCTCATTCTTGAATCGCACTACTCCTAACGAGGGTCATAGGTCATCCGGTGCTTTTATGAAAGGTTTTCCTAGAATAACATGGGACAAACTAGGGTCTATGGCGTGCTAATATCATCCACAATTATGAAGTCCGTAGGAAGCGTGAAACTACCTACATAAGCGGGCAATCCTTTAACTATACCAAGAAAATTGCAACTAACATTAGGATCATTGGGGTCTTGCCTAGTTGGAATAGGCTTCTTCAATATCCAATTGTAGTAGGTGCTAGTCATTATGTTGATTGGGGACTTGCGATCAATGTAAGCTTTTGCCCAAAAGGTGTCCTATGACACATGGTATGTTAAGATTCCAAGGGTTCCCGAACTTGATTCGAGGACTTTTCTAACATACATGTGACGGAGGTCACGCACTAAGTGAGGGTGGCGAGATAGTTCTTCTTAGTAGGAAATTTGTTGAAATAGTCAATGTCTACTTCATCTACTTCCTCGGGTATTTCCTCATCCGCAAGTGTATAGTCCTCTTCGTCATTTGTTTCATCGGGTTCAACTAAGGCGATGGCATTGTGAATTGGACATGCTTTAGCTTGCTTGGATCCTTAATCTCTATGCTCGAAGGCTCGGGAGTTGAGATAGCACTAACCTTCTTATCACTATTAGCTATGGCTTTCAAAAGGTTGTCTATTTTCCTATCCATCTCGGCTTGTTGATTGTTAAAGCGGTCCGAGAGCTTAGCCATTGGGTTTCTTGGGATGCAACTAGGTTTTGCAACATCCCTTCGATGTTTTGTTGGTTAGGACCGTTAGGTGGGGCCATGAGAAATCATTAGAAGTGAATTCTTTGGTTTGTCCCCAATAGAAGTCGGGCTTGTTTTTCCATGCTTCACGGGTTTCATTGAAATTCCTAGGTCCGGTGTTGTAGGAATCTTCCTCCCGCTCCATTGTACTGCGAGGATGCGTAGTCAGCGTAAGCGTGTTCGGGATCGGTGCTAGTCTTGCGTGTTATGAGGATCACAAAACGGCTCGCACGAGGAAGAAGCTTTGTTCACATGGTGTGAAGACTTAGGATTTTCGTAGGAACTCATGAGGAATTTAACTTGATCTTCAAGTTCGATCATCCCACGGTCGGGAGGAGGCAAGGAGATTGCCTTAGCGGTTTTGGGCACTCACCGGGGTCATCCCAACTTTCGTTGTCATAGAGGCGAGGTCCTCTATTATTTCCATGATTCTTCTGCGGTGAGATCACTAAGTTTTCCACCGACCGCTTGGTCTATGGATCGCTTAGTGGGGAAGTTGACATGATCATAAAAGATTTGGACTTGGAGCCAAAGATCAATGCCGTGATGAGGACTTTATGAAGTAAGTCCTGAATCGGGTCCATGCTTCAGAGAGATTCACCTTGACGTTGTTGGAACATCAAGATGTCATTCCTAAGCTTAGTGGTTCTCCCGGTGGGAAAAATTGAGCAAGGAAGCGAAGTAAGATCATCCCAACTTGAGATGGAGCCGGCGGGAAGTCGTTCAAGACAATTACTAGCTTGGTCCCCCAGAGAGAATTGGAAGAGACGCAGCGCGTGGTCTCCCGAGTAGTAGCATCAAGGTTGATGGAATCGGCGATTTTGAGAAATCCCTCGGATGTCGATTTGGATCTTGAACGAAGTCCATGGAATGCACATCCGTTTTGCACCAACCGGATGGTGTCGGATCATGAGCCGTAGTTTGGGCTTGGTCGGGAAGCTCAATGGTGTTCCTATAGCCTAGGTGGCTTGGTCTTGAGTATTCACCAAAGTACGGGCTCTTGGCGGGTCATTTGGTGGTGGGTTGATGAATGGTAGTGGGTTATCACCTTCCATGATGAAAAGTGATGGGATTACTAACAAAGGTCACAAAGAAGGGGATAGACTAAGAGAAAGCTAAAAAAATAAGAAAAAGTTTACTTGATAGGAATCAAGCAAAGAAACCTAAGCGATGTGGACTACTAACTAGCTATTCTATTCCCGACAGCGGCGCCAAAAACTTGATAACGCTACACGCGTCGTTCGGGGTCAAGAAACTTCCTTTTCTTGAGCAAGTTTTATAACACCTAGGCGTTGAACCTAATCGTTGTAGTGTAGTAATTAGGGTAAGCCTTTGGTATTGATATCATTCTCTGGGGAATAGGAATGCTAGTAAGAAGTTACTACGCTAAGGTTAAGGTTGAGGATGATTATTTTTATCTTTTATATTTTATGAAAATGGAAAGGTACGAATCTCGGGTATTGGATTTGGGGTTTGGTATTTCTACCGATTACTCTACTATTATCTAATTATCTAAACTAAGGTTGTGGGAGTCTATGTCTAATTAATGTGTGCTCGTATGATAGTTTAAAGATGTGTTTACTTAGTTTGTATTACTCCTTAATTATCTCATATTGATGGTTGAGTGTCACGTCTTATTCTAGTTCGTTGTGTGTCTAAAGTTGTAGGGTATCGTTTCTCCCTAACTCTTTGAACTTACCAAAGGGTCTTGTCTACAAACCCACTAGGGATTATAAACTCCTACTCTAAGGCGATCTTTGGATGGTTTAGCCTACAACTACTCGTGTAATTATATTCTAAGGTTCACAAAGATGAATCAAGCATTAAGTACACAACGAATGACCTATCGCATTACTAGATCATTAATCAACTAAGATAAGAAACAACCAATCAATATTCAATAATTAAGTTTCATACTTCCTAAGCAAACACACAAATAAATTAGCCGGACATGGAAAACATGCAAACATACACACAAATAATCAAAGACATAATTGAATTAATGAAGTAAAGACTTATCTTGATATAAGATAGGGTTTAAAACCCTAAAATCTTGTACAAGACACCTTAGGTTCGGTTTAGGTTTTACTCCAAAGACTCTCCACCCAAAGACCGGAAAATTCGGATTCTATATATAAGATTACAATTGCGACGGCCACACTTATGTTTAGTGACGCCGTCGTCGTCGCCATTAGGGTTTCGTCTTGGCCACGTTAACCTTGCGACGGCGTCACCTTATGTCCGTGACGCCGTCCTCTTGACTTCCGGCGTCGTCGGATTGCATCTAGGCCGTCCCGAGTAGCGACGGCCTACTCTTTCACAACTAGACGCCGTCTCTTGAAAATCTGAGTTTTGGGTTACGCCCGTCACAATAATTTTGGGACGGCGCATGCTTTAGCACGACGTCGCCTTCTAGTTTCAAAGAAGCGTGAGTGTCTCGATTTTGACTTTGGCCATTTTCTTCATATATTCGCGCCTTTTCGTCTAAATAAGTGCCATTCCAAACATTTTGCCTTCACGAGACCTAAAAGTAAAAGGAACGATATTAAGCAATAACGAATACAAAGTGATCAAATAAGGACTTAAACGACCCTCAAAATGGTACCTTTTAAAACCTTATCGGATGCATAGGCCAAGAAAATTGAATAGCCTCTACTCTAGCAACAGTGCAAACACTTCATCATAATCAATCCCTCCTCTTTCTGTAACCTTGAGCTACTAATCTTGCTTTGTTTTAATAACCACACCCTTGCATCTCTTTTGTTCTTCGAATCTATTTAGTTCCAATAGCATATTTGCCATCCGTAATGGTACCAAGATCCAAACTTGTTGGTTTTGAAGCTGTGCATTTAGTCTTGCATTGCCTCAATCCAACTAGAGTCTTCAAGAGCTTGAGAGACACTTGTTGGTTCTACTGAGAAAGAAAACACGCAAAGCACAATGCTTGTAGTACATGTGATTGTCTCTTTCGATTTGAGACATAGGAGAGAAAAGCAACTTTGTCCAAATTTAGGACTAGAGATAGCCTTCGAGTTCTAACAGAGCTAGAATGTCCCCGATAATGTTGGATTGAGGGTGAGATTTGTTGATTCTTTTAGTAGAAGTGGGGTTGACTTCAATGGTAGGTTCAAGATTAGACACAGTTGGTACAAAGGTTGTGTCATAGGAAGGTGAGGTGAAAATGCCGATTGGGTTGATGATTTCAAGATCTTAAGGACTTGGAAAGCGAGTATCTGGTTCACCAAAGTCCATGGACACTCTAGTAGGAATAGGAGTAGTAATGCAGACGAGCTTTCGCAGATTTGATGACGATGGAGAGGCGCATCGGTGTCGTGAAATATGGTTTCCATCGATAGCCTCATTTGTAAACTCCCATTCACCTTCTCGCCTTCAAGCTTAGTCGCAAACTCTTGAGTCTGAAGCCTAGCAAGGTCCTCAAGATAATGTGATTCATCTTCACCCTCAATGAATTATCTCTAGAAGAGTTACCGCAACATTGTTGGGGAGAAAGAAGGCACAAGAATGGGTTGTTCATCATCTTCAAAATCACTTCCAGTCGCATCCAAGGTACTGCATTGTTAGTGGGAGATTCTTGAGAGCTGCACTTTGGTTAGCCATATGTCTAGTGTAACCCGGATAATCAAGAAGGTAGTCAAGGTCAAACGACCACACATGACCCCGCCTTGAACATTGGGCTTCTTCCGTGTATCTCGTGTTCAAGGTCTCCTCTATTTTCTTGGCGGATAAGTTGTACACTCTGAAGCCTTGCTATTAGTGAATAACCCACAATATAACCATCATCGCCTTCTCATCAAACTTCCCAAAGGATCACTGGTGTTTAGAATGGTCACTTGACAACCAAAAGGTTTGAGGTAATGAATGACCTGGAACCTTCCCAAAGAGAAGCTCATATGGAGTTTTGAGGTGAGGTCTAGTAATGGAGACTCTATTAAGCACATAGCAAGTTGTACAACCGCTTTAGTCCGTAACATAGTGGGCAATTTAGAGTCTGCAAGCATTGATCTTGCAGCCTCTATCAAGGTCCTATTCTTTCTTTCACTACCCCATTTTGTTGCGGGTTCTTGGATTGCTATAGTCCTTTTATCCCTTTAGACCTACGTAGTTCTATAATAATAGCATTCTTGAACTCTGTCCCATTATCTCACCGAATTCCTTAACCTTCTTGTTCAACCGATTTTCAACGAGGGTGATGAAGTCTTTCAAGATCGAGTTGTTTCATCTTTAGTCCTTAGAAAGAACACCCAAGAAAATCGCTATATCCATCGGTGATGACCAAACAAAAGTACTTGTGATCAATGCTTCGACTTGAGTTGGACCAAATAGATCCATATGTACAAACCAAGAGGCTCGGAGATAATGCTCACCGCAGTGACAACTTTGTAGGAGGCTCTGTGTTGCTTCCCTTTGTTGCATGCAACACAATTATGATCATTGGAGAAAACTTTGGAGGTAGACCTTCAACAAGACCCCTTTTGAGAGAGTGTTTATGGTCTTGAAATTCACATGAGCCATTCTCCTATGCCATTTGTTAGACTCATCCAATGATGCTTTACACAAACAAACAAGTGAGGTCACCCCGGGATGAACTTCATTGAGGTTGAAAGTGTATAGATTGTGAGTTCGAGGAACTCTCGCAGAATTGAAGTATCTTACGGAAGTTTGAACTCTTTAGAAAGCACAAGACATTCATCTTCGAGAAGAGTACCTTGTTCTTGGTGTTACAAATTTGTGAGACAGAGAACAAGTTGAAGTTATGTAGTTCCTTAACATAGTACACATTTTCAAAGTTCAAGAGGGGTGTCTTGATGGTGCCTTTCCCAAGAATCCTACCATCACTTCCACCAAAAGTAACATTGCCTCCTTCTTCAATAGGAACAAAATTGTGCATCATATCTCTATTACGGACATGCTTCTTGAACAACCACTATCAACAATACCAATATCTTTATGCTTAAGAGGATGATCTACGAAACAAACATATATACAAAAGAATGTTAGTATATTGAGGATGATCAAGTCATTCGACTTGAACTTTGTGGATCATAAGATTTATGTCTAGCAGATGAGAAAGATCCACCATTGTTCTTGGGTTTCCATTGAAATTTAGGTCCTTTTATTCCAAGAACAACTCACGAGGACTTGACAAAGAAGATCTCAACATCCTTTCCCATTATTCATAGAGTCAACATATGGGCCAAAAACCATGTTTAAAATATGGGCTAATAGGTTGCACATAAGGTCTATCAGCCGATCTCCTCCAAGAAGAGTCAGTATAATTAGCTTGTGGGACAAAAGGAGGAATATTTTTAACATTGGTCCATACAAGTCTTGGTTTCTGCTGAGTAGCACATACACCCAATCTTTGCTCATGGAAATCACAATCCTTAATTAAATGAAATTTACTTCCACATACAAAACATGTCTTCCTTTTGGAAGATTTATTCAACAAAGAAGATGTTTTATTACATGTAGAAGTACTTAAACCAGAAACATTAAAGGAATTGTTTTTAACAGACATATTATTCAAAGATTTAAAAGACAAGTCTTGTGGGAAACAGCTTGGAAGTGGATTCCTCACAGACTTAGCCTATCCTAGAAGGCTTGTAGATAGACTTGGGTGCGAGCTTGGGAGTAGGCTCGGTGAGGGCTTGGGAAGGATCGACTTATCACTTGGATCATAGCCGGAAGAGACCCTGATCCGATGAATTGTCATCACAAAGAAAGAGACAAAGTCATAAGATGAAGCATCGTTGTCCGCAAGTATTTTGACTTTTGCCATACAGATGGTGTGATCCATCAAAGTCGGCAGAATGGACGGTCGGTGGGCATAAATTCACCTCTAATAGGTCCGGGGACAACATGTAAATCACCCTCCTTTTAAAATGTTCTAAGCTGCGGTGTAGATTTACGCCCATCTTGCCTAGCTTCCAATCCTACATACTTTTGAAAACCTAAACCTATTCCCGAGGTCACCGATTGACTACTATAAAGTGCTCTAGCTAGATTGTCACCGATATTAACCATTGTTTATGTCTAGCTATTTCCTCAAGAAGTTTCTCTTTAAGCTCTAGATTCTCGTAGTAGTATCGCCTTTTTCTTTTCGGTGCGTTTAAAGTTGATATTAGCAATATCTAGATCAAATTGAAGCACCTTAATCTTTTCTTCATAAGCTATCCGATTCTTTTGAAACCATACCTTTTGTCTTTCTAATGTTTTTAACGAAAGTTTATAAGCTTCATTATCTACATAGCATTCATTGTATCTAGGTTTCATAGTATCATAAGCTTCTTTAAGTTCATTGTATCTTTCACTACAACCAAATATACGCTTGTGTACCAGAAAGTCCCATGAAGGCAAACCGATCATGCCTATCTTCCGAGGTACATCCGCCAAGAATCCAAGCTTCTCTCAGACGTAGCTTCCTCATTCACGATTCATGTGCACCAGTTGACCTGCTCATCCATGGTGACTAGAGTCAAGTGCTAGCTCCTTCGATTCTGGCGATAGGAAATGTAGTTAGCTCCCTCTCCACTCTTCCCTGTCTTTGCATTCCTCGAGAAATGACCCATCCGGTGACAAGAGAAGCACTTGACCTTTCTCCTGTCAAAACGAAGTTGGATCCTTTCCTTGAATCCAAACTTCCTTCCCGCCTTCTCTTCAAACCTCTTGATATATCTGAAAGCATGGCCACCGCCATTTCGACTTCATCTCCTCCATTTCAAGTGGGTCCACCGATCAAAGTCTTCATATACCGGATCTTCCGAGTATCATAATCAGCAACAAATGAATGAAGAACATCCTCCAATATACTTCCAGTTTTAGCTTGAGGATGTGATGGAGTGGGACGATAAGATGATGATGGTAAGTAAGATGGACTTGAAGTATGCATCATCATATTGGAGTGAGATGTCCCAATAAAGGCTGTATGACCAGAAGAGGATGCACGGTAGGGAGATCTGACATCAAGTTCAAGAGATTTGAGCTTGTTGTACAACTCATCAAAGGTGAGCATGTCCAACCCACCTTTAGCCTTAAGAGCTATACTGACATGTAGCCATGATGGAGGCAAAGATCGAAGGAACTTTGAATTGCAATCATCATTGTCAGGCTTTGCATTCACCGGTTTAGCCGACTCGAATCTTAGAAACCGTCGATCCGCATGGATACCTTCTTCTTCGAGATATTGAACTCTTGGAAGTGTTGTCTCAAAGATGGACTTCCTCATTCTCCGGACTCTTCATTTCCACCAAACCTAGCTTTAAGAGCCATCCATATGTCCTTCGATCAACCATGTGGTGAAAATCACCCAAGTGATCTTCGTGAATAGATTGAAGAAGGATGGTTCTTACTTTGTGTTCTCTTTGCATCGCTAGAATCTCTTCACGATTTTGGGAGGAGCAATGGTAAACTTACCATCAAGATCCGGGATAGTCTTCTTGATCGTTACCATTCTTCACAATCTCCCACATATTCCAATCAATATTGAGATCCAGCTCGCATCTTCATGGTCCATGATCATATTCTTCCTTTTCGTGATAAGGAAACTTACCATTCTTGTTGGAGAGACTCGATTCTTTGCATAGAGGTGGTGTTTTGATGTTGTTGTTGGTGACTTGATTCATCATCGGTTCCTGCATGGTGAATATGTTTTTGGTTGAGTGGGGTGAGGTAAATAAGGTTCTCGAGATCGTAGAGACTCTCCGAGGCTCGATACCACTTGTTGAATTCTTTTAATCACGCATGCACCTTGGCGGATCTTGAGCACTCGTGGATCGTTAGTGTTGCCTATGCAATCATAAGCAAACTAATAGAAAATCTCTACAACCCGTATTCTATAGCGGAAAGTAAATACAAGTTGTTATAACTAAGAACACTTAGATCCTCTATGGATCTTTTATTAATCGAAACTCTATGTTTCGGATCCATTTGTTTATTACAAACTATGAGGTTCCTTTATAGACAAGGAATCCTAAACTATTACTACTAATCGACTAAACATGCAAGCATGCATTTAATGACTAAAACACTAGATGATATTGAGCAATACAATAATACCCATGCTAACCTAGGCAAGACAAGAATAATGATGGGTTAGCATTTAAATAATACAACAGATGTCGATCCTAGTCGACCCACCCTTCAAAGTAAACACAACACGGCTTTTACTCTTCAAGAGAATCTCTTCTTTCAGATTCTCGCTTCTATCACAGAATCCTTCGGCAGATGATGCAGAAATCCTTCTTCGCATAATTCCCAACACCAATGCAATCTCATTTGAAACTTGCTTTTAGAATTTTAAGATATCTTAAAGAGTCACTGTGTAAAGGGATCTCATTTGGGAAAAGTGATTGTTGTGATATGAAAGTTTTTTGACTCGTTGGGCAAATGTAAAATCACTAGAAAATCCGTGACTGGGTTTGTCAGATATCCGGAAGTAATCTTGTTTCTTGAAAAGCAAGAAACAAGATGTGTTAGCAAGGTCTTCTGAGGCGTAATCGTGGCTATGTGTAATGTTACTTGTGAGATCATGTGGATCTTAAAGGTTTGCAAAGATCTTAAGTTGTAGGTTGATATACCTGTGGAAATGTATTGTGATAATAGTAGTGCAATGAAAATTGCAGCAAATCCTGTTCTTCATGAAAGATCTAAGCATTTTGAGATTGATTTGTTCTTTATAAGGGAAAAGATAGCTGAAGGCATTATTAAAACCATCAAAGTCAAATCTGAAAATAATATTGCTGATATTTTTACAAAGGGGCTGAGTGTGATTGAGCACATAAAATTCTGTGATATGTTGAAGCTCAAGGACTTTTATAAGCCCTAGCTTAAGGGGGAATGTTGGAAGATAAGCTGAGGGCTTATTATGTCATTTGTGTATTCTTGTTTGGTTGTGTTTGTGTGTGCAGGATTGTAGATAGCAAGGAAGAAAAAGTTCAAGGGGCTTAAAGTGCTATTTCTGGAAGTTGAAGGGTTGATGTGCTACAAGTTGATTTATCAAGTCAAATCTCAAGTCAAGGCTATATAAGCCGATTTTCCTCTCTTTGATAGTTAGTTTTTTGTTTTCTCTGTGTGTGCGTTTCTCACACAGTTGGTTTCATTCTGTATTCAGATTCTTTAAACTCTTTTGTATTGTAATAAACGCTATATGATGTATCAACCATAAGGGGTGGTTGGTTGGGTTGATACTCATAAATTTCAGTTTTGTATGAATTGGTTTTGTGATTAATCATCACTTTGTATAAATTTAACAACAATAAGCACAACATTCTTGCAATTTTTTCGCAACCCGAATCAAATTCCCAATCTCAAAATTTATTGTTCAAGTTTCCTCAACCCAAAATGACGGTAGCCTTTTGATATACAAAATCCTTTTTATCATAGTGGTCAAAGGCTTCTCTTGACCTATGCAATTCAGGTGTCATCAACCGTGGCTGTAGATACCAAACATCAATCAAATCGTATACCCAAACAACATAACACTAAACATCTTTCTCACTCTAGAACCCTTCTTTAGCCAAAGCATAACTCAATCTCTCATAAAAGCCTTTGTGCCCAATACTTTCTTATCACATCAGAAGCCATAGCACTAATGGATTGAACAAATAAAAACCTATTGTTTAGTTAAATCGGATCACACGCTAAACAACCCCATAATTGTGTTAACTTTTCGCTTTTACTAAACTGAAGCTCAACAAACATGCATATTCTTATAGGTTTAGTGACACCATTCATTTATCTACATGATACATCATCCATTAACCATAATTATCTCAAATATTTTTGATACTTTGGATCATTTGGTTAGTGGTTCTTAATAAAATTATCAAACTAAAGCATCAATCAAAGCACAAAAACATAATCCCACAACTTAAGCAATCCAATTCGATAGATGTCTCAGTAGCGGATGAGAGAATCCTTTTTGCTTTCTCACAAGCATAAGAAAAAAAAAATTGTAATGATGATGTCTTAAATTGTGTATTTTTTTGTCGATAAACAACTATTTAGAGACGGAACGAGTAGTTAACGTCGCGAGTAAAAATCATTCCCAGTGACAGATTTACAACCAATTAATTTGTTTAGTTTCCCATATCGCTATCAAATAAAGGCTAATACACAAAAGATGTGGCCTTTTAGGCTCGAAGTTTGGTCTTTCTGATACTAGTGTGTTACCGTCTCCGAATTAAACATGTGAGCATTGATACAATTACATCTCTAATTCCTATCAGTCTTGATTATCATTATTTTAGAAACACCTTTTCAATAATGTACATTTTGACAAATGCAAGCTACAAAATACATATAAAACTAAACAAAACTGTATTGAAAAGAAATCCACTGTTGTACTTTTTGGGATCGTGTATAATCAAAGAGTCATTCATAAACAATATTGGTAGGAAAATAAGCAATAATAATAGTAATGCAAAAAATTTACTAGTACGAAAACCATTTGTTTCCAAATGTTAGTTCATGTAAGATGATAATCCTTTTAGGAAAATAAAAAATAGTAAGAATATGGACCATAAGAATATGGTCTATAAAAATATGGACTATAAGGATATTGTAAGTATAGAACGGAGAGCGTAGTACTGCATACGCTTTCTTATTATGATCTTGCGTGCTGTTTTCTTCCCTACATCTAAACATGTTCCTTTTGATATGTTTGTCCTCAAGTTTGTTTTTCTTATCATCTTTAACCGTCTTCTCAATCTCTAACATGGACAATCTTTCTCCAGTTATTTCTACACCATTTGACAAAGGAGCAACGTCCATAAGCACCAGATCACGGAAACAGTTACTTCCACTCAAGTTTGCAGCCATAACAGCTGCACCATATGCAACCGCCTCATCAGGGTTCACACTCTTGCAAAGCTTCTTTCCCTCAAAATATTCCTGCAACATACTCTGGACCAGTGGTATCCTAGTTGAGCCACCTACTAGAACAATCTCATCGACACGCGATTTATCCATACTTGCAACCTGTAAACACTTGTCTAGGGTCTCTAGGCAACTATTGAACATGCTCATGTTAAGATCTTCGAATTTAGCTCGGTAAATTTTATTGAAAAGTCAATCCCCTCATGCAAGCAATCCAATTCGATCGACGTCACAGTAGCGGGATGAGAGAATCTTTTGCTTTCTCACAAGCTGATCTCAACCTCCCAGTGCTTTTTGTTCCCTTTCATGTCCTTGTCAAATCTTTTCTTGAAGTCGCGAACACAATGATCCACCATGCGATTATCAAAATCCTCACCTCCTAAATGGGTGTCACCATTAACAGCTATTACCTCAAACTTGTTACGACTTGACCCCTCCCCAATGGTAATGAGAGAAACATCAAAAGTGCCACCACCCAAATCAAGGACGACAACGTTCAGCTTGCCAGATTTCTTATTGTCTAGATTGTAAGTTATTGCAGCTGCAGTAGGTTCGTTGATCATACGGATGACGTTTAAGCCAGCAATACTACATGCATCCTTTGTAGCTTGACGTTGTGAATCGTTAAAATAAGCAGGGACCGTTATGACAGCATCTTCCACGACTTCTCCAAGGTATGCCTCAGCTGTTTCTTTCATCTTGCCAAGAATCATGGATGAAATTTCTTTGGTCAGAAATTCCTTCTCTCGACCTTTGTGGGTGACAACAACCGTTGGAGCATCAGAGGCCCTTGTATCACCTTAAAAGGCCACAACTTCATATCTTCTTGCACTTTGAAATCGCTATAATTTCTTCCAATTAACCTCTTAGCATCTACAAATATATACATCCACAGTTAGAGCATCCACAATGGTTAAACACACAAATAACTTTTTGCATTTAATGCCATTAATGCATACCACATTTAACACATATAACTTTGAAGAAAGACTTGGAGTATACCAAGTCTTTCTAAAAAGCTTTACAAAAAACTTTTCTTGCAATGGAAAAAAAGTCTTTCAAATAACTTGTTCTAATAGTGAAAAGCTATTCTTGTTTTTCCCATATGCTCTTAGTTATAGCAAAACAAAAGCCCATGAATACCGTAAGAGCGATCATATATCACATGTTAACTTCACCTATTATATAAAGATACTACAGTCGGTAAACAACCAAAAAATTTATTATAATCGTTGCATAAAAATCATAAGCTAAAAGTTGTAACTTAAGAGATTCTTCTCTGAGGCCACACATATAAAGGACTACACTAGCTTCTACAAAATCAAGGGTCGACTTTATGATGACGCGTGGCTGTCGTAAACAATGACTTGGCCTCGTGATTTAATCCAGATCAGCCTGGAACTACATAACTCGTAATTTGTATATTGTAACTAGATGTTATAACAATATGAGTGTCGAATAAAGAAAAACCGAATTGTTTGTCAATATTTGAATGAAAGAAACTGACCAAATATGGTGTTGGCAGAATTCATTGCTTGCTGATTCTTGGCAGCATCACCGACGAGACAATCTGCATGCAGTGAAAGCAACACAAGAGGGTGTTGTTCTGTTGCCTTGGTCATTCGGTATGATCTCCACTCGGTTATTCTTCCAAACAGCTACACGAGTACGTTGTTCCTAGGTCAATCCCGATCGCCGCCTATGCTGCCCATTGATTAATATGTGTATTCCTAAAGCTATTACGAGAATTCAATGTAATAAGTTGCATCTTTGTGCCGTATATTGTGCGTGACTTTATATACATCTTTCATAAGATTTCTTTTATAAAATCTTTCATAAGATTTCTTACCATTTTCATCTTTTTAGTTTACGTGGCTTTTAGGCATGCATATCGTCACAAAATCTCATATTACAATAAAAACAGATTTCAAGCTACCATTTTTACGTCAAACTTTCCATTTATCAAAATTCTAAATGATGCAAGTAATATAAAATATACAATATAAATTTATACTATATTTGGGAGAATATGAGTAAGGACAATGAACAGTAAAGCGTAAAGAACAAAGTGCAAAAATAGTCCTTTTCGTTTTCATACAATTACACAAAAGGTACCAGAAAACGTGCGAAAATGGTTCTTGAGGTTTAATTGTCATTAAGAAAACAGTCCCGGAGTTAGACTTAAGGATTGTTTGTCTAACGGAACTTTACATAAATGGTATGTGTTAGTTACCTTACTTTACAAAAACTGTCCCTAAATACAATTAAACTTACATATATAGTCAATGTTAGTTACGCCACATTACGAAAACCGTCCATAAGTTCAATATTTAATAATAATTTTGCCCCTTGTCTTTAGGTTTTGCATAAAACTTTTAACTTTGTATAATATGTTCTTCCGACCTTTTCCGATTTTTGTTTAGTTAAGTTTCATCGAGTCGTTAGATGCATATTTTGAGTTAGTACACTGCTTCTTACAAAAGAAATTTACATTTGAATTGAATTTTAGAATAGTTAAGTTTCATCCAAGTCTTTATCCTTGATGGTTTGTTTAGTTAAGTTTCATCCGAGTCGCCAGATGCATATTTCGAGTTATCACACCGTGTTCTATAACGTATGTTGTTTAGTTCAACATGCTTATTGAAAAAAAGACTTGAATCACAAGATCATATTTCATAATGGTTTTTAAAAATTTCAAGTTTTTTCTTGAATATTATTTTGCCAAAATAAGCAAATCCAAACATAGCGTCAAAAAGTATCAACTTTTAAGAAGTTTATAGTAGTTTTTTCTTAAAGCCGAAAAAAACAATCGTAAACACTATAATTAATGAAATTTTTTATTAATTTTGTGTTATTATTATTTTAGTTATTACCATTTTAACTATTTTGCTATTTAATAAATAATATCATTAAATTCTTTAACAACATTTTCTATTAATAAAAAATCTAGCAATTTTATTTTAAATTACAATCTTCGCACATTTGAATTCTTTCAAACTACAATTTTTATATAGATTACAACTGCTACGAAACTACGGAGAAAAGAATTGCGAACCAAATGAACCAAAAAATAATTAGCGGGTTCAATTTTCAGTAAGTTAGAACATGTTCAATATAGCACTAGCTTTCGGTATGTTCAATTGACACATGTACTCTAAATCTGACTACAAACTTAAAAACAACTTTGTAAAAATTGTTAATACAAATAAGCCGTAAAAACGTTTATTTATATTTTACGATTTTCTAATGTTTTGTCTATAATAAAAGTAAAATCATATTAACGAAACAAATAAAATACGTAAATGGTTTGAACTAATAGTTTTAACATATTCACATAAAACACTAAAACAAGTATAAGTGATTTTATGATCTAGATATATATATATATATATATATATATATATATATATATATATATATATATATATATATATATATATATATATATATATATATATATATATATATATATATATATATATGTACAACAACTAGTGTTTACATATTGGCTTAACAAGTATAAGTGTTTCTATGATTTAGATATATATGTACAACAACTAGTGTTTACATATTGAGTTAACACATACTTAAGCTAAGTATACTAAAATGGGTAAAAACAAGTATATACTAAAATGGGTAAAACAAGCATATACTAAATAGATAAAAACTAGCAAATGGTTTTGACCCATAACCCATGGTTTTATATATACCACTTAACCAAGTTCAATGTATCCTAAAGGTACATTGTATCTAGAAAGAAAACCATGGATCAACCCATAACCCATGACCCATGACCCATAACCAAAATACCCATGGGCAAAGAGGGGCGGACCACGGATCCCTAGCTTTGTGCTAGCGGATCCCTTATGGTAGGGATCCGTGGGATCCGGGAAGCATGAGGTTTTCCTCTATAAATAGTGAGCCATTTCTTCATTATTTCACACCTCTCTAACATATTTTCTCCCCGAGTTAAATCTCACTAACCTTAGATCCAAGAGATCTATGTTTGTAGTCTTGTGTTTGTGTGATCTTTTAGGTTCCTCTTAAAGGCAAGATCATCACCTTTGAAGTCGAGCAAGCTCAAGTCCATGAGTTGCCATGCTTCCTCATCATCAAGGCCATCAAGTCCTCTTGTTGATGATTCATTTCTTTCTTCAAAGTGTAGTGTTGAAGACATTGATGGGTTACTCTTTATAAAAGATGTCTTCTAGTAAAAGTAAGTTCGCCAAGTATATTTATCAAAATAACCAACCGCTTGATTAGCGGAGTTGTAATGAATTAATTACGCTTACTTAAACTTTGCCGAAAACCATCTTTAAACGATAATTTGACACAAGTACCATACTTAACCTATATTTTTCTCCGTGATCGAGACCTCTAGGATGAAAACTTAAATGCTAAAACTTTGAGATATTGATACAAGCTTCCCAAAACCGTTGAGTTCGTTTCCTAACACTCGACGTACATCATTTTACGACTAGCTTTTCGAGGCCGTTTAGTCACTCTCATGACTTGTCAAGTTATATTGTTTTTGACGAAAGTTATAATTTCATAATAAATCACTAAATGATTATCGAGGATATCATTTCAACGTAAATACTTGTAAAGTATTTTATAACATGACGAGATGTCATAAACATATATTTTGACGATAAACATTATTTCCAAACGCACAAGTGGTATGGATATCATATGGATTTGCATGCACGACATTGTTTCATGACTTATGTTAGAGCACATCATTCATTTTAGGTCGCGGATAGTTTCCGAGCCTCATTTTTCAGCACTTCATTTTGTTAGCATATCAATCATACCGGTGAGTTTTCATAGCCCTACTTTTATACATTTTGAATTACTTTTGGGAGATACATGCTCAACTACTTGCTTTTACAAATACAAATACTCAAAACATTTACACTTTTATGCTACGCTATACTTTTTATACTTGATTGTGTTATACTAAACTTGAAAGTCTCTCGATAACACACGCATTGGGTTTCGGAGATGAAGTAGAACCAATGCTATTACTTTCCTTGTGAGTTCATACCCGCCTTTTACTCGCTTAAATTCTTATAAACTATTTGGGCCTAGATACATGCTTAGTTATCAAAACACATAAACTCTTTGCCAAACAACATTACTTATACTTTAGACTTGGTGCGTGAAGTGACTAGACTTAAAAGCATTTATATGTTGGAAGGCCATTTATTTGATACGACCAACGCGAGTCGTTGGAGGAACATCCCAACAATTATATGTTGAAGGCCATTCTTATGGATACATTTCAACGTGAGTCGTTGAGGAACATCCCAACACGAGTTGTTGGAAGACCCTGTGGTGACTTTTATACTTTTAACTACCTTAATGCGCATATTCATAATTGTCGTACTATTTTGTGAACTCATTTGGCAACGTGCATGAACATAATCTATACATATTTTGGCGTTGGATTGTGAACACACAGTTGCAAGTTTTGTATGGGCGGAACTTGGAACCGAGTGGATTTATGATGCCTTTGCTTTGTGAACTATTCTATATGACCAAAACTTTGTCTGTGTTGCATGAACATTCTTTAAAGGCTTTACATTTCAACACAAACTCTATGAACTCACTCAACCTTTGTGTTGACACTTTTAGCATGTTTTATCTCGGTATCTAAGGCATTCACTTCATGGCATGCATATGGACATATCATAGAGTCGCGGAGACGACGCGTCTCACTGGGTTTTATAAACTTTAAAACATCGTTTGGCTTGTAACAAACTTATTTCCGCACAAATTGATTTTCATTTGGGACCTATACTTTGTAAACTTTGATTGTTTTAATAAATCAAACGATATTTTCAAAACGACACTTTAGGTCGCTCGATATAACTCAGAACTTTGATGCTATGACAGCCCTCCCAAGGTATTCCATTCCATTGCAAAACAGTAATTTGGGGTGTGACAAAATTTCATGACTTCCGCTGCAAATATTGCAATCATCTGGGGAGCACACCCGTCACATTGACGTAATCTTTTGCATAAGTTAGTTGCAAATGAACTAGATTAGAATTAGTTTCTTGACGCCTTACTTAGGGTTGGACTCGTCAAGGGGAGCAAAGACAAGATCTATTCCGTTACTTGCTCTTTATTTCTTCTTTATTTTTCTTTCACATGTTTTTCTTAAAACGATGTGTTGCTTTTCTTCAAACACTTTTGTTTCGACAAAAGGGAGAAGAAAGTAAAACTACAAATTAAACGTTATTTAATTTTAGCTTTTCCTTAAAATAATTTTATGTTTTGTCATCAACAAAAGGGGAGATTGTTAATACAAATAAGTCAGAAAACGTTTATTTATATTTTACGATCTTCTAATGTTTTGTCGATAATAAAAGTAAAATCATATTAACGAAACAAATAAAATACGTAAATGGTTTGAACTAATAGTTTTCTAACATATTCACATAAAACACTAAAACAAGTATAAGTGATTTTATGATCTAGATATATATATATATATATATATATATATATATATATATATATATATATATATATGTACAACAACTAGTGTTTACATATTGGCTTAACAAGTATAAGTGTTTCTATGATTTAGATATATATGTACAACAACTAGTGTTTACATATTGAGTTAACACATACTTAAGCTAAGTATACTAAAATGGGTAAAACAAGTATATACTAAAATGGGTAAAAACAAGCATATACTAAATAGATAAAACTAGCAAATGGTTTTGACCCATAACCCATGGTTTTATATACCACTTAATCAAGTTCAATGTATCCTAAAGGTACATTGTATCTAGAAAGAAAACCATGGATCAACCCATAACCCATGACCCATGACCCATAACAAAAATACCCATGGGCAAAGAGGAGCGGACCACGGATCCCTAGCTTTGTGCTAGCCGGATCCCTTATGGTAGGGATCCGTGGGATCCGGGAAGCGAGGTTTTTCCTCTATAAATAGTGAGCCATTTCTTCATTATTTCACACTCTCTAACATACTTTCTCCCCGAGTTAAATCTCACTAACCTTAGATCCAAGAGATCTATGTTTGTAGTCTTGTGTTTGTGTGATCTTTAGGTTCCTCTTAAAGGCAAGATCATCACCTTTGAAGTCGAGCAAGCTCAAGTCCATGAGTTGCCATGCTTCCTCATCATCAAGGCTATTGAAGTCCTCTTGTTGATGATTCCTTTCTTCTTCAAAGAAGTGTAGTGTTGAAGACATTAGTGAAAGATGTCTCAAGTGTTAAGACGAAGATATTAGTGAAGGGTATCTATCGCCTATAGGATAAGCACTTGTGGTAGGTGCTTAGATGTCAAGACAAGAAGCATTAGTGAAAGGTGCTTAGAAGTGAAGACACAAGACATTAGTGAAAGGTGTCTTGTAGATCTAATCAAAGACATTAGTGAAAGGTGTCTTGTAGATCTAATCAAAGGCATTAGTGAAAGGTGCCTTAGATGTACATTCGATATGGTGTGTTTCGATGTACTAGATAGACTAGCATTAGATCCAAGGATATTGATGTCCTTGATGATGTTGTAAAGGAGTAGATCTCCTTTGGGATTAGTCGTTGGTGTAGTGTGGTAGTAGTTCCTCCATTGCAATGGAACTAGGTGCTTAGCCTAGTACCTAATAAAGGGTAGGCGACGTTGTGAAGGATTAGTTCTCTAAGGTGTGAAAGAACTCGGTGGTTAGCCTAGCACCGATAAAGGGTAAGCGACGTTGTCTTAGGTGTGGTTCGCCTTTGGTGTGAAAGAACTCGGTATTTAGCTTTGTACCGGAAAAAGGTTAGTTTACGTGAAGGCTTCTCCGCCATAAGGAGATTGGTGTAGTGATTACAAACTCGAGTAGGTGACTCGGGGAGTGGAGTAGAAGCAAGGAAGGTGTCCTTGTAGCCGAACCACTATAAATACTGCTACGTGGTTTTGTGCTTTTACTCTTATCTTTTCATTACATATCTTTATATGCTTGTTTATCAACATCCAACACACACAACCAAATAGATTGACATAAGTCGATCTAAATAGTTTAAAAGGAAGTTTTAATTGGTAAAACTATTCAACCCCTTCTAGTTTTCCACAATCATAATTACTCGTTGGCATAAATTCGACACGATACTACAATCCATAATCTCATTCCTATTCCTATACAAGTCTTCTTAAGTTTAAACATGGATGATTTTATGGACTTCTATTCATTGGGCCAAATTACACAATTAAATGGACTAGTAGTGTCATAAAATTTTGTCTTAGAATTAGGGGTGTTCATCCGTTCGGTTATCGGTTTGTTCGGTTCGATTTGTTCGGTTAATTTTTTTGGGTATAACCGAGAACCAAACCGAACCGAATTCAAATTTAACTAAACCGAACCGAAAACCGAACCCCAATAACCGAAAATCGAACCGAATAACCCGAATTACATAAATTTAATAATTTATTCATTTATTTAGATATATTTTGGAAAAAAATAATTTTCGAGCTTAAAAATATTATATATATATATATATTATAAAGAGTTTTAATATATTTTTATATAAATATATAAAAATATATATATATATATATATATTTATTTAAATTCGGTTTTCGGTTTGGTTTTCGGCTTGATTGTTAAAACCATAATCGAACCGAAACCGAACTTTTATTTCGTTCGGTTCGGTTTTTAAATCGATTCGATTCTGAGTTCGGTTCGTTCGTTTCAATTTCGGTTTCGGTTTATTCGGATATTACCCAACCCATGAACACCCCTACTAAGAATAACTAAGGGTGTGCATTGTTTGCGTAATAATCGAATAAACGAAAATCAAACCGAATCGAATAAAGAAAATCGAACCGAACTTAAACCGAACCGAACTAAAAATTTGGTTTTCGTTTTAGATATGGACTTGGCTATTTAAACCGAAAATCGAATTTATATAAATATATATTTTTTATATGTTTGTTTATATTTATATATACAAAAAGAACATTAAACTTTTATCCTAATATTAAAAACACGTTTTATGCTTGAAATAATTTTCTTTTCCAAAAGTCTATATAATTAAATTTAAAAATATCTATATATAAATGGTGTAATTGGTTATTGTGTCGATCCAAAACCGATCCATATTCAAAGTCGGTTTTGGATCGGTTGAATTATAGTTCGGTTGAGTTCGGTTTTGATTTTACTCAAGAAAATATTTAACCGAACCGAATAAACCAAACTACCCGATAACCGAACCGATGAACACCCTAAAATAACCCAATAAATGTAATTGAGTAAATTGCAAAATCGCCCTCGTGGTTTAGCCAAATTGCAAATTTCGTCCGTGATCGTTCATTAAGTGCAAAAAAATCCGCTGATCGACTGTTGCGGCGCTTTTGGTCCTTTGACTTAATCGCTGTTAAATGAACTCGTTAGTAGTTACACTTTAGCCCTTTGACTAACCACCGCAGCAAAGACACATCCTTCAAACCACAAGGCGATTTATACAATTTTTTTTTCAAAAAAAAAAAAAAAAAAAAAAATTCCTACGCTTTTTTTTTAATTTTTTAATATTTTTAATATTTTTTTCAAAATGTTTTTATATAAAAATGTTTTGTATAAAACGTTTTATAAAAACGTTTTATAAAAAGTTTTTATATAAAAGGTTTTATATAAAGTTTTTTATATAAAATGTTTTATATAAAATATTAAAAAGTTTTTATATAAAAATATTAAAAAAGTTTTTTATATAAAAATGTTTTTATATAAAAATATTAAAAAAGTTTTTTATATAAAAACGTTTCATATAAAAACGTTTTTACATAAAGTTTTTTTATATAAAAATGTTTTTATATAAAAATATTTAAAAAGTTTTTTATATAAAAATGTTTTTATATAAAAATGTTAAAAAAGTTTTTTATATAAAAATGTTTCATATAAAACAACATTTTTATATAAAAACTTTTTTATATAAAAAACATTTTCGAAAAAAAAGTTACTTGACGATAAAAATTATTTAAAAAATCGAAAAACGGACAAAACGTAATTTTTTCCCGCTTTTATCCATTTTGTTCATTTTGTCCGCTTTCATCCGATTTTATCTGCTTTCATCCATTTTTGTTTGTTTTCCTTTAGTTTTATCTGCTTTTCTTACGATTTTGTTTGTTTTATCCGTTTTGGTTTGTTTTGTCCGCTTTTCTTACTACCGCTTATTTATATAAAAGTGTTTTATAAAAAACGTTTTATAAAAATGTTTTTATATAAAATGTTGTTTTATATGAAACGCTTTTATATAAAATGTTTTATATAAATTGTTTTATATAAAAATAATTTATATAAAACGTTTTATAAAAAGTTTTTATATAAAATGTTTTATATAAAACGCTTTATAAAAACTTTTTAATTTTTATATAAAACATTATTATATAGAAAAGGTTTATATAAAACTTTTTATATAAAACGCTTTATATAAAACTTTTATATAAACGCTTTTATATAAAACATTTTATATAAAACATTTTTCATAAAAACATTTTAGAAAAAATATTCAAAAAATTTAAAAAAACGAGGATTTTTTTTTTTTTTTTTTAAATTCAAATAAAATTGCAAAATCGTCCTTGTGGTTTCAAGGATGGGTGTGCAACGGTTGTTAGTCAAAAGGGCTAAAGTGTAACTACTAACTGAGTCTATTTAAAGCAGCTAAGTCAAAGGACAAAAGCAAGATTTAACAAATGAAGTCACCAACTGTTTTGCACTTAATGAACAGCAGACGAACGAAATCGCAATTTGGCTAAACCATGAGGACGATTTTGCAATTTACTCAATGTAATTATAAAGACATAAACAAATTATTAAACTTTTGCATCCAAGTATTTATTTATTTATACTTTATATAAAGCAAAAGGGGTCAAACATTAGTAATTGTTTAAAATTATTAGAATTGTTAACTAAAATACTTTTACCTATAAGTGGTAACAGAGCCTATTAATTATTAATTACAATTTAACTCACGGACTTTATTCGCTTGCACTTACTACACAAATAGATACATACACAAATTGATACTATTACAGTCGCTGGTACACAATAAAAGAATATTGATTGGCTCAACTTTTGTAGTAAGATTGTTGTACATAATTGCTTCGAAATAGTGTAATTCTTTTATTACATAATAGTGTATGAAATTAGAAGGAAAATAATAATCATGAAAGCTGATATAAAAAATTAAATATATACAAACTATCAATTTGTCACTATAACAAAATTGACATTTTTACACACTTTTTTCTTCGAACTTTATGAATTCAAACTTTTTTAAAAGATATTCACGCTTAAAAGTGTGAATAATTGTTTAAAATCATCACACTTAAAAAGTGTGAAGAATTTCAATCTCACACTTAAAAGTGTGAAGAATTATTTCAAAATCAAAATCATCCCACTTAAAAGTGTGAAGAATTATTTCAAAATCAAAATCAACACACTTAAAAGTGTGAAGAATTGTTTTAAAACTCTCACACTTGAAGTGAGAAAGTTATTCATAAAACTTCACACATAAAAGTGTGAAAATATTTCTACACCCAATTTGTTCACACACATACTAGTATTTAACTTTTGATTTTTACACTTTAAAGTCACGAACACGCTCCAATAAATATGAGTATATGACTATTTTGTAGTAGTGTGTCCTTGTCAATCAAACCCATGATATCATAAATACAACACATATAGGCGTATGTGTGGACCGTAAACTCAGGCATCACGATATTACATGGTCTCTCGCTCAACATACCGCTAATTTCATTTAGAGAGTGATTGGGATACTTTTTTTCTTTTTTTTCATTTTTTTTTTCCCGCTTATCAGCTTATTTGTTTTTTTAAGCACATAATCACTTTAATTTTTTCATGGTCTCTACTTTTAAAAAATAAAAACATTTTTTTATAAACATGTTAAAAAATGCTTATTTCATATTAGTTATTTGATGTTGAGTTGAAATAATATTTTTACTCTCATATTTAACCTAAAAACTTTTTATCAATGAATTTAATAGAAAATTTTATATTATAAATATTACTTTTACAGATATATTGTGTTTTTGTTAGAATAAGCAAATTCAAACCCGGTTCAAAAGCACTCTTATTATATGTATCTATTATAAGCGAAAACACAAGCGAAAAAATAAACAATCCTAAACACCCACTTAATCATTATCTTCACATATTATCTTCATTCGGTAAGTAACGTGCGATAGTGACAAAAACTTTATAATAAGAATAATTATAGTTGATATATTTTGTTAAGTGTTTTAGACCGTTTATGACACAACATAAAATAATCAAAATATAAATGAAATTTTTCAACATACGATAATTTAACGAAAACGACACACGACAACAATTAGTTGAAAATATTATCTTCTAAAAATTTCTAATTTTTTTATAAATGTTATATTATATATATAGTTGAAATAATAAATATATACAGTAAGTATTAAACTAGATTTGCATTTAACCACCCCAATTTATGAAAGATCTAGGTGGAAACATATATTCATCACTATAATTCACGGCATAACGTGAAGAAATGCTTGTACTCATCATTCAATACCCCAATCTACATCCATTGTGTAAGATTGATGGATGTTTGTTTCTCTTTTTTTACTTTTAATGAAATACGGGCGTCTAGATAAACATGGGTTGCCTACGATAATCCAAAACATTTTTGTAATTACATGTTCTCGTGTTGTGAGAGATAACGTAATAAAGTTTTGTTTTAAAATGTAATGCAAACAAAAACAAGAATACTAAAAGAAAATTAACCACTCGTACATAAAAATATAAAAATAAATAAACATGGAGTAATTTAATAAAATTTGTAGTGTGAATGACCCGACCCTTTTTAAATTTTCAACTATGCATGGTCACGTACTTTATCGAGACATGTTTATCAAACCATTTAGCATGCAATCGCGAGGCACACATGACGATCGAGTACACCAAAAAGTCAAAAGGTGAATATTAGTATACTATTCTAATGTAAGCGTTTTTGTCTTGTAGTTTATAGTAAAGCATACGTATATATAAATGCCATGCACTAAACTTTTTATGTTAATATAATGCACACATGGTTTTAAATACGTAAAACGTTTGTAAGATTTGTATTATTGATTATACTGCAGCTAATCTAATCTCTTCCATTACAACATATAAGTAGTAACCTCGGTCTGGTTAAAAGGATCACTATCTATTTTTTTCCCTAATTCATCTAGATTGTAAAAACAATAATGATAATGAACATCGAAAAACAATCAAGCAAACTTGTAAAACCCTTCGTTCCAACTCCTCCGACACTCCGTCACTACAAAATAGGCTTCATCGATGAGCTCATGCCCTTCATAAATGTAGGTGTTGTTCTATATTTCCCACAAATAGCAATCACGACGCAGAGTTTGTTACACGCCTAGAAAAATCGCTTGAGAAAACTTTAACACGATTCTACCCTCTTGCTGGTAGATTTGTCAATAAAACTCTAACAATTGATTGCAACGATCAAGGTGTGGAGTTTATACATGCAAAGGTTAACATCAAACTACCAGATATTCTTGCTCCCAATAATGTGAATGTAAAGTTTGTTGATGATTTCATTCCATCCAAGAAATTTGCCATTGATCAGTTCCATGAACCGTTACTTACGATTCAAGTGACCATGTTCGAGTGTGGAGGTGTAGCACTTGCTGTAAATGCTTCACACAAGATTGCTGATGCCTCAACTCTATCTACGTTTATAATTGAATGGGCTGTTATGAACCGAAAAGAAAATGAGATTTCAATCACCGGCCTAGTTTCAACTCGTCCACTTTATTTCCTGGTCGATGTTTTGGTACCCTTCCGTTACAACTTATAATGGAGGATATGTCAAGCAAGTATACCAGAATGATAGTTTCATTCAATGAGAGTGCAATATCGATATTGAAGGCAAAGGCCATGGCCAACGGAAATATTTGCACCAAATATTATTCAAAGGTACAGTTGGTATTATCCATTATTTGAAGGCTTTCATCGATGTTGATCGCAAGAACAAACAATATTACAAAAACTACATACTCATACAACCAGTAAACCTAAGGGAAAACGGCATCCTTAATACCCAAAAGTTCGTGTGGTAATATTTTAGCCTTTTGTGCCACAGAAGCTGGAAATGCCGAAACAAGTGAAGAATTGGCAGATCTCTTAACTAACAACGTCAAGAAAACAATAAATAGCTTATCAAATGTTTTCCATGATAGTGAAGATGGCCAAACGACTATTTTGAATTCTATCACACTAAAGGACGTTAATATTCAGGAATCGACTCATATGCTCACAGTAACTAGTTGGAGTAAGTTCCCCTTTTACGAAGCTGACTTTGGTTTTGGAAAACCAACTTGGGCAGCCCCCGCGAGCGCCGCTCTGCAAAGGTCAGCATGTTTGTTGGACGACACACAAGGCAATGGAGTTGATGCACATTTTATAGTGGAAGTAGAAAACGTCTCTTACTTCGAACAAGCTCTAGAAATCATTTCTTCTGCTGATTAAATGTATGGTTTCCTTGTGTTTGTATGTGTGTTTAATTGTATGCTTTCTTAGGTTCGAGTTGGTTGATGTCAAACATATAGTCATGTAGTTTCTTTGTTTCTCTAATGGAATAAAAGGGTTATACAAATATCAACTGTCAACGGGTGTTGTTATGAAAATAGATGCCAATTTTAGTATTGAAATCAACAACTAAACTTTTGATTTGTGAGTGATTTTACCCACGCGCTACAACGCGCTTTTATAACATGCGGTTTTCTTTGTGTTTTTTTTTTTTATTGTCTATAGTAAAGGAATGACGGATGCTCAATACATAGAAGTTAACATCCTAAGATACATGCAGTGTTAGAACCAAAAGCGAAATTTGAGAAAATGAGGATTGGAAAAAATTAGTAGGGGTGGAATTCGCATTCATGGCATCTTATCTTAGTAAAACGAGGAATTCGCATTCATGGCATCTTATATTTAAATTATCTTCGATATATGTTTAAAATGTATAGTAGGCTTACGAGAAGTAGAAATACAAATTTCTGTATCACAATTTAACATTGTACAAATGATGGAATCGAAGTCAAATCACCAGTTAAAGAATTAAAAACAAGACAGGCTAATTGTTTGTGTTTCAAAGGTGGAATATGCAACGAACTTTGTAGCAAATACAAGGACATGTTCAATTGTTTGGAACAATCGTTAGTTAAGCAAACAATGGTCCAACAAACACGGATAAATACCTTATACCCTACATTTAATATGTTTTCCGAAACACATCCATGATACCAATATGCCTTCTTTCGACACAAGTACTGTTCAGACATATATCTAGCTAGCGTTCACAGGTTTATTCGATTTTTTACTATAAATATACATTTAATTATCATATTTAATTTCCAAATCAATAAATACCACAATGGCAAAAATCAGCAAAGTCCAAACCTTTTCGTTGTGTTTTCTTCGTATATCTCCTAGTTGTTAATCCAGGTGAGATAAAATTAAAATTGCTTCGTGGCAGAAATATTCGTCCTATAGTCTTATAAAACACGTCGTGTTTAATTTTACAAGCCAAATTAACCTAGCAAAAAAACAAATACATTCCTAATGCTATGTATTATATTTAGATGACATGATCTTTATACGCTTGTTGAAATTCATTGCAGGTATGGTGGCGGTACAAAAAGACAAATAAGGTATGTGAATGACAAGAAAGATACTATGGTCAGATTGGGACTCAAGATTGTGATCAACAATGTCGTGAATGGGAGGGGCCGCCATGGAGCTTGTCACCGACAAGGAGTGGGAAGGTACGTTCATGTGGGGCCTTCTAGCTTTGTCAAATATCATACGCCGATTATATTGATAGCCTTGTTTATTAGCCCATGCAAGATTTGTGTGTATTTATAATTATCTCGACCTTTGTTTATGGTAATTAATAATATCGCTTTATCATTAAAGAGGGTTTCAATATCATATCATCCGTTTCACCCGCTCTAATTGATAAAACCTCATTACCTATCGCTATTTGCAGTGGTACTCTTGATGAATTCATTAATTTTGGCGAAGTATGCAAATGTTTCTTAGCGTCCTATTATATTGCCTCTGACCGCACTCCTATTGAATAAATTACCTTGCCGCATGTTTTGTTATAAATGGACGCCAAAGATTCAGGAACTACAACCAGCCATCCGGACGTGCAAGCTTGGTTTAATAAAGTAAATATATATTGATGTATATCAACCACGAATGCCTAAGAGTGATACTTAAAACTAGTACGAAAATTTATAACTCTCGATTCAACAATCTTTATATAATAAAACAAAACCCCTATTTAATTTTTCATTTCAAAAATCAATTCATACCTTATTTAGTAATTTTATTATTATTATTATTTGTTTATTTAAAAGTATATTTAGTAAAGAAGTTTAATATTTCTAAATTTAGCCAAAACTTTAAAAATTCGTAATTATAATCACATGTAGAAAAAGACCACCAATACACATGTCCTTAAAAGTTACTGATTGATACTTTTGGGCTAAAATTATAAATAAAAGATGTGGACCGGAATCTATAATCTCATCATCTTCCACTTACAAATTTTCCCAGAACCTAAAAATCGATGAAGAAGATCCATGTTATTAATAAGATGAACGGCGATGCCTGCTGTTTCCTAAAACCCACCGCTATCATTTGAATTTGGTTTAGAGTTCGACTGCTAATAAGGATCAATTAGTTTGATGAAGAAAATTACAAGAGATGGTGAGTTTGTTTAATCTAATTCAATATAGTTATCTTTGATACCTTGGTTTTGCAGGAGTTCAAACCATGGACTATGGTATGATTTTTTAACTTCATGTTCGAGCTCTATCTAATTACTATTTATATAGCATATTTTAACAATCTAAATCAACCTTAGTGTTCCATTAGCTACTTGATACAGATAGATGCATATGAATAGATGCCTTGATGTTTGATCTTGACATAGGATTAAAGCACACTAGATTTTTCAAACAAGCGATTGTGAGATATACACTTTTGAGAGAATCTATATATTTCAAAATTATAAAGTGCATTTAAAAGTCAATTTTGGTATGATTAGCACATATATGGTCTCTTTTTACTCTTTTTCCTTTCGCTATTTCTTTTATTTCCGAAAGCCCAAATGAACCACAAAGATGGGTATTGATATATAAGTCTCTTATTGTTGAAGAGTTGCTTCAACAAAAAATTTAGTCACTGTTTTATCATTAAAGGATAGTTCACATAAGATCTTTAAAGGTTATTTGTAGTAACCACAAATATGTTGTTTGAAGTTTAAAGCTCTTATTAAGTTGAACACCTATGTTGTTGCGACAGTAAATCTGGGGTTGCATTAATATCCAATAATTTGAATGGGTTTACTTAGTATAATGGGCAAGAAAACTGTATCAAAGTTTTTCTTTAAAGGAGATTCACTTTGCTCCTAAACTAATTGTACATGGTTTTGTGCAGGCTTTGAGGCAAGTATCGTGTGGGTCAGTTGTTTACTCCCATTCTTATCTCAAAGTGAATATATTTTAGAGGTTCCAAGAAATCCTCTCTTTCAAAGCTACAGTCATCTCACCACCTCCTGACATACTCTTTATTTTATGTTAAATGGATTAAGATTGCCACTTATAGCTGAATTTTCTGCAGGCTGGGAGTCTTTCTGACTTCTATGAAGTTTGTAAAGGATTCGAGCTCGCTAAAACTTTTAGTTTCCTGTTCTTAGAGAGGTAAACATGCGAACACGTTTATGCAATTTACTATACTCTGTTCATTTGTTATGCTGTGTAAATGTTGGTAGATGGGTATAATTAGTAACTAAAACATTTGCAGCCTCCACAATCGCTTTTTGAAACTATGAAGAGTATATAGGAGAAGCACCACGGATGGTATCTATCCCAACAGAGACTATGGTGCATATACCATGTTAATGTTTATATGCCTTTAATATTTATTTTTATGATTTTATTTTACCTGTTCAGGAGTTACCCGAAAGGCTTATGCTGACATACAGACCAGAAGAGGAGGCCAAACGGACAAAGGAAACTCAAGTAACCTTTCTTACCCCTTAAAATTTTGTATGAAAGTTGATTTTACCATTTAAAACGGTTATGTACTTTTGTTTTTAATACAGTTCGAGTGGGGTTGAACGGGTATATTTTCTATCAAACTTTTTGATAATGACTTTGCTCAATATATGATTAAAAAGAATATTTTATAGAAAAATGAAAATATGTAAGTAAAAGGATCTTTCAGGTTTTATCCTTTGAGGGTACAATTTATATGATCTCTTACGCTTATTAATGAGCTACGTTCTAATTTATAATGAAAAGTAAATGGGTCAAAACTGCCATGTTACAATTTGTATTGAAAATAATATGTATTTATAGATTCCCTTATTATTTTAAATTGGTAATCAGAGGTGACTTTATATTTAGTTGTTGATGTGGTGTCGCTTCTGTGGCTGATGAGGGCGTTTGGTTGTTGGTGTATCTTGCTGAGGCTTTTAAACAAATTGATAATCCTTTTGTGTATTTATGTAATATGCTAACTGGATGCTTTATCTAATTTGCAGATCATACATGCATTGATTGTGATACTTGTCGTTGGATGGCCTTAGTAATTACATCACATTTATTATTAAATTAGAAGATGATGGTGAACAAGTTGCTGATATTTCAGGAAGTCTTTACCGTGTTAATGACCTGTCTGCTATTTTAAAATAATAAGGAATCTATAAATACATATTATTTTCAATACCGTTGGATGGCCTTGGTGATTACTGTTTTAATATTTCAGGAAGTCTTTACCGGTGTTAATGACCCGTCTGCTATTTTAAAACAGCCAAGCTATAAAGATGAACGCCTCAACTCTCAAGGCTCTTCAGGTATGATGTCACAATACTATATGTGCTTTTAAAATGCCAGCATATAGTGGCAGTATTACGGAGAATATTCTCAATAGTTTTTCGTTAAGATGATCATGTTAGGTACAATACAGTTTACTCAAGCTCGTAGTTATGGAAAGTAATCAGTATCTGTTTCTTTTGCAGGTATTACTTTCATGTTCAACGAGCTCAATTAGTACATAGAAATATGTTCGTGATATTTTAGAAGTTTAGAAAACATTTCCCATACCCATTGACATGGGCAGGATTATGGTAATTCATTAAAGTGACACCATGTATCAATGTACTTGATTTAAACGCTTGATGTCAATTTTTATTCATAATAACAACAGCTGTTTTGGTATGGAGTTGAGTGGTGGAAGCTTGGTGAGAAATTAAGTAATTTACTCATTTATAAAATCATGTGAACTCAAGAACAAACCTCAACACAATTTTATTTATTGTTTTTACGGTAACTTTCTAACATGATATGGATATTTATGAATTTTTATTATTTTTTATTTTTTTTTTTTTTATTTGTCGTTGCTGGGTGGAGAGCTAGGAAATCGACCGGTAATGGGTCAAATTAGAGAGCTGTATAATTGGTCAATTCTTATGACTTATTGTTTAAAAGGGGTTTATGCATAGAAATTTTCATTGGACTATTTACTCATCAGACTCCTTTCCTGTTGTTCTATTTTTCTTAATTTTTGAACCTAATTTAGTTTATGACATATGCAGTGGTGTGTGAAAAGGGTTCAAGCTCATGAAACTGGTCATACACAAGGACAGTATTTTGATTATTGGCAATGTGTTGACAAATGTGTAAGTATATAACCTTTATATTTCTTTTCGATAGCCACTCTGTATATAACTTTATTCCTGCTAATCTAAAACCGAAAGTCAAATAATTAGAATTAGATTCTCTAAAAACTCCAACGCTAGAAATTAATGTGTGAAATAAGATGATTATGCTTACTAGCTTATTATTCTGGTGAAGTTAGGTGTTTCAGTAAAATTTGAGAACGTTTAGGTTAGACAGATTATTCTTGATGGATTCAAGTTACATTTTCATTAATTTTATTGATTGGCGCTATTTAGAAGTCAAGTTGTTATATTAGTCTTTGTGTAAACGCTAGGGGTGTTTGGATTAGCTTATTACCAAATAAAAGCTCATTGTAGTGGTCGGAAGAGTCATCATGTTGCACCACAAACTTCACATTATGAAAATAAAGCTTAAACTGGAAATTAAAAATCAATGTACTTCATTAGAAATTGGAGCGGTTGTGGCTCGACTTAACAATTTATGTAGCACTATTTTTTGTGTTAAACGGCAACTCACGCTAATATATCTTTGCTAATTTAGAGTGGACAATTGCTATGTTAAAATTTTATTAAAATTACATGTATAGTACGCAATCCAAACACCACTTAAATAAGCACTCAACAATGAGCAGGTTTAGCTTCATATTGGTAGAACTTTTTATGCGGTTTCCTGTTTTAGAAGTTTCCTAACGAAGAAACTAACGATTAAAGCTCTCGGACACTTTCAAAAAAACTCAATATTATTGGCCTAATGAGCGTTTGTACAGAAACTTGCTCGTGATAATGAGTAAATAATGGTAAAAAACACTTGGCAACATTCTGATGGGTTGTAAAATAAGTGAGTCCTTGTCTGCAGCCATCAGGATGCTGCCAAGTGTTTTTAGGCCTCCCAATTAGGTCCATTTATCATATTGCTATCTATAATACGTAATATTTGTGTAGCGCCTGTTATCACTTTGTTTTTTAATAAATAAAATGTATTATTCAAAAATTTAGAAAAAACTCCGCGCGTGCGCGGGCATTATAACTAGTTAGAAGTAAAAGCGATAACGGTTTTGGCAGTTACCAAGCTATAAATACATCAAGCTAGGAAATATATATAGTATTTTAAGCCATGCGTATACACGGGATCAAACTGGTATATACAAAGATATAGATTACATAGAATATATAATGACACAAATTTATATAGGGTTATTATCCCTGAAATGAAGATAATCATAATATGATATTTATCCAGACAGCAAGATCTCAAGCACACATTCCTCTCCAGGGTTTACATCATTCTGGCAGCGCGCCTACACCCTACCGACAAACTATCAGTAACTTTTTTCATTGATGGCCTAGAGTGAGGGCTCTTCAGCAGGCATGAACATGCAATCTCGACTAGTAATTTAACTTGTTCTGTAATTTGTTCCACAGGTGGAGGCAGGCGTTGATCCAGAATTTCAGTCAGAGATTTGAATTTCAGATCCTGGGAGGAAGTCAGGAAATCTCCTGGATGCGTTCCCATTAAAATTTCTAGTGTAAGTACCCCAAAGCTGTAAACATCGCACTTTGTAGTCACTTCCATTGTGTATGCAAGTTCTGCAAAAAACAGTTTACTAATTAACATTTGTTGCACAATTATTTTGACATACTTACTCATGCTTATTTAAATTCAGAGTACCTGGAGCTACATAACCAAACGTTCCTGCAAATGAAGTCCAGTTGGATGAGTCTGGTTTCAGTAACCTGGCAGTGCCAAAATCTGATACGTGAGGAACCCAATCCGAATCCAACAAAACATTATTGCTTGACAAATCCCTGTGAATAATTGGTAGTGAACAATCATGGTGCATATAAGATAAGGCCTTTGCAATGCCTTCAACTGCCATCACCCTCTTTTCCAATCAAACACAACTGCTCGTTCCTCCTCATTCAGTACCATCTTTATGCTCCCTCCCGCCAAGAACTCATATACCAAAAATGAGTGTCGTATATGTGAACAAAATCCATACAGCTTGACGATGTTTTGATGGCGTACTTCTGTCAATGCTCGGATCTCATTTTCAAAACTCTTCAAATTTTAATGCCTCGCCATCTTCTGGTTCATGAATTTTTTTCACAGCGAAAACTCCGCTTTCCAATTCTGCTTTATAGACGCTTCCGTCACCACCAACCCCGACAATATACTTAGAGTCAAAGTCCTCTAAAGCTTCAATGATCCTCTCATAGACCATTTTCCCATCATAGCTCCATATGGAAAACAGGCTTGCTTCTATCACTTGTTGTGCATTGGTATCATCTGAATTTCTCTTACCGAGATAAAAGATTATGAAAGCAAGAAAAAACAAGAGCAACAGGCATGCCAAAGTTGGAAGTATAATGATAATCATCATTGAAAGTTTCCTTCCATTATCTTGATTTCTTTGTTGGACATGACACTCTAACCCTGTGTTATTTCCACATAACCGCGTGTTATTTCTAAGTGCCTCCATTGGAGCATCATTGAATGCTTTCATGTTCGGAAGTGGTCCCTCAAGCTGATTGTAAGATACATCCACTGTGGTTAAACTTAACATTTCAGTGAAACTTGATGGAATAGATCCTGTGAGGGTATTGTGAGAGAGATTCAACGTTTGTACAAACTTGAGATTCCCAAACTGGAGGCGGTAACTTCCCAGTATAATTATTCTCACTAAGGTCAAGAGATTCTAACTTATTTAACCTGGAAATAACAACCGGAATTACTCCCTCGAATTTGTTACTGCTCAAATTCAAACTCCTTAAATTTAAGCATTCTCCTAACTTTTCATTGATTGGACCAGTAACCACATTTTTTGCCAGGTTAAGTTCTTCTAATTGGTGCAGATTTCCTAATTCTGAAGGAATGACACCTGATAGCTTATTGTCGTCCAAGTATAAACTTGTCAGTGAGCTTAATCTAGTAATGCTCTTTGGGATTTCACCTACTAAGTGATTTGAAGAGAGATGAAGCTGAACTAGATTTGTTGCTTCTCCTAGATCTCTAGATATTATTCCAGACAAATTGTTGTTGGACATCTGCAAGCTGGTTAGATTACGACATAACCCCAGTTACTAGAAACCTCACCAAACAAATTATTGTCGCTCAAATCGATATAATCCAGCTCTGGGTATATCCCAAAATCTTCAGACACGCTTCCGCTGAGTTGGTTTCTTTCAAGCCGAACTCTTGTTAGGCTGCTACAATTTCTTAAACTCTTGAACGGGCCTGAGAAGAGATTGTCGCCAGCACCAAACGCTTTAGAATTCCTGAAGTACATATATCTTGTGGTAAAGAACCAGAAAGGCTGTTGGAATTTACTAAAAACATTTCCATTTTTGTTAGATTCATATCTCTAGGAATGGAACCTATAAGATTATTCATTAACAAGGTTAGTTTTACAAGGGCTGTTCTCTTTCCTAATTCAGGTGGTATGAAGCCGCTGAACGAGTTATCAGCTAAATACAGCTCCTTAAGGTTAGTGTAGTTGGAAAAATAATCTGGAATGGAACCAGATATGAAGTTCTCGCTAAAGTATATCCTTTCTAGCCTACTAAAATTTGTGAAGCTAATGGGAATGGTACCGTTGATAAGATTATCGCTTATGTCAAAATCTAAAAGATCCGGGGCCCCAGCAACTTCGGGTGGAATGGACCCAGATAGTTGATTAATATACAGATAAAGGTAATTGAGATTTGTAAAATTTCCTATTGAAGAAGGAATGACTCCAGTAAAATAATTAGAAGAAAGGTCACACAAATAGAGCGAACTAAGTTTCTGAATTTCTGAAGGAATAGGTCCAGTAAGTTCATTATCATATAAGGCTAGCCTATATAACTTAACGAGGTTACCTATGCTAATTGGGATACGACCAGTAAAATAATTAGTATCCAGAGCGAGCTCAGTTAAGTTTGTAAAATTACCTATGCTATCTGGAATTTGACCTTCAAGACTGTTAGTGCTCAAATTAAGATCACCCATAGATCTAAGCGTTCCTATCTCTGGTGGAATCACTCCTGAGAAGTTATTAAAGGACAGGTTGATGGTTCGAAGTTTAGACATGTTCCCAAGGTTGGAAGGAATATGTCCAGATAGTGTGTTTAATGCTAAATCCAAGGTTTCAACATGTCGTAATGACCAAGTATCAAGATGACTAAGGGTACCTATCAAGCTTGAATTTCGAAGGTGGATACTTGTTACAACACTTTGCACACCTGCAGAAGCATTGCTGCAACCGATTCCCATCCAATCATGACATGGGTTGTTACCAACCCACGATGAAAGAAGACGTTGGCTTTCCTTATCAAGACTGGCTTTCCATTTCAAAAGAGCAGATGCTTCATTTGTTGTGCTTAGCCCTGGAACTTGTCGAGCAGCTACTAGAGAAGGGACATACAAAAGAGTATAACAAGCGAATAACGCGATTGCAATGGTGAGGAACATGGAAAGTCCTTTCATTAGAAGTAGAAAAAGGTACAGTTCTGAGACTATTCAATTCAGAGAAAGAAAGAGTTCAGGAATTACATAAACCGTGCACGCTTTAACAACCGAGAATAATCGTTATTTATATAACACAAAATTACACATGACCCCCTTATTATGACTTATCAATTAATAATGTCTTTACAAGTCACCATATGGGTTATCCTTTAGCAGTTTAGCCGCCTCTCTCAAAACAAAGCCATTGTCCATTTACGCGAATAATTCCAAGAACTCTCCCGGCTAGTGGGGCATCAACCGGAGTGAGCACGAGCCAAGACTCTGACACCGAGCTCTTATTCCGCAAAGTCTCCAGGTGCCTATAAGTTTTGGAGGTGGACTATACGTAAGAATGCCAAGAATGGGACTTGAACTCGGGTCGATTGACTCAAGATGTGCTTCCAACCATCGGACTAACGCTTCATTGGTTACTTTCAAGATATTCTATGGTTTGTTTGAATCGGATCTCCCCCAAAACTATAATAAAATGACACGTGTTATTTTTTAATCAACGGCTGAAAACAAATTCACCAAATCAGTACCTAAATACCCGCTCAAAATACACACACAAAATCAATTCCCCAAATCTGTAATCAAATCCCCGAAGAAAATTACATGATCCACAAACAAGATCCATCCAACCATTTTATGATCATGTAAATGAAAAAAAAATGATCTAGAGATAAAATCCAAGACCCGATTCAAACCCTATATTGTTTATGATCATGTAAATAGGATAATAACCAAATGATCAAGGATGTTTGATTGTCTCGAAAGAGTTGATATCAATGTAGAACTAAAATTATTTAAATATCAAATGAATCAACTTTAGCCACTCATTTTCGCTTAAAAAAAAAAAAAAAAACCGCTTTCCACCTCTTTTTAAAATAAAATATCTTGTAAACGTAGAATCGTCGAGTGAAAAAAAAACACCATTACAATGAGTATTTTTTATCTTTCAGAACGAAGACTTGATATATTTCGATTTAAATCATTTTCGATTTTCTTTAATTACGTCAAGAAAATCACGTGATTTGTATCACAAACCACATAAATACATGTGGTTTGTGATACAAATCACATGTGATTTTTTTCATACGTAACTGAAAGAAAAAAAAAAGTTCGTCGAAAGTATATAGAAGTGCCCTTCTATTAGAAAGATGATTTGATTCTCGTCGCGATGGTATGATTCATTTTGCGTAACGATTAACGGTTTGTGAGATATTTAATTTTTTTAAAAGATGTGAAAGTTTATTTTTATTGTTTTGATCAAAAAATGGATAACTATGATTGATTCATTGAATATTTAGAAAATGTTGGATCTATATTTAACTTTCTCGTCTAAAACCAAATCAACCAATCGGATGAAATTGGATATACTTATCTTCGTTTGTGGTTTTAATTTGATCAATTTTTGATGTTTTTGTACTCTTATGTGTTTTTTTTTTAAATTAGGATTAATTTAGGGTTTATTAGAATATAAGTCAATAAAATGCTTATATGCTTTATATCTAGATATGATTCTTTGAATGAATTGCATAGTTGGAAAAAGTTTATTTGATTAGCAATTTAGCACCAAGTAATCAATGTATACAAAATATTTGACGAAATGCTTAAAGGTCAAACAACATCAAATATCAATGCTTATTTATTGTGGTTGATGGCATATGTTGGAGAAACTGAATGACCTTTTCTTTTGACTAAACAAGGATCTGCCTTAGGTTGTTGCGCGAGTGCAGAGACATTCTAATCTTGGGTTTTTGTCTTGGCCACAAGGTATTGTTTCAAGTTGGTTGTAAATGTAATGTTCTTCGCTTTAATACCCTCATGTAGTTTTTTAGTTAATATGATTATGCCAAATGTTCATCTATGGCAAAGTAGCATCCATGTGTTAAGCTACTAATCAATGGTCAAATAGTCAATGAGTTAGCTATGTTGCTTGGCACGCGAGGAGTACATAAATGGTTGTTAACCAGAGTGTGAGGTGCACGTGATACACTCCAACAACCAATAACCGACTTATGGAAAACTAGTCTTTAAATAGTTGTTAAGTCTTTCATTTCATTCTTAGCTTGTTAATGTAAATTTCTTTCTCTATTCGTAAACACTCAAAGTATCAATATAATGATTTTCCGCCTTTGATAACTAATTGCAATTTCATCAATCTTTTCTTATTTATGGATTGATCAAACCAATTAGAATCCTTTAACGGATCTTCATTGATCCCTATTGGTGTCATCAAGTGGTATCGAGCACTTTCGCTCTTGAAATTCATTCGATCATCTTCTCGGTCAAATTCGAAAGATTCAGGTTATTATTCGCGAGATCGGCCCACCAATGATCTCCAACGTTTTTACATTAGATTAGTGTCAAATATTTGCACGATCACAAGACTAGCCCATAAGTGGTTAAATCCTCTAGTCTTGAACAAGTCGATATGTCGATTTGATTTGAGAAATCAAGAACAACATTGGTAGTCATTATTCCATGAGTTGATGTGTAATAATTGATACCAATTACAATGGTGGGCACAAGAAGTAATGCAATGACAGCTGTTCCAACTTTGGATTCTTTACAAAAAGCAGTCAATGAGTTAAAGAATGCAATGCTGGAAATTAAAGATGGAATGCAGGGTTTCTTGGTTAGTCAAAATGTTATTAATCAAGAAATCAATTGGTTAAAGAATGGAGAAGGAACCAGTACTGGGAATGGTCAGTATAATAATGGTGGTGGTAGTCAAAATGGAAGGAATGATGGTAGAGGGTATGGCAGAATGTGATTGAATTTCCCAAATTCAATGGTGATGATGTGAAAGGTTGGGTGTATAGATGTAGACAATTCTTTAAGATTGAGGGTGTGGAAGAATGAGATAAGATTGATTTGGTTTCTATGCATGTTTATGATAAGGCCTTAATATGGCACCAACAGTTTTGTAGGAGGTTTGGTGAAGATTGTTCTTGGGAAGATTATGAGAGAGGTCTTGAAAAGATTCAACACGCTTGAAGATCTATTAATGGAGTTGAAGAAGTTGAAACAAGTTGGGACCGTGAAAGATTACCAAGAAAAGTTTGAGTCCTTCTTTGAATATGGTGGATTTGGAAGAAAAACATTCAATAAGCATGTTCTTGGGTGCGTTGAAAGATGAAATCAGCATGCAAATAAGAATGTTTACCATGAGTACCTTGACTGATGTGTTTTACATGGCCAAGATGCAAGAACAAACCCTTGTTGCATTAAAATCAAGGTATAGTCCTGTGTTATCCACTCCTACTTCTAGATTTAATGATAAGTCTGCTTATGGGTTTAGAAGTGGTGCTGTAAATGCTAAACCAAACACTCCTTTGGGTTTATCCAACACTGGTTCTGGAGGGCTGCAGGCAAAACCAAACACTTCACAAGGAAGAAAGCAGTTGACTCAGAAAGAATATGCAGAAAAAAGGGCATTAAACCAGTGTTTCTATTGTGATAAGAAATATGTACCTGGTCATAAATGTGAATGACAATTGTTTTCATTGGTAGTGTTGCCTGATGAGGATAGTTCTGATCAGGAGGAATGGGAAGAAGCGAGAGAAACCAAAGTTGAGATTATGGAGGATGATGTAAAACCTCAAATCTTTGCATGCTTTGACCGGTACTATCAATTTTCAAACTATGAGAGTGGTGGAAGCTGTAGGTAAGCATATGATACACATTTTGATAGATTGTGGGTCAACTCATAATTTTTGGACAAACAAGTGGCTCAAAGGTCAAGGCCACAGTGGCTAATGGAAATAAGTTGTTGACAACCTCGAGTGTAAAACTTTCAATGGCGTTTGGTAATACTATGTTCATCATCGATGTGATGTTGTTACCATTGGGGTTGTGAAATGGTGTTGGTATTCAATGGTTGTCCACATTGGGAATCATTAAGTGTGATTTTAAGAATTTGAAAATGGAGTTCAAGTATAAGGCAAGAAGGTATTATTAAGAGGTACTAAAAAGTCAAATGTGGAATGGTTGAGCAACAAAGGTCTTGAGAAAATCATAAACCAGCAAGCGTAATTGAAATCCATGTCACTTTGTGTAGTTCCCGACTATGAAGTTGCTTGTATGAAATTGGTTGAGTGTCACCATTAGACGATGTAAGTGGGGCCATGAGAAATCATTAGAAGTGAATTCTTTGGTTTGTCCCCATAGAAGTCGAGCTTGTTTTTCCATGCTTCACGGGTTTCATTGAAATTCCTAGGTCCCGGTGTTGTAGGAATCTTCCTCCCGCTCCATTAATACGCCGAGGATGCGTAGTCAATGAAGCGTGTTCGGGGATCGGGTGCTAGCGCTGGCGTGTTATGAGGATCACAAAACGGCTCGCACGAGAAGAAGCTTTGTTCACATGGTGTGAAGACTTAGGATTTTCGTAGGAACTCATGAGGAATTTAACTTGATCTTCAAGTTCGATCATCCCACGGCCGGGAGGAGGAGATTGCCTTGACGGTTTTGGGCACTCACGGGGTCATCCCAACTTTCGTTGTCATAGAGGCGAGGTCCTCTATTATTTCCCATGATTCTTCCGCGGTGAGATCACTAAGTTTTCCACCCGCCGCTTGGTCTATGGATCGCTTAGTGGGGAAGTTGACATGATCATAAAAGATTTGGACTGGAGCCAAAGATCAATGCCGTGATGAGGACTTTATGAAGTAAGTCCTTGAATCGGGTCCATGCTTCAGAGAGATTCACCTTGACGTTGTTGGAACATCAAGATGTCATTCCTAAGCTTAGTGGTTCTCCGGTGGGAAAATTGAGCAAGGAAGCGAGAAGTAAGATCATCCCAACTCGAGATGGAGCCATGGAAGTCGTTCAAGACAATTACTAGCTTGGTCCCGTAGAGAATTGGAAGAGACGCAGCGTGGTCTCCCGAGTAGTAGCATCAAGGTCGATGGAATCGACGATTTTGAGAAATCCTCAGATGTCGATTTGGATCTTCTAACGAAGTCCATGGAATGCACATCCGTTTGCACCAACCGGATGGTGTCGGATCGCAGGCCGTAGTTTGGGCTTGGTCGGGAAGCTCAATGGTGTTCCTATAGCCTAGGTGGCTTGGTCTTGAGTATTCACCCGCGGTACGGGCTCTTGGCGGGTCATTTGGTGGTGGGTTGATGAATGGTAGTGGGTTATCACCTTCCATGATGAAAAGTGATGGGATTACTAACAAAGGTCACAAAGAAGGGGATAGACAAGAGAAAGCTAAAAAATAAGAAAAAGTTTACTTGATAGAATCAAGCAAAGAAACCTAAACGATGTGGACTACTAACTAGCTATTCTATTCCCAACAACGGCGCCAAAACTTGATAACGCTACACGTCGTTCGGGTCAAGGAAACTTCCTTTCTTCGAGCAAGTTTTATAACACCCTGGCAAATGAACCTAATCGTTGTAGTGTAGTAATTAGGGTAAGCCACCGGTATTGATATCATTCTCTGGGAATAGGAATGCTAGTAAGAAGTTACTACGCTAAGGTTAAGGTTGAGGATGATTATTTTTATCTTTTATATTTTATGAAAATGGAAAGGTACGAATCTCGGTATTGGATTTGGGGTTTGGTATTTCACCGATTACTCTACTATTATCTAATTATCTAAACTAAGGTTGTGGGAGTCTATGTCTAATTAATGTGCTCGTATGATAGTTTAAAGATGTGTTTACTTAGTTTGTATTACTCCTTAATTATCTCATATTGATGGTTGAGTGTCACGTCTTATTCTAGTCGTTGTGTGTCTAAAGTTGTAGGTATGCGTTTCTCCCTAACTCTTTGAACTTACCAAAGGGTCTTGTCTACAAACCCACTAGGGATTATAAACTCCTACTCTAAGGCGCTCTTTGGATGGTTTAGCCTACAACTACTCGGTAATTATATTCTAAGGTTCACAAAGATGAATCAAGCATTAAGTACACAACGAATGACCTATCGCATTACTAGATCATTAATCAACTAAGATAAGAAACAACCAATCAATATTCAATAATTAAGTTTCATACTTCTAAGCAAACACACAAATAAATTAGCGGGACATGGAAAACATGCAAACATACACACAAATAATCAAAGACATAATTGAATTAATGAAGTAAAGACTTATCTTGATATAAGATAGGGTTTAAAACCCTAAAATATCGCATAAGACACCTTAGGTTCGGTTTTAGGTTTTACTCCAAAGACTCTCCACCCAAAGACCGGAAAATTCGGATTCTATATAAGATTACAATTGCGACGGGCCACCTTATGTTTAGTGACGTCGTGTCGCCGTCATTAGGGTTTCGTCTTGGCGCGTTAACCTTGCGACGGCGTCACCTATGTCCCGACGACGAGTCCTCTTCGACCGGCGTCGTCTGGATTGCATCTAGGCCGTCGAGTAGCGACGGCCTACTCTTTCACAACTAGACGCCGCTCTTGAAAATACGAGTTTGGGTTACGGCCCGTCACAATAATTTTGGGACGGCCAATAGCACCGACGCCGTCGCTTCTAGTTTCAAAGAATCGTGAGTGTCTCGATTTTGACTTTGGCCATTTTCTTCATATATTCGCCTTTTCGTCTAAATAAGTGCCATTCCAAAGATTTTGCCTTCACGAGACCTAAAAGTAAAAAGGAACGATATTAAGCAATAACGGATACAAAAGTGATCAAATAAGGACTTAAACGACCCTCAAAATGGTACCTTTAAAACCTTATCGATGCATAGGCCAAGAAAATTCGAATAGCCTCTACTCTAGCAACAGTGCAAACACTTCATCATAATCAATCCCTCCTCTTGCTCAGTAACCTTGAGCTACTAATCTTGCTTTGTTTTAATAACCACACCCCTTGCATCTCTTTTGTTCTTCGAATCTATTTAGTTCCAATAGCATATTTGCCATCCGGTAATGGTACCAAGATCCAAACTTGTTGGTTTTGAAACTGCTGCATTTGTCTTGCATTGCCTCAATCCAACTAGAGTCTTCAAGAGCTTCGAGAGACACTTGTTGGTTCTCTTGAGAAAGAAAACACGCAAATGCACAATGCTTGTAGTCGTGTGATTGTCTCTTTCACGATTTGAGACATAGGAGAAAAGCAACCTGTCCAAATTTAGGACTAGAGATAGCCTTTCGAGTTCTAACAGGAGCTAGAATGTCCCCAATAATGTTGGATTGAGGGTGAGATTTGTTGATTCTTTTAGTAGAAGTGGGGTTGACTTCAATGGTAGGTTCAAGATTAGACACAGTTGGTACAAAGGTTGTGTCATAGGAAGGTGAGGTGAAAATGCCGATTGGGTTGATGATTTCCAAGATCTTAAGGACTTGGAAAGCGAGTATCTGATTCACCAAAGTCATGGACACTCTAGTAGGAATAGGAGTAGTAACAGACGAGCTTTCAGAGTTGATGACGATGGGAGGCGCATCGGTGTCGTGAAATATGGTTTCCACCGATAGCCTCATTTGTAAACTCCCATTCACCTTCTCGACTTAAGCTTAGCCGCAAACTCTTGAGTCCGAAGCCTAGCAAGGTCCTCAAGATAATGTGATTCATCTTCACCCTCAATTGAATTATCTCTAGAAGAGTTACCGCAACATTGTTGGGGAAAAAGAAGGCACAAGAATGGGTTGTTCATCATCTTCAAAATCACTTCCAGTCGTCGCATCCAAGGTACCTGCATTGTTAGTGGGAGATTCTTGAGAGCCTGCACTTTGGTTAGCCATATGTCTAGTGTAACCCGGATAATCAATAAGGTAGTCAAGGTCAAACGACCACACATGACCCCGCCTCGAACATTGGGCTTCTTCCGTGTATCTCGTGTTCAGGTCTCTCTATTTTCTTGGCGGATAAGTTGTACACTCTGTAAGCCTTGCTATTAGTGAATAACCCACAATATAACCATCATCGACCTTCTCATCAAACTTCCCAAAGGATCACCGTGTTTAGAATGGTCACTTGACAACCAAAAGGTTTGAGGTAATGAATGACCGGAACCTTCCCAAAGAGAAGCTCATATGGAGTTTTGAGGTGAGGTCTAGTAATGGAGACTCTATTAAGCACATAGCAAGTCGTGTGTGCAACCGCTTTAGTCCGAACATAGTGGTAATTTAGAGTCTGCACATTGATCTTGCGACCTCTATCAAGGTCCTATTCTTTCTTTCGACTACCCCATTTTGTCATGGGGTTCTTGGATTGCTATAGTCCCTTTTATCCCTTTAGACCTCTGAGTTCTATAATAATAGCATTCTTGAACTCGTCCCATTATCTCACCGAATTCCTTAACCTTCTTGTTCAACCGATTTTCAACGAGGTGATGAAGTCTTCAAGATCGAGTTGTTTCATCTTTAGTCCTTAGAAAGAACACCAAAGAAAATCGCTATATCCATCGCTGATGACCAAACAAAAGTACTTGTGATCAATGCTTCGACTTGAGTTGGACCAAATAGATCCATATGTAACAACCAAGAGGCTCGGAGATAATGCTCACCTGCGGTGACAACTTTGTAGGAGGCTCGTGTTGCTTCCTTTGTTGCATGCAACACAATTATGATCATTGGAGAAAACTTTGGAGGTAGACCTTCAACAAGACCCCTTTTGAGAGAGTGTTTATGGTCTTGAAATTCACATGAGCCATTCTCCTATGCCATTTGTTAGACTCATCCAATGATGCTTTACACAAACAAGTGAGGTCACCCGGGATGAACTTCATTGAGGTTGAAAGTGTATAGATTGTAAGTTCGAGGAACTCTCAGCAGAATTGAAGTATCTTCTGGAAGTTTGAACTCTTTAGAAAGCACAAGACATTCATCTTCTGAGAAGAGTACCTTGTTCTTGGTGTTACAAATTTGTGAGACAGAGAACAAGTTGAAGTTATGTAGTTCCTTAACATAGTACACATTTTCAAAGTTCAGTAGGGGTGTCTTGATGGTGCCTTTCCCAAGAATCCTACCATCACTTCCACCAAAAGTAACATTGCCTCCTTCTTCAATAGGAACAAAATTGTGCATCATATCTCTACATGTTTTATTACATGTAGAAGTACTTAAACCGAAACATTAAAGGAATTGTTTTAACAGACATATTATTCAAAGATTTAAAAGACAAGTCTTCGGGGAAACAGGCTTGAAGTGGATTCTCAATGACAGTGACTATCCTAGAAGGCTTGTAGATAGACTTGGGTGCGAGCTGGGAGTAGGCTCAAAGTGAGGGCTTGGGAAGGACCGACTTATCACTTGGATCATAGCCGAAGTAGACCCTTGATCCGATGAATTGTCACCACAAAGAAAGAGACAAAGTCATAAGATGAAGCATCATTGTCTCGCAAGTATTTTGACTTTTGCCATACATATGGTGTGATCCATCAAAGTCGTCGATAATGGACGGTCGGTGGGCATAAATTCACCTCTAATAGGTCCGGGGACAACATGTAAATCACCTCCTTTTAAAATGTTCTAAGCTGCAGTGTAGATTTACGCCCATCTTGCCTAGCTTCCAATCCTACATACTTTTGAAAACCTAAACCTATTCCCGAGGTCACCGATTGACTACTATAAAGTGCTCTAGCTAGATTGTCACCGATATTAACCATTGTTTATGTCTAGCTATTTCCTCAAGAAGTTTCTCTTTAAGCTCTAGATTCTCGTAGTAGTATCGACTTTTTCTTTTCGGTCGCTTAAAGTTGATATTAGCAATATCTAGATCAAATTGAAGCACCTTAATCTTTTCTTCATAAGCTATCGATTCTTTTGAAACCATACCTTTTGTCTTTCTAATGTTTTAACGAAAGTTTATAAGCTTCATTATCTACATAGCATTCATTGTATCTAGGTTTCATAGTATCATAAGCTTCTTTAAGTTCATTGTATCTTTCACTACAACCAAATATACATTGTGTACCGAGAAAGTCCCATGAAGGCAAACCGATCATGCCTATCTTCGAGGTACATCCGCCAAGAATCCAAGCTTCTCTCAGACGCCAGACTTCCTCATTCACAGATTCGTATGCACCAGTTGACTGTTCATCCATGGTGACTAGAGTCAAGTGCTAGCTCCTTCCGATTCTGGCGATAGGAAATGTAGTTAGCTCCTCTCCACTCTTCCTGTCTTTGCATTCCTCGAAATGACCCATCCGGTGACAAGAGAAGCACTTGACCTTTCTCCTGTCTAAACGAGTTGGATCCTTTCCTTGAATCCAAACTTCCTTCCCGCCTCTTCAAACCTCTTGATATCTCATGAAAGCATGGCCACCGCCATTTCGACTTCATCTCCTCCATTTCAAGTGGGTCCACCGATCAAAGTCTTCATATACCGATGTTTGCGAGTATCATAATCAAGAACAAATGAATGAAGAACATCCTCCAATATACTTCCGCTTTTAGCTTGAGGATGTGATGGAGTGGGACGATAAGATGATGATGGTAAGTAAGATGGACTTGAAGTATGCATCATCATATTGGGTGAGATGTCCCAATAAAGGTCGTATGACCGTAAGAGGATGCACGGTAGGAGATCGACATCAAGTTCAAGAGATTTGAGCTTGTTGTACAACTCATCAAAGGTGAGCATGTCCAACCCACCTTTAGCCTTAAGAGCTATAATCGACATGTAGCCATGATGGAGGCAAAGATCAAGGAACTTTGAATTGCAATCATCATTGTCGCTTTGCATTCACCGGTTTAGCCGACTCGTAATCTTAGAAACCGTCGTATCCTCATGGATACCTTCTTCTTCGAGATATTGAACTCTTGGAAGTGTTGTCTCAAGATGGACTTCCTCATTCTCTGGACTCTTCATTTCCACCAAACCTAGCTTTAAGAGCCATCCATATGTCCTTCGCATCAACCATGTGGTGAAAATCACCCAGTGATCTTCGTGAATAGATTGAAGAAGGATGGTTCTTACTTTGTGTTCTCTTTGCACCGCTAGAATCTCTTGGCAGCTTTGGGAGGAGCAATGGTAAACTTACCATCAAGATCCAGGATAGTCTTCTTGATTGTTACCATTCTTCACAATCTCCCACATATTCCAATCAATATTGGAGATCCGATTCTGCATCTTCATGGTCCATGATCATATTCTTCCTTTTCGATAAGGAAACTTACCATTCTTGTTGGAGAGACTCGATTCTTTGATAGAGGTGGTGTTTTGATGTTGTTGTTGGTGACTTCGATTCATCATCGGTTCGGGCATGGTGAATATGTTTTGGTTGAGTGGGGTGAGGTAAATAAGGTTCTCGATGATCGTAGAGACTCTCCCGAGGCTCGATACCACTTGTTGAATTCTTTTAATCACGCATGCACCTTGATGATCTTGAGCACTCGTGGATCGTTAGTGTTGCCTATGCAATCATAAGCAAACTAATAGAAAATCTCTACAACCCGTATTCTATAGCGGAAAGTAAATACAAGTTGTTATAACTAAGAACACTTAGATCCTCTATGGATCTTTTTATTAACTGAAACTCTATGTTTCAGATCTGTTTGTTTATTACAAACTATGAGGTTCCTTTTATAGACAAGGAATCCTAAACTATTACTACTCAATCGACTAAACATGCAAGCATGCATTTAATGACTAAAACACTAGATGATATTGAGCAGTACAATAATACCCATGCTAACCTAGGCAAGACAAGAATAATGATGGGTTAGCATTTAAATAATACAACAGATGTCGATCCTAGTCGACTTCCACCCTTCACAGTAAACACACGCACGGCTTTTACTCTTCAAGAGAATCTCTTCTTCAACAGATTCGCTTACTTCACAGAATCCTTGGCAGATTGATGCAGAATCCTTCTTCGCATAATTCCCAACACCAATGCAATCTCATTTGAAACTTGCTTTTAGAATTTTAAGATATCTTAAAGAGTCACCTGTAAAGGGATCTCATTTGGGAAAAGTGATTGTTGTGATATGAAAGTTTTTTTGACTCGATGGGCAAATGTAAAATCACTAGAAAATCGGACTGGGTTTGTCAGATATCCGGAAGTAATCTTGTTTCTTGGAAAAGCAAGAAGCAGTTCGTGTTAGCAAGGTCTTCTGTTGAGGCGTAATCTGTGGCTATGTGTAATGTTACTTGTGAGATCATGTGGATCTTAAAGGTTTGCAAAGATCTTAAGTTGTCGGTTGATATACCTGTGGAAATGTATTGTGATAATAGTAGTGCAATGCAAATTGCAGCAAATCCTGTTCTTCATGAAAGATCTAAGCATTTTGATATTGATTTGTTCTTTATAAGGAAAAGATAGCGGAAGGCATTATTAAAACCATCGAAGTCAAATATGAAAATAATATTGCGATATTTTTACAAAGAAATTTGAGTGTGGTTGAGCAAGAAAATTTTGTGATATGTTGAAGCTCAAGGACTTTTATAAGCCCTAGCTTAAGGGGGAATGTTATGGAAGATAAGTCGATGGCTTATTATGTCATTTGTGTATTCTTGTTTGGTTGTGTTTGTGTGTGGATTGTAGATAGCAAGGAAGAAAAAGTTCAAGGGCTTAAAGTGCTATTTCGGAAGTTGAAGGGTTGATGTGCTACAAGTTGATTTATCAAGTCAAATCTCAAGTCAAGGCTATATGTTTCGATTTTCCTCTCTTTGATAGTTAGTTTTTGTTTTCTCGTGTGTGCGTTTCTCACAGTTGGTTTCATCTCGTATTGATTCTTTAAACTCTTTTGTATTGTAATAAACGCTATATGATGTATCAACCATAAGGGTGGTTGGTTGGGTTGATACTCATAAATTTCGCTTTGTATGAATTGGTTTTGTGATTAATCATCACTTTGTATAAATTTAACAACAATAAGCACAACATTCTTGCAATTTTTAGAACCCGAATCAAATTCCCAATCTCAAAATTTATTGTTCAAGTTTCCTCAACCCAAAATGACGGTAGCTTTTGATATACAAAATCCTTTTTATCATAGTGGTCAAAGGCTTCTCTTGACCTATGCAATTCAGTGTCATCAACCGTGGCTGTAGATACCAAACATCAATCAAATCGATACCCAAACAACATAACACTAAACATCTTTCTCACTCTAGAACCCTTCTTTAGCCAAAGCATAACTCAATCTCTCATAAAAGCCTTTGTGCCCAATACTTTCTTATCACATCAGAAGCCATAGCACTAATGGATTGAACAAATAAAAACCTATTGTTTAGTTAAATCGGATCACACGCTAAACAACCCCATAATTGTGTTAACTTTTTCAGTTTTACTAAACTGAAGCTCAACAAACATGCATATTCTTATAGGTTTAGTGACACCATTCATTTATCTACATGATACATCATCCATTAACCATAATTATCTCAAATATTTTGATACTTTGGATCATTTGGTTAGTGGTTCTTAATAAAATTATCAAACTAAAGCATCAATCAAAGCACAAAACATAATCCCACAACTTAAGCAATCCAATTCGATAGATGTCTCAGTAGCGGATGAGAGAATCCTTTTGCTTTCTCACAAGCATAAGAAAAAAAAATTGTAATGATGATGTCTTAAATTGTGTATTTTTTGTCGATAAACAACTATTTAGAGACGGAACGAGTAGTTAACGTCGAGTAAAAATCATTCCCAGTGACAGATTTACAACCAATTAATTTGTTTAGTTTCCCATATCGCTATCAAATAAAGGCTAATACACAAAAGATGTGGCCTTTTAGGCTCGAAGTTTGGTCTTTCTGATACTAGTGTGTTACCGTCTCCGAATTAAACATGTGAGCATTGATACAATTACATCTCTAATTCCTATCAGTCTTGATTATCATTATTTTAGAAACACCTTTTCAATAATGTACATTTTGACAAATGCAAGCTACAAAATACATATAAAACTAAACAAAACTGTATTGAAAAGAAATCCACTGTTGTACTTTTTGGGATCGTGTATAATCAAAGAGTCATTCATAAACAATATTGGTAGGAAAATAAGCAATAATAATAGTAATGCAAAAAATTTACTAGTACGAAAACCATTTGTTTCCAAATGTTAGTTCATGTAAGATGATAATCCTTTTAGGAAAATAAAAAATAGTAAGAATATGGACCATAAGAATATGGTCTATAAAAATATGGACTATAAGGATATTGTAAGTATAGAACGGAGAGCGTAGTACTGCATACGCTTTCTTATTATGATCTTGCGTGCTGTTTTCTTCCCTACATCTAAACATGTTCCTTTTGATATGTTTGTCCTCAAGTTTGTTTTTCTTATCATCTTTAACCGTCTTCTCAATCTCTAACATGGACAATCTTTCTCCAGTTATTTCTACACCATTTGACAAAGGAGCAACGTCCATAAGCACCAGATCACGGAAACAGTTACTTCCACTCAAGTTTGCAGCCATAACAGCTGCACCATATGCAACCGCCTCATCAGGGTTCACACTCTTGCAAAGCTTCTTTCCCTCAAAATATTCCTGCAACATACTCTGGACCAGTGGTATCCTAGTTGAGCCACCTACTAGAACAATCTCATCGACACGCGATTTATCCATACTTGCAACCTGTAAACACTTGTCTAGGGTCTCTAGGCAACTATTGAACATGCTCATGTTAAGATCTTCGAATTTAGCTCGGGTAAATTTTATTGAAAAGTCAATCCCCTCATGCAAGCAATCCAATTCGATCGACGTCACAGTAGCGGGATGAGAGAATCCTTTTTGCTTTCTCACAAGCTGATCTCAACCTCCCCAGTGCTTTTTTGTTCCCTTTCATGTCCTTGTCAAATCTTTTCTTGAAGTCGCGAACACAATGATCCACCATGCGATTATCAAAATCCTCACCTCCTAAATGGGTGTCACCATTAACAGCTATTACCTCAAACTTGTTACGACTTGACCCCCTCCCCAATGGTAATGAGAGAAACATCAAAAGTGCCACCACCCAAATCAAGGACGACAACGCTCAGCTTGCCAGATTTCTTATTGTCTAGATTGTAAGTTATTGCAGCTGCAGTAGGTTCGTTGATCATACGGATGACGTTTAAGCCAGCAATACTACATGCATCCTTTGTAGCTTGACGTTGTGAATCGTTAAAATAAGCAGGGACCGTTATGACAGCATCTTCCACGACTTCTCCAAGGTATGCCTCAGCTGTTTCTTTCATCTTGCCAAGAATCATGGATGAAATTTCTTTGGCCGTAAATTCCTTCTCTCGACCTTTGTGGGTGACAACAACCGTTGGAGCATCAGAGGGCCCTTGTATCACCTTAAAAGGCCACAACTTCATATCTTCTTGCACTTTGAAATCGCTATAATTTCTTCCAATTAACCTCTTAGCATCTACAAATATATACATCCACAGTTAGAGCATCCACAATGGTTAAACACACAAATAACTTTTTGCATTTAATGCCATTAATGCATACCACATTTAACATATATACTTTGAAGAAAGACTTGGAGTATACCAAGTCTTTCTAAAAGCTTTACAAAAACTTTTCTTGCAATGGAAAAAAGTCTTTCAAATAACTTGTTCTAATAGTGAAAAGCTATTCTTGTTTTTCCCATATGCTCTTAGTTATAGCAAAACAAAAGCCCATGAATACCGTAAGAGCGATCATATATCACATGTTAACTTCACCTATTATATAAAGATACTACAGTCGGTAAACAACCAAAAATTTATTATAATCGTTGCATAAAATCATAAGCTAAAAGTTGTAACTTAAGAGATTCTTCTCTGAGGCCACACATATAAAGGACTACACTAGCTTCTACAAAATCAAGGGTCGACTTTATGATGACGTGGCTGTCGTAAACAATGACTTGGCCTCGTGATTTAATCCAGATCAGCCTGGAACTACATAACTCGTAATTTGTATATTGTAACTAGATGTTATAACAATATGAGTGTCGAATAAAGAAAAACCGAATTGTTTGTCAATATTTGAATGAAAGAAACTGACCAAATATGGTGTTGGCAGAATTCATTGCTTGCTGATTCTTGGCAGCATCACCGACGAGACAATCTGCATGCAGTGAAAGCAACACAAGAGGGTGTTGTTCTGTTGCCTTGGTCATTCGGTATGATCTCCACTCGGTTATTCTTCCAAACAGCTACACACGAGTACGTTGTTCCTAGGTCAATCCCGATCGCCGGCCTATGCTGCCCATTGATTAATATGTGTGTATTCCTAAAGCTATTACGAGAATTCAATGTAATAAGTTGCATCTTTGTGCCGTATATTGTGCGTGACTTTATATACATCTTTCATAAGATTTCTTTTTATAAAATCTTTCATAAGATTTCTTACCATTTTCATCTTTTTAGTTTACGTGGCTTTTAGGCATGCATATCGTCACAAAATCTCATATTACAATAAAAACAGATTTCAAGCTACCATTTTTACGTCAAACTTTCCATTTATCAAAATTCTAAATGATGCAAGTAATATAAAATATACAATATAAATTTATACTATATTTGGGAGAATATGAGTAAGGACAATGAACAGTAAAGCGTAAAGAACAAAGTGCAAAATAGTCCTTTTCGTTTCATACAATTACACAAAAGGTACCAGAAAACGTGCGAAAATGGTTCTTGAGGTTTAATTGTCATTAAGAAAACAGTCCCGGAGTTAGACTTAAGGATTGTTTGTCTAACGGAACTTTACATAAATGGTATGTGTTAGTTACCTTACTTTACAAAAACTGTCCCTAAATACAATTAAACTTACATATATAGTCAATGTTAGTTACGTCACATTACGAAAACCGTCCATAAGTTCAATATTTAATAATAATTTTGCCCCCTTGTCTTTAGGTTTTGCATAAAACTTTTAACTTTGTATAATATGTTCTTCCGACCTTTTCCGATTTTTGTTTAGTTAAGTTTCATCGAGTCGTTAGATGCATATTTTGAGTTAGTACACTGCTTCTTACAAAAGAAATTTACATTTGAATTGAATTTTAGAATAGTTAAGTTTCATCCAAGTCTTTATCCTTGATGGTTTGTTTAGTTAAGTTTCATCCGAGTCGCCAGATGCATATTTCGAGTTATCACACCGTGTTCTATAACGTATGTTGTTTAGTTCAATATGCTTATTGAAAAAGACTTGAATCACAAGATCATATTTCATAATGGTTTTAAAATTTCAAGTTTTTCTTGAATATTATTTTGCCAAAATAAGCAAATCCAAACATAGCGTCAAAAAGTATCAACTTTTAAGAAGTTTATAGTAGTTTTTCTTAAAGCCGAAAAAAACAATCGTAAACACTATAATTAATGAAATTTTTTATTAATTTTGTGTTATTATTATTTTAGTTATTACCATTTTAACTATTTTGCTATTTAATAAATAATATCATTAAATTCTTTAACAACATTTTCTATTAATAAAAATCTAGCAATTTTATTTTAAATTACAATCTTCGCACATTTGAATTCTTTCAAACTACAATTTTATATAGATTACAACTGCTACGAAACTACGGAGAAAAGAATTGCGAACCAAATGAACCAAAAAATAATTAGCGGGTTCAATTTTCAGTAAGTTAGAACATGTTCAATATAGCACTAGCTTTCGGTATGTTCAATTGACACATGTACTCTAAATCTGACTACAAACTTAAAAACAACTTTGTAAAAATTGTTAATACAAATAAGCCGTAAAAACGTTTATTTATATTTTACGATTTTCTAATGTTTTGTCGATAATAAAAGTAAAATCATATTAACGAAACAAATAAAATACGTAAATGGTTTGAACTAATAGTTTTCTAACATATTCACATAAAACACTAAAACAAGTATAAGTGATTTTATGATCTAGATATATATATATATATATATATATATATATATATATATATATATATATATATATATATATATATATATATATACAACAACTAGTGTTTACATATTGGCTTAACAAGTATAAGTGTTTCTATGATTTAGATATATATGTACAACAACTAGTGTTTACATATTGAGTTAACACATACTTAAGCTAAGTATACTAAAATGGGTAAAAACAAGTATATACTAAAATGGGTAAAACAAGCATATACTAAATAGATAAAAACTAGCAAATGGTTTTGACCCATAACCCATGGTTTTATATATACCACTTAACCAAGTTCAATGTATCCTAAAGGTACATTGTATCTAGAAAGAAAACCATGGATCAACCCATAACCCATGACCCATGACCCATAACCAAAAATACCCATGGGCAAAGAGAGCGGACCACGGATCCCTAGCTTTGTGCTAGCGGATCCCTTATGGTAGGGATCCGTGGGATCCGGGAAACGAGAGGTTTTTCCTCATAAATAGTGAGCCATTTCTTCATTATTTCACACCTCTCTAACATATTTTCTCCCCGAGTTAAATCTCACTAACCTTAGATCCAAGAGATCTATGTTTGTAGTCTTGTGTTTGTGTGATCTTTTAGGTTCCTCTTAAAGGCAAGATCATCACCTTTGAAGTCGAGCAAGCTCAAGTCCATGAGTTGCCATGCTTCCTCATCATCAAGGCTACTGAAGTCCTCTTGTTGATGATTCATTTCTTTCTTCAAAGAAGTGTAGTGTTGAAGACATTGATGGGTTACTCTTTATAAAAAGATGTCTTCTAGTAAAAGTAAGTTCGCCAAGTATATTTATCAAAATAACCGACCGTTTGATTAGCGGAGTTGTAATGAATTAATTACGTTTACTTAAACTTTGCCGAAAACCATCTTTAAACGATAATTTGGACACAAGTACCATACTTAACCTATATTTTTCTCCGTGATCGAGACCTCTAGGATGAAAACTTAAATGCTAAAACTTTGAGATATTGATACAAGCTTCCCAAAACCGTTGAGTTCGTTTCCTAACACTCGACGTACATCATTTTACGACTAGCTTTTCGAGGCCGTTTAGTCACTCTCATGACTTGTCAAGTTATATTGTTTTGCATTTAAAAGTTATAATTTCATAATAAATCACTAAATGATTATCGTAGGATATCATTTCAACGTAAATACTTGTAAAGTATTTTATAACATGACGAGATGTCATAAACATATATTTTGACGATAAACATTATTTCCAAACGCATAAGTGGTATGGATATCATATGGATTTGCATGCACGACATTGTTTCATGACTTATGTTAGAGCACATCATTCATTTTAGGTCGCGGATAGTTTCCGAGCCTCATTTTCGTGCACTTCATTTTGTTAGCATATCAATCATACCAGGTGAGTTTTCATAGCCCCTACTTTTATACATTTTGAATTACTTTTGGGGGAGATACATGCTCAACTACTTGCTTTTACAAATACAAATACTCAAAACATTTACACTTTTATGCTACGCTATACTTTTTATACTTGATTGTGTTATACTAAACTTGAAAGTCTCCTTGGATAACACACGCATTGGGTTTCGGAGATGAAGTAGAACCAATGCTATTACTTTCCTTGTGAGTTCATACCCAGCTTTTACTCGTTTAAATTCTTATAAACTATTTGGGCCTAGATACATGCTTAGTTATCAAAACACATAAACTCTTTTGCCAAACAACATTACTTATACTTTAGACTTGGTGCGTGAAGTGACTAGACTTAAAAGCATTTATATGTTGGAAGGCCATTTATTTGGATACAGCCCAACGCGAGTCGTTGGAGGAACATCCCAACAATTATATGTTGGAAGGCCATTCTTATGGATACAGCCCAACGTGAGTCGTTGGAGGAACATCCCAACACGAGTTGTTGGAAGACCCTTGTGGTGACTTTTATACTTTTAACTACCTTAATGCGCATATTCATAATTGTCGTACTATTTTGTGAACTCATTTGGCAACGTGTGCATGAACATAATCTATACATATTTTGGCAGTGGATTGTGAACACACAGTTGCAAGTTTTGTATGGGCGAACTTGGAACCGAGTGGATTTATGATGCCTTTGCTTTGTGAACTATTCTATATGACCAAAACTTTGTCTGTGTTGCATGAACATTCTTTAAAGGCTTTACATTTCAACACAAACTCTATGAACTCACTCAACCTTTGTGTTGACACTTTTTAGCATGTTTTATCTCAGGTATCTAAGGCATTCACTTCATGGCATGCATATGGACATATCATAGAGTCGCGGAGACGACGCGTCTCACTTGGGTTTTATAAACTTTAAAACATCGTTTGGCTTGTAACAAACTTATTTCCGCACAAATTGATTTTCATTTGGGACCTATACTTTGTAAACTTTGATTGTTTTAATAAATCAAACGATATTTTCAAAACGACACTTTAGGTCGTTCGATATAACTGTAACTTTGATGCTATGACAGTCCTCCCCAAGGTATTCCATTCCGCTGCAAAACAGGTAATTTGGGGGTGTGACAAAATTTCATGACTTCCCGTTGCAAATATTGCAATCATCTAGGGGGAGCACACCCGTCACATTGACGTAATCTTTTGCATAAGTTAGTTGCAAATGAACTAGATTAGAATTAGTTTCTTGGCGCCTTACTTAGGGTTGGACTCGTCAAGGGGAGCAAAGACAAGATCTATTCCGTTACTTGCTCTTTATTTCTTCTTTATTTTTCTTTCACATGTTTTTCTTAAAAACGATGTGTTGCTTTTCTTCAAACACTTTTGTTTCGACAAAGGGGAGAAAAAGTAAAACTACAAATTCAAACGTTTAATTTTAGCTTTTCCTTAAAATAATTTTATGTTTTGTCATCAACAAAAGGGGAGATTGTTAATACAAATAAGCCGTAAAAGCGTTTATTTATATTTTACGATCTTCTAATGTTTTGTCGATAATAAAAGTAAAATCATATTAACGAAACAAATAAAATACGTAAATGGTTTGAACTAATAGTTTTCTAACATATTCACATAAAACACTAAAACAAGTATAAGTGATTTTATGATCTAGATATATATATATATATATATATATATATATATATATATATATATATATATATATATATATATATATATATGTACAACAACTAGTGTTTACATATTGGCTTAACAAGTATAAGTGTTTCTATGATTTAGATATATATGTACAACAACTAGTGTTTACATATTGAGTTAACACATACTTAAGCTAAGTATACTAAAATGGGTAAAACAAGTATATACTAAAATGGTAAAACAAGCATATACTAAATAGATAAAAACTAGCAAATGGTTTTGACCCATAACCCATGGTTTTATATATACCACTTAACCAAGTTCAATGTATCCTAAAGGTACATTGTATCTAGAAAGAAAACCATGGATCAACCCATAACCCATGACCCATGACCCATAACAAAAATACCCATGGGCAAAGAGGAGCGGACCACGGATCCCTAGCTTTGTGCTAGCCGGATCCCTTATGGTAGGGATCCGTGGGATCCGGGAAGCAGAGGTTTTTCCTCTATAAATAGTGAGCCATTTCTTCATTATTTCACACCTCTCTAACATACTTTCTCCCCTGAGTTAAATCTCACTAACCTTAGATCCAAGAGATCTATGTTTGTAGTCTTGTGTTTGTGTGATCTTTTAGGTTCCTCTTAAAGGCAAGATCATCACCTTTGAAGTCGAGCAAGCTCAAGTCCATGAGTTGCCATGCTTCCTCATCATCAAGGCTATTGAAGTCCTCTTGTTGATGATTCATTTCTTTCTTCAAAGAAGTGTAGTGTTGAAGACATTAGTGAAAGATGTCTCAAGTGTTAAGGCGAAGATATTAGTGAAGGGTATCTATCGTCTATAGGATAAGCACTTGTGGTAGGTGCTTAGATGTCAAGACAAGAAGCATTAGTGAAAGGTGCTTAGAAGTGAAGACACAAGACATTAGTGAAAGGTGTCTTGTAGATCTAATCAAAGACATTAGTGAAAGGTGTCTTGTAGATCTAATCAAAGGCATTAGTGAAAGGTGCCTTAGATGTACATTCGATATGGTGTGTTTCGATGTACTAGATAGACTAGCATTAGATCCAAGGATATTGATGTCCTTGATGATGTTGTAAAGGAGTAGATCTCCTTTGGGATTAGTCGTTGGTGTAGTGTGGTAGTAGTTCCTCCATTGCAATGGAACTAGGTGCTTAGCCTAGTACCTAATAAAGGGTAGGCGACGTTGTGAAGGATTAGTTCTCCTAAGGTGTGAAAGAACTCGGTGGTTAGCCTAGCACCGTATAAAGGGTAGGCGACGTTGTCTTAGGTGTGGTTCGCCTTGGTGTGAAAGAACTCGGTATTTAGCTTTGTACGGGAAAAGGTTGCGACGTTGTGAAGGCTTCTCCGCCATAAGGAGATTGGTGTAGTGATTACAAACTCGAGTAGGTGACTCGGGGTGGAGTAGGCAAGGAAGGTGTCCTTGTAGCGAACCACTATAAATACTCTGTTGTGGTTTTGTGCTTCTTACTCTTATCTTTTCATTACATATCTTTATATGCTTGTTTATCAACATCCAACACACACAACCAAATAGATTGACATAAGTCGATCTAAATAGTTTAAAGGAAGTTTTAATTGGTAAAACTATTCAACCCCCTTCTAGTTTTCCACAATCATAATTACTCGTTGGCATAAATTCGACACGATACTACAATCCATAATCTCATTCCTATTCCTATACAAGTCTTCTTAAGTTTAAACATGGGATGATTTTATGGACTTCTATTCATTGGGCCAAATTACACAATTAAATGGACTAGTAGTGTCATAAAATTTTGTCTTAGAATTGGGGTGTTCATCCGTTCGGTTATCGGTTTGTTCGGTTCGATTTGTTCGGTTAATTTTTTTGGGTATAACCGAGAACCAAACCGAACCGAATTCAAATTTAACTAAACCGAACCGAAAACCGAACCCCAATAACCAAAATCGAACCGAATAACCGAATTACATAAATTTAATAATTTATTCATTTATTTAGATATATTTTGGAAAAAAAATAATTTTCGAGCTTAAAAATATATATATATATATATATTATAAAGAGTTTTAATATATTTTTATATAAATATATAAAAATATATATATATATATTTATTTAAATTCGGTTTTCGGTTTGGTTTTCGGCTTGATTACTAAAACCATAATCGAACCGAAAACCGAACTTTTATTTCGGTTCGGTTCGGTTTTAACAAATTCGATTCGATTACGAGTTCGGTTCGGTTCGTTTCAATTTCGGTTTCGGTTTATTCGGATATTACCCAACCCATGAACACCCTACTAAGAATAACTAAGGGTGTGCATTGTTTGCGTAATAATCGAATAAACTGAAAATCGAAACCGAATCGAATAAAGAAAATCGAACCGAACTTAAAACCGAACCGAACTAAAAATTTGGTTTCGTTTAGATATGGACTTGGCTATTTAAACCGAAAATCAATTTATATAAATATATATTTTTATATGTTTGTTTATATTTATATATACAAAAAGAACATTAAACTTTTATCCTAATATTAAAAACACGTTTTATGCTTGAAATAATTTTCTTTTCCAAAAGTCTATATAATTAAATTTAAAAATATCTATATATAAATGGTGTAATTCGGGTTATTCAGGTCGATCCGAAAACCGATCCATATTCAAAGTCAGTTTTCGGATCGGTTGAATTATAGTTCGGTTGAGTTCGGTTTTTGATTTTACTCAAGAAAATATTTAACCGAACCGAATAAACCAAACTACCCGATAACCGAACCGATGAACACCCCTAAAAATAACCCAATAAATGTAATTGAGTAAATTGCAAAAATCGTCCTCGTGGTTTAGCCAAATTGCAAATTTCGTCCGTCTTGTTCATTAAGTGCAAAAAGCAGTCTGATTGGTGCCTTTGTTCGTCGCTTTTGGTCCTTTGACTTAGCTCTAGTTAAATGAACTCGTTAGTAGTTACACTTTAGCCCTTTTGACTAACCACCGTTGCAGACACATCCTTCAAACCACAAGGCGATTTATACAATTTTTTTTTTCGAATTTAAAAAAAAAAAAAAAAAAATTCCTACGTTTTTTTTAATTTTTTTAATATTTTTAATATTTTTTTCAAAATGTTTTTATATAAAATGTTTTGTATAAAAACGTTTTATAAAAACGTTTTATAAAAAGTTTTTATATAAAAGGTTTTATATAAAGTTTTTTTATATAAAATGTTTTATATAAAAATATTAAAAGTTTTTATATAAAATATTAAAAGTTTTTATATAAAATGTTTTTATATAAAATATTAAAAAGTTTTTATATAAAACGTTTCATATAAAAACGTTTTTACATAAAGTTTTTTATATAAAAATGTTTTTATATAAAAATATTTAAAAGTTTTTATATAAAAATGTTTTATATAAAATGTTAAAAGTTTTTATATAAAAATGTTTCATATAAAACAACATTTTATATAAAACTTTTATATAAAAACATTTTCGAAAAAAAGTTACTTGACGATAAAATTATTTAAAAATCGAACAAAAACGGACAAAAACGTAATTTTTTTCCCGTTTTTATCCATTTTGTTCATTTTTGTCCGTTTTCATCCGATTTTATCTGTTTTCATCCATTTTTTGTTTGTTTTCCTTTACTTTTTATCTGTTTTTCTTACGATTTTGTTTGTTTTTATCCGTTTTGGTTTGTTTTGTCCGTTTTTCTTACGGCTGTTTATTTATATAAAAGTGTTTTATAAAAAAGCGTTTTATAAAATGTTTTTATATAAAATGTTGTTTTATATGAAACGTTTTTATATAAAAATGTTTTATATAAATTGTTTTATATAAAAAAATAATTTATATAAAAACGTTTTATAAAAAAGTTTTTATATAAAAATGTTTTATATAAAAACGTTTTATAAAAACTTTTTTAATTTTTTATATAAAAACATTATTATATAGAAAAGGTTTATATAAAAACTTTTTATATAAAAACGTTTTATATAAAAACTTTTATATAAACGTTTTATATAAAACATTTTATATAAAACATTTTTCATAAAAACATTTTGAAAAAATATTCAAAAAATTTAAAAAAAAACGTAGGATTTTTTTTTTTTTTTTTTTTTAAATTCGAAATAAAATTGCAAAAATCGTCCTTGTGGTTTGAAGGATGGGTGCTGCAACGGTTGTTAGTCAAAAGGGCTAAAGTGTAACTACTAACGGAGTCTATTTAACGGCAGTTAAGTCAAAGGACAAAAGCGCACGAAACAGTGCAGTCAACGGACTGTTTTTGCACTTAATGAACAGTACGAACGAAATCTGCAATTTGGCTAAACCATGAGGACGATTTTTGCAATTTACTCAATGTAATTATAAAGACATAAACAAATTATTAAACTTTTGCATCCAAGTATTTATTTATTTATACTTTATATAAAGCAAAAGGGGTCAAACATTAGTAATTGTTTAAAATTATTAGAATTGTTAACTAAAATACTTTTACCTATAAGTGGTAACAGAGCCTATTAATTATTAATTACAATTTAACTCACGGACTTTATTCGCTTGCACTTACTACACAAATAGATACATACACAAATTGATACTATTACAGTCATTGGTACACAATAAAAGAATATTGATTGGCTCAACTTTTGTAGTAAGATTGTTGTACATAATTGCTTGAAATAGTGTAATTTTATTACATAATAGTGTATGAAATTAGAAGGAAAATAATAATCATGAAAGCGATATAAAAATTAAATATATACAAACTATCAATTTGTCACTATAACAAAATTGACATTTTTACACACTTTTTTCTTCGAACTTTATGAATTGTAAACTTTTTTTTAAAAGATATTCACGCTTAAAAGTGTGAATAATTGTTTCAAAATCATCACACTTAAAAAGTGTGAAGAATTTCAATCTCACACTTAAAAGTGTGAAGAATTATTTCAAAATCAAAATCATCCCACTTAAAAGTGTGAAGAATTATTTCAAAATCAAAATCAACACACTTAAAAGTGTGAAGAATTGTTTTAAAACTCTCACACTTAGAAGTGAGAAAGTTATTCATAAAGCTTCACACATAAAAGTGTGAAAATATTTGCTACACCCAATTTGTTCACACACATACTAGTATGAACTTTTTGATTTTTTACACTTTAAAGTGCGGCAACATGCTCCAATAAATATGAGTATATGACTATTTTGTAGTAGTGTGTCCTTGTCAATCAAACCCATGATATCATAAATACAACACATATAGGCGTATTGTGTGGACCGTAAACTCAGGCATCACGATATTACATGGTCTCTCGCTCAGCATACCGCTAATTTCATTTAGAGAGTGATTGGGATACTTTTTTTCTTTTTTTTCATTTTTTTTTCCCGCTTATCAGCTTATTTGTTTTTTTAAGCACATAATCACTTTAATTTTTTCATGGTCTCTACTTTTAAAAAATAAAAACATTTTTTTATAAACATGTTAAAAAATGCTTATTTCATATTAGTTATTTGATGTTGAGTTGAAATAATATTTTACTCTCATATTTAACCTAAAACTTTTTATCAATGAATTTAATAGAAAATTTTATATTATAAATATTACTTTTACAGATATATTGTGTTTTTGTTAGAATAAGCAAATTCAAACCCGGTTCAAAAGCACTCTTATTATATGTATCTATTATAAGCGAAAACACAAGCAGAAAAAAATAAACAATCCTAAACACCCACTTAATCATTATCTTCACATATTATCTTCATTCGGTAAGTAACCGTGCATAGTGACAAAAACTTTATAGCGGCAAATAATTATAGTTGATATATTTTGGTTAAGTGTTTTAGGCACCGTTTATGCATACAACATAAAATAATCAAAATATAAATGAAATTTTTTCAACATACGATAATTTAACTGAAAATGACACATGACAACAATTAGTTGAAAAATATTATCTTCTAAAAAAATTTCTAATTTTTTTTTATAAATGTTATATTATATATATAGTTGAAATAATAAATATATACAGTAAGTATTAAACTAGATTTGCATTTAACCACCCCAATTTATGAAAGATCTAGGTGGAAACATATATACATCACTATAATTCACGGCATAACGTGAAGAAATGCTTGTACTCATCATTCAATACCCCAATCTACATCCATTGTGTAAGATTGATGGATGTTTGTTTCTCTTTTTTTACTTTTAATGAAATACGGGCGTCTAGATAAACATGGGTTGCCTACGATAATCCAAAACATTTTTGTAATTACATGTTCTCGTGTTGTGAGAGATAACGTAATAAAGTTTTGTTTTAAAAATGTAATGCAAACAAAAAAACAAGAATACTAAAAGAAAAATTAACCACTCGTACATAAAAATATAAAAATAAATAAACATGGAGTAATTTAATAAAATTTGTAGTGTGAATGACCCGACCCTTTTTAAATTTTCAACTATGCATGGTCACGTACTTTATCGAGACATGTTTATCAAACCATTTAGCATGCAATCGCGAGGCACACATGACGATCGAGTACACCAAAAAGTCAAAAAGGTGAATATTAGTATACTATTCTAATGTAAGCGTTTTTGTCTTGTAGTTTATAGTAAAGCATACGTATATATAAATGCCATGCACTAAACTTTTTATGTTAATATAATGCACACATGGTTTTAAATACGTAAAACGTTTGTAAGATTTGTATTATTGATTATACTGCAGCTAATCTAATCTCTTCCATTACAACATATAAGTAGTAACCTCGGTCTGGTTAAAAGGATCACTATCTATTTTTTTCCCTAATTCATCTAGATTGTAAAAACAATAATGATAATGAACATCGAAAAACAATCAAGCAAACTTGTAAAACCCTTCGTTCCAACTCCTCCGACACTCCGTCACTACAAAATAGGCTTCATCGATGAGCTCATGCCCTTCATAAATGTAGGTGTTGTTCTATATTTCCCCACAAATAGCAATCACGACGCAGAGTTTGTTACACGTCTAGAAAAATCGCTTGAGAAAACTTTAACACGATTCTACCCTCTTGCTGGTAGATTTGTCAATAAAACTCTAACAATTGATTGCAACGATCAAGGTGTGGAGTTTATACATGCAAAGGTTAACATCAAACTACCAGATATTCTTGCTCCCAATAATGTGAATGTAAAGTTTGTTGATGATTTCATTCCATCCAAGAAATTTGCCATTGATCAGTTCCATGAACCGTTACTACGATTCAAGTGACCATGTTCGAGTGTGGAGGTGTAGCACTTGCTGTAAATGCTTCACACAAGATTGCTGATGCCTCAACTCTATCTACGTTTATAATTGAATGGGCTGTTATGAACCGAAAAGAAAATGAGATTTCAATCACCGGGCCTAGTTTCAACTCGTCCACTTTATTTCCTGGTCGATGTTTTGGTACCCTTCCGTTACAACTTATAATGGAGGATATGTCAAGCAAGTATACCAGAATGATAGTTTCATTCAATGAGAGTGCAATATCGATATTGAAGGCAAAGGCCATGGCCAACGGAAATATTTGCACCAAATATTATTCAAAGGTACAGTTGGTATTATCCATTATTTGGAAGGCTTTCATCGATGTTGATCGCGCAACAAACAATATTACAAAAACTACATACTCATACAACCAGTAAACCTAAGGGAAAACGGCATCCTTAATACCCAAAAGTTCGTGTGGTAATATTTTAGCCTTTTGTGCCACGAAGCTGGAAATGCGAAACAAGTGAAGAATTGGCAGATCTCTTAACTAACAACGTCAAGAAAACAATAAATAGCTTATCAAATGTTTTCCATGATAGTGAAGATGGCCAAACGACTATTTTGAATTCTATCACACTAAAGGACGTTAATATTCAGGAATCGACTCATATGCTCACAGTAACTAGTTGGAGTAAGTTCCCCTTTTACGAAGCTGACTTTGGTTTTGGAAAACCAACTTGGGCAGCCCCCGCGAGCGCCGCTCTGCAAAGGTCAGCATGTTTGTTGGACGACACACAAGGCAATGGAGTTGATGCACATTTTATAGTGGAAGTAGAAAACGTCTCTTACTTCGAACAAGCTCTAGAAATCATTTCTTCTGCTGATTAAATGTATGGTTTCCTTGTGTTTGTATGTGTGTTTAATTGTATGCTTTCTTAGGTTCGAGTTGGTTGATGTCAAACATATAGTCATGTAGTTTCTTTGTTTCTCTAATGGAATAAAAAGGGTTATACAAATATCAACTGTCAACGGGTGTTGTTATGAAAAATAGATGCCAATTTTAGTATTGAAATCAACAACTAAACTTTTGATTTGTGAGTGATTTTTACCCACGCGTTACAACGGCGTTTTATAACATGCGGGTTTTCTTTGTGTTTTTCTTTTTTTTATTGTCTATAGTAAAGGAATGACGGATGCTCAATACATAGAAGTTAACATCCTAAGATACATGCAGTGTTAGAACCAAAAGCGAAATTTGAGAAAATGAGGATTGGAAAAAATTAGTAGGGGGTGGAATTCGCATTCATGGCATCTTATCTTAGTAAAAACGAGGAATTCGCATTCATGGCATCTTATATTTAAATTATCTTCGATATATGTTTAAAAATGTATAGTAGGCTTACGAGAAGTAGAAATACAAATTTCTGTATCACAATTTAACATTGTACAAATGATGGAATCGAAGTCAAATCACCAGTTAAAGAATTAAAAAACAAGACAGGCTAATTGTTTGTGTTTCAAAGGTGGAATATGCAACGAACTTTGTAGCAAATACAAGGACATGTTCAATTGTTTGGAACAATCGTTAGTTAAGCAAACAATGGTCCAACAAACACGGATAAATACCTTATACCCTACATTTAATATGTTTTCCGAAACACATCCATGATACCAATATGCCTTCTTTCGACACAAGTACTGTTCAGACATATATCTAGCTAGCGTTCACAGGTTTATTCGATTTTTTACTATAAATATACATTTAATTATCATATTTAATTTCCAAATCAATAAATACCACAATGGCAAAAATCAGCAAAGTCCAAACCTTTTTCGTTGTGTTTCTCTTCGTATATCTCCTAGTTGTTAATCCAGGTGAGATAAAATTAAAATTGCTTCGTGGCAGAAATATTCGTCCTATAGTCTTATAAAACACGTCGTGTTTAATTTTACAAGCCAAATTAACCTAGCAAAAAAAACAAATACATTCCTAATGCTATGTATTATATTTAGATGACATGATCTTTTATACGCTTGTTGAAATTCATTGCAGGTATGGTGGCGGGTACAAAAAAGACAAACAAGATATGTGAGCGACGAAGCAAGACATGGTCAGGGTATTGTGGGGACTCGAAGCATTGTGATCAACAATGTCGTGAATGGGAGGGGGCCGCCCATGGAGCTTGTCACCGACAAGGAGTGGGAAGGGTACGGTTACTGTGGGGCCTTCTCTAGCTTCAACTGTGGGGCTGTTAGCGGGTGATTATATTGATAGGCCTTGTTTATTAGCCCATGCAGCATTTGTGTGTATTTATAATTATCTCTCGACCTTTGTTTATGGTAATTAATAATATCAGTTTATCATTAAAGAGGGTTTCAATATCATATCATCTGTTTCACCTGCTCTAATTGATAAAACCTCATTACCTATCGCTATTTGCAGGGTACTCTTGATGAATTCATTAATTTTGGCGAGTATGCAAATGTTTCTTAGCGTCCTATTATATTGCCTCGGACTGCACTCCTATTGAATAAATTACCTTGCCGCATGTTTTGGTTATAAATGGACGTCAAAGACTCAGGACCTACAACCCGCCATCCGGACGTGCAAGCTTGGTTTAATAAAGTAAATATATATTGATGTATATCAACCACAGATCATCTAGTAGTGATACTTAAAACTAGGTCGAAAATTTATAACTCTCGATTCAACAATCTTTATATAATAAAACAAACCCCTATTAGAATTTTTCATTTCAAAAAAATCAATTCATACCTTATTTAGTAATTTTATTATTATTATTATTTGTTTATTTAAAAGTATATTTAGTAAAGAAGTTTAATATTTCTAAATTTAGCCAAAACTTTAAAAAATTCGTAATTATAATCACATGTAGAAAAAAGACCACCAATACACATGTCCTTAAAAGTTACTGATTGATACTTTTGGGCTAAAATTATAAATAAAAGATGTGGACTCCGGAATCTATAATCTCATCATCTTCCACTTACAAATTTTCCCAGAACCTAAAAATCGATGAAGAAGATCCATGTTATTAATAAGATGAACGGCGATGCCTGCTGTTTCCCCTAAAACCCACCGCTATCATTTGAATTTGGTTTTTAATTTGATCAATTTTTGATGTTTTTGTACTCTTATGTGTTTTTTTTTTAAATTAGGATTAATTTAGGGTTTATTAGAATATAAGTCAATAAAATGCTTATATGCTTTATATCTAGATATGATTCTTTGAATGAATTGCATAGTTGGAAAAAGTTTATTTGATTAGCAATTTAGCACCAAGTAATCAATGTATACAAAATATTTGTGAAATGCTTAAAGGTCAAACAACATCAAATATCAATGCTTATTTATTGTGGTTGATGGCATATGTTGGAGAAACTGAATGACCTTTTCTTTTGACTAAACAAGGATCTGTGCTTTAGGTTGTTGCGCGAGTGCAGAGACATTCTAATCTTGGGTTTTTGTCTTGGCCACAAGGTATTGTTTCAAGTTGGTTGTAAATGTGTAATGTTCTTCGTTTTAATACCCTCATGTAGTTTTTTAGTTAATATGATTATGCCAAATGTTCATCTATGGCAAAGTAGCATCCATGTGTTAAGCTACTAATCAATGGTCAAATAGTCAATGAGTTAGCTATGTTGCTTGGCACGTGAGGAGTACATAAATGGTTGTTAACCAGGAGTGTGAGGTGCACGTGATACACTCCAACAACCAATAACTGACTTGGCGGGAAAACTAGTCTTTTAAATAGTTGTTAAGTCTTTCATTTCATTCTTAGCTTGTTAATGTAAATTTCCTTTCCTCTATTCTGTAAACACTCAAAAGTATCAATATAACTGATTTTCCCGGCTTTGATAACTAATTGCAATTTCATCAATCTTTTCTTATTTATGGATTGATCAAACCAATTAGAATCCTTTAACGGATCTTCATTGATCCCTATTGGTGTCTATCAAGTGGTATCAGAGCACTTTCTTGGCTCTTGAAATTCGCTCGATCATCTTCTCGGTCAAATTCGAAAGATTCGATTATTATTCCGCGAGATCGCCCACCACCGATCTCCATTGCTCTTTTTACATTAGATTAGTGTCAAATATTTGCACGATCACAAGACTAGCCCATAAGTGGTTAAATCCTCTAGTCTTGAACAAGCTGATATGTCGCATTTGATTTGAGAAATCAAGAACAACATTGGTAGTCATTATTCCATGAGTTGATGTGTAATAATTGATACCAATTACAATGGTGGGCACAAGAAGTAATGCAATGACAGCTGTTCCAACTTTGGATTCTTTACAAAAAGCAGTCAATGAGTTAAAGAATGCAATGCTGGAAATTAAAGATGGAATGCAGGGTTTCTTGGTTAGTCAAAATGTTATTAATCAAGAAATCAATTGGTTAAAGAATGGAGAAGGAACCAATCTGGAATGGTCAAGATAATAATGGTGGTGGTAGTCAAATGGAAGGAATGATGGTAGAGGGTATGGCGAGAATGTGATTGAATTTCCCAAATTCAATGGTGATGATGTGAAAGGTTGGGTGTATAGATGTAGACAATTCTTTAAGATTGAGGGTGTGGAAGAATGAGATAAGATTGATTTGGTTTCTATGCATGTTTATGATAAGGCCTTAATATGGCACCAACAGTTTTGTAGGAGGTTTGGTGAAGATTGTTCTTGGGAAGATTATGAGAGAGAGGTCTTGAAAAGATTCAACACAGTTCTTGAAGATCTATTAATGGAGTTGAAGAAGTTGAAACAAGTTGGGACTGTGAAAGATTACCAAGAAAAGTTTGAGTCCTTGCTGAATATGGTGGATTTGGAAGAAAAACATTCAATAAGCATGTTCTTGGGTGCGTTGAAAGATGAAATCAGCATGCAAATAAGAATGTTTACCATGAGTACCTTGACTGATGTGTTTTACATGGCCAAGATGCAAGAACAAACCCTTGTTGCATTAAAATCAAGGTATAGTCCTGTGTTATCCACTCCTACTTCTAGATTTAATGATAAGTCGCTTATGGGTTTAGAAGTGGTCTCAGTAAATGCTAAACCAAACACTCCTTTGGGTTTATCCAACACCGGTTTCGAGGGTCAGCAGCAAAACCAAACACTTCACAAGGAAGAAAGCAGTTGACTCAGAAAGAATATGCAGAAAAAAGGGCATTAAACCAGTGTTTCTATTGTGATAAGAAATATGTACCTGGTCATAAATGTGAATGACAATTGTTTTCATTGGTAGTGTTGCCTGATGAGGATAGTTCTGATCAGGAGGAATGGGAAGAAGCAGAGGAAACCAAAGTTGAGATTATGGAGGATGATGTAAAACCTCAAATCTCTTTGCATGCTTTGACTGGTACTATCAATTTTCAAACTATGAGAGTGGTGGGAACTGTAGGTAAGCATATGATACACATTTTGATAGATTGTGGGTCAACTCATAATTTTTTGGACAAACAAGTGGCTCAAAGGTTGGGCAGTTACAGTGGCTAATGGAAATAAGTTGTTGACAACCTCTGAGTGTAAAAACTTTCAATGGCAGTTTGGTAATACTATGTTCAATACTGATGTGATGTTGTTACCATTGGGGGGTTGTGAAATGGTGTTGGGTATTCAATGGTTGTCCACATTGGGAATCATTAAGTGTGATTTTAAGAATTTGAAAATGGAGTTCAAGTATAAGGGCAAGAAGGTATTATTAAGAGGTACTAAAAAGTCAAATGTGGAATGGTTGAGCAACAAAGGTACTGAGAAAACTGTTAAGCAACTAGCACAAGCAGAATTGAAATCCATGTCACTTTGTGTAGTTCCTGACTATGAAGTTGCTTGTATGAAATTGGTGGAGTGTCGGTGAAGTGGGACAAGAAGATTCACCACTTTGGACACTTATGAAGATGTGTTTGAGGTTCCTGTTGAATTACCACCAAATAGATCACATGATCACAGGATTCCATTGGTAGAAGGTGCAATTCCTGTAAACATTAGACCTTATAGACATCCACCAAACCAGAAGGATGCTATTGAAAGTATGGTACAGGAGTTGTTGGAAGCTGGAGTGATTAGGAAAAGCCAAAGTCCTTTTGCTTCACCAATTGTTATGGTTAGGAAGAAGGATAATACTTGGAGGATGTGTGTCGATTTCAGGCAACTAAACAAGCAAACCATAAAAGATAAGTTCCCTATACCCATTATTGAAGAGCTGATTGATGAGTTACATGGAGCTAAATTGTTCACTAAACTGGATCTAAGATCAGGATACCACCAGATCAGGATGCATACAGAAGATGTACCAAAGACAGCATTCAGAACACATGATCGCACTATGATTTTTTGGTCATGCCATTTGGTTTAACAAATGCTCATTCTATATTCCAATCATTAATGAATGAGGTATTCAAACCTTTTCTCAGAAAGTTTGTCTTAGTCTTTTTTGATGACATACTTGTCTACAGCCAATGCTTAGAAGACCACTTACAACATTTGCAACTCATTTTAGAAACCATGAGATCACATAAACTTTTTGCAAAGTTGAGTAAGTGTCTGTTTGGTACAACTCATGTGGAATACTTGGGTCATGTTATATCTCAAGAGGAGGTGTCCACAGATCCATCTAAAGTACAAGCTATGGCAGATTGGCCTGTCCCAGGGAACATTAAACAGTTAAGGGGTTTTATGGGCTTGATAGGGTATTATAGGAGATTTATTAAAGGGTATGCTTTGATAAGCAGACCATTGACCCAAATTTTGAAAAAAGGAGGATTTGTGTGGAGTACTAAAGCAGAAACAGCCTTTGCAGCCTTAAAACAAGCTATGATTAGTGCTCCAGTGTTGAGACTGCCTGATTTTTCAAAGGAATTTACTATAGAAACATATGCATCTGGTGTAGGAATACGTGCAGTGTTACTTCAAGAAGGTCATCCTATAGCTTTCTTAAGTAAAACTTTATCTAATAAACACTAATTAATGTCTACTTATGAGAAAGAATTTCTAGCTGTGGTACAAGCTTTAGAGAAATGGAGGGTTATCTTTGGATAGGCATTTCAAAATTAAACAGATCATATCGCTTGAAATACTTGATGCACCAAAGGATATCAACACCTTCACCGAAATGGTTGCCAAAACTTATAGGGTTTGACTATGAGATAGTATACAAGAAAGGAGTTGACAATGCGATTGTTGATGCCTTGTCAAGAATGCGTAATCCCGCTGTTAATACAAATAAGCCGTAAAACGTTTATTTATATTTTACGATCTTCTAATGTTTTGTCGATAACAAACGTAAAATCATATTAACGAAACAAATAAAATACGTAAATGGTTTGAACTAATAGTTTCTAACATATTCACGTTTTTTTCACATAAAACACTAAAACAAGTATAAGTGATTTTATGATTTAGTATTACATATGTACAACAACTAGTGTTTACATATTTGGGTAAATATACACATAACTAGTATGTAGTATATTGGGTAATATAAATGGGTAGAAACTTAAGTATTTGACCCATTGACCAAATACATTGAATGTAGTTGGGTAAAAACAAGTATATACTAAATGGGTAAAAACTAGCAAATGGTATTGACCCATAACCCATGGTTTTATATATACCACTTGACCAAGTTCATTGTATACTAGCAAATGGTATTGACCCATAGCCCATGGTTTTATATATACCACTTGACCAAGTTCATTGTATCCTTAAGATACATTGTATCTAGAAAGAAAACCATGGATCAACCCATAACCCATGACCCATAACCAAAAATACCCATGGGCAAAGAGGAGCGTTCCACGGATCCCTAGCTTTGTGCTAGCCGGATCCCAAGTGGAAGGGATCCGTGGGATCCGGGGAAACAGTAGAGAATTTTCTCTATAAATAGAGAGCCATTTCTTCCTTTCTACTCATCACTTTACACACATACTTTCCCCAAGTATTCTAACCCTCTAACCTCAGATCCAAGAGATCTATGTAGTTTTTGTCTTTTGTTTTTGTGTGATCTTCTAGGTTCCTCTTAAAGGAAAGATCACCACTTCTTGAAGACGTGCAAGCTCAAGTCCATGAGTTGCCATGCTTCGTCATCATCAAGACAACGAAGGTTCTCTTGTTGATAGATCTACCTTTCTCCATAGATGTTGGGTTGAAGGCATTAGTGAAGAATGCCGAAAGTGTCAAGATGAAAGCATTAGTGAAAGGTGCTCATCATCCATGTCAAAGCATTAGTGAAGAATGCTAGAGGTGTCAAGACGAAGGCATTAGTGAAAGGTGCCAAGCGTTGTGTCAAAGGCATTAGTGAAGGATGCCGAAGAACCAAATCAAGTGGCATTTGGGAAGAATGCCTAGGTCGTATAATCGATGAGGTGCATCGTTATACATATAAGCTTTTGTTTATTTACAAGGATGGTGATATCCTTGATGGTGTTGTAACAAGGAGTAGATCTCCTTAAGATTAGGTGTTGTGTCGTGAAGGGTAGTAGTTCCTCCATAGTAATGGAACTAGGTGCTTAGCCTAGTACCTAATAAAGGGTAGGCGATGTTGTGATAGGATTAGTTCTCCTAAGGTGTGAAAGAACTCGGTGGTTAGCCTAGCACCGTATAAAGGGTAGGCGACGTTGTGTTAGGTGTGGTTCACCTTGGTGTGAAAGAACTCGGTATTTAGCTTTGTATCGGAAAAAGGTTAAGCGACGTTGTGAAGGCTTCTCCGCCATAAGGAGTTGGTGTAGTGCTTACGAACTCTCGAGTAGTTGACTCGGGGAGTGGAGTAGGGCAAGGAAGGTGTCCTTGTAGCCGAACCACTATAAATACTTGTGTCGTGGTGATGTGCTTCTTACTCTTTATCTTTCATTACACGTTTATATATCTATCTATCAACGTCCAACATAAACAACCAAATAGATTGACATAAGTCGATCTAAATATTTAAAAGGAAGTTTTAAATTGGTAAAACTATTCAACCCCCTTCTAGTTTTCCACAATTGGCATCGAGCTTCGTTACCAAGTTTTTATAGTATATTGTACTTTGAAAACTTGATACGATCCGTGTATGTTTGAAAACTACAAAGAAGGGAATTTCTTAAAACAAAGAGTCATGTTTTAGAAATCATCATATGTTGGATAGTGATAGATCATTCTAATTTTTTTCTTCATACTAGGATTTGGGTATCTTGAGAGTTCTATGGTTTCTAAAACCATAAAAAGGAATATACAAAGGATTTGGGTATCTTAGAAGATCATGAATTATTTCGCGCCTATGGTTTCTAAAACCATACAAAGGGAATACAACAAAGGTATGTTTCCTTAGTTACAATTTTTTGTTGAAAACATGCTAAATTGCTTGTGGACAAAATGGTGATATATGCTTCTATCTTATAATAAGCATAATATGAAAAGTGTTTTAGTGATTTTTTTTCTTTGAAGTTTTGTTGTTAGATATCTTGTTAATCAAGCTTGAATAAAAGTAAAAATGGGTAATATAACTTCACTAAAAAGTCTACAAAGACTAAACCTTTTCGTCGGGTCAAAACGTACATTTTGTAATTCTATGTCGATCCGCGGATCCTCAGTTACATCGGACGGATCCTCAAGCAAGGGATCCGTGGGATCCGTAGGTACGTAAGACGCTTTTGTATCGAATTTCAAAATTCATAACTTTTAACCGTAAGTCGTTAGAAGTCGTGCCACCTATCGTTTTAAAGGTATTTGAGTCTACTTTCATTTAAAATGATTTCATAAACTGATTCAAAACAATAATTTACAGAATCATTGATTAATAATAGAAAGTCATTTTCGATCATAACTTTTGCACAAACTTTTGATCTAATTGGAGACGGATGTTTTCGCTTTTGAATAACAATGTGTCCTCTATTGAAATTAAGGTTTTGATCATATTTATAAATATAAAATAAACTAATCAAGCTTGGTATACATGTTTATATTTAACACAAAGCGATGAAAAGAACTTTCGTATGCTATGCTAAATGATAAATTGTCTTCTTTGCATTACTTGATTATTTGCTTATTTCAAATAGCTTTTGTGCTTGTTTGATTGAATAGCATATGTGGTTTCTCGACCTTGCTATTCATTCTCTTGTTTGTCGATTTAGTAATATTCTACTAATCAATGTGCTATTTGAAGGAGTGTTTGGGATAACATCTAGTTGTGTCGAAAATGTTAGTTTAGATACTTAAATAAGTCATATAGGTTGAAAATGTTTAAAACATATAACACACTAAATGGATTTTGATTGAGTTTGTCATGTGTGCAACATAAATGTTTTATGTGCTTATATGATTTCTTTTGTTCTTGTATCGTTTTCTAAAACAACAAGAATGTACATCGGATCATAACCTACGCTTGTGTTGATGATGTACTCTCCCATTTTCCTTTTCATGATCGCTCTCCAAAGCTTCATAGTAGGATTGACAACTTGATTATTTCATCCGATATACTCAAGTAAATTATTTTGCAACGCAAATATAATTGTTCATATCCGAAAGTCCAAACTCAAAGCTTTCCAACAACATATGTTGAACTAGCTCATCCAACCATTTTTGTTGTTTACCATATGGACAACTTTTAAACTTATTTTTAACATGACGCCTTCGTCACCTTAGTTGTCTCAAGTATAATATTAAACGAAGCAAAGTATCATCATTGTTACTCTTGATAGGCCATTGTAGGAATATAAATTTTCCTAACTTGAGAATGAATCTTGGAGAACTTGTGGCACTAGAAACTCAATTTGACCTAACGGTTGAATTGCTTCCTTGATAGAAGTTGGGTATGTGGAATCACCCGTAAAATGGTCGTGTTTAGCCGTAATTGAGCACCACTAGTAATAGTCTCATATTCATTCTCTCACTTGGGAAATCTATACTCCCATGTTTCCTAAAGTAAGTTTACAATGGAAATACTTTGCGTTGTCTTAGGATTACTAATCAACCAAGTTGTAAAATTGATTTTCGTTTAATTAATCACAACCACTTGCCTCATCAAGCGATTATCTTGCTTTGATCGAGAAGAGCTACATGACTTCATGGATGAAGTTCATTGTATGCTAATCACCATCCATAATGACTATACATAGTTCATTGCTTCCGTTGGCCAAAACAACCCTATTGTCTTGAACACCATCATCTACTCGCACGCCATTGTTAATACAAACGATTTACTAATCTAGATCGTAAATATGTTTTGAGTTTCTTGATTAGTGCTTGTTAAGTTTGATAAGCCTCTTTGTTATTTGTGAGCTCGATCACATTTGATATCTTGGTGTTAGAACCTCTTTAAATAAACCTAGGGATATAATGCATTGTCAAGATCATTGCATACCTTTAGTAAAGGTTCTGTCTAGCTGATGGACGGATCCCAAATGTTGTACTAAACGGATCCCTACACCTAGGGAACCATGGGATCCGACAAACATAAAATGCAATTGCAAGCATTGTATCTCAAACACATCCTTAGAACACCTCACACTAAGCTAAACATAGTGTCTCAAGGCAGATTAAGTCCTTATCAAGATAGGTTGATCCTTCCTACACATAACTCACCTAGATCACACTCTAAAACACTTATAGATCCACCGTTTCATTTTTAATCCATTACTCTTCCGCTCTCACAACTCACACTTCATTTTTTACTTGATCCCTCACATCTAGTCTTAGAAATCCTTCGATTATAGCTAAGATTGATCATAAATCATCCTCACCACAAAATTGATCAAAGTTGATCAATTCCTAGTTTTTCCATCTCAAAACCTTTAGGATATTTTCCAAAACATAATCCTAAGTCACAACCTGATCTCTAGGATCATTTAGCTTCAATTGAAACTCTCATCTTTAGTGTCATCCTTGCTCATCCATTGGTACTCTTGAAAGTTCCAAATCCTTCCATAAATGACAATCATTAGCTACATCACCCATTACTTTCAAGTACTCAAGCATCCCTTCATTTAAAACACTTAGGAGGACTGAAACACTCAAGATGATATAGGTCTTAGATCTTAGAAACATCATTTCCACTCTTTCATAGTCACGAGAGACGGATCCCTAGGATTAGCCTAGACGGATCCTCTCGAGGAGGAACCGTGGGATCCGGATGACAGTATAGGTCAAATCTTGCTAAAACAATCATTTCAACTCATCTTTCTAACTCATACACTCCATCTCATCTTAAATGAGTTCCTAGATCAGTACAAACTCTGAAGTTGACTCTTGTGCATGATAATCATCACATTCCAAAGGATATTAGAAGCTTAAGTCTTGAATGCACTTGCCAAATCCTTCCCTTTATAAGTCATCTTGTTAGAATCCCTTAGTCATCAAACACAACATAATTCTCAACATTTAGAAACCTTTTCCTTAGTCATTTCATCATGAGGAAAGCTCCTAGTGCTAACTCATCCACCTAAGAACCACCCAAGAAACTTGCTCGTGTTATACACGAAATTTCCTCAACCGAATCATCTTCGGTTAAACCCAGAAATGCTAGGATTTCCCATCCACCGAATCATCACCCGTAAGAGATAATAGTGCTAGAATCCCACCTCAACAAACCCAATCAACAATTGCTAAAAGAACCTCAAGAATTAGCATTAAACCTTTTAGGTTAGAAAAGGGATCATCGAGCTCTAAACCAAACGTACCTAGTTCTAGCAAAACGTCTAAACCTTCATTCCTAGAGCATGGATTAGAGTCCTTCACCGAGCCCCTCTCTATTCATTAGAGCATTCACCACCGAGAACTTCCCATTCACCAACCTTCTCGTTAAAATAGGAACCACCTACATCACCAACTAGTCCATCGTTGGAAACAAGGAACCACCAAGGACTTGATCATATGGAGGAATTTCCATTACCACCACTCTAATTCCTAGTAGAACCTCATCCTAAATTACTCAATGTACCTCCACCATCATTTGTAGAACCTCCTCAAAACATCATGTTCCTAATCAAGAAAATAATTGCTCTAATTGTCTAATCACCCAAGGACTTATTCAAGAAGTACGAAATGAGTTGCATTTCATGTTTAATTATCTTCTTGAAAGATTGGACCAAATCAACAAGTCTACTCATCCCTAGACTCAAGCACATTGTTGCTTCTTAAGATTTGGTCACTTATTAGTATTAGTAGAATATGGCTAAATCATTCTCTTAGTTTTTAGAGATTTGTTGATCATCTCTTATGTTTTATCGAATGATAGTTTACTTGCCATATTGCATTGAGTATATGTTTGTTGGTTGAATACATATCTCATTTTGATGTTAACATTACTTGTTACATCACCATTCTTGAATTTAATCATCACTATACGGATCCCTCAAAATTACCTAGACGGATCCCTACTAGGAGGGAACCGTGGGATCCGTGAGACGAAAACTATTTTTCTACTAACTTGGATCACATATGCAGGAAATTGTGCATTATACTTGTTTTCTAACCTTTGTTTTGTAGTTATTCAATCTACACTTGAAGCCTTTTGACACCCTAAAGCTAGGGGAGCTTTGTGTCAAAACAATACATTGCAAATTACTTGCAATATTAGGATTACATTTTTCGACATCCCTTTGCAAAATTGCAATCATCAAGGGGGAGCACATTCGTCACTTAGACGAAATCTTTTGCAAACTTAGTTGCAAACAAACTAGATTAGTATTACTTTCTTGACGCCTTACCTAGGGATGGACTCGTCAAGGGGAGTAAAGACGAGATCCGTTCCGTTACTTGCTCTATATTTTTTTCCTTTCACATGTTTTTCCTAAAAACAATGTGTTAGTTTTTCAAGCTCTTTTGTTTCGACAAAAGGGGAGAAGAAAGTAAAACTACAAATTCAAACGTTTACAATTTTAGCTTTTCCTTAAAATAATTTTATGTTTTGTCATCAACAAAAGGGGAGATTGTTAATACAAATAAGCCGTAAAACGTTTATTTATATTTTACGATCTTCTAATGTTTTGTCGATAACAAACGTAAAATCATATTAACGAAACAAATAAAATACGTAAATGGTTTGAACTAATAGTTTCTAACATATTCACGTTTTCACATAAAACACTAAAACAAGTATAAGTGATTTTATGATTTAGTATTACATATGTACAACAACTAGTGTTTACATATTTGGGTAAATATACACATAACTAGTATGTAGTATATTGGGTAATATAAATGGGTAGAAACTTAAGTATTTGACCCATTGACCAAATACATTGAATGTAGTTGGGTAAAACAAGTATATACTAAATGGGTAAAACTAGCAAATGGTATTGACCCATAACCCATGGTTTTATATATACCACTTGACCAAGTTCATTGTATACTAGCAAATGGTATTGACCCATAGCCCATGGTTTTATATATACCACTTGACCAAGTTCATTGTATCCTTAAGATACATTGTATCTAGAAAGAAAACCATGGATCAACCCATAACCCATGACCCATAACCAAAAATACCCATGGGCAAAGAGGAGCGTTCCACGGATCCCTAGCTTTGTGCTAGCCGGATCCCAAGTGGAAGGGATCCGTGGGATCCGGGGAACAATAGAGAATTTTCTCTATAAATAGAGAGCCATTTCTTCCTTTCTACTCATCACTTTACACACATACTTCCCCCAAGTATTCTAACCCTCTAACCTCAGATCCAAGAGATCTATGTAGTTTTGTCTTTTGTTTTTGTGTGATCTTCTAGGTTCCTCTTAAAGGAAAGATCACCACTTCTTGAAGACGTGCAAGCTCAAGTCCATGAGTTGCCATGCTTCGTCATCATCAAGACAACGAAGGTTCTCTTGTTGATAGATCTACCTTTCTCCATAGATGTTGGGTTGAAGGCATTAGTGAAGAATGCCGAAAGTGTCAAGATGAAAGCATTAGTGAAAGGTGCTCATCATCCATGTCAAAGCATTAGTGAAGAATGCTAGAGGTGTCAAGACGAAGGCATTAGTGAAAGGTGCCAAGCGTTGTGTCAAAGGCATTAGTGAAGGATGCCGAAGAACCAAATCAAGTGGCATTTGGGAAGAATGCCTAGGTCGTATAATCGATGAGGTGCATCGTTATACATATAAGCTTTTGTTTATTTACAAGGATGGTGATATCCTTGATGGTGTTGTAACAAGGAGTAGATCTCCTTAAGATTAGGTGTTGTGTCGTGAAGGGTAGTAGTTCCTCCATAGTAATGGAACTAGGTGCTTAGCCTAGTACCTAATAAAGGGTAGGCGATGTTGTGATAGGATTAGTTCTCCTAAGGTGTGAAAGAACTCGGTGGTTAGCCTAGCACCGTATAAAGGGTAGGCGACGTTGTGTTAGGTGTGGTTCACCTTGGTGTGAAAGAACTCGGTATTTAGCTTTGTACCGAAAAAGGTTAAGCGACGTTGTGAAGGCTTCTCCGCCATAAGGAGTTGGTGTAGTGCTTACGAACTCTCGAGTAGGTGACTCGGGGAGTGGAGTAGGGCAAGGAAGGTGTCCTTGTAGCCGAACCACTATAAATACTTGTGTCGTGGTGATGTGCTTCTTACTCTTTATCTTTCATTACACGTTTATATATCTATCTATCAACGTCCAACATAAACAACCAAATAGATTGACATAAGTCGATCTAAATATTTAAAAGGAAGTTTTAAATTGGTAAAACTATTCAACCCCCCCTTCTAGTTTTCCACACGGGAAAGGCAATGTGGCGTAAGTTTATGTTTTGGTGCAATGGGCAAATGGTACAAGAGGATGCTACTTGGGAGTCAATCATCGAGTTACAACAAAGATTCCATGAATTTGATTGCACAACTTGAGGACAAGTTGTTTTTTAAGGAGGTGGACCGATAAGCTACTAAATAATGGTCAAATAGTCAATGAGTTAGCTATGTTGCTTGGCATGTGAGGAGCACACAAATGGTTGTTAACCAGAGTGTGAGGTGCACGTGACATACCCAAAGAACCAATAACCGACTTATGGAAAACTAGTCTTTTAAATAGTTGTTAAGTCTTTCATTTCATTCTTAGCTTGTTAATTTGAATTTCCTTTCCTCTATTCTCAGAAGCAACAAAAGTATCAATATAACAGATTTTCCGCTTTGATAACTAATTGCAATTTCATCAATCTTTTCTTATTTCGGATTGATCAAACCAATTAGAATCCTTTAACGGATCTTCATTGATCCCTATTGGTGTCTATCACCATACATTGTTTTATGCATAAAATTCATATACTTATTTGGGAATACTTTGATTTGGAAATTTCTAGAACTTGGTTGATTATTACCTATAGGATTAGATATACATACTTAACCTCCAGATTTTTTTCCGCAACTATTATACTATGTATAATTGTTCATCCCGATATTAAAAGTACTTTACTTATGGGCTTGATAGGTTAAATTGTATTATCATTTGCTTCAATGATTTGAAAAGCTTTAGGATATGTGCATGGTGCATAAGTTGTTCACTTTGAACCGTCCATGGACGGTGAGGTACATAAACTATTTTGTGCCATGCAAAGAATAACTTTGACCTCCAACATGGACACCGAATCGAAAATATGTCATGCCAATAAGAACGCATATCGATTGAGCTATCATTTTGATACATGAAATTGAGCTTTAGTGTTGTAATTATGATTTAACTATTTTAGTAGTTTCCTTAATCATGATAATTTGCACGAGTCAACCGTGAGGTTTCTTTGGTCGTCATAGATTTTGCTCATATCAACTCTACTTCTCTTCAAATGAAATTCAACATAATGGATGTGGCATGTTTCGTGACTTACCAATTTTGCGGTAACTAATGTGATTTTAAGTACACAATTCTCAATTAGTACACATTTACGAATCCAATTGTATTTAATTATTATTACATTTATGACTTACATGTGCTTTTGGTGCTTTATACTGTTGATAGACAAGGAAGGCATAAGCTTTTAATCGGAAGTTATGTAGGAATGGTAATAAGATATTATTAGTTATTTACTTAAAGATTATGTGTATATTCAATTGTAGAAATAAAATAAAATTATAACTTCCAAAGGTTGTTTTACATATTTAATCACAAAGCTACTTATAAGCGGTGTTTAAAAGTGGTATTGGATGTTTTATGGCTTAAATAGGCTGTTTGGGATTGATTAAAAGTGGTGTTTAAGATTTTCGAGGGATGGAACGGGCGGGGAATGTCGGGATTGTATTTCCATCCCCATCCCTGCTTCCACTCTCCATCCCCGCCCCATCCCCATCGTGGAATTGCTTTACATCCCCATCCCGTGAGGATTTGGGGATTTTCAACCTTATGAAATAACATAAAATTCCACCACTCGTTGAAAATATAAAGAATTTTAACTCATAAAGTGTTTCAACAAACGTCCGTACATAGCACATATTTGGATTCATTACAATTTCAACTCAACTTTAAAGCATCATCGAATTGTAACATCACATATAATATAAAATAATATGTATCATACGTGTGTATTTGGACAAAATAGTTAAGTAATATGTAGTTGGTGCTTATACTTCTAGTTCTAAATGTGCTTGATTCTATAAATATCACATATGCATATAAAATATACATGTCCATACTTATAAAAATATATACATATACATATACAATTTAATCGAGTATGGATATGACATATGGATTGTAAATACTTATACACTAGAAAGATCGAGTCGGGTTCGGGATTTATGTTATCCACATCCCCGCCCATCTTCGGTTTCATATTTCGAGAATTTCCCATCCCCATCCCGGTCAACTCGGAGATTCCCCAACAAATCGGGTTTGAGGATTGGGTCCTCATCAAGTACTGGATTTATTTGCCATCATTATTTCTCACAAAGCTACTTATAAGCACCTGTTTGAATTGCTTATTTGATTAACATCATTAGGGGTTGTGGGATTTATTTTAAAAAATGTGTAGAGTTGTTTGGGATTACTTATTAGAATTACTACTTTTAGGTGCTTCATGTGTTTGCTTATAGAAACTATTTATAATGGTTCTTCCGAATTGCTTATTAGATTAACTACATGTAGGGATTGTTTATTGAAACTACTTATATGGGACAAAACATTAGTATCAAGGCTAATGAAAAGATTATGTATCATATTTTTATATGTCGAGTGATGACATCAAATAAGGTCATATTTATAGCATCAATTGTCATATGTATATTGCTTGTTTTATATCATTTTATATAAGATTTGATACTTAATTGATTAAATGTTTCAATCTCAATTATTATCAAGCAATTGGTGAAAGTTAGCAATAATTAACGTGTTTTGAAGCAAATGAATCAAGTTCAAGAGAGTCCTCTAAATGCACAAGAATACATCATATCATTCTAGGCGAGATGTCAGATACCAAGACTTGGACGATTATCAAGACCATTACCCGACTTTGAAGAATACGCCGTATCCAAATATTGAATATTGTTGGGTTCGATAAATACCCAAACCCTTAATCTAGGATTTGAATAGAAAATAGCCCAAGTGTTTAGTCCGTTAAACACTAACAGTCACCGAGTGCATAGTCTCAGTGAGTCATCTTCGTGGATACTCAAGACGAGGTGAAGAAGAAGTCTCTCCACCCGAAGGCGGAACTTAAAGGGTGAATACCGAGTCAAGAAGAAGATGATGGATTCAGTGAGTGATGACAATAACTCACCGAATCCTAAGACTCCTCTCCAACTCTTACATCAAGACAAAATGAAGTAGAAGACTAAAGGATGTAAAGATCAAGAAAGAGCGGGACAAGGCGGATAAGTTTGAATCGATAAGACGAAGTCCTTATCAACCAAAGTCAACTTTCCCGAATGGCAAAGATCGTGCTCTGTCATCATCGAACTTAGGAAAGTAGTGTTGTCTCTTACCTAGAATAGTCTTTAGAATGAGACAAAATACATCAAGATTTTGTCTTCGATGATGTCATTGTCACTTAGGAAAGAGTCAAATATCATACATGTATAAATAGCATAAGAGATGGAGTGAAAGATTAAGCTTGTGTATTGTAAAAACACATACACGTAAGCCATCTTTTCACTCCTCCAACACAACTTAGTTCCCGAGATAGCTCGGTGAGCTCTAAGAGTTGTGCTCGACTTAGCCCCGAGCTTAGAGAGGAGTCACCAAACTTTGTCATTTCAATCCCAAGTACTATTCCGCAAGTACTTGGGTAACGATTCTTTTGTTGATTTATTTCTAATAAGAATATGATGTTGAAAATTACTTTGTGTGTTTTACTTATGTTAATTTTCACCATAGTTCACTATTAACTTGTTTTATATACTTAAACTGCTTTTAAACAATAGTGAACGAGGAACAACAAGTGGTATCGAGCAAGGCTAATTATAAAACTGCTTTTTTTAAGCCGCTCTAAAAGTTTTTAAATTAGGATCCTAAATGGTCAAATTGATGTACCCCAACTAGTCGATAAAAAGGGGAGCTTATTCAATGCTGCCCTAGACTTGAAGTTGGCAATTCAACAAATGGAAAAGCGAATGCTTTGCTATTTGATTGGGATGGAACCTTATTATATCAAGTGTATAAATGAAGGTCCATTTATCCCAAAGACCGCCAAGGGTTGCCCAAACCCTTAAGCTCATGGACCTGGATGAAAGGAGAGTGGTCAACCAGACCAAAGACTCAAAAGTATCATAATATCTTGTCTTCTCGACGACATTATGGAGTCTGCTATAAGTCGTAGTACATTAAGCAAACTGGGATGACCTAGTTCATAGTCATGAAGGACCATCCGATACCAAGGAAAACAGGATAATGGACCCAAACTTAAGTATAACACCTTCGTGGCTAAGGACTCGAAACTCTCTCAAACTTACACGTGTACAAAACTCTTTAAATGAATCGTCAAATGATGGTGTTAAGTTGTCCAAACATGAAATCAATGTTGGTTTTGTCATCAGCCTCCCGAGAAGTGGTTGAATTTCTCTCGGGGACTTAGGAATGCTAATCATATCCAAAATCTTGAGCTTCACGAATTTATGGAAATTTTTCTATGAGGAAAACCTCATCAATGACGATACCCCGACTTAAAGAAGTCTCGTGAAGTCAAGAAGTCCCCGACCACCACCTCATCACCAATATCAACCGCTTTTCTAACAATGTGGTTCAAGATTTCCAAGAAAACTCGGATGATGAGCCTTGTTAGAATTAGAAATTCCGTGTATTAAAGAGTCGGTCACCTCAAGTATATGTAATCGTTAGAAAGCTCTTAGTCGTAGTTCTTTTAGTTAAGTAGTAATTAGTTAAGCAACACCGTGGAGGACGGACGGTCTTTACCCACCAGATGCCTCGATCCACACCGATGTGTGGCGATTTATGTAAGACTATAAATACTCTCTACCTCCCAAGGTAGTGAGTTGGAGCTCATAATAATATCTTTCACTTTCGTCACTAAGTTCCCTAAACCTCTAACTTTCTCTCTAGAATTCCACTTATACGCCACCTTGTTGTTATGGTTTGATGTGTATGTGAAAACTAATATCCTACAATTGGTATCAAGAGCCATGGTTAGATCATATCTTGCACATCTTTGGATTTCTAGTGGTTTTAGGTGGTTTTGAGTTTGAAAAGTTTAGTGGTTTTGCATCATTTGGTTGATTTCTTGTGTTAAAGCTTGGATTTTGTTAGTACTTTTATGTTTAGAATCATCACAAGTGTTTAGGTTTTCATTTGGTAAGCTTGAATCATCTTGGTTGGGTTGTTTTTGGATTAAAAGTGATGTTTATGTGGTTTTTCTTGCTAGCGACTTGATATACGGATTTATTTCTTCGTAGCGACTTGCTTCACAATTTTGTAGCGAGTTACGCTTTGGAGCTAGCGACTTAGACCCAGCGACACAAGACAAGTAGTGGACCTCCACTACGGTAGCGACAGTGGTAGCGACTTGGTCTCAGTAGCGAGTTGCTCTTTAGCGACTTGTATCTCTAGCGACTTGAGTAGCGTAATTGTCGCCAAAATTTTGCTAGCGACTTGAGGCTTAGCGAGTTACTACTTAGCGACTTGCTTTTGTCTAGCGACTTGGGACTCTAGCGACTTAGTGGTGTAGCTAATTAAGTGTTAGCGACTTAGTGCATTATCTTCTAGCGACTTAGTGCATTATCTTCTAGCGACTTAGTGCATTATCTTCTAGCGACTTGAGTGATTGTTTACGGTTTTCTCTTGATTTAGTAAAACCCGTGAAAGAATCTATTTCCGGTTTAATCATAGAGTTATAAAATCCCGTATAATCTGTTAACATGTCTACCAACGTCCCTACTATCATCTCCACTGCTGCCGAGGATGTACAAGCAATGGCTCGGATACTGCCCACCCATGCTTGATGTAATCGACTACGATTCTTGGGCTCAACGAACCGCATTGTATTGCCTTGAAAGGAAAATGGTGTCAACATTCTCAAATCCATTGATGAAGGACCATATCGAGTTGAGACGACTAGAGACATACTTGATACTAATGAAGATGGTACTCTGTTTACGGAATGGGATGACCTAAGATGTATGATGAGCTTGATGATAAGGATAAAAGAGATTCATGCGATATCGTGGCTTCAAACATTGTTCTTCAAGGTCTTCCTAAAGACATCTACAAGTCGATCAATCATAACACCGATGCAAAGGCGCTTTGGGATAATGTTAAGATGCTTCTCTCGTGTTCGAATTAACTATGGAAGACAGAGAATCCCAACTCTATGATGAATTTGAGCACTTCAAGATGAAACCAGATGAGAATGTCTATGAGTACTATGTGAGATTTCATAAGTTAGCGAATGACATGAGAAACATTAGAATGACTATGCCTAACATTCATTGAACTCAAAATTTGTGAACAACATGAATCCCGAATGGCACAAGTTTGTCACCGTGAAGCTCACTAAAGGATTGAAGAATACAAACTATGAGCAACTCTATGCCTTCCTCCTTCGAATGAGAGACATGCTATGTTTGAAAACTTGATTCTCAATCGGCTCAAAACCAACCGTGGAGAGACAAGCTCGCCTAATGACTCAATGACTTTCTACTCAAACATCGGAATCACAACCAAAGCATCACAAGTCATACCCTGGGTAATGGTAATCACAAACTCATTTCGATCCTATGTTCAAACAAGTCGATGCCGATGCTCACGCTGGTGACTTCATTAATCAACTAGCTCTTCTCATTAGTCAAACATGAATTCTCTCCCACAAACCAACAACAACCTCGAATCGCATCTAACCCACACAATCAAGCCACCGTTAAAGATGGAAGGATCGTGGTGCAACCAGCTCAGAAAGAGATGATTAGGGAAGAGGTGGAGTGGGAGAGGTTATGTTGGCAACCGTAATCGAGGAAGAAATGGTAACCAAGGTCAAGCTAAGCCAATCAAATGTTATAACTGTGGTGGTGAAGGACACATTGCAAGGAACCGCACATCTCCAAAGCGCCTCATGAACGCCGATTACTTCGAGAGATAAGATGTCACCGCACAAGCTCGTGACAATGGTGCCGCTTTAGATGAAGAGGAATTGTTGTTTCTTGCCGAGGGCAATGCCAAGACCTATGATGCGAGATGTGGATGAGCAAATTATTCAGTGAGATAGGTCACAATCATCGAATGCCTTTCAAGTCGCCGACCGTGATGCATACGACTCGATGTAGATGATGGACCCATCTGCACACACAATTTTTATGGCTAGCATTTCTCCAATGGTTTCTCCCAAGATCTCTTCTTCACCACAAGTCGGCCCATCCAAGGACAAACTCATCTCGAGGTATTAAAACTATACGATGATGTCGATGTGCAATGATGCATGACAAAGTACAATCAATCGAAACTATTGAATCAAATGTTGAAAATATGGTAATAACAATATTGTCCCATACGATCAATACGTGAAACAAAGTGAAAGTGAAGTTGTACCAAGTGATGCATCTTCTGCGCATCAACAATGACTATGTCTTTGATGAATACACCGCATGTGCTCCCGATGATTCCGTAATTTCAACTAAATGCCTATAAGGAACGTGTTGCTATTTATGAACAACGTGCAAAATTTGAGTTGACCACTCGTGAGCGGTGAAATGGATGACCAAGTGAGTACAAGAATTAGAAAAAGTAAGTTTAGAGAAGAAGTATTGAAACAAGAATTACATTCCTTGCAAGAAAAACTTTCTAAAACAAATAAGCAAAAACAAGAACTTCAAGAAAATGTGAAAATGCTTAAGCAAGAATTTAATGCAAAGGAATCAAAACTCTTGAGAGATTTTTCTAATCTAAAACTTTGAAAACAAACTTGAAAACAAGTTGTACATACAAGGAAACACCATTCGATCGCTCACATGGTCACCAAACATCGAGTCTTAAGCGATAAGCATAGCATTCCCTTGTTGAGGAACAAAATCCGAGGTAATTAAAAAGGCTAGAAATGCTCATAAGGTACTTTATGATGGTAATGAAATCCTTAAGCCTAGGCGTAAACCTAGTTGCGCTGAGTGCACCGAGGAAGATAAGAAATCAAATGAAATCACTAGGAAAAGATGAATAAGAAACAAAATGATCCCAAATGCAAAGAGAAAACATAATTATCACTCCTCATGATTACAAGAAGGAAAATGGATTTCCTTGAACAAGTTTAAGCCTCGACATTGTTGACTCCCGAACAAGTCTTCTCGGAAAAGGATTTAGATAAGCGTAAAGCGGAAAATATTGTTGAAACAAACCCTCCCTTTGGAAAATGCCTAGAGCGATCGTGTATCCTCCTAATACACCAATGCATCTTGTACCTAGAACAATTGCCACTAAAAGCAAGACATTAATTAGCCAATACATTATATTTCAACTATTTGTTGATTTTGAGAAACTTGCAAGAAAAGGATCACACCCACCGGTATAACCGAAGGAGAAAGGGTTTTGAACAAATGAAAGAATGTTATTTAATCGAGGTCATGCCCTTCTTTAAACTTCTAAAAGATCACTTTGAGAGTCTTAAAAGGGATAGAAACCGATATTAAGGGAATGGAAAAGGAATTTGATGCAATGGTTGTTGAAGTTAGTGACTATGAGCGTGCAATCGAAATATAATGAGATTGAGAGAAAGAACTTGCATACATTAAATGAGAATCTTAGTCCGAATGTGTTGCTCAAGATGTGTTTTTCAACGCTTCAAATTGCTCTATTAATGCTTCCAAATTTCATGAACTATCTCGTGGCCCCGAAAGTCTCCCATGATCGTGTCATTGAGCTTGAAAAACTAATTCTAAACTAAACGAGAAAATTGAATCGGATGATCACGACAATTTCGTTAAACATTTTTCTAAACTAGAAGTTGAGCATTTTAATTTACAACTAAAATATCAACATCTTAAAGAAAATGTCAAAACTTCAAATGTCAAGACATCTTCGATGCTCCGAGTTTGATGCGCTTTTTAGATTAACAAACGTGATGAATGATTCAAGCTCGGTGCAACACGATCGTAAAGTTGAAAGCCCAAATCTCTCAATTAAAGGGTCAAACAAATAATATGACAGCTCCCAAATGCCTCCTCCTTTAGATTCTCGTAATTCTCAAACGTTTCATCTTCAAAACCTAGTAAATGCTTTACAAAAGGATAACGAAAGCTTTCTAGAAGAAAATGAAAAGGTTAAACGTCATTTCAATGAGTTATTTGAATCAATTAAAGTCACTCGTAACAAAAACAACGAACAAATAGCTTCATTGCAAAAGGAAATTGAGAATCAAGAGTCGTAAAAGGGAAAATGACAATGACCAATGGGAGAATGGTGTATCAAAGGTTCACTCTTGTAATAAATATGCTTTATCATGACATATGTCCCTCCTCATCTAAGAAACAACAAACTAGCTATTCAAACATATTTTTCATCTCTTAAGGATTGCTTAGAATGCCTGCGTGAGATTGTTGAAGAGGATAAGCTAGAGAAACCTCATGATAATGCAATTGGACATGCATGCTTATATGCCAAACGATCTCAAGAAATCTTAGAATGTTTGATCACAATATGCCCAAAGACATTAGGTGAGAGAGTTAACCCTTTGATTCCATGCTTGATGCCTAATGCCAAATATGATATGCACTCGATTCCCAATGTTTTGAATGTGAACCGTAGTGTACCCTTGAGTAGTTCAGATTCTAGATCTGTCAATGCTAAGAAAGAGAACTCAAATGTGCCTTCTAGGAGTACTAATCTCAGTACCTCTAGTTTTAAGAAAGTGAAACTTAGTGCACTGCATGTAGTTCGGATCCCAAAGACATCTAAACAGTGGTGCAAGAGTAGTAAAACAAACTAATGTTCCCATTCCTCTACAGAGTAATCGGTGACATTAAAGGGAGCGGGTCAAAGTCTCAAGACAATACAAGGAATGATAGGACCTCACAAGCTAAGAATGTGCTTTGGAAAAGAGTAGAAGAACAATCTAGGAACTTTAAGTTTGAATCGAATAAAACGAATCGTGTTGATTCTAGTATTAGCCATAGCGCATCGTAATTAATTCAATTCGATACTATTTGCAAACCTTGTAATCGATGTCCGCTTGAATTTGCTTCTAATCATGAATGTGGTGTTAATGTTCGCCTAATGATGTTAATTGTCCGATTCATATTGTTAATGCTAAAATTCATGCTAAGAAGGCTAAAAGGCAAAATGAAAGAAAGTTAGAAAACAAAGTGGAAACCCACGGGAAGAACATTCAAGAAAATAGGCTTCTATTGGATACTGTTGGTCATAAGACTAATCGATAATGCCCACTAGAAAATGGATGCCCACGGTAGAACTATTCCTTTAAGAAGTGATCACACCGTGAATAGGGCTATCTGAGACACTAGTATCGCATCTATTCACAATGATTCCATTGCCTCACTTTACGATATGAATGCTTCTATTTCGATGTGGGTGTTCCAACCATTGTAACTAACCAAATGGAACCCATTCTTGCATGGGGATCCCAATTATCCGCTTATCCATTCTTGTCGTGTTCAACCGCAGATCGTTCAAATCGTTCTTTGGTACCGGACTCGTGTCGTTCCAAGCATATGACTGGAGACCGGTCATGCTCATGAACCGTGAGCAAATTCATCGGATCATTAGATTTGGTAATGATCATTTCGGTGCTATTATGGGTTATGGAGATTATGTTGTTGGTGATAGTGTCATCTCTAGAGTGTATTATGTGGAAGGTTTAGGTCATAATCTGCTCTCGCTGGTCAATTTCGTGATTCGATCTAGAAGTAGCCTTCGAAAACATACCGCTTTGTTAGAGATCTTAATGGTAAGGAACTGTTAAAAGGAACTCGTGGCTCAAATCTTTACACCATCTCTATCGATGACATGATGAGGGCTCTCCAATCGCTTGTTATCAAAGGCTTCAAAACAAAGTCATGGTTATGGCATCGTCGTCTCAATCACTTGAACTTGGCACCATCAACGATCTTTCCGAAAGGACTTAGTTGTAGGTTTACCTAGACTAAAGTATGAAAAGGATCATCTTTGTTCAAGATGTCAATTAGGAAAAAGCAGAAGTATGCCCATAAACCCAAACCTACTAACTCATCACGAAGTTCTTCATATGATTCATATGGATTTATGTGGACCTATGAGGGTGCGAGAATATCTTTGGGAAGAAATATGTGTTAGTTGTGGTTGATGATTACACTAGATTCACGGGTCAAGTTCTTAAGGACAAAGGATGAAACTCGATATCATCATCAAACTCATCAAACAGTGCGAGTTCGACTAAACAAAACCGCCGAATTATCGTAGCAGATAATGGAACCGAGTTTGTCAACAAACAACTTAGTGAATTCTATGAAAGCGTTGGAATCGACCATCAAAGAAGTGTTCCACGAACCCCTCAACGTAACGGTGTAGTTGAAAGATGAAATCGTACTCTTGTTGAAGCCGCTAGAACAATGCCGATCTACTCAAAGGTTCCAATGTTTCTCGGGTCAAGCAATTGCCACTGCATGCTACACACAAAATCGCTCCTCGATTCACACTGCTCATGGAAAAACTCCATATGAACTTGTCCACAATGAAAACCTAATCTATCTTTCCTTCGTGTGTTTGGTGCATTGTGCTATCCAACTAATGAGGTCAAGACTTAGGCAAACTTAGGGCCAAAGTCGACATTGGAGTATTTGTAGGATATGCATCAAACAAAAGGGATACCGAATCTACAACAAAAGAACCCGAAATATCATGGAAACAATTCACGTTACGCTTGATGAGTCGATCGGTCAAATGGCTCTGGACACTCCATTCAGACCCGCACTTCAAAACAGTCCCATTGGTTCATCCCTTGTTCCAAACTCCTCTCAAGAAACTCCATATGTACCTCCATCTAAAGATGATGTAAAGAAATTGTTTGATCCTATGTTTGATGAATCTGTATGATTCAATTACTAATGAGGTGTTGATCCCTACAACAGAGGATGCTCATATTCTAGAGAATGAAGTCAATCCTCGCCTCAATATCTTTAAGTCAAGAAGCACCTTCACGATCCTTGCCTCATCAACAAATCATCATTCTTCAAATGTACATCATGAAAATGTTTCGCATCAATGATGAAGTTAATCCTTTATGACTCTCGAAGATGCTCCATTTGAAAACATATTTGCTACTCCCGAATCATCATCGAACCATCTTCTTCAGGAGACATCGACTCGCCTACCTCGGTTCCTCAACAACCGCCACATGAACACCTCGGAAAATGGACTCACGATCACCCCTTAGACAACATCATTGGAAATCCTCTCGTCTGTATCAACCCGAAACAACTCACAACCGATGCCTTATGGTGCTTCTTCAACTCCGCATTATCTAAGATCGAACCAAAAGATGTTAAACCGCCATGAATGAAGATAGTCGGTTCAATGCCATGCAAGATGAAATTCATGGGTTTGATCGTCTTGATGTATGGGAGTTAGTACCGCCTCCGATCGTGCTATGATTATAGCTCTCAAATGGATCTTCAAAGTAAAACTTGATGAGCATGGTGATGTGTTGAAGAACAAGGCTCGATTAGTTGCTAAAGGATATCGCCAAGAGGAGGGTATAGACTTTGAAGAATCTTTTGCTCCGGCTGCTCGAATCGAGGCAATCGTAATCTTTCGCTAATGTCTCGCTAGTAAGAACATGGTAGTATATCGATGGATGTAAAGACGGCATTTACGAGCGAAGATCTTAAAGAAGTCGTCACGCCGACCAACTCAAGGATTTGTGAATCAAGAGCATCCTACTCACGCTTATCGCTTGAAGAAGGCTCTTTACGGTTTAAAGCAAGCTCCAGGGCATGGTATGATACATCGTCAAAGCTTCTTCTATCAACCGGATTCATCAAAGGAGCATTGATCCTACATTGTTCACCGAAGTCGTGCAAACATTTAATTCATGTTCAAATTTATGTTGATGATATTATTTTTGCCTCGATGCACCCAATGGAATGTGATCGTTTTCAAATGAAATGAGTTCAAAGTTTCAAATGTCAATGATGGGACAAATGTCATTTTCTTGGGATTACAAATTTCACAAAGTCCCGGAGGCATTTTCATAAATCAATCTAAATATGCAAGAGATTTTAAAGAAATTTGGATTTGATTCAAGTGACCGTTGACACCCCCATGATTGACCGAACCAAACTAGATGAGGACCTCTCGGGGATCATGATTGACCAAACAAAATATCGTAGTATGATTGGATCACGATGTACCTCACAGCTAGTAGACCGAGACATCTTGTTCATTGCTTGCATGTGTGTTAGATACCGTGCTAAGCCTACTAAAAGCACCTTGAAGCGCTTAAACGGGTCTTTCGGTATTCCAAGGAACCATCAATATGGGACTTTGGTACCCAAAAGACACCGGTATGTCACTAACAAAGATATGCGATGCGAGATCATGCAGGTGTCAAGATACTCGTCAAGTACATCGAGGTGCTCGCTTTTGGGTGATAAGCTTGTGATCCGGTCTTCAAAGAAGCAAATGAGTACTTCTATTTCTCTACAGAGGCTGAATACATAGCCATGTCATCTTGTTGTGCTCAAATCTTATGGATGAGATCTCAATTATCCGACTATGGCTTTGTATTCAACAAAATCCTCATCATCGTGATAATAAAGTGCTATTGCTCTCTCATGCAACAACGTTCAACACTCAAGAGCAAAGCATATCGACATTCGACATCATTTCATCAGTGAACAAGTGGAAAAGGTGTGGTGGAACTATATTTTGTGAGGTCTCGAATATCGCTAGCGTACATCTTCACCAAAGCTCTTCCAAGAGAACGTTGAGTTTATTCTTCCACGACTTGGTTTGAAAAGCCTTCAACCAGAAACTCTCAAACGTCTTCAGGAGGAAGACGAGGAGTAAAGGTCTATCTTCATCTATCTCTTGTATATATATTTATTTGAAAAACAAAATACAAAATTATAAAACCTTCAAAAAAATCAAATAGAAAAATATAAAACTTTCAAAATCCATAAAAATTTGAAAAATTCGAAAAATCTTCAAAAAATATTGTCATTTTGTCATGTTTTTTTCCCGGTTCGATAATTTCTACGGTCTTTGTGCTGTCATTCAAAGAATGACACGGGACTTTAGATGTTGTTCGAATTCTTAAAAAAAATATATATATATATATATATATATATATATATATATATATTTTGGGAGAAAGAGAGATGGTTTATTGTCATTTTCAGCAATAACCGGTTTTAAAAGAAAGAACGAGCCATGTTTCACCATGTTTTCAAATTCCATGCTCGATTCTATAAACATTTATCTGCGAAAACTAAATGCTTTGAAAAATAACTCGGTCTCTATTTTTGTTAATCATCAGGACTTATTTGTCAAAATCTCTATCTCTCAATCAACAACCTATGTCATTGATTGAGGGGGAGAATGATTTCAATTAAATTAAAAATTATTTGGCATTAAATCGTTTTCAAAAGATATACATGCATGTTTTATCAATGGAGATTAAAGTCTTAAAATCCGATCCTTATCAGTTCAAACGCTTTCATAATCAAGTCACAATTCACCTTAAAAGCTTTCAAAATCAATTTAAATCAATAAGAGATCACAAATCTCAAATGATTTGATAATTGTGATCGGGGGAGAATGTGTGATTTAAATTGGATTTAAACTGATAATTCGGTAAATGGTTTTATAAGGATGTATGCTATCCTGCCCACATGTGACAAACGATTTCAAATTTTCCATGCACATGTTGAGGGGGAGCATCTATCTTAAACCTATGATTTGAAACGTGATCAACTTAATGTGCAGGTTCCCTCTAGTATATGCAAAACTCTTTTCTAATCACGAGGCACATATTGAGGGGGAGCAAACTTATGAAAACCTCATCCTTCCCGGAAATGCTTTATCTTCTTAATATGATCAGGGAAGTGATGTTGATATCTTTTAGAAAATGGTAATCCAAGAAGTAAATTCTTCCTCTTGCCTCCGTGTGCAAAACGATTTCAAATACTTGATGCACATGTTAAGGGGGAGTTCTCGTTTAAAATTATCAAAAACAATTCAGTACAAAATGCTTTGATAATATATCACAAGTATCCGAATTGATTTTCAAATGGTTTTCAATTGGATCCAATGGCGGATGAACAATACCAAATTGACCGACCAACTTTACTTTATGTACGGTGATATAAGGATGATAAGGTTAAGTATGTGTTCCCATGATCCGCTGTAATCGGAGGGATCTACCCAGGACAATCCACTAGTTAGTGTAGAAGTCCTTAGGTATGATGATAAAAGGAGAAAATGAGATATGGGAAGAGTGCGGACTAAGACCGAGCTAGTATCGAATAAACCCAACAAGGTTCTAGCTATGAAGTCTCGTAAGCAATGAAGGGGTTGAAGAATTAAAAGGAATTGAATGAGGAAAGGGTGAAAACAAATAGCCCTCCGCTTATTCAACCCTAGGCGTAAACCGGTTCAATTCATATGCTACCGATGGTAACATCGGTATTGAAGACAAGACGTCATGGACCCAAAGGACGCACCGCACTTCAACTTTCCAAACCACTCAAGTTCCTCTTAAAAGGACTTGTTTCATTCTCACGGGAACCGACATTATCTATCGACTTCTCTTAGAGATGGTTGATATGAAGAAGGAGACCCTCTCCCTAGTCTCGAGACAGGATCTAAATATGCACAAATTGAGTCTAGAGCCACGAGATCATCAATAAATCTCATTAGGACACTTTCAATGAAGACTCTCTGCTTCACACAATGTGGAAAGAGAGATTATATCTTGAGTCCTACGTATTATCCTTGTGGTATTGCCGTAACATCCGAGTGATGTGTATACATATTCACAATGAAGATGGAAAGCCTTCGAGCCAACATCAAACAAGCTCCGGTAGGTGGCATGTGAGATCTATTATATGGATCAACCATGTGACAACCGAGCGTAAACAATGGGGCGATTCAATCTCTTGGATCAACCATGGATCAACCATGTGTACTCATTTTTCAAACCAAAGGTGTTTTATGATTGATAATTGATTTTCAATAAAACCTTCGTTGTATTGCAAAAACAATTTCATCGAGCAATACACGATTGTTTTTCAAATCTCTTTTCATCAATCTGGACATAAAATTACCGGTTCACTCACTCCGTGTTGTCTTCTTTGAGATGTTCCGGTTTGAGAACAACTAGAACAAATGCGAAACCCCGTCAAGGAAATTCTTCGAATTATACCGATCACGGCAAGACATGTACCGATCAACGGGAACCGTGGGTCGTGTACCTTAATTCAATGAAAGTGATCAAAGACACTTTCGTGCGATTTATTGCTAATCGTTGTATGCGTGTACACCCGACGTTTGTACCGATCGTAATGAAGTGGTCAATCCATAGCCGCATGCTCACTTAACACATTCATCTAAAAGAAATCATGATTAGTGCATCAATGACTCGATATTTTCACTCCATGCTTCGCCACGTTGTCGCCAATATCATGATTCAACAAATGCTTCACCACTCGATGAGAAGATATCATGATCAAGAATGTGAGCATGTCGGTCCTAAAGTCACAACATCACATAATACCAACACCACAAAGGATGTCTCGAGAGATTTTTGATAGTGATGATCTCAAAAGATGGCTCAAATTTATTATCACGTGGATCAAGAAAGACCTCCACTTGGTGTAACCAAACATGCAATGTGAAGAATCAATGACTACGAGCTTAGGAGCAAAGGACTACATCAAGAATGCAAGATCAATTGTTAATGTATTATCTAGTTGTATTCAATGTAATTTTGGTACATGATTGAGGTGACCTCCTTAGGGAGATTGTTAGAATTAGAAATTCCGGTATTAAAGAGTCGGTCACCTCAAGTATATGTAATCGTTAGAAAGCTCTTAGTCGTAGTTCTTTAGTTAAGTAGTAATTAGGTAAGTAACACCGTGGAGGACTGACGGTCTTTACCTCACTGTATGCCCGATCCACACCGATGTGTGGCGATTTATGTAAGACTATAAATACTCTACCTCCCAAGGTAGAGAGTTGGAGCTCATAATAATATCTTTCACTTTCTCTCACTAAGTTCCTAAACCTCTAACTTTCTCTCTAGAATTCTACTTATACGCCACCTTGTTGTTATGGTTTGATGTGTATGTGAAAACTAATATCCTACAAGCCCGATGAGAGATCAAGTGAGGAGTACCTAAATGACCGAATGTTGAATTTCGTGAAAGGGCACTCCTTGCTAACTCTCAAGGTTTATAAAAGAAACAAAGGTTTTCAACTGCTAAAATCAAGACATTGAATGCTATAAGTGTCATAAAGAGGCCATTTTGAAAAGACTATTTTCAAAAACAATTTCTAAACCCTCTTATAAACTATCGGGATCTAATCACTCTTGTGCTTTAGCAAATTTCAACCAAAATCTATCGGTCTCATCAAAATGTTCAAAACAACTCGATCTTAACAAAACCATTGATTATGAAGCTAAGTATAAGAATGCAAAAGCTAAGCTTGCATTGCTTGAGGCCGACCCTTAGAAACAACAAAAAATGTTCAATCTGCGTGGTAAAACAAGGGTCTCGTTTTGAAACCTTCGACCGGGATGTAGAGCCGCCTCATCCGATGATGAAATGGTGCATGTCACAGCACCGATGGCCCTCTCGTAAGAGGACAAGCTAGGCGTTGGAAAGAATCATGCCGTAAATGAAGAATGGGTCAATATCACAATGAAGAAGGTAAACATTTTGCTTTCTATGGATGATGACTCGACAAGGGCCTTACATGAATTATCTTAATGTTGACCTTAAGTTCGTGGAAGAGCAAAGACCTAATCTTTTTCAAAATATAACAAGCTAAGTTTTGAATTAAACAAGTGTAGGGATGAACTACTCATTTTAAAAGCCAAGCTTGAGGTCACTTTGCAAATTCAAAACACCGAACTAGTTAAAAGAAATCGTGCTCTTCAAGACGAACTCAAAAGGTTCAAGATATTCTTGATAGTTGGACCGCTAAGAACCCTGTGGTCTTTGATGTTTGAGAGCCCCAGAGCAAGAAGAGAGTCTTAGGTGAAGATCATCTTCCCGACTCTCTCAAAGACCGTGGTCCTAAGCCATTTGTGTCGGTGGTATGATTACCAAGATGTTGACTAGTCCCAAGCCCAAGTGATTGGATTGATCGGGTTAATCCCGATAGTAAGCTTCCAAATTTCGATTGGAAAAATTCTAGAGCTCGAGAGTCAAGCTCTTAAGAGCATGCTGACTCCCGATGCGCCCAAGAGTACCGATCGATTGAGTCCAAGCGTAGTCTAATGCTGATGCTTCCACCCCCGAAAACTCTTCGTGGTGCCGCACCAAGCTCCGAGCTTACTCCAATGCAATTCAATCCTCATTCACCAAAGGAAAGGTATGGACTTGGTAGAACCATCCCTAAAAGGCCTACAAAACCAACTCAACAAGAGTCTACCCCATAGAAACATCCACATCCTCTCGTCCCATCGAAGCCGACCAAATTCAAGAATCGATCGAACTTGTGAGGTAGCTAACCGACAAGATGGAATCCATCGAAAAGGTCCTCGAATCAATCAAGGAAACTAAGTCATTCCTCAAGTTCCTCAAAGTCAAAAGCCACCACCAAAACAAGCGGAAGTGTGATCTCGTGCCACTATACCACCACACCATCGACAATGTTATAGAATCCTTTTTGTATGATCCGCGAAAAGGATGATCACGAATCGCCGATCACTTACAATATGTAAGTTCTCTCAAGAAAGTAAACTACACCAAAGTTGGTTATCGGATGCTTCTACATCCAAGCTCGCCAAAAGTTGAGAGCAAAACCTTTTCCTCCTTGTCCACATTGTGGGTTTAATGATCATCTCCCGATGATTGTCTTATGAACACATGCCGTGATATTTGCGAAATCCACTCATAAGACATCCCAAAGATGACAAAGGTCATCCATGCAAGGAGAAGTTCCAAGCAACCCAAGATCACCGAGTCATTCTCGCCTCTAAATGCAAAACCTGTGGTAGCACAATGCACTCAACCACCGACCATGAATCAATTATCAAATTCAAAGAGACCTTGAGACCTAAGCCCACTAGTAAGTGGGTCACTAAGAGAAACTAATTCGCTTTACTACTTGTCCAAAGGACACGCCAGAGCCTATTTGGCATCTAGACAATGGATGCTCAAGAAGCATGGTGGTGTGAAGGAATATCTGCACAAGTATGTAAAGGAACCAGACCCAAGGTAGTATTTGGTGATAACTCATCATGTCCCATCAAGGTTATGGTTCAAGAAACCGCAATGGAATAGTTTTCCTAGAATTGCTTATGTCAATGGTATCAAATACAATCTCATCGAAGGTCGGTCAACTATGTGATGCTAAATTCATTGTGCAATTCAATGATAAACAAGGTACCATCTTCAATGCCAACAAAGAAGTTGTGTTGATAGCTCCTAGGAGAGATGATGTTTATGTCTTAGACATGTCAACTCTCTCAAGATGGAACTTGTCTCTTTCCAAAGCCACCAAACTATCAATGGTCGTGGCACAAGAGACTCTCACACTTAAACTTCAAAACATCAACAACCCGGCAAAACAAAACAAGGTCATTGGCTTACCATCACCGGTTTTGCAAAAGATAAACCATGCTCACTGTGAGAAAGGCAAACATCAAAAGCATCTTTTAAAACAAAACGAATTTCTCCATCAAAGTCGCTTTCACCTCTTGCATATGGATCTCTTTCGACGGTCAACCCTAGATCTATCCAAAGATGAGAAGTATACTCTTGTCATTGTTGATGAGTTTTCAAGATACACTTGGGTATACTTTCTTTCCAAAAGAGTCGAGCAATGACACAATAATGTCATTCATCGTGAACATTGAAAACCGTAATGACATTACGTAAAACAAATCGAACCGACAATGGTATCGAGTTCGAAATGATGAACTTGAGAGCTTCGTGATGAAAAGGAATCTCCCAAAAATTTCATCTCCTTACACCCTGAACAAAATGGGTAATGAAAGGAAAATGAGAACTCATTGAGGTCTGCAAGAACCATGTTAAATGGCTCACTCTCTCTAAGCATTTACGGATCAAGCGGTCAAAATAAACAATTACACTCAAAACAGTCAATCATTGTCAAAAGACATAATAAAACCCCATATGAGATATTCAAAGGTAGAATTTCGACATCGCTATTTTCATGTGTTTGGATGTCTGTGTTTATTCATAACCACAAGGATCATCTAGGCAAGTTTGATGCTAAAGTCGATGATGGATACTTTCTAGGTTACTCACCGATCTCCAAAGCCTTTAGGGTGTTTAACACCGAAGACAACAAGTTGAGGAAACCTTTCATGTCACCTTTGATGAAAGTTCGAAGCATCGGGTTCACAAATACCTCAATGGAGGAAATAGAATTGATGACTCATCAAGATATCCTCCGATGAGTTCAACATCAAATCAATTCATCATATCAAGCTAATCGACGCCTCATATTATGTCTTACCCCACAACCTACCCCAACCAACCATCGGTGAGTTCATTGATAATCGATCGGTCCCTCGCTGGATAGGAAACACCGATCCAAATGATCAGAACACGTAACTTATGAACCTCAACTCGAACAGACATCTCTACAGATGATCTAAATGATCCGTGGCTCTTGCACTGAACTCACATCCGAACTCCCAAGGACATCTTCAAGCTCGGATCCTGCACCACAAAGTAAGTAGACAAGATCTCGTGACATTGAGCTTGTAAACATCATTGGTGAACCCACCGAGGGCATGCTCACTAGAAGCATGGCTACTAATTTAACTCTGACTTCACCTATGAATGTCTATATGCCGATTACCTATCGATATAGAATCCAAAAGTGTCACCGAGGCTCTAAAACACCCAAGTTGGGTTCAGTTATGCAAGAAGAACGCAATGCTTGATAAAACAAGTTTATGACCTTGATCAAATGTCCTCGTGATGTAGTAGTCATAGGAATGAAGTGGGTTTTCGTAAACAAAACCGATGAAAACGGCACTGTCATTAAAAACAAAGCCGACTTGTAGCCAAAGGTTACAATCAACAAGAAGGCATTGACTATGATGAGACATTTGCTCTGTTGCAAGAAGGAAGCCATCGGGATCTTCCTTGCATATGCAACATACATGAACTTCGTGGTCTACCAAATGGATGTTAAAAGTGCATTCTTAAATGGTGATCTCAAGGAAGATGTGTATGTTCAAGAACCTCCAGCTTTGAGAGTAGTGAATTTCACGACTATGTCTCAGAAGCTTGAAAAGCCCTTTATGGACTTAAACAAGCTCCTGTGGCATGGTATGAGACACTCTCACCTTCCCGATACAAAACAAGTTTGTCGAGGAAAGATAGACAACACATCGCTTGTCTATAGAACTCAACAGATGTGATACTAGTCCAAGTGTATGTTGATGACATCATCTTTGGCTTAACAAACTACAAACTTTGCAAACAGTTTGAAAGACCGATGACAAAGAAGTTTGAAATGAGCATGATGGGGAACTCACATACTTTCTTGGACTACAAATCGTGCAAACCGATAAAGGAATATCCATTAGTCAATAGAAATACACCGTAAATCTCTTGAAGAAATATGAGATATCCGATCGTGCCTCGATGAAGACTCCAATGGTCCCACCTAACAACCTTGGACCCGATCTCACCGGAAAATCACCAATCAAACTCATTTCGGATGAATTGTAGGCTCATCGATGTATCTAATCGCTTCTAGACCGGACATCCAATTCTCGCCTGTCTAATAGCAAGATATCGCCCAATCTAAAGAATCCCATCTCACCGCAGCCTAAAAGAATACTCGGTACCGTAAGGGAACCCCAAACCTTGGACTCTATTATCCAAAATGCTGTGGTTTGATCTCAAGAGTTACTCCGATTCGATTATGCCACCGCAACATGGATAGAAAAAGTACCTCGTGGTCCCGCAATTTCTTGGAGGAAAACGGTTTGTTGGAGTGCTAAAAGCAACAATCGGTGGCTATGTCCTCACCGGTGAAGGCGAATATGTAGTCATAGCAGGATGTTGTGCCAATGTATTATCAACTCATTGACTATGACATCCATTACAAAATGGTGCCCATCTTCGTGATAACACCAAGCTATTGCAATCTCCAACAACCCCTGTCCTCCACCAAAGAACCAAACACATTGATATCGATATCACTTCATCGGGGATCACATAATGAAAGGAGACATTGAACTTCATTTCATCCCTATCGAATATCAATGGCCGATATCTTCACCAACCCCTGGATGAACCTACCTCGTGAGACCGAAGTTGAATTGGGAATGCTTGACATTGAAAGTCGCATCCGAAAACCAATCTCAAGAAGTTCTTTGAAATGGTTCATCCTCCCCGAACACCAAAATAAACCTCTCACCGAATGAGTAAGACTCATTCGGGGTCCTGACATTTGACAAAGAGCATTGAATGAGTAATTAAATGATCCAAGTATCGCTACTTAAATGTCCTAGGTTGGTAACTATGCTAATTTAATATAGGAATATATGTCTCTTTGTCTTACTGTCATCCCACTTGGCATTTAATGCCTCCTCTCACAAAATATCAAATTGATATTTTATCTCGCAAAAGTGCACTTTATCGCGCATCGCAATCGCTCCTTGAAAACGGATTTTCTTTGCGGGTAATGGAGTGGTAGCATTAAATGTGGAAATTCAAACGCTTTTCAAAACCGACTCTTAATATTCCCATTTGTGCACAAACCACCCTTCTCACCACTCTATAAATACCTCTTCCAAAACAAGCAAACACACACAAATTATTTTCGCAACAAAACTACACAAAATCATTTTCAAAACCCGTAAATATTTGTGTGCTCTAAAAACTCTTCAAATCTCTTTGGAAAACCCTTCTTGTAAACATTTACAATTTTTTTCATCACCAAACTTGAGAGATCTAAAACCTTGATTGTTCTAGTCAAAGAAAGTATTTTCAAAACCCTAAAATCTTTAATGGAAATGGCTAGAACACAATCTCTCCGCTTGCTTCTCGATGGTAGGGATCTTACAAATGTTGAATTTAAAACTAATAATGTCATAGGCAACTTTGAATACCCCAAACCGTCCCACCTACAAAGACATTATGAAATTTTTGTTTAATTGCCCTCGAAACGGCCTTTGTTCGGTGTCCCTCCATTGTTTACCAAAATCTCCTCAGGAGTTTTGGGCAACCGCCAAGCCCTTTGACCGACACCCTCATCGATGAGAACAACCTCGCACTCTGTGGAATATCTCATCGATTCGGTCTTCACGGGGCAACAACAATTCACCCTGGATTATAAAACGTTTTGCACTTCAATGTGGTTGGATTATAACAATGGAGTTTATGTCGCCCATCCCGAACCCTCCACGGTGAAGGATGGGTTAAACAAATCGTTTTAGATCCAATGTTTTAGACAAGACCCCAATCACCAAAAGCTCCTTTCCCGTGGCTTGGAGGATCCTATTCACTTTGTGATTCGTGTCCTCTATGGAACCACTCATCCACCGAACAAGTTAACTCTATTCGCTTGATGATGGCATACCGCTTAATGAATGGGGTCACCGATATAGGGAGATCATTTACGGTGATCTCAGAATCAAGCTACTGAGCAAAAATAGGACGAAATAGGTTTCGTATCCTAGGTTTGTCTCTTGTGCTTTGCAAGTGTTACCGGGTTCAAACTATCCTCGTGAAGAAAAATTTGGTGCTTTACCCGCATCCCGAGCCAATCAAATTTTCAAAAGACCCATCTCTTGTCACTCCTATTGAATTGATGGCCCATATGGTTGTCAGAACAACTGTAAGGGATCGATGTCTCTAAACCCCGCTCCTAAAAGAGAAAGGAGAAGTCTCGATCGGGACTAAGACTAAACCCAAGTCTCGGGGCCCCGAGGCTTCGAACACAGCCCAAGAGGCACAAAAGCCCTGATCAATAGACACCCATTGGTGACCGTGCAACATCAACCCCCGTGACAACGAAGGACACCGATACATCACAGCCGGGCCTTGGTCACAACTACTACTCCCCAAGATCCGTAGGAAACAAACAACTCACCTGGTAGGGAGCGCCTTCCACAACGCCCGATGATGACATTAGCAAATCAAAGCCTTTGTGCGAGGGCACACCGATCGATCCCAAAGACTCGTAGGAATAAAACAACCCACCGATAGGGATACAACTATCACCGATTCCGCCAAAGGCACTGAAACACCCACCGATGTCTCGGGGTCACTGGGGACAAAGACTCGAGGAAAGAAACAACCCACGATACGAAACCCAAAACCAATCCTCGACTCCCGAGAAGGCACTGGAAACACCCACCGTTGTCCGAGGGGTCCACTTGAGGACAAAGACTCGTAGGGATCAATACCACCCGATATGGAACCCATCACCAACCCCTTATTAACCGTCGATGTTATTGGAATACTCTTTTCGAAGATGAGCTTGTCAAATCGATGATGAAGTTTTATCGGGGAAGAAGTGGACGCCGAGGTTCAATCGAACAAGAGCCTCACTGATCCATGAGCATACCGAGTCACCATTCCACTGAAAATGACTCCTCCTCCTCCACTAATGAATTTGAAAGATTTGACAATGTTCTCCCACTTATCGAAGGCGACTTGTTTAGTAGATCATAAAAGCGCCTAGAAGGTTATACTGGGGTCATCAAACTACGGGAACAACACACCGAGGTCATTTCGCAAGTTATGCCGATCTAAAGGCCGAGGTACACGGCTTTGATGAAAATGTTCATGAGCACGTGGATCCGATGTATGACAACCTTCACCGATCGATGACAACTTGGCTAAATTCCTCGTGCACCTTCAAGGTGTCGGTACAAAGATAGATGAAATCGTGAATTTGTCAAAGAAGACCCAAAGACTCAACTCTAAAGTGCTAAAGGCTATTGAGGCATACTTGAAACAATCCTCAAGCCTCACCGAATCGCCGATATGCTCAAGTCTCGAAAATGTTCGTGGTCTTCCATCCTCGGCCCGCCTCTTCAAGCTACATTGGACTCTTTGAATACGCAAATGGCTACCTTGGCTCGTGCATCTTCTTCCCGGCCGAATCTCGGCCAAGAATGACCGCCTGAAGTTTCGTGCAAATTTGGAAGCCAAAGTCACGGTATTCAATCGACACTTGCACATCAAGGCTATGATCTCGAAATTTATCAGCCTTCAAGGGTCAAGCCGCCAGTCCCCTCAAGACCAACACCAACTCTTGCCTCACCGACGCCTCCTAAGCAGTTGAGGGGAGAAAGTCAAGAAACTCCTCTTCACACCGAGGGGAGACAACACCACCAAGATCTCGCAGCCCAATCTCATCATCACCACCGCCTCAAGAATACCCATCTCATCAATCCCACCATCAACAACAACAACAATGACAGTGATTAGACCAATAACAACAACACCGCCCCTGGTAGCATCTTCTTCTTCAGGCCAGAACAAAGGAAAAGGCAAAGTGACAACACCTCCTGAACCTGAGAAGATTCCCTTTAAGATCGGGCGACATCGAATACCGCCACACCACAACAAATAAGTGCCTATCTTGCAAAAGAAGAAAGGAAACAGAAACTTACGAGGAAGAAAGAAAAGCAAAGAGGCACCGTAAAGGTGGTCAAGAAGTCGAAACATTGAATAGATGCTAAGCTTAAAAGGGTTAGGCAGACAAAAGTTCAAGGAAGCTCAGTCGGATGGCTAAAATGAGAAAACAAATGGAAGAAAAGAAGAAGAAAATCAAGCTCTCGTGCAAAGCGTAATTGAGCATTACAATCGACAATGACAAGTCAAGGCTTCTGAAAAGATCACAGATGTCAAGATTATCCCCAATACCAAACCATCGCCATGAATGTTTATAGAGGGATGATAAAAGACACTTCGAGGTTCATGATCCCCAAAGTTCACCGACTTTGGGATCATCGAACTCGATGAGCTTGGTCCATTATCGAAAAGAAAAAGAATGTTGTGGTTAAGGAGCCGATGAAGATGCTCAAGAAAGATATGAAAGACCGAGAGATGCACCATCGCAACCGAGGATTCAACTCGCTTTAATCGCACCTCAAGGATCTCAACCACAATCATCTACCGAAAAAGAAAGAGGTTGAGTTCCACCGAGATAAAAGTGCTCGACTAGAATGCGCAGAGTCAGCTCAAGGTGTTAATTTCGTGAACTGCTTAGTGATTGAAAAGCCCGAAAGAGGGCTATTTCACATTGATGTCTATGGAAACCCAAAGATTTCAAAGATGGAGGATATTGATCAGCCGCTTGAGTCGCAATGATAAGCTACATACCGTGGCCTCTCGGATCCAATCCCAAAGAAACATCGTTCTGTCAAGACCGAATGCCAAGATAAGAGACCATCCCGACAGAGAAACACTCATCACCAAGAAAGTCAAGCTTGAAGCATTGGGAATCCATCCGGACCGACATCATTTTGATTTATCTTTTGTACTAGTGATATGAACCCTATAATTTAATCAATAAACGATGTATGTTAAAATACTCGGTGTTCCTTATTGTATTCATTAGTACATTCGCTTTAAGAAGAAGCCATTTGCTCACTTACATCGATCAATCACTTAGCTATTTGTATATCCAAATAGGGGAGACCGTTGGGTTCAAGAAATACCCAAACCCCTTAATCTAGGATTTGAATAGAAAATAGCCCAAATGTTTAGTCCGTTAAACACTAACAGTCATCGAGTGCATAGTCTCGTTGAGTCATCTTCAGATACTCAAGATGAGGCAAAGAAGAAGTCTCTCCACTCAAGAAGGTGGAACTTAAAGGGTGAAGACCGAGTCAAGAAGAAGATGATGGATTCGGTGAGTGATGACAATAACTCACCGAATCCCTAAGACTCCTCTCCAATCACATAATCAAGATAAACCAAGTAGAAGACTAAAGGATGTAAAGATCAAGAAAGAGCGAACAAGGTGGATAAGTTTGAATCGGATAAGACAAAGTCCTTATCAACCAAAGTTAACTTTCCCCGAATGGCAAAAGATCGTGCTCGGTGTCATCGAACTTAGGAAAGTAGTCTTGTCTCTTACCTAGAATAGTCTTTAGAATGAGACAAAATACATCAAGATTTTGTCTTCTCAGATGATGTCATTGTCACTTAGGAAAGAGTCAAATATCATACATGTATAAATAGCATAAGAGATGGAGTGAAAAGATTAAGCTTGTGAATTGTAAAACACACATACACGCTAGTTTCATCTTTTCACTCCTCTAAATACAACTTAGTTCCCGAGATAGCTCAATGAGCTCTAAGAGTTGTGCTCGGACTTAGCCCGAGCTTAGAGGAGTCACCAAACTTTGTTTATTTTAATCCCAAGTACTATTCCGCAAGTACTTGGGTAATGTATTCTTTGTTGATTTATTTCTAATAAGAATATGATGTTGAAAATTACTTTGTGTGTTTTACTTATGTTAATTTCAGTCATAGTTCACTATTAACTTGTTTTATATACTTAAACTATTTTAAACAATAGTGAACGGGGAACAACAAATATGCCGTATATGAAACTTTGGTCAACAAGAAGAACGCGTTTGTTTTAGTCTAGATACGCCATATGACATTCTGAAGGTACGTCGTATTCATCTCAAAGACCTCACCAGAAATCCAAGATAAAGAAAACCTGATACGCCTTATTCATCTTTATGATACGCCGTATCAGGAAGGCGGTGTACGAATATTCAAGAATATATTAATCTTGGACCTCACGCGAAGTTACCTCAATACGCCGTATCGACCGTATTCGAAAAGTATAAATAGAAAATCTAAATTCCGGTTTCCAGAGAGCTTTTAACCACCAAGTACAAAATCAAAAGACTAAAGAAGATCAAGAATGTCCTGCTAGTGCCATAATTCCATAGGAGAATTATCGTAATTGTTTTACTACTCTATAATCGTTCGGTTAGAGTATTTTTCCTTTACGATTTATACTTGAATCTTTCTGAACATGATTACGTGTATAATTACTGAGATTATGGGCTAATACATGTAGGTATTAGACAAGTTTATTATTATTTGATGTTTTGATTTGTTTATTTGGATTGCTTACTCATTCGTTGCGTATTGATTATGTTTATCACTTGATTCATGTTTATGCTGTTGATCCCAGTTGAGCAAACGATCTAATATAGAAACTGACTAGTAACAAAGGCTTATCAAGTATTACGCGGAATTTAACACTTGATCTTAAGAAGAAGAACAGCTTAACTTTCAACACCTCAATATTATTAATACGAATACTCTTACAAGATTAGGGTTTTGCAACCTTGAAGTGAAAACGACTTTAGATATAAAATACACGTATATCTAACCCAGCCAAGGACCTCCTTTATAGGATAAGGAGTCCTATACAATATACAATACGTATCCTACAAGATAAATATCTTTTCCATATTTATCGATACAATAAACTAACCGACTCTATAGAACTAGCAAGGCTTACAATACTATCGCTAGCTACTCAATACTACTAGCGCGGTTATCTTCATCGCTGGTTACTCTTCTTCGTCGTGGCTATCTTCAAGCTTGTCCGCGGTTCCATCACTTAAAGTAATTCATCATACAAGGAACCTAAACCCAACAATCTCCCTAAACTTGACAAATTCCAATGTAATTCTCAAGTTTCTTTTAAGCTCAAAACATCTCGATGTGGAGGATGTAGCCAAACACTTACTTTTAAGTATCTTCTCATACTTCTTCAAGAAGTCATAAGCTTGACTATCATAGGACAATAACATCTTGAAACAACCGGCTTCAACATTCGAGTAATTATTGCCGGATGATTATTCAATTTAGGATA